>OY829541.1:8985664-9685564 GCA_963691705.1 Viola odorata
GCTGAGGCTTGCATGTGGTTGAGCTAGCTATTGTTAAATGATTTTTGTTGATTATGAGAAGTCAGAAGTGATTTTGGCCGATCCTCTGACTAAGTCTCTGAGTGGAAAAATTAATTGAAGAAACATCGATTAATTGAAGAAACATCGAGGGGAATGGGACTTAAAGCCATATTGGAAAATTAACAGTGATGGGAACCCAACCTTTGTGATTGGAGATCCCATGAAGAAGGTTTATATGGGTAATAACAAGTCACTTGTTAATTCTGTTAACACAAATTGATTGTCCTTCCTAAGGTGTGGATGTGTTATACTGCATTGATTGAGAGGATGAGTTTTGAACTCTTAATGATTTCATATCCCTTATGGGTGATGTATTGATTGCGGATACATTTGATGAAATCACCTATATGAATGTGGAGTGGGGCCGCTCCTATGAGATTGTGGCATAACCTCTAGAGCATTCATTAACATCCAAGCACGCGCATGACCAAAACGCGCAAAACCGCGTTAACAGCAAGAATTGTGGGGGTATAACATGATAAATAGATTCCCTACCTTACAAAAGAGCTAATGGTTCATAGAAGTTTTAAACTTCACCATTATCTCTGTGAGGATAAAGTTTATTTATCTAGGTCTGGTTCATAGTCCAAAAGACACCAGATTCGAAAAGTTATACTCCATATATAATAATCAGGAATTCCAAATGTCAACCTTTGTAATATGTGGGGGATTGTTGTAAAATAATTATTACAAAGGTTGCATAACCATTCTTCTTAATTCTCCTTAATAGCCACAACGGCCATGTAATGGCCATAATTCTTCTTAATGGTCACAACGGCCATATAATGGCCATGATGATTAAAATCTTCCTTTTAAATGACCATAATTGTGTCCAATAAATTGGATAGATTCTTACCTCTCTTACCTCCCTATAAATATTACCTACTCCATCAAACCAAACAGATCAAGAAGAGAAAAAACACTAAACTTAAATTGAGAGTCTTTTCCTGGTTATTATTGTTCTTGCTGTTCTGGTTCCCGATTTCTAAATCGGAAGAGATCGTTTTATCCTGGGGGAAATAAATTCCTTTAGGACAGTGTTTCTACACGACTCGATCTTTGTGTTTATAACATTGTTTTGCAGGATTTTCCAACAGATCTCGCCTGCTAGCTCTTATATCTGCAGCATACTTAGACGTAAGCAGTCACAAATATATCCCTGTGAGCATTTTGGGCCACCATATGAGCATAAATGCCTAACTAAGTGCTAGTTAGATTTGCATAATATCCAAGGTACATGCACCATTAGACATGGGATAGCTGTAAAATGACAGGGGACTTTGCTCTTTCTTCCATTATTTTTATTTTTCAATAAGACAATGAGCAGTGCTTGACTGAGATGGCTAACTAGAGGAAGGGTGCACAAGGAACTCGGTTCGCGTAAGAAGGGATGCGAAAGCTCTAAGGATTGTTGATGGTCAGCACTGGAAGAAGGCCGAACAAAACAAGAGACGAAGGCCTCGACCTTAAACCAAAACTGAGGAAAGCAGCTCGAAAACTGTACTTGCTTTGCTTGATGATGTGTTTTGTGTTCGAATAAATAAAAGAAGGAAAAGAAAGAAAAAAAAAAGAAAAAAAAAAGAAAAAAAAAAAAGAAGAAAGAAGGAAAAGAAAAAAAAAGAAAAAAAAAGAAAAAAAAAGAAAAAGGAAAAAGAAAAAAAATCAAAAGTATTCAAAGAATACAATGAAACAATAGCAGAAGCAAGTGCAAAAGGGGCCCCAAGGTCAGCTCTTAGAAAACTCCATCGAAAAATCGCCCCCGTGAAGATCCAAAAAAAAAAAACTTAGGCATAGTGCCCTCAAAGCAATCAAGAAGGGTCATTCCCAAGGAAATCATAAAATTAGGCACAGTACCCCCAAGGCGATCGGAAAATCATCCCGTGAAGATTCAAAAAACTTGGGCACAGTGCCCTCAAAGCAATCAAGAAGGGGCATCCTCAATGAAGATCAAAGAACTGGAGCGCCTTGTCCTCGGAAAGATCAAGAAGGAAAGCATCTCCAGTAAGGATCCAAGAATCTAGGCGCAACACCCTCAAAGTGATCACGGGAAGAAGCATCCCCATCAAGGACTGAAGGACTTGTGCACTTTGCCCTCGCTGTAGCCAATCAACAAGCCTTGTTCATTGAGAAAAATACTCACTTCTCCTCCCCAGCAAAGTCCTTTCGATTATATGAAGGCCCATGCATGTGCATCTTCATTTGAAGTTTATTCACTCGGATTGACATTGCAAATCTGACTTTGTTCTATATTTGTTGCATTTTTATGAGTGTAAACACATAACCTTATTTCTGAGTGTGAGCGCAAACACCAGTATCCGGTGAGGATTGCTTACGTCTACATGATGTGGGAAAGTCTTATCCTTGAGGTCGTTATCTCCTGGGCAAGATGCAGATGCTTTTCTAGGCTTGTATCAAGCATGCTTGTATGATAGAAACTGGGTGACATGTTCTCCAGAAATGCATAAGTTTGTTGAACCTTCTCTTGATAGGGAAGTTGTTTTCACCTTGATAAAACGCTAGGGGCAAACCTTAGGGTAGTGTGGGAATACTTTCATATACAACATATATGATTTATTCTCGTTAGTTTGCCATTTATCATTTGCTCTCTTTCTTTTCCATGTTGCTTCGTGTTTGTTTCTTTCCTACTCGCAGGGTACAGGTATGGAAAGGAAATTCCGATGAAGCCTCGCAAAATGGGTCTCGATGAGAAAATCATCATCTTCCCCTCACCATTAATAAAGCCTCCAATCGGAGCCCAAGCTGCGAATCCGCGCACCATCTAAGCAAAGCCTCCAATCGGAGCACTAGGCCGCGAATCCGCGCACCATTATTAGAATTTTTGTTGGCATCATGCATGTCAAACTTTATTGTTGTATCACCATATTCTAAGGTAAGACGTCCATGATACATATCAATTTTGGTTCTTGCTGTTCTTAGGAATGACCTTCCTAAGAGTACATCTATGGAGTTGGAAGGTAGGTTAGTGTTCATCTCTACAATATAAAAATCTACACGATAAACAAAATCATTCACCTGAACCAATACATTTTCCACAATTCCTTTAGGGAGTATAACAGATCTGTCAGCAAGTTAAATTACTACCTTAGTTTCTTTCATGATACCAATGTTCAATTTTTTATATTCAGAAAAAGACATCACATTGATACCTGCTCCCAAGTCGCATAAAGCTTTTTTTTACTTGTTGGTTACCTATTTTGCATGGAATTGTAAAAGTACCTTGATCCTCGCATTTTTTTGGAAGTTTTGCTTGTAGGATTGTAGATACATTCTGAGTCACGTTTATTCTCCCAGTTCCTGCAAGTTTCCTCCAGCTGCTGCATAATTTTTTAAGGTAATTAGCATAACTGGGAACTTTAGCAATTAAATCAAGCAAAGGAATATTAACAACAATTTTTCTAAAAATATTCATAAATTCCTTTGCTTCATCCTTTTTCTTTTGTTTTGAGGATCTGTGAGGAAAAGGAGGTGGAATCTTTGTCTCTTCCTGCTTGATTGTGACCTTCCTGTTTATCTTGGCCTTGGGCTTAACCAAGATTGGTTCTTTTTTTATTGTTTCTGCTGGAATGTCGGGCTTGGCCAAGACTATCTCTGGAGTTCCTAGAGCTATTTCTGTCTGAATTTCCACTTCATCATCCTCATCATCTTCCTCATAAAACTTCCTCATATCCTTGTCTGACTTTGCACCTTCTTTTTCTGGCAGTACACTTCCACTCCTAAGATTGATAGCATTCACTTGGTGCCTAGGATTGTCTACTGTGGTGGATGGAGATGCAGCGGAAATAAGAGTACGATGAAAGACAGGTAATTAATATGACAAACACAAGAAAGATGGATTTATACTTGGAGATGAAATAGATTTGAACGACAATAAATACTTGAATTAAACTTATAGTAACTTACACAAGGATTGAGTCTTGAATCTTACAACACTCACACAAGAAGTAGCAACGAACTACCGATTGAAAGTTTAACGATTTTACTTGCAATGACCAAAGGAACTCTCAATCTTAAATCATACAAGTTGAGTCTATGGTGTTTAGAGGGAGGAGTGTTCTCTACTCAGCAATAAACACTTGACATAAACTAAGTACAGAAAATGAAGTAGGAAGCTATTTATAGGAGCTTCAAAATAAGGTAAAAAAATATAGTCTCGGATTTCTGATGGGGTGTTGGCGTGATCACATCAAGACGTTGGCGTGATCACGCCCATAAGAGAGGGTCACATTGGATTGAACTCACCTTGGCGTGATCATGTCAAGACGTTGGCGTGATCACGCCCAAAATAGGGGACGTTAGCTCCGAGCTAACCTTGGCGTGATCACGCCCAAAATAGGGGGAAATAGTCTCTCAGGCCTCCCATACCTCGTGCCGACTTCTCAACCTTCCATGTGATGTGTGAACATCATTAAGAACCATCCTTCATCTTGAAACACCTCTTCACTCATCCGGTATTCAATCCATAGTACGATCTTTTTTACCATGCTTCTTGTGATTGGACCTTTTGGTAATATATCTTGCTCTTCAAGCTTTAACATATCCTTGATCGCATCAATCTCTGTCATGCTTAACTGGGTGGCCTGCATAAATTTTTTCAAGGTCTCTTTTATGAGCACACTAGTAATTTTTAGAGGTTGGGGGGCAGGTGGTAATTGAGGCACAAGGGCCTAGTTTTGAGGGGGTCTAGGTACAAAATATTGGAAGTTTATTGGAGATTGTTGAGGTTGTTGGTACTGTTGAGGTGCATCCTGCTGTTGGCATATTCCACAAACCCTGGCTACCTGTTCTGGACCTCCTGTTGACATGGCTATTCCTGTAGAAAGATTGAGGAGCATATTAGATATTTTAGTTAATTTTTGCTCAACATTAATTGAATTTAAATTAGCAGGGATAGAATTTCTCTTAGCAGATGTATAATTTTGGCAATTATCTGCCATTGTTTGGAGCAGTAGCTTGGTCCGGTTGGAGGTGAGATCCTAAAGGGCTCCTCCAGCTACTGCATCTACTCTCTCTTTATCTTTTAGGCACATCCCATCATAAAAATACTGTATCATGAGTTGATATACCACTCCATGTGTTGGAAAAATGTCTTGCAAATCCCTGAATCTTTGGTGGTACTCACCAAGGCTTTCGTTATTTCTTTGCTGGATAGAAACTAAGTTTTTCCTTGCTGCCCCTGCCATAATTGCATTCCAATATTTGTTAAGGAAAACATTGGACATTTCAGCCCATGTGGTGATGGTATTGTGAGGTGGGCTATAAAACCAGTTTTTTGCTGAGTCCTCAAGTGACCATGGGAACACTTTTAGTTTGGCTCTTTCAATGGTAACACCTACTAGTTTTAGAGTGTCACATTGGAGGTGAAGATTTATTAGATGGTTGTATGGGTTATCATTTGCATAGCCATGGAATTTGGTGAGATTGGCTATGATATTGGTTTTTATGGACCAATCGTTTGCTATCGGGGCTAGCTGAATACAAGAATATGTCTCATGTTCGGCTCCTCTGTTCAATTCTCTCATGGTCCATTCTGGTGGATTTTTTGCCATGATTGGAATCTAATTTTCAACTTGGCCTGAGGCTTGGCCAAGATTGGTGTCTGAGCTGATATCTATTTATCTTGGCCAAGATCTCTGTCAAAGTTGATTAACTGAAAAAACAAAACTACAAAACACCGTTAGAAGTCCCTGACAACGACGCCAAATTTTGATCGTCGGTCGAGAGCGTCAAAAATAGTTGTATGAATGTATGTGAAAGAGGGGGAAAAGTACAACTTACTCTACCCACAATGGGCTTGTAGATATCGGTAAGAGGATCGTCCATAGAGACCTCTAGAGAATTGTAGTTCTTAATTGACTTCATTGTCACTAGAATTGATTGGTTGTTTCGGAAACTAAAATAGAGAAAATAGAAATTAAAAAATAGTAAAAATGATCTTGGTCAAGTCAAGAGCTTGGCCAAGATTGGATATCTAGGATGGTGGAATCTGAGTTGGGAAAACTTTTGGTAAGGGCACTTCTGAAAGTTGTGTTCTTATGCTTTGGTCATTGGTTCAATGTTGTTCACCTTCATCTCTATAGCATTGCTTTGTCAAAGACAACACCTAACTCAAGTTTACCTTCGGTTGTCAGTTGAGGCCCACGGTTGTCAGTCGGGTCTGAATTATATTATTCATTTAACTGGGTCTCCCAAGCTAAAATCTAAGTAGTCAGTTCTAAACTTTAACAAGAAAGTAAATTGTTAAACCAGAAATTAAATAATTACAAAGATAAAAGATTATTAGGAATATTTAGATCTCACGATGCATAAGAACTTAGCTTAATCAGCCCTTACCAAGAATGATGATGTTCTAGCAGGACATAACCACGGATGAAAATAGAAATTTATTTATCATAGAACGGAAATTAACGATCAATCACTTGTGGGTCACCCTGGACACATGTCATTCGAGCTTGGTCAGCCATTACCGATACATGTCCCTTTACCCAATAGTTTCCCTAGTATGTCGTGTAAGTAGTATACGTACCTGATAGAGCCGGTATATATAGTCTTGGCTACTAGTGGGGATATATACCGGGAGGTATATATATCGGGACCCCTTCGTTAGTGATGAAAGGTCGTAATTACCCTTGAGGTGTCTTGTTTGTATTATCAATTACGATCAGTATTATTTATACACAAAGATAAAAAGTAATTAATTTACCATGTTTTAAAAATATTTTAGGTTAATCTAATTAATTTATCTATTTTTATATTGATAAAAAAAATATAAATAAAGAAATTCAAACCTAAAGTTTTACTCTTATTATACTTTCAGAAATATCACTTATCCGCGTATACCATATAAAGAACTGGCATTGTCAATCGGGGGAAGTGCTCATTCAGTATCCGCTATTATTACTTGCAAAAAATATGGTGGTGGGACCCACGAAGCATGGCGGGCCCACCGGATAGAAATCGTCTTAAGTTGTTGGGCAACTTGGGCTCCTGCAAGCGGGGCCCACATTTAACCGTTTCAAAAATGCCACGCTTCTACTACTAGTAATTTTTTTGTTTGTTTTTTACTTTTAGTTGTCGAATTTACTCAATTTTTCTCTCCAAATAATTCGTATTTATCTTTTTTAGATGTTTAGTTAGTAATTTTTATTCTTTTATTTTTAATTATCTTAATTATAAGAACTAATTATATAATGATCAACTCCCAATTATGGTTAGTTTATGTGTGAATATTTAATTATAAATAGTGAATTAAGTAATGAATATAGGAGTATTTTTGTAAAAAAAAATTACAACCAAAATTAACCATTTTATTAATATACATAATTACAGTTAAAAAAATTACTAAAAGAAGACGAAGGGAGTAAAACACACTAGTCGTGTGAAAAAAAAGACTTAGAATCGATTTTAAAAAAAACAAATTCTAGCTAGATAGACTTGTAGTCTTCTATTACTACTTCTGGCTGAGATGCATCGTTTATAGCAACTACCAGCACAAGACCCAGGTTACACGTATTTATATTAAGGTTTTTGAACAAAAAACACTCTACAAGTCTTTATATGTACTAAACCGGAATGCACGTTCTGAATGACTTTATATGACATTTAGTGACGGAACTGGAGTGAACCTTTTTAGGGCTACAAAAAATCAATTTGAAGGGACTAAATGTTCATGAAAGATTAATATAAAGAAATTAAATTTGTTGAGGTGTGCGAACCAAAGTCCCACATCAGAAAGAAAAGAGAAATAAAGACTTAATATAAGATGAGTTGATCTTCTTAATGGAAGATGCCTTCTGTGAAAATCGTGCGGGCTTAGGCCCAAAGAGGACAGTATCATTCCATTAAGAGAGACTCAAGTGGCTTTTAGTTCTCCAACAAATGTTAGCGGAGCCGAAAGTTCGGTTGGGCCTGCGCAATGGGCTTTGATGTGGGTGGCACGCTGTGAATCTCCGGGCCGAGCTGGAAAAGTATGATGAATCTCCAGTCCGAACAGGAATAAGTGCGGTGAATCTCTAGGTCGAGCTGGAAAGTGTACCCGATGGGCCTCCTAGACCACGCCCTGTGGTACATAGTTCGAGGGGGAGATTGTTGGGCCCTAGTGGTGGGCTCGATGGCACTTCGTTTGAGGGAAGATTGGTGAGCCTAGGTTGTGGGCTCTGTGGTACTTAGTTCGAGGGGGAGATTGTTGAGGTGTACGAATCAAAGTCCCACATTGGAAAAAAATGAGAAATAAAGACTAAATATAAGAGGAGTGGATCTTTTTAATGGAATGAGGCCTTTTGTGAAAACCCTGCACGCTTAGGCCCAAAGCGGACAGTATCATTCCATTAAGAGAGACTCGGGTGACTTTTATTTCTCCAACAAATGGTAGCAGAGCTGAAGGTTCGGTTGGACCTGCGTAATGGGCTTTGATGTGGGTGGCACGCTGTGAATCTCCGGGCCGAGCTGGAAAAGTATGGTGGATCTCCGGTTTGAATAAGAAGTACGGTGTTTCTCAGGCAAAGTACATTGAAAAGGTGCTTGAGAGGTTTGGCATGGATAAAGCCAAACTAGTAGCTACTTCGTTAGCTAGTCACTTTAAGTTGTCTGCTTCTCAGTGTCCCTAGTCAGATGATGAGATTGACAAGATGTTTATGGTTCCTTATGCTAATTCTGTTGGTTGTGTGATGTATGCTATGGTGTGTAGACCGGATTTGGCACATGTTATGAGCGTGATTAGCAAGTTTATGGCTAATCCAGGAAAGGAACATTGGCAGGCTGTCAAGTGGGTTCTACGATAGTTGAGAGGTACTTCTAATTTTGGTATTCAGTTTGGTTCTTGTGATGATAAGTTGTCTCTTATTGGGTTTATGGATTTCGATTATGCTGGGGATTTAGATGGTAGAAAGTCTACTACAAGGTATGTTTTCTTATTGTCTGGTGGTCCTGTTAGTTGGAGATTTACAATACAATCTACGGTAACTTTGTCTACAATAGAGGCAAAGTATATGGCTCTAACAGAGGTGGCTAAGGAAGCAGTGTGGTTAAAGGGAATGGTTTCGGAGATTGGTTGCAATCATGGAACTACTCAGTTACATTGTGATAGTCAGAGTGTGATTCACTTGGCCAAGAATCAAGTATACCATGCTAGAATGAAGCACATTGATATAAAGTTCCTTGCCGTTAAAGAAAGGGTTCAGAGCAATCAAGTTAGCATAGAGTTATTGGGTACAAACGATATGGTTGCGGATCCGCTCACTAAGGCATTGACACCTGTAGCATTTCATGGCCATGTATCGAGTATGGGTGTCATTAAGTTAGATGTCTAAGATTAGTGAGAGTTTGGTTTGTACATTTTTTTTGTGACTCATATATGCGATGACTGTGTATTATGTTGTTTCACAGTTTATGGATATTGATTTTATTCAATATATGCTATGGATTTTTGATCTCATAAAGTAAAGAGGATCAGTTGGAAATCTGACAAGTATAGATCACTTGTAATTTTCATGCTGCACATGCACACTGGATCCATGTCGTTAGTTAGTTAGTACTCGTAATCATTATAAGTTTAATTGCTTGGACTGCGACGACTGCTCTTTTGGTTCTTGTATTAATGAAGCTAATGGACCGGATTGAATTAGACGGATATATGCTAGCATTCGGGGGGTTAACATATGATTGTATGACAAAAGGAGGTACTATAAGGAACGCATATTGTGTAGTTGTCCAAGTGGGAGATTGTTAGAATTTGGACAACGGGACTAATGCGTTAGTACCGTTCGTACACTCTGGAACATATGGACGCATATGTTATGTGTGTACCGTTATATAATATATTGTTAATATAAAGTTAATTGGGCCAAATTGATGATCTAATAAAGTTAAGGGGTCCAATCGTCTAATTAATACAGTGTGGGGGCACATTCAGTATTTGTGCAGAGTCCCGGGTTAATTACAATTGTTGATGGGTCAATTTGTAATTAACATAAGTTAAATATAATTGGGATTTGGTCCCTCGTGGAAGTTGCCATATATAAGGAAAAGTTCTTCTGTTTTAACGCATAAGGAAAAATAGGTTTTCTTCTGAAAAGAAAAACAAAACAGAGCGTTATCAGCAAAGACAGAGAACACAGGGTACCCATACGCCCAAGGTAACAATCCACCAGAAGACCTTTGTTCCCGGATTTTTCAATATCATGAAATCATCATCAGGTACGCTTCCGCATTCCGTTATTTGATTCATGTATTAATCGAATTGATTTGTTCCTATAATGTTGTTCATATGGCTTAGAACAACGGTAATGATCTTCGAGTTCTTACATTCGCTTCAATGATTAATCAGTTGAAACAGATTAAATTGTTTTGTGCGTGTGTAGGGGGCTACCGTAGGGCAGCCGCCGTTTTCTTCCATGGTGTCAGCCGGAGGTCCTTCTCTATACAAATCAGTCAAGGGATGTGGAGCGTGTTATCAGGTGCAATACTGAACACACATTTATATATATCATAAAAAATGAATGCTCTCTTAGCGTTTTGTTTTGTTGTCTCTTACATTTACGAAAAAAACCAACTTTACAACGAATGTTGTTTCACATCATATCCTTATGATTAGGACATGATCTTGAATCTTGGCTTGCTCCTTACCTAGTTATTTTTGGCGCTAGTGCATCCTGAAGGAGAAATTTTATGCAATTAGTTAATTAACTAATCTCGGTCAATTAATTAAGTAGTGTAATTGATTAACTAATAACTTGATTGGTGGGTCCAATTTTATTAAATAGGTAAAATGCACGTCGAATTCGGCTTGCTCGCCGCAGCCAGTGACGGTGGTCATCATGGATGAGTGTGCAGGGTGCACCGCAGAGTCCACGCATTTTGATTTGAGCGGCACAGCTTTTGGAGCCATGGCTATCTATGGCCAGGCTGACCAGCTCCGGAACGCTGGCGTCTTGCAAATTCAATACCATAGGTACGTATATGTACCATATATAATTTCTTTTAATTTTTATTTCCTCTTGATTGCTGACAATCTCGAATTAAAAGGGAGATTTTATATTTTCCAAAAATAAATTGATTTCTGTAATATATATTTGCGCCCCTGATTGCTCACTCTGAAAATTTTAATTAACTCACATAATATAAAAAAAACTCACTTAATATTTCCTCCAAAAATTTTTAGTTGTTATTTTTAGAGAAAATAGAATGAACAAATTAGTTGTACATTTTCAGTTTTCAAAATGATTAAAAGTAATTGTTTACATAGTTATCCGTAAATACCTTTAATTACTCTATAATTGACAAAAAAAAGTTACAATTTAATTGACCGAAAATTTAAAATATACTGTTGACATGCTTTTAATAATCACTTCAGTAACTAATGATTGTCTTGGTTTCTAAAAAAACTAAAAAAATATCAAATAAAAAAAATTAGAAGGAGTATTAATGAAATCAAGAAGCAAATTTTTGTAATTAATTAGATGTGAGAAAATAAAGCTAGTCAATCACATGATGTATTTTTTATGAATTGCATTAATTCCTTCTATTTGTATGGTAAGGTTGGGAGTGCAATATGGACTTTTAGGCTCAACACAAAAATAAGGACCACATAATATACTAGCCCTGCAAGTCAAATACTTGCACATGTTACTTTTGTTCGGACCAAATCATATTTCAATTTATTATATGGCAGTTAATTTGTAACGCTGTAAATTAATTAGTCTATGCTGATCCAAAATGATTAAGAATAAAATGATGTATTTCAATCGATGATTACTTTGCAGGGTTGACTGCAACTATCCCGGTATGGAGATAGCGCTCCACGTGGACTCGGGTTCCAATCCCTATTACTTTGCAACACTAGTAGAATTCGAGAATGGGGATGGTGATCTTGCTTCGGTGGAATTGAAACAAGCCCTGGACTCAGACCCTTGGCTCCCCATGCAAGAGTCCTGGGGTGCTGTTTGGAAGCTCGACTCCGATGGCTCGGTTCTACGCGCGCCGCTCTCAATCAAGCTAACCACGCTCCGGGCCGGAAAGACCTTTGTCGCCACCGCCGTCATTCCTGATGGGTGGCAACCAGGACAAACTTACCGTTCCCGTGTCAATTTCTAAACATTTCTCACATCAAATATACTCCAAAGCAGTGTTTTTGGAACCGGATCGGACCGGCCGGTTCGGTCCGGTTCAACCGGATTTTTTGGGTTTCCGGTCTGATTCAGCCTATCGGACCGAAATGCATGTGACCCGGGTTGGACCGGTCGAACCGGCCGGTTTTTTGACAACCGGTGAACCGGCCGGTTCAATAGCAACCCGACTAGTTCAATGCAAAACGACGCCGTTTTGATTTTTTATTTTTTTGATTTTTTATTTTTAAAAAAAAATGGAAAAAATTATGTGCCTAACTAAAACGGCGCCGTTTTGGTTTGGCCGACGTCGTTTTGGTTTTGGTTATTTTTTTATTTTTTTTTTGAAAATTTGATGGGCCGGCCCATTACAAGCATGGGTCAGCCCATCAGAATTTAAAAACCAGCCGGTTCAATCCGGTTAAATTATCTAAGATTGAACGGTTCGATATATGTTCGGTTCAAAACGGTCCAATGGTTCAATCCGGTTTTTTCCGGTTGAACCCGGTCGAACCATGAAATTTTCATTTTCGGTTCGCTGTCCGGTCCGGTTCCAAAAACACTGCTCCAAAGTCATTAATTAATAATTAGCATCCTAATTCTATAACTAATTCTTGTCGGTGTTGTCTTGTTCGTTAATAAGTTTTAATTATCTAATTAAATTGCAATAAAGCTTCACTTGTCAAAGTCCGCCGTATCCATCATGCAAAATCATAGGCCTGTCAAAATGGGTCTGATCAGACGGATCGATCCGTATCCGACCCACATTTTGACCCATCAGATCATTCTTTTTCGATCCGTTAAATAACGACGACCCGTCTCAATATAGAAGAAAAATAACCTAATTTTCATCCTCTCCTCGCTTCCTCCTCCTCCTCCACCTGCTGCTGCGTTCCTCTTCCTCGTTCTGCTACTGCTTGCGAGGAGAATACATTCCATTTGGTCTAGCCCAACAAAAGGAGTACACTCCATTTTCATTCCCCGCATTCCTGTCTAGCAGGAGCAGGAGGAGGCTGCGACTTGCGAGCTCGATCTCATTCTCATTCTCTCCTCTCTTTTTTCCCTCTGTCGTCTGTCATCTTCTTCAATCATCTTCTTCAGTCTTCTCCCGATTTCTCCTCTTCTTCTCTTACTGTCACCATCACCAACATACCATCTTCTTCCCCACCATCGTCAAAGCCAACCCACCCCATCGTCACCACCATCTTCTCTTACAGGTACGGCTGCTCAATTTTTATTTAATTTTTATAACAATAGTAAAGCAACAAAACAATATTGGGTTGTTCTAGAAAATGATACAGGGTTATTTAATTTCTGTGTTTTTGGAGTTATTGCTTATGGGTGATTGGGACCGGTGAGAAATGATACAGGGTTGTACAGGGTTGTTCTAGAAAATTAGAAATATTGGGTTAATTCATCGGATAATTATGTTTTAGTGCTGTTGTTATCCTATTGGTGATAATGGGAATGTAAAAGATCAAATAACAGTATTAGAGAGTTTAAAGGAGGTGAAGTTTAATACTTTTGCTTAGGTAGGTAAGGTGAATATAAATTTTGATGTTTTAGATGTATTGATATATGACCCAAAAAGAAACGAAAAGATGTATTGATACTGTAACTAGGAAAAATGTGTTTCTACTTTCTAGTTCCGGATTCAGGGTTGGCTCTGCTTATGATCAGCTGCTTAAGCAAAGACTACTTTGTTTGTTAACCATTCATATGCTGTTTACATAAAAGCTTCTAGGTCAATGACAATTTACTTCCCTTCCCTTGCTATACTCTTGATGTTGCATCTGTTTTAGGTGCAAAACAGTTTGCCTTAATGGTTTGTGATTAATGTTGTTCAATCTCTCCCTTTCTTCAGTTTCTCTTTGCTCTTTTGACTATCTGCTGCCTTAGTTGATTAATGAAAATCAAACAGCATAATTAATGTATAAAATTGAAATTAACTCTTTCTTTTTATCAGGATGCTTCAAATTCCTGGGGACTTTCTGTGAGCTTTATTAGCATTATCTTGCTACCGATCGTTGGGAATGCAGCAGAACATGCTGGTGCAGTCACTTTTGCTTTTAAGAACAAATTGGTGAGCATTACTTTTCTGCCCCTTTTCCTCTTCCTCTACTACATTTTATTTTTCGGTAGGACACTAATCATATTTGAGGACATTTTATTAAAACGCAAATTCGCTGAGTTTTCGATGTTCTGGTCATGAATGCACGATATTTCGCTTGGTGTTGCTTTAGGATCTGCAACTCAGATTGCAATGTTTGTGGTAAGAATCTTGATAACGAAATGATTTTTTAAGCTAAAAAGTTCCTTATACTGAAATTCTGAAAATCTGAAAACTATACATTTTGCAGGTTCCAATGTGTGTGGTTGTTTCTTGGATCCTGGGTATAAATATGGATCTTAATTTCAATCTCCTCAAGACCGGTTGTCTTGCTATGGCAATAATTGCCACAGCCTTCACATTACAGGTAAATAGCTCACTCAACCACCTCGCTTTCTAGTATGTGGAGGCTGCAATGATTAAATCATTCGGTAATTTTACTCTAGCCTAAATTCTTTGGTGTGTATTAGGTTGCTAAAGAGTACCTTGTACTGAATTCATGCGTGCACTAGATATGTATTATTCAATGTATGGGGCATAAATAAAATTATTATTTGCTTTATATCTATTCATTATATTGATTTTGATCATCTATTGTTAACAAGTACTTAATATGGTTCGCTACTTGCTATTATTCTTTCATGTTTGATATTTCCATATATGATATCAATCAGTCATTGTAAGCCAACCAATTTATGTTTGTGTAGATAAGAATGTGCTGCTGCTTAATTTTACTAACTTTGTACAGTATTTTAAATGTAAGCAATGCAGATTGCAAAATATGGATATATGAGTTTTGGAGTCATGCAATTTCTAAGTGAAACTTGAGAAGCTTTCTTTTTGCTCTTGACTTTAGAACATTTTGGGCATCTATTTCAAAAGTTAGACCAAATTATACTAGTGTTAAATCATCTTCAACAGTCTAATTTAATGATGGAGATCTTCATACAATCTTGCAGCCATGCCAAACTATATATGTCCATTGCAGGATAATTTGTAACCAATACTACATGTAATGGTATTTGGTAACAGCAATAACAAATGTTCTTAGTCATGCACCAACTCTTTTACGGCAGATAACATGAAAGAATTATGTTATTCAACCTGAAGTCTAATAGTGGATAAGTCCTGACCAGTACAGGTTTCCAACACAAACTAGAGAATGCAGGAAATGCCTTGTACGGTCTAAATGACTATTTAGCTCAGGACATAACATTTGGATTCTGTTGAATGTTTGTCTTCATTGTTAGTACCTTCTGGTAAAAAACGAGTGTGTGATCATTGATAATGTTGTGAATGCAACTTTTACTCTACGCATTCCTTTCCTGCACTTTCCCTGATCTGTTCTTGTGGTGAGAGAAACTATTTATTGATCAACTATGCTTTCTAACTTCTATAAATGAACGGCAACGTGCAATATTGGAAGAGTTTGCTAAGGAGGAGATACATAATGAAAATGACACTTCCACCAGAGGAAATTGGTAAGTTCTTGTTAGCCATGATAATTGGTGGTTCTCTGATCCTTCTTTTTCTCCTAATTTTCTCTCATTTATGACTAATTAATATCCTGCAATGGATAACAGGCTTTACCAGCACCTATCTACTGGTTGAACTTACAGGTGGCAGCAACTTCAAGAAAGCTTGACGGATTCTAGCTTCACGCTTAAATTTTCAATCTTCATGCTATATTTGCTGTTCCCTGGCAACACCATTGGGTTCTGCGGAGGCTTGCAACCAGCTCCATTGCTATGTTCATCCTTCAGGGGAGTCTTATAATAAATGGTACCAATTTCTAACACTTTTTTCTGTTCTGAGCTCTATGGGTCAGTTTGGCGTTCCGGTTTTAATTGGAAAAGTTATGTGGGAAAAGTTATGTGAGAAAATAACTTTTGGTAAATGGAAAAGTTAGATACTTGAGGTGTTTGGTAAAACAGTTTTTCAAAACTATGGTTTGGATGTAAAATGACCATAAAAGGTATAAAATTAATTTTTAAAAAATTAATAAAAATAGGAAAAGTGGATCTAGAATTATTTATCTTGAGGTAGAGATTTTATTGTGGTAGTTTTTAATTTATTTTGTTGGTTATACAGTAGAAACTCGATAAATTAATACTCGATTATTTAATAAACTCTCTAAGATAATATTTTTGGCCGGTCCTGACTCGGGGATAGGGTGCTAAATTAATAATTCGCTAAAATTATAAGATAATACATTTTTGATAATTTCTTTAGACCCCATATAAAATATAAATTAATAATTCCTTATATATAGCATATTACATGAATGATTTATGAAGGTTTCTTGAAAAATGACTCAATTGTCTTTTGTTTTTTGTTGAAATCAATTTCCCCTTTGTATTTTGATCTTGTTTATATAGAAAATATTTTTAATGTCCATAAAGTGATACATTGAACACAAGAAGCATAATAAGGTGGGAGATTGAAGGTTTCTTTCAAATTGGGCCCTTCATTTGATATACAGTACATGCATTGTATACAATAATTACAGTAAGTGGAAGCTTGAAAGGTGTTTGCAAACTAAGTATTTTACTATAAATTAATAAAATATTAATTAATATATAAATTAATAATTATTAATTTATCGATTAATTAATAACTCTTTTAATTAATAAATTTTGGTCGTCCCAAGTGTATTATTTTATAGAGTTTCTACTGTATAAAGTAAAAAAATTAAATGAAATGAAAAAAAAAATAGGAGGGAGAAAAGGACTTCTCATTGCCCACTGGAGCAAAATAAATTGGCCTTGCCTTTCGACTCCTCTGATTTTCTACTCGGGAAAGTCATTTCCCGAGTAGAACCAGAACGACAAATGCTACCTATATCTGCATGGAGTAACTTGTATCCATCAACTGCCCAGACTGACCCAAAAATCGTAGTACCACCTGACCTTTTTGCCTTTACTTAGGCTAGCCATTTGAACAGTGTGCATCAAAGTTGGTCATTGTGCCACCTACAATTTTACTGCAATGATAAAATCTCAACTGCAAACTTACCGACTCAGTTATCCTGTGAACAATGTTTCCTGTAGATATTTATTCGGATGCCCATTCCATGTTGCATACACTTCCACGTACAATATAAGTACATTAGTATCTCTTGACCAGATGTGATTTTTTGCTGTATTTTCGCTCCAGTTGTTATGGACATGCATGTGGGTGTCGAACCGGAGAAGTGACATCTCTCTGAAGAAGGGAAATGACTGGTCTCTCCTGCCAGGTTGTCATGAAGTAGTCTGATTTTTATTTTTCTTTCTGCAATTAACATACAGGACCACCATATTTTTCAGAAATTCACTACAAACTTTGTTTCATATATTCAAGAACACATGGTGGGAGCGCAATCTTCCTTTAGAACCCAATAAGATTCGAACGAGATTAGTCTCTTACTTAAAGAGTGTATAGAAAACACCCGATCAAGGAGACCAAAATAAATAAATAAATGGGAAACAAAAACTATCGTTGCGTTTAGTATTGTTTGCAGTTTATTAGTTTAATTACATTCTACCAGCTGACAATCGCTCGGCATAATTTAATTGACACATCATGCATGCCTTTTCAATTAATAGTGAAATGAATGTTTATATACAAATTATAGTGTTAAAAGGTTGAAAAAGTACGTACTTTGTTCACTCAAAATAACCCTAAGCATATGAGCATTGAATTAAAACGAGCTTATATCTCCGCGGGACTTTCTGCACAGTAAGAAAAAATAAGGTTTTGTGTTCAGGTTATCAAAGAAAAACTAACCTTGAAGTCATTGTTGGCGAGCATGCCAACAGTGCAAACGATAGTAGCAAATAAGCACAAGACAAACTGAATCTCCATGACAAGAGTGTAGCTAATCTTCTTCGGGATGAGTGAGCGTTGAAAGACGATAAGCGTCAATATTCTATAGTTACATAATCATAATATATAGTTATGTTATATATTATTGTATTTATTGTTGTAACTGGTCTCTTGTTGTAACTGGCCGGTTTCTCATGATTACAGTATATATATGCACAAATACGTGAATACAACTTGGGGCAATTAGTAACAAACATTACTGTGTTATTTCTCAAGTTGGTAGCGGAGTCAATCTCTCACAAGCATCTCCCTCTTCTCCACAATGTCCTGAAACGATTCCTCCAAAGCACATGAAATCATTAGCATCACCAATCCAAGCCAAGTCATCTCACTAAAATTGGCATCCTCTAATTTTCTCTACCAAAAAACATTAGTCGAACCATTCTTCCGTGGTTTTGGACTCTTTGGTTATCTTGACGGTTCTCATCCTTGCCCCCCTCCTTAGGTTCCTGGAGACAAAGAATCGGCTTCCTCCACAAATTCTGCCTATGTCGCATGGGTCCAGAAAGATCAGATGTTGATAAGTACCCTTCTCTCCTCTCTATCAGAAGAAACCTTACCTATTGCTATTGGCTTGCGGACATCAAACATATTTGGGACGCCCTTGCTTCATCCTTAGTTGCCCCGTCCAATCCTCGGCATATAGGTCTCTACCAATCCCCTAAATGACTAGAGTTCAACTCTGCTGAATCTGTGACACGTTCCATCATCGTGCTAATACATTCTCTGACCAATTAACTGCCATCGAAACTTCCTTATGTAATGATGAATTTAATCTCTACATCTTCGAAGCTATGCGGAACCGTGATGATTTCAAACCACTAGTAACCACTCTAGTAACTTTCAATGAACTGTTAAACTTATGAGTCTCGCATGAGTATTTAAATAAACCACTGTCTGTTCCTGCTGCTGCTACTATTGATACCCTTTTGCTTCCCACACCTCTTACTGCTAATTTGATGCAAGTACCGCCGGCACAAACCACTTCAAATCGTGGTGGGCGTGGGAACCGTGGGAGTCATGGTCATGGCAGAGGTCGCTTCAAAAATAACTGAGGTAGGCCGTTTTATCCTTCTCGAGTTCCCCCTCGCTACCTTCTTCTCCTCCACTCATCTCTCACCACCACCGAATCTGCCTCCTCCATATGAATGCGTGTTGTAATCATTTCATTATATTGATAATGTTGTACTCCCTCCGGATTTTATTAAACGACTTTTACTATTTGTGCACGCATGTTGAGGAGGTCGAATGACTCACTATTTGAGACAATTTTGCCCCGAATTTTTTCTCGAACGTACATTAAGGATTAATGTACGTTAAAAAAAAAGTACGAATTTTTTTGGGGTCAAATAGTGAATCATCCGGCCTCCTCGATATGCGTATCTACAGTACGGATGTCGTTTTTTATAATCCGGAGGGAGTAATAAAGAAAGGAAAAAATGAAAGAAAAGAAAAGGACACGATGTTGTAAAAATAAGGTCAATAGATCCGCGGATTAATTGGTTGATGGTGACTGTCTTGAAAGCCATCTTGGGTGGGGTGGGGGGATGTTGTGATAGCTACATATAGCTACAAAATAACCTAAATTAATAATTTTACACACATCAATCAATATGATGTTCGATCACAAGTTTGCCTATTAAATAACGTGTGCATATAAAAATCTTTATAATTTTTCTGGCTCGACCAACCTTCAAACATTTGGTGTAACCTCAGAGGTTTGAGCCATTTCTGTTTGTGGTGGTGGAGTAGTAGTATCTTTCTTCTTGCTCTGTAGCTCACCGTAGAAGTAAGAAATAAAACCCCAAAGAGAGAGGCCAAGAGAAACACCTTTTTCTGCTTGAAATTTCTCCTGAAAGAAAATAACAGCAAGGATCTCCGTCACCGGAAGCAAAACAGTAATCACAATTGCCGATAGCAAAGAGGAGGAAGTAAAGATTACTCCTATAGCTCCTAAGAAGAAGCATTGCCAAATTATTGCACTCCAAACCATAATTATATAATACTTGGTTTCTCCAAGCCCAAAATCTCTTCCTTCTCTTGGAATCACCTGAAAAAAAGTTTACAAAAAATCATTAATAAAATGAACATTAATTGATATATATAGACCTTCATATTAATTAATTGGCAGTGGAAAAAAAAGCAATTTATATACATGTATATATAAATAAGGGGAATGTATTAGAAAGTCAATCTTGAAACAATAATTTTTTTCCCTGCAATTTGTTTAATTTGTTTTGCTATTTTTTTGAATTATTTTAGATTTTCTCAATTTTTAATAATTCTAAAATAAATTCAATTCTTGAAATATTTTTTAGACTATTTTTTGAATTTTAAATACTTTTTCTAATTTTTTTGAAGTTTTCTACTTTTTGTGAATTTTCCTTCTTTCATAATTTTTGTATTTATTACACTACATGTCAACAAAAAAGAATAGTATTAAAAACGTCACTTATAATTACATCATTATTTATATTTTTTTTGTGGGTTATTTTTTGATTTTCTATTATTTTTAAACAAAATTCTGGAAGTTTTTAGTTTGTTTTCAAATTTTATACTAAAATTGTTAAAGGGGCTTATATATAATTTTTTTAAAAATAATAATAAATTGAAGGATTGAAATAGTTTTTTTATTTTAAATTTAGGATTGAAAATGATGTTGACTAATGATATTAGTCAAAATTAACATAAAATTTTGGAGCTTAATTTAGTACTAAAATAAATAACGGAGGAAAAATTAGATGCCATTTATAAATGAACTAAAAATTGAATGACAAATTAAGGAATGAAAAAAAAAGTTAAGTGCAAAGATAACTTTTTGCATAAATTAAAAAACATCACGCTGGAAACGAAAGGAAACGAAACTTGGACTAAGTTGTTTGAAAACGTAAAGTTGAAAGGGACAAATGGACAACTAACATTTTGATGTTGAAGTCATGATTGTAGTTTTATCAAATGAGATGTACTTATTATTATTTTTTATTAAAAAAATATTATATTATTAATTATTATTAAAATATCAGAAATCGAACGTATAATTTATATTGTAAAAAAAAAAAAGGCAGTGAGAAACAATAGCTAGAAACCAAAACTTGCCATTTCTGTCTGGAACAGGCCGGCAATGAGGAGTATTTTCTAGTACTATATTTTTCTATTGTGTAAACGACAACTCTATATGTACACGTGAAATGCAAGTTATGAGATGTTCTAGATAGCTCACGTTAACATACGGTTGAAAATAGATCCGATGAAATCATTATCTTGCTACTAGAGAAACTCTAGGAATAGTTGTTTTGTATGCAAAAATCACACTTTTGTGTTACCAAACTAACTGAGCACTACGCTAGTACCGATCACTACACATTAAATGTCATTTTAGATAAAAAAATTATGAATATATTATTTTCTTAAGTTTTGTAAAATAAAAAAAAATATATGTAATATAACATTGAGGGGGTATATACGTTTCATTTATGCTTTGCTATATTATTGGGAGGTGCGGCAAAGATAGAGACCATTGCATTCCAAATGAAGAGTCATTATTCATGGTCCACGGCCACAAAAGTTGGACTGCTAAAGAGTTTAATGCAAGAAGAGTTGATGCTATCCTGAGCCGATGAGCCAAATGTTTCGGAGGAAAGATTCGAACATAAATCTAAATAGCTACCACTTCTTTCCGCACTAACATCTCATTGATTGCTTTCTTTCTCCTTACCTAAGTAATACGTCACTCAGCCTCACTCATTCCACACAATCAAACTCATCAAGTCAATCCCTTCATTCCCTCATTTTTTCAGACGACACTTAACCACTTTAAAAGAGTTGTTTGAGTCGGGGAAAGAAATTGATGGGCTCAAATTTGGAATCTATAGAATTCTTTATCACATCGTAGTCCTACATGATTGACTAATATTTTGTAGACCAACCAATTACATCATAATTCTTTTTCATACATCTATATATATATATATATCATTTTTCTTTTTCTTTTCAATATTTTCATAATTAAGTCGGTTAAATCGCCTCATTTTTATTTCCTCATTAAAATGTTATACTCTATATTTTAAAAAAATAAAATTGTCTACTTTTCCTTTTAATATACTCCCTCTAGTTTTTTTAACTAACGCTTTGATTTTGGACACGCATATTAAGAAGGTCGGATAACTCACTATTTGAGACAATTTTGCCTTTTACTTTTTCTCGAACATACGAGAAGGAATAACGTACGTTAGAAAAAAAGTAAGAATTTTTTTGGAATCAAATAGTGAATCATCCGAATTTCTTAATATGCGTGCCCTAAATTAAGAAGGAGTATCATTTTTCCAGTATTCCTTTTTGTTAGTTTCCTCGGCTAAGTAAAAAATAATTCAAAAGATAAACTTAGGAAGTATTAATAAAAGATACATAATTATAGTATATGTGTGAAAAACTCAAAGGACAATCATATTGGATGGGAGGGTGATATCATTGAAATTGAAATGTTTTACTTTTATTGTGAGACCCACAATTTAAATTAGCAGTCAAAACGTGGTTAAATTTTGGTAAAAATACAACAACAAAAAATCCAGTGAAAATGACCTGGATCTAAATTTATTGACTCTACGGTAAAACTTGGTCAAAACTTGAAAAAACCATTGAAGATCCATGAAAAACCAGCTAAGAACACAAGCTTGCTTAAACAAAGTTATTAAATTTAACTTTGTATCGGTCTGACCTGTTTCAACCCACTCGAATCTCATACCCTGTTATATTACTCTATGATTTAACTTTATCAAAGAGTTTTGTTTTTTTAGACTCGCGGTTGCAACTGGGGTAATTTTTTCTTGTTTAATCGTTAATAACAATATATATATATATATATAATAAAGAAAAAATCAATCTGAAGAATTATTTTAGTTTAACCAAAAGTTTCAGTTTGAATGTAATTGTACTAAAACTTATAATATGGTGCTTTATTATCTTTCGGGATTCTATCTAGAGTAGTCAACACCGATTATGGTGACTAAATTACCAATGATCTCAAACATAAAAGAAAAAACAATTAAGAAGAAGAACTAACCTTGAAGTCGTTATTAGCAAGCATGCCGATGGTGCATACGGCAGTAGCAAAAAAGCACATGACCAGCTGAATCTCCATCACAAGAGTGTAGCTAAGCTCTTGTCTGGCTTTCTTGTACATCAGCTCCACCAGCGGCAAGATCAGTCCGTACAGAGCCGCCGCGGCAAGTGTGAACAGAAACCCCATAATATACGCTCGGTTCGATTCATGGTTCGGCCGATCACTGCTGCTGTGCAGAGCCAGGATTCCGGCTCCGACCGTCAGCAAAACGACGGCGTTCACTGAAAAAGGAGTGAACTTCTGTCTCACCAGGATGAAAGCGAAAACCGCCGTGAAACCCAACTGGGTCGCGATGAGTAGAGCGGAGGTCGAAACAGGGAGCCGGGCCACGCCGTAGGCGTAGAGGTAGTCATCGAAGCCGGTGAGGATGCCGATGACGGCGGCGGCCATGAAGACGGGGAGTTTCATGTTGATGAGTTTGGTGGGATTGGTGGTGGTGGAGCGGCGGCGGAAGTAGGAGATGGTGAGGGGGATGAGCATGATGGGCCAGCCGCCGGTTTCGAGCCAGCTGGAGAGCCACACACGGTTGCCGCCATGGACAAAGTAGAGGCGCATTATGAGAGGGCCGCCGCAGTTGCCGATGGCTAAAATGATGATGTTTATGATGAGCAAAGCTGTTCTCATGGACTTTTTGCTGTTATCTTTAGCTGGCTCTCCCTTGGTCTCCATGGCTTTGCTCTGTTTCTTCTCCGTAAGAAAAGTTATTTTTTTGTCAAGGACAATTTTAGTTGCAAAGATTTTTAGGACTTAATAGTATTGTGGATTGGGATGATGTGATAATGTCAAATGTGTATTTTACTATATTTGGTGCTCATTGTGGGAGGAATTAATGTGTATAAAACATCCACATATTTGAATATGAATATGTTTCTAGTTCTATGTTTTTTTAGATAAAATCTACATATTTGAATTTGAATATGAATATGTTTCTAGTTCTATGTTTTTTTGGATAAATTAGTTTCGTGCAATATGTTTCTAGTTCTATGTTTTTTTAGATAAATTAGTTTCGTGCGGCTTAATATATATATATATATATATATATATATATATATATATATATATATATATATATATATATTATTTATATAATAAAAAGTTTTTAATTTGTTAAAATTGAATAGTACATTGTTAATCCTTTTTAATATATATATGCAGTATAATCTTAATTTAAAAAAATGATTATAACAATAATAAGGATTAATATCTAATCAATAAAGTATACTATAATTAGTAACATTTAATTATAAAGTTACTTTTAATTTAGTTTATTATTAATTTTGAATAAAATAAGGATTAAATAATTGATAAAAATATGATATACTAGTAATGAGTTCTTGTTATTTTTCTTTCTTTATGAATAAATTGTTAGTCTTGTGTCAAAAAAAGCTAACCAATTGGATCAAAAGAATAAATAGTAATTATGTAAGGAGTTAAATAAATATTAGGTGCGAGATATTATCTGATAATATCTTATATATATATATATATATTAATTAGAGAATTTCGATTTGATTCAAGTTCAAATGGTCAAATCTCACACAAGAATCAGAGCTTTGTTTGGGTTTTATTTGTTGGAATCGATTTTTGTTTTTCCAATGTAAGGTATACAAGTTCGATTCTTTGTTTGTTTGTTTTTTTCTTTTTTTTTGTTGAGTAAAGACTTTCATTATATTAGAAATTACACAACAATTGCAAAGTGAGGCCCAAACCAATGAAAGGGGTCGGGCCCGAGCAAGGTTTGGAGGAAAGCTAGAAAATAATAATATGCACATGATTACTCCATAACTTATATAGTAGATAAGCACAACACCAAAAACTGCTCCTCCTAGGGTTGATCATACAACTAACTATCTAGGTAAATACATATTATCCACTGATTATCTATTTGTATAACCACCAACAGTAAACTAGACACACCAATTACTGTATAATTATTAATTACTCAATAAGTTGCCATCTTTACCACGAGACAACCAAATGATAAGGATATGCATTGATAGAAAAAAAAACACTTCCATTGCCGACCGCAACGAACTTCCTTTTTTCATCTATTCAACCATGGGTGGGTAGGTGGGATAAGGATACGCGTAGTTTTTTATTTTCAAAATGAAAGGTTAATTAAAGCGTGAAAAAAATATAGGTTATAATTTCAGTGATGCCTTTAATTTGCACCACACAAATGGTGACGCGGTCTTACCATATTTTATCATTATCAACTACCATTCTTCGGTCTTTTCGATTGTCAATGGAAGCCAAGTCCGGCAGTCCAAAAATATAGAAAAGTTGTAGAAAAATCATAAAGACGTTTATCCTCTTATCATGGCGCCATCGTGTGTGTCTCACTCTCACAACTATAATATTTTACAAATAACAATCATTAAACTAACTCTTCAATTCCACTTATATACCTAAATTTGAATTAGTACTAATAAAGAAAAGAGTAATTGGTTTTTTATAGGCTAATTCGGTTTTTAATTATATTTACCATTACACCAAGTACAAGTGTGGGCGAAGTATGACTTTTGGGGTAGAGTTCCACAGCTACAAGGAGATAATTGGGTCGAGTGGCTGGCAGCTACCAAGGCTTCTTTGGATGAATCGAACCTCGAAAGATTGATCTCTACTCTTTGGTCGTTGTGGACTTTAAGGAACAACAGGATTTTCTCCCAAGCTGACGAAACGGCTCAAGTGGTGGTCATTAGGGGAGGAAAGTTGTTGTCGGACTTTAAAGATACGTGGCGCCAACCACAGAAGTCCTCTACCGCTTTGGGCCAACCCGTCTTTCCTAAATGGTTGCCTCCCCCACCAGGAGTGGTAAAGGTTAACACTGATGCTGCTATCGGGAGTTCGGGGATTGGTCTGGGTTTCATAGCTCGAAACGATAGGGGTGTATCGATTTTCTCTGGAGCGATTTCTCTACCTCATAAGACTGACGTGTCTACTGCGGAAGCTCTGGCGCTTCGAGATGCTATTACGCAGGCTAGGCAATGGGGTTGTGAACGGGTCATCTTCGAGTCAGACTGCCTACGTATTGGCCCTTACCAACGGTGAGTTCCCTATAAACTATACGGGCTTGGTACTTGAGGAAGCTGCTTGGTTGGCATCTACGTTTCGCAGTTGTTCATTTACGCACACTAAGCGGACCACAAATGTTCCCGCTCACGAGTTAAGCCATTTGGCTTTAATTTCCAGTTTAGGAAATGTATGGATAGGGGAATACCCCGAGGCGATCGCGCCTTTTGTTCTTGCAGATTTGAATTAATCAAATTATATCTTCTTTTCAAAAAAAAAAAAAAAAAAAAGTCCGGCAGTCCAAAAATATAGAAAAGTTGTAGAAAAATCATAAAGACGTTTATCCTCTTATCATGGCGCCATCGTGTGTGTCTCACTCTCACAACTATAATATTTTACAAATAACAATCATTAAACTAACTCTTCAATTCCACTTATATACCTAAATTTGAATTAGTACTAATAAAGAAAAGAGTAATTGGTTTTTTATAGGCTAATTCGGTTTTTAATTATATTTACCATTACACCAAGTACTATAGTTTATTTTAACTATATTTAAAATAAAATTTATCAAATATAATTATTAGTTATACATAGAATTATTTGATTAGTTTTAGTTAAATCTACGTATAGATGATTGTGATGTTTCTTGTCAGACGACACATGATCCCTGACGAGTCGAACATCTGCCCCATGTGCAACAGCAGGAATGAGGATGTTACCCATCTCTTCATGCGGTGTTCGGTAGCAAGGGGGGTCTGGGAGTTCATTATGAGATGGCTTCGGGTGGTTTGGTGCCAGCCTCGGAACCTCGCGGAGCTTTGGAGGACACGGGGAAACTATTTGCCAAACGCTGACAAACAATCTGGTAGGAGTTGTACAATTTTATTTTATGCAGCTATTTGGACTTTGTGGAAGCAACGAAATACAGTGACCTTTAGACAGAAGGAGTATAATGAACCTCTTTGTGTGAATATGGTTTTTTCTCTGTGGCATTGGTGGTTGAAAATGTTAGCCCAAGGGCAACTTACTCTTGTTTTGATGATTTTAGACACACAAACTAATTAATAATACTAATGCAATTTGAAGTTAAAATGTGTGTAGTTTGCGATGGAATAAATAAGAGGCAACAAATCAAGATATCGCAAGCTAGAAGATCAAGTGTACATTAGGACTTTAAACGTGTAAGTATGATTCTAATTAGCACTTGATTTATGTTCGATAATACCTCAAGGAGAGTGTCAAAAGATTTTTTACACGAAAAATAAATTTTGGAAAAAGAGTTTTTGATTTCACTGTAGCAACGGAGAGTTTCACTGTAGCAACGGATGAACTCACTGTAGCAACGGGAAGTCTACTGTAGCAACGGGAATGAATAGTTTCACCGTAGCAACGGATAGACTTGCTGTAGCAACGGATAGGTTCACTGTAGCAACGGATAGATTCACTGTAGCAACGGATAGTTTTTCACTGTAGCAATGAATAGTTTTTCACTGTAGCAAACGGATAGTTTTTGGCTCCAACGGCTATAAACGGTCACAAATCTTTTGACACTATAAATACTCATCTAAGATGAGTTATATGAATATAAGAAAGCATTTTACAAGTTTCATATACACAAATCACATTTACAAACTCCTTTAATCAAAGTTTTATAACGCAAGCTTCATTTATCGGTTTTCAACCATTCTTGCGTCTTTCAATTCGAGTTTGGATCGCTTTCTTCTTGAGGTAATATTGTTCATTTATTGGTGTTGATTATTAAATCATACATAGTTTATTTGTACACCAATTTGTGTTGCCATTTCACATTTCTTCTTGAGTTTATTGATTGTGATAGGTTGTGATTGAGCCCGGAAAAATCACTTGTAAGGTTTATTGGTTGAGCCCGCAAAAACCAAGGTGTAAGGTTTATTGGTTGAGCCCGCAAAAACCAAGGTGTAAGGTTTGAGTTGAACCCGTAAAAACTCAAGGTAAATAACGAAGTGTTCGTTATTCAAAATCCTAAGGGTGAAGCTCTTAGGTAGTGGAGTACAATTCATTGAGGAATTGGAACCACTATAACTCCTTGTGTTTTTACTTTCTATTTCCGCACTCTTAATTCCTTACTCTTTGTGTTAAGATTTTATTTGCCTATTCACCCCCCCTCTAGGCCGTTTATCAATTGGTAGCGGAGCAAGGTACTTGTTTTGTAGGTTTAATCGCCTCAAGTGAAAGATCAAATGGCTCAAGAGGGACTATATGTTGCACTCAACCGTCCACCATTTCTTGATGGAAATAACTACTTGCAATGGAAGACAAAGATGATAGCCTTCCTAGGTGGACAAGATCAAATTATGCTAGATTGTGTTCTACATGGATTTGAAACTCCCATGGAACCAGCTGTTGAAGATGGATCAACAAAACCTCTTCCTTTTGATAAGTGGCCAGCTGGATCAGTTTCAAGAAAACAAAGTGAAGACAAGGCAAGGTATGCTTTATTTTGTTCAATTTCTCAAAACGAATTTAATCGTGTTAGTGCTTGTAAATTGTCCAAAGATGTTTGGGAAACCTTGGAGACGGCACATGAAGGCACTCCTCAAGTGAGAACCATTAGACTCAACACACTCAAACGTGAGTATGAACTACTAGGTATGAAGAGTGGTGAGTCTATCTATGATTTAAGCACTAGAATTCAAAATATTTGCAATACTATGGGAACTCTGGGTTGGACTCCTAGTGATGAGGAGATGGTAAGAAAACTTCTTAGTATTTTACCTAACTCTTGGAATGCCAAGACTTCTATTTTTGATGAACTTGAAAAGAAACCTACCTTCTCTCAACTTGTTGGCTCTCTTACGGCATTTGAGTACAAACTCAAAATGGGAGAACCGGAAGTGCAAAAAGTCAAGAGCAACAATGTAGCATTTGTTAGCAAGGCTCAAGGAGATGAAGAAGACATTGAGTCCTTAGCTCTTTTTGCTAGAAAATTCAAGAAATTTTGGCACAACGATGAGAAGAAGCAAAGGTATCAAGGTGAGCATCCTAACACTTCTAAATCTAAATTTAAAAATGATAGTGTTGTGTGTTTTGGATGTGAAAAGCCAGGGCATGTCAAGAGTGAATGTCCTAACCTTGAGAAGAAGAAAAAGTTTGAGAAAAGAGGTTCTAAAGATGGGAAGAATTCCCGTAGATATCCTAAAAAGGCTCTAAAAGCCACAACTTGGGATGATGATGATAGTGAAGAAGAAAGCAATCAATCCCAATCGGAAGAAGAAGAAGAGATATCCAACATATGCTTCTTTGCAAATGAGGATGACTCTTCCGATGAAGAAACCGAATTCTCCCTCATGGCTAAGGAAGATAGCGACAATGATTCGGTTAGTGATAATAATTACTCTTTTGATGAATTGCAAAATGCTTTTAATGATCTAGGTACACAATTTCAAGACATGTGTAGGAAAAATGCAAAACTTGTTAAAGAACTAGATAACCTCAAAAATGACATAAGTGAGCTAGAAGAGCTAAATAAAGGGTTAACTAGTGAAAACAAATTACTTGAAGATGCATGCAATAAACTCAAAAATGAAAATGCTATTTGTGAAATTTGTGCAAACTCTAGTAAAGAAGTAGCTCTTTTAAATGAAAAGATTAAAACTCTTGAAGCTACTTTAGCTAAATATATTCAAAGTGCACAAAGTCACCAAGATTGCTTAAATGATCAAAAGACTAGTGGTGATAGAAGAGGTATTGGATTTAATAATTCTACTAGCATGAGTAATTCTAAAACTACGTTTGTTAAAGCTAAGAATTATAACAATGCTAGTTCCTCTAATCACTCACATGATAGACCTTTATACAAATGTAGCTATTGCAAGAGAAATGGTCATTTGGCATATTTTTGTTATATTCGTAAAGATGATGTTTATGCAAAACAAATGTGGGCACAAAGAAGTGCATTTGCTAAGAAAGGACCCAAACAAGTTTGGGTTCCTAGAACTAACTAATTTGTTTTGTAGATGTGCCGAAAACCCCATGCAAATAAATGGTACTTGGATAGCGGGTGTTCGAGGCACATGACGGGTGACAAGTCAAAATTCACCCATTTGAAGGAAGAAGATAGAGGAAATGTTCGATTTGGAGATAACCTTAAATGTAAAGTTTCGGGCATCGGTAAAGTTGGTCATTCTCCTTCTATTGAACATGTTTTATTTGTGCATGGTTTAAAATTTAATTTATTGAGCATTAGTCAATTGTGTGATAAAGATTTAATTGTCATTTTTACTTCTACTCATTGTGAAGAAATGTTTTCACACATGAGTTAATTTTCATGGGTAATCGAGTTGGAAACATTTATATGATTGATTTAAATGATATTCCTAACGATGATCATACATGCTTAAGTGCTTTAGTTGATAATTCATCTATTTGGCATAGAAGACTTGTGCATGTAGGTATGGAAAACATTGCAAAGCTTTCTAGGAAAGAGCTTGTGAGAGGCTTACCTAAGTTGAAGTTTGAGAAGGAAGGTTTGTGTAATGCATGTCAATATGGGAAGCAAATTAAGAACTCCTTCAAACCTATCAAATCCGTTTCAACTTCAAGGCCACTACAACTCCTACACCTTGACTTATTTGGTCCTATGAGAACGGTAAGTGTGGGAGGTAAGAGTTATGTTTTTGTTATTGTGGATGATTTTTCTAGATTTACTTGGGTTATCTTCTTGGCTCATAAGAATGATGCATGTGAAATATTCAAACAACTTTGCAAACGTATTCAAAATGAACAAGGTTCCAAAATTTTGAGAATTAGAAGTGATCATGGTGGTGAATTTGAAAATGGCATGTTTCAAGATTTTTGCAATGAAAATGGTATTTTTCATAATTTTTCATGTCCTCGCACTCCTCAACAAAATGGGGTAGTTGAGAGGAAAAATAGAACATTGCAAGAAACGGCTAGAACTCTTTTAAATGAGCATAATACACCAAAACATTTTTGGGCCGAAGCCGTTGCAACCGCATGTCATGTTTTAAATCGTGTTCTAATTCGACCTTTACTTAATAAAACTCCTTTCGAATTATGGCATGATAAGAAACCCACCATTGCATACTTTAGAGTCTTTGGATGTAAATGTTTTATTCTTAACATCAAAGATAATTTGGGCAAATTTGATGCAAAGTCGGATGAAGGTATTTTTCTTGGTTATTCTACTACTAGCAAAGCATATAGAGTTTATAATAAAAGAACTCTAGTTGTAGAAGAATCCATGCATATTGCTTTTGATGAATCTAATCCTTTTGAAAGTGTGAAAGAGATAGATAGTGATGTAGAAGAAGATTTTGGAAGCCCTCAAGTCAATCCTCCTTCACTAGATACTCTAGAAATTCAAGAGGAGAAAGAGCTGGAGGAAGAGGTGCTTGAGAATACAAATGATGTAGAAAATCAAAATGATCAAGGCCCCTCAAGTTCCAAACCTTGGAAAATCATGGAAGCACATCCACAAGAGCAAATCATAGGTAATATCCATAGCAAAGGTATTGCTACTCGTTCTTCTCTTAGAAATTTGAATGATCATCATGCATTTGTTTCTCAATTTGAACCAAAGAAATTTGATGATGCCTCACATGATGAATATTGGATGATTGCCATGCAAGAGGAACTAAATCAATTTGAGCGTAATTGTGTTTGGAAATTAGTTCCTAGGCCTAGCAACCATACTATCATTGGCACCAAGTGGGTTTTTCGAAACAAACTTGATGAATCGGGAAATGTTATTAGGAATAAAGCTAGATTGGTAGCCCAAGGGTATAACCAACAAGAAGGTATTGATTTTGATGAAACATTTGCCCCCGTTGCTAGACTTGAATCCATTCGCATGTTATTAGCATTTGCATGTTTTAAAAACATTAGCTTATTTCAAATGGATGTTAAAAGTGCATTTTTGAATGGTTATATCATGGAAGAAGTGTATGTCAAACAACCTCCCGGTTTTGAAGATCCTAAATTTCCTAACCATGTTTTTAAATTGGAAAAGGCCTTATATGGTCTTAAACAAGCTCCTAGAGCTTGGTATGATCGTTTGAGTCAATTTTTATTGAAAAATGGTTTTACAATGGGAAAAATTGATTCTACACTCTTTACTAAACATGATGGTAATCATATGTTAATTGTGCAAATTTACGTTGATGATATCATTTTTGGTGCTACTAACGATTCTTTGTGCAAGGAATTTGAGAAATGTATGCATAGTGAGTTCGAAATGAGTATGATGGGAGAATTGACATTCTTCCTTGGACTTCAAATTCGACAATCTAAAGAAGGTATCTTTCTCAATCAAGCTAAATACATCAAGGATCTCCTAAGCAAATATGGATACAAAGATGTCAAGGAGAGTCCTATTCCCCTTAGTCCAACCGTCAACCTCGACAAAGATGAAGATGGTAAAGATGTAGATATTACTCTATATCGAGGTATGATTTGAAGTCTCTTATATTTAACGGCAAGTAGACCGGATATAATGTTTAGTGTTTGTCTATTTGCTCGTTTTCAATCTTGTCCTAAAGAATCTCACTTGCTTGCTTTGAAAAGAATTTTCAAATATTTGAAAGGTACTTCTAAATTAGGTCTTTGGTACCCTAAAGGGTCTAGCATTGATTTAATTGGCTATACCGATTCAGATTTTGCTGGTTCTAAAACCGATAGGAAAAGCACTAGTGGTTCATGTCAATTTTTAGGACAATGCATGGTCTCTTGGTCAAGTAAGAAACAAAATTCAGTAGCTATTTCTACCACGGAAGCTGAATATATTGCTGCCGGATCTTGTGTTTCTCAAATTTTATGGATGAAACAAACCTTAGAAGATTTTGATCTTAAGTTTTGTAAAATTCCTATCTTTTGTGATAATCTAAGTGCTATTCAATTGACCAAGAATCCTATTTGCCACTCACGAACCAAGCATATTGATATAAAACATCATTTTATTCGTGATCATTTGGCTAAAGGGGACATTATGCTTGAATTTGTTGGTACTAACAAACAGCTTGCAGACATTTTCACCAAAGCTCTTGCCAAAGAACGTTTTGTGGAACTAAGACATGAAATTGGTATTTGCAATCCATTTGAGTAAGAATTCGAAATTTCTTGAACTCTTATTTATATGCCTATATTAAATTGATGAATATCTATGTTTTTACATGATTATTATTAGTAAATAATATTTATAATCATATGTGCTATAAATTGCCGTAAATTGTTTTGTTTGTTTGTGCATATACGTGTTTAATGAGAATCATTTTTTCTATGCATGTATGATTTTGTTCATATGATTGATCATTGAGGAAATCAAATTGATGTAATATATTTGATTCTTCGTACGCATGCGTTGGGCACAAAAGTCAGCGACATTTCATATCCTCGAGTTGTAATTCTTAAACCTTAAGCTGTCATTTTTGTGTTTAAATAGCCTAAGATTACACCTCTCTAGATATCCAAAACGGAAAGCTTTACCTTCAATTCCTTCGAATCTTCAAAATGCTTTCGTTTGAGATGAGGATGATATTGGCCATTTTGACATTGATGATTTCTTTCATTGCTTTTCCCCTTCTCATGCTCAAAAATTGTCCAAGAAATGTCGACTTGTTCATGTGTCCCAAGTGTCATTGCCCTCCATGTGATTGCCCTTCACCTCAATGTCATCTTTGATCACATCTTTGTATCGTGTATTTTATATTTTAAATGTATTTGTTCTTATACTTTGTAATGGTCTTTTAGGTTGAATAAGAGTTGTAATATTCCATTATGAAGGAATTTTAATTAGGTTTGGTTCTTGAGTATTTTCAATGTTCTAAATGTTCTCTACGTTTCGTGTAACGTGACATGTTTGTTGAATAAAAATTCTGTTTTAATTATGCATTTTTAGATTATCCATCTTTATAATCTTACTATTCATATTTGTATTTTGACTTTTGGATTGGATAATTGTTTGATCTTAATACTTGTTAAAGTATTTTTGGATTTGATCTTTGCTTGCTCCTTTATTACTCCTCATATGATCTTAATTGACTTTTCTTATTTTATTAACCCTTTTTGCTAATGACAAAGGGGGAGAATAAGTTAAGGGGGAGATTGATTGGTAACGAAGCTTATAGAATGGGGAGAAAGGTAAGATTAAGGGGGAGCAAATCTTTGAAATCTTTGCTATGCTCTATGTGCACTAATGGTTTATGTAGGGGGAGCATTTATTTGGCAAAGATAGGAGATGTAAGTTTTCTCCATTTAACTTCAATTTCAATTGCTAGTTTAAAAATGTTTTGATATTAGTTTGTGGTTGTCATCATCAAAAAGGGGGAGATTGTTAGCCCAAGGGCAACTTACTCTTGTTTTGATGATTTTAGACACACAAACTAATTAATAATACTAATGCAATTTGAAGTTAAAATGTGTGTAGTTTGCGATGGAATAAATAAGAGGCAACAAATCAAGATATCGCAAGCTAGAAGATCAAGTGTACATTAGGACTTTAAACGTGTAAGTATGATTCTAATTAGCACTTGATTTATGTTCGATAATACCTCAAGGAGAGTGTCAAAAGATTTTTTACACGAAAAATAAATTTTGGAAAAAGAGTTTTTGATTTCACTGTAGCAACGGAGAGTTCACTGTAGCAACGGATGAACTCACTGTAGCAACGGGAAGTCTACTGTAGCAACGGGAATGAATAGTTTCACCGTAGCAACGGATAGACTTGTTGTAGCACCGGATAGGTTCACTGTAGCAACGGATAGATTCACTGTAGCAACGGATAGTTTTTCACTGTAGCAATGAATAGTTTTTCAGTGTAGCAAACGGATAGTTTTTGGCTCCAACGGCTATAAACGGTCACAAATCTTTTGACACTATAAATACTCATCTAAGATGAGTTATATGAATATAAGAAAGCATTTTACAAGTTTCATATACACAAATCACATTTACAAACTCCTTTAATCAAAGTTTTATAACGCAAGCTTCATTTATCGGTTTTCAACCATTCTTGCGTCTTTCAATTCGAGTTTGGATCGCTTTCTTCTTGAGGTAATATTGTTCATTTATTGGTGTTGATTATTAAATCATACATAGTTTATTTGTACACCAATTTGTGTTGCCATTTCACATTTCTTCTTGAGTTTATTGATTGTGATAGGTTGTGATTGAGCCCGGAAAAATCACTTGTAAGGTTTATTGGTTGAGCCCGCAAAAACCAAGGTGTAAGGTTTATTGGTTGAGCCCGCAAAAACCAAGGTGTAAGGTTTGCGTTGAACCCGTAAAAACTCAAGGTAAATAACGAAGTGTTCGTTATTCAAAATCCTAAGGGTGAAGCTCTTAGGTAGTGGAGTACAATTCATTGAGGAATTGGAACCACTATAACTCCTTGTGTTTTTACTTTCTATTTCCGCACTCTTAATTCCTTACTCTTTGTGTTAAGATTTTATTTGCCTATTCACCCCCCCTCTAGGCCGTTTATCAGAAAAGCAGGGACAACACGTTTGCGTTTAGCATGTCAGATATGTTGCAGTCGCCGGCCTGACTTCTTAGTCAGCAAGTGGATGCTACGTGAATCTGATTTGGGGGTTAGTTAGTGAGCCTGTCGTCTCCTGTATTTCCTTTGATTTAGAGTTGACTTAAAGCGATATTTGTTCTGCCGTGGCAGTAGTATCTTGTACAGTTATTGTCATGATCTTCATGACAGTTTAATATAATAATTAATCTCTACTTATTAAAAAAAATATTATTATCTTTGTGTAAAGGGAAAAGGAGTTTTTATTTTCACACCCAATTAGTTTATTTCCGCACCAAAAAAGTTAAAAAAATGTTATGTCTTCTCATATCTTCTCAATTTTTCTTATTAAATTCTCTTGATATGATAACTTTCGTATCTGTTACAATTTATTTTTGAGATTAGCCATTTTTTTTCCTTTTCCTTTTTAAATGATTATTTGAGAAAAAAGTCTATTTGATATCCAAATTTTTTTCTTAGTGTATTTGGTCCTAATTTTTTATCCTTAATAACTTGACACCCAACTTTTATTCTCTTACACATTGGTGATAAAGTACTAGTAGAGACTCAGTTTCGAAGGGTGAATACTCCTCACGGTGTCAAATGTTTGTAATTTTATTTTAATCAGTCTCAAACGTCTTTTTCTATTTTAATCAGTCCCAACTATAAAAAAAACGTTAACGGAGACAACCTCCATTAAATTTTATTAATTTAATATTTTTTTCTAACAATTGGGTCCCACACATCAGAAAATGTTTTTAAAAAAAATACAGGAATTAAGAAAAATCTAGTAAAATATGAAAAAAATATTTAAAAATTTAATAAAATAGGATTTTTGTTTTTAAAAATATAGGAAATTAAGAAAAATACAATAACATAGGAAAAATATTTTACAAAAACTAATAAAAGAGGAAAATATTTTAAAAAAATATAGAAATTAAGAAAAATATAATAAAATAGGAAAAATATGTTTAAAAAATATAGGAAACTAAGAAAAATTTAATAAAATATGAAAAAAATTATAAAAAACATGCAAAACTTGATAATTCATTTCGAAATTAAAGAAAAACAAAAAATTAAAATAAATATGAAAATGTAAAAAAATTATATAAATTATAAAATTATAGGAATCTTCGTATTATGATAACAGTTAAGAGAATATTCATTTCTGCATCCCACAATGTGATAACACACTAAGAATGATAGCACACTAAATAATTTTCATACTTATAACTTTAAAAATAATCAAGCTACACAAATGGTGGAGCTATTATATCATAAAAACCAGAATTTAACCCTTTAAATTTTTACATTTTTAAAATTTTATATCAATAAGATGGGTAAAAATGATGGTGCATCTCTGTGGCATGCTAGGCTTGTAAGCTTATAAAAATTGCAGACTTTGAAGGACTCTAACTTGCCAATACACGTCTTGTAAGTGATGCTTCTTGAAGGTTGAATTATCAACTTGGTATATAGAATACCCTTTTAGATACAACTACTTCCTCCATAAGCTTCTCTGTTAGTTAATGCTCTTTTATAATTGATAGGTCGATACATGGCACCAGAGGTTATAAGAGACAAAGATTATGATACTAAAGTTGATGTCTTTTCCTTTGCTTTAATCATACAGGGGATAGGTTTCTTTATACAACATTGCAAATATACTAGAAGTTGTGGACTGAGTGGGGAAATTCTGTCAACATTTACCAACCTAACAAGAGTGGAAACTTTGTAAGGACAGTATTGTACATCAAGTATGTGAGGACAAGTAGCACCTTTTAGATGATCCTACAAGTTTGGAAGTTGATCCTAGATGGAGCGCCTCGCTAGTGAGTACCTCCAAAAGGTTATACGTAGAATAGTATGGCGCATGTGGCATTATCTCATCGATCTGTACAAGTCTGGTTGGCTCATCGGGACTGCTTGGTCGGCTGCGTGGCTGAGTTGTATCTGCCTGATTCCGGTCTAACTGCCTGGCTGAAACCTGAACGTACGTAGGAAAATCACCATTAATGGGGCCAAAAGTTGTCTCTAGGGTTCCCACTCCAATGTTTAAGTAAACTCTTTTATGATGGAATACAAGCATAATATGAGTAAGTGCCTGTTTGGCATTCTGGTTTGGTACCAGGAAGTTGGTTTACCAAACCAGAAAGTCAAAATAGGTATTTGGCAACACCTATTTCAAACCAACTTCCGAAGAAGTTGGTTTATAAAACCAAAGAAAACACTGGTTTTGTCACTTGATCAGAATCATGCAGTTGGCCAAACCAATGGTTTAACCAAAAACACGGGAAGTTGTTTTTTGATTAAATGAATTTTTGAAACCCAAAAATACCCCTCCTCATCGCATTCTTGTCCGCATTCTTTCATTCCAGCCCTAATTCTTCTTCTCTTTGCCTCACGCAGCCGCAGTCCATCGTGCCCGATCTTCTTCTTCTTCTTCTTCGAATCCGTGTCCGTAGCAGCAGCTCCCAGCCTCACGCCGGCCTTCTTCGCTCTTCAAGCACCAAAACCCTAGTCTATCACCACCACTAACCTCACTCTCTCTTCTCCTGCTCACAAACGAACACCCCAAGCTCCTCACTAGTCTCAGGTTTGATTTCCATCCCTGCTTGATATGATATGATTTGAATTTCAACTCTCTTCAGGTAATTTGTTCTCCATTAATTAATTGATTTATTTCTATTTCACCGATTAGATTTAAAAAATCACCAATTGTGGGTTTTTTTCTTCTTCTTCAAAGCTGTCTGATTATTTGTTCTTAGTCTCATCTTTTGATCATCTGATGGCTTCCTCTTTTGATCCTACCAAAACATGCTTGTTTATTGATGTTTGGGTTGTCTTTTTATTTGACTAATTGAATGTGTGGTGTGCAAATATGTGAACTTCTGTGGTGTAGTGTTTTTGGTTCCAATGCAGGGTGTGTGTGTTCGAACCATCTCATCCCGTGTTTGGTTAAATATGGAAAAGTAATGCTTTTGAAAATAGAAGTAGGCGACTCTTTTATCTCCCTCTCAGTTATGTTTCCATCCCTTTGGTTAATGATTCATTGATGATGCTTATATGCACACCACCTGTTTGACAAAAGCCCTAGCACAATGCTTATGCACACCACAAACTCTGCTGATTTTGAATTGAAACAACTTGTTTTGTCTAAAAATATATATTATACGACGGAGGGTAGTAATAAAAATGAAATTAATTTACAATAAATTCTTATACTTTGATTTTGAAAAGAAAAAAGATTCAATTCACATGTGGTGACTTGCTTATCGTCCTTGTCCTTTCCCTATATTTTTTTCTTCGTGGAAGATACCTGCTTGACCTTGTAAATAACGTTCTGGATTTTGGTGTGCTGCTCAGTTTGTTGTTGCAGTGCTTTTCTGATTGTGACAGTTGTTGTTTGCTCTTGTTATACACGGAGCCATTTCGCGGCAGCTTCCTGCCATCTTACCTGATTACCTACCTCTATGTTCTTGTCTTATGTTGCTCTCTTCTCATCAATTTCCTTAAAGGTCCGTTAGTCAGTTTTTGATGAGTTTGTATGTACGTTTGCACGTTTTTTTTTCTGGCTTAATTCCTCCAATATTGCGTTTAAAAGACTACGATGAAAGAGTTCATACTATAGTTTGTCTCTAATCTTAGGCTCGATTGTTCTTTCTCCAACTCTTTTCAGCTGAATAGTATTGTTTATTTCCACTCTTTCCAGCTGATGATAAACCACTGCTTCTTTTCCTTGTTTTTTCTTGATGTAGTTTACGTTTGTGAGCTTGCTCATACTGAATTTTTTAGACCACTGGGGAAAGCATAATGCCATTTCTTTAAAAGAGTAGATTAGCAGGGTGTATTTAGTTTGTATGCTACTGTCATTTCTTGCTATTTTTTTTTGGTTAGTATGCTACTGTCATTTCTTGTAAATTTCATGCCGAATTAGAGCTTAATTGTACTGTGTCTGTTGTAGATGACAACCCAAGTCACTGGAAGTAAACAACCCAAGGCTGTTTGGCAGAAGACTACAGTGCTTACATTTTGCGATGTTTGCATTCGAGCAATTGAACAGAATCTTAGGCCACACACTCATTTCAATAAACAAGGGTGGGAGTTCATTGTCAAAGAGTTTGAGGCTAAAACTGGATTACAGTATGGAGTGAAACAACATAAAAACAAATGGGAAGCTTTAAAAAAAGAGTATAAATTATGGAAAGATTTGATGCGTAATGAGACGGGGTTGGGATGGGATGCACATAAAAATACAGTTGCTGCAGATGATGCTTGGTGGGAAGAAAAAATGAAGGTTAGTTTTAGGTTTTCTGCATTTTGTTTGCTATAATTTCATAGTTTTTGGTCTGTTTTTTGCATGATAGATTGTATTTTTGGTCTCTTTGGTTTGTGTAGGTAAACCCTAGTTTTGCAAACTTCAGAGTTGGTGGAATTGAACCACAACTTGAAGATAAACTAGAAGTAATGTTTTCCACCATTGTAGCTACCGGAGAGTTTGCTATAGCACCCGGATGTAATGTGCGTGTTACACCTCAGGAGGAGCCAGCTGGTGTTGAGGGTAGTGGTGATTCAGAGGAGGAGATTCCATTTACCCAAGAAAGTTTGGATGGCGTGTTTGAGGGTGGAGGTTCTAGGAAGAGAAATGTCGAGGAAAGGGGGAGTGTCAGGTCAAGTTTTCCGTTGAAGAAAGCAAAGCGACAATTAGGGGGGCAGCAATGATCGCAAAACACCTGGATACATTAGTGACTGCGGTGGCCTCTAGGACTAGGAGTACAACGGTGAACTCTAAAGTTACTGAACCTGAACTTCCTTGCCTGGGAGATATTGTTGATGACCTACAATCCCTACCAGGGCTCGATAAGTGCGGTAGCCTTTTCATGTTTGCGACTGAATTACTCGAAGATAAAAGGAAGAGAGAGGTCTATCTTCGGCTCGATTCAGTAGATCAAAAGCTGGCCTACCTGAATTATCATTTCACCTACAAGGGTCCAAAATAAGTTGTAACGCTTAGGTCCCGTACTAGTTTCTTGTGTTTGAACTTCAATAATTGTATTTGTACTCTCATTGAGTGTTATGTGTATTCTGGTATTGAACTTCAATAGGGTGTAACGTTGAAATGGATGCTACTGAACCTTGTTGTGTGTTGTCCTTGTAGACAGTAGTAACATCTTTGTCCACTGCATTGCAAATGGGCTGATGTGGTTAATGACTTGAAACATTTCCGTTTCTTACCAGTTAATAAATCTGGTGTACCTGTTAAACTAGCTGTTTCGTGTTACCTGTGCTGCAGTTAATAAATCTGGTGTTTGACACAATAAGGGTTGTACCTGCTACTCTATTATAATGTTTAAAATTTTTATAGAATCCATGTATTGTTTACAGAAGTTTTGGTCTGGTTTTATTCATTGTTTAGAGACACAAATATTAGAGAATCCAAGTTTTGGTCTGCTATAGTTTACGTAAGTTCAAAAATTAGAGAATCCATGTTTTAAAAAATTAGAGAATCCATGTAACAACATGCCACCTCTCAACTGTGCTGGGTCATTGCCAGCTTGTTGCATTTAACACAAGCATCTACCACAAGCATCTACCACAAGCATTACTACTTAAATGCATACCTACAAGCATCTACCACACTAGTCATTACTATATCACACCTTACAACTTTCATGTATCTACGACCAAGCTTTACTCTCCTTCTCATTGTGTGCAAAAAGTAAACCTCTCCTTCTCAATCAACTTTTAATCTCCGACGAAGTTTAACTCCGGCCAAGCTTAAGCACTCCTCATTCACATTGTGAGTCTTCCTCTTGCTGTTTCCTTTCATTCTTATTTTTTGAAGTTGTAAGTATGTCCGTTAAGAGAACAACATACATTTTATTCATTCTTGCCTATTTTGAACAAGCAATAATATGATAGTGTCGATTTCTTTGAGGTGATGTACACGTCATTTAATATGTTTTATTTTCCACATTAATATTAAAATGGCATGTTATATTTGTAATTATTTTTTCTAATTTCTCTTTCCCTCGGTGAATTAAGCCATATTATAAGAATGTGATTATTTTACAGGATTCTATAATATGTTAAATAATGTGATATGTTTTATTAATAATTATTTAAAAGAGTAATTTCACATTGACTAATAATTATTCTATAATATGTTAAATAATGTGATATGTTAAATTATTTTCAGAAATGAACGAAGAAAATGATTTGTCTGTAGATAGTGACGATGAGTTTTGGACGGCAATGACTATGACGACTGCATCAATTAGTGCGTACTTAGGCACTTACATGTATAAAGTTCCGTGTATGACCTCATACCAAACTGGAATGAACTGGTTGACTGAGATATTGTCTGGAAGGGATTGCCGGTCTATTAGTATGTTTAGGATGGATAAAGATACAATACTAGAGCTTGTGGGCACATTACAATCATCTTCTAATTTGCAGTCATCAAGAAGAATGTCAGTTATTGAGAAGGTGTGTCTGTTTTTATATACTATCGCCTTAGGTGCTTCAAATAGACACGTTTGTGAACGATTTCAACGCTCCGGTGAAACCGTTAGTCGAGTTTTTAATGAGGTATTAGATGCTGTGTGGGCATTATCAGAGCAGATCATTCGTCCAGGAGATTTCAATACTGTCCCACCACAAATTTTGAATGATACACGATATATGCCATATTTTGAGGTATGCTAATTACATTTCATATTTATATATACATTATGCATCTCTGTTTAATACAACTAAAGAATATGTTACAATTCCTTGTAGGATTGTATTGGAGCCATAGACGGAACACATGTACGTGTTTGTGTGCCTGCAGGAGATCAAATTAGATTCATTGGCAGAAAAGGTATCCCGACTCAAAATATCATGGCAGCGTGCAGTTTTGACATGCAATTCACTTTTGCTTGCGCTGGATGGGAAGGCACTGCCCATGATACTCGCGTATTCTATTCTGTAGTGAACAATCCATATTGGAAATTCCCTAAACCACCTCCAGGTTAATCTCAATTATTCATAACGTTTAGTTATGTATGATAGTAATCGTGTCGGTACTAACAACGTTAATTTATTTATGATATAGGTAAGTATTACCTGGTAGATGCTGGATACCCTGATATTACAGGATATTTGAAACCTTACAAGAGTACAATGTATCACTTACCTGATTTTCAACGAGGACAACCACCAAGGGGTCGTAAAGAAACCTTTAATCGTGCACATTCTTCACTACGATGTTGTATAGAACGAACATTTGGAGTCTGGAAGACAAGATGGAAGATATTACGCGACATGCCGTCGTATCCACTCGAAACGCAAAATAAAATTGTAATCGCTTCTATGGTTTTGCACAATTTTATACGTAGGAAATCTATAAATGATCCTGCGTTTATAGGATTGGATGCGAATCCTAATTTTGTTCCAGATGAAATTTTCCCAGATATTTTGGGCGAAGAAAGTATGCAGAGTCAAGGAGATAATAGTGAGTTTTCACCTATGAATATAGTTTGTGACTCAATAGCTAATAGCTTAATGTTGAATATGTAATTGTGATCTATATATGTAAAACTTTATCAATGTGAGCAAAAATTGTTAATATTGAGTTTTCACCTATGAAAGTATCCAAAAATTGTAGCATAATTTTTTATTATGAATAAAATGTTAATTATATGTTTACCAAAATATATTGATTAAAAATATCAATATAGAGTTTACAAAATTTTTAATATAATGCTTTAAACCATGGTATTAATAACTTATATTTTTTATGGCATTAATAAGTTTAATTTATTTATGATATTAGATAAATATTAAATTATAAATAAATTGATTAAAAACATATAAAGATACTAAAAATATTAATTCTAACACTTGAAATGAATTATGCCCTTTATGGTCATTTTACATTCCAACCATAGTTTTAAAACAGTTTTTACCAAACACCAAAAATAACTTCTGGTTTCCCCACACAACTTTTAACAAACATTTACCAAACAACAAACTCTGTTCTGAAACTGACTTTTTTCCACTCAACTTTTTTCCAATCAACTTTTTTCCAATCAACTTTCACCGAACCGGAATGCCAAACAGGCCCTAAGAGTGGAGAGAACTTTCTCTTTTTCATGGAGTGGGAGTCCTTTATTTTTACCATTCTTTCTTTAGATGGCAAGATTGAGGTGTTTATGACTTGGATTTGTCTCCTTGATTTAAAGGATCTGATTCATCTTTTCTCATTGAGGAATTCGTAATCTTTATTACAATCTCCCTAATTTAAGGTATTTATCAATTAAGAAAATATCTTTGATTGGGGTTGACCTCTATAATCTTAGATAAGTTAATCTCTAATTGATCTTACCAAATAGGCATTTTACCCACGTTGTCTTACTTCTTGAGCAAACCATGCAGGCCTTCTAGGCTCAGGCCTAGCTCTAGTCGTATGGAAGATCAAACTTGTCGATCAGCTATGGGCTGAGGCCCAATTTGATTTATTCCAACTTTGTGGCAGACGAGTTCATCTCTTCTACCCGTGCTCTATTGTGATGAGATTTATCCCCTAGTTTTATAAATCATTTCTTATTTAACCAATTAAACCCGATTTGACCATAAAAGTGTGATTTTGATCGTTTGATTCTGTCTTAACCATTTACGCTCTAGTTTTGATCAATTAAACTCAATTTTGACAATAAAAGTCTGGTTCTAACTATTTGATTAGATTTCGACCGTTTAATTTATTTTTCTCAGAATAGTCTCATTTTTAACCATTTAAGTTTGCTTTTGACCAAATTGGTCATGTTCTCCCAGTTTGACCTGGTTTGGACCGTTTAGCTTAGGTTTTGACCATTTAGCTTCAATTTTGACTATAACAGTCTGGTTTTGACTTGTTTTGTTTGTTAGACCCAATTTTGACCAATTAAACTCCATTTTGACCATGAAGTTCAATTTTAACTAATTTGACCATTTTTTATGTTCGATAAAAATTTGACCAAATAAACTCATTTTTGAACATAAAGTCTAGTTTTGACCATTTGACTCATTTTTTACCAATTAGTCTCGATGTTAATCATTTAGGCTTGATTTTGATCAATTAGTTTTGATTTTTACTATCTCACATGGTTTTGAAAGTTTTGCCCATTTTGTCCATTTAGGCTCGGTTTTTTACCATTTGATGCGTTTTTCACCAAATAGTCTCATTTTTAATTATTTAGGCTTGATTTTGACAAAATATGTCTAGTTTTTACTATTTGACTCGGTCTTGACTATTTGACGCATTTTTACTAATCAGTCTCTGTTTTAACCATTTAGGTTTGGTTTTTACCGATTAGGTCAAGTGTTTATATTTTTACACAATTTTGATCATTTAGGCTCGGTTTTTACCGTTTGACTCGATTTTAGCCATTTGACTCGATTTTGATAGTTTAGGGTTAATTTTGAATAATTGAACTCAATTTTGACCATTAAGGCTCGAGTTTGACCATTTGTCACGATTTTTTTTATCCAATTCTGACTGTTTTACTCGATTTTGACCATATATGCTCGAATTTGAACAATTGAATCCAATTTTGGCCATAAAAGTACAGTTTTGACCGTTGGCCCGATATTGACCGAGACTAAACAGTTATAACCGGGATTGAAATGGTAAAAACCAAATGCATTTGGTGAAAATAATTTTAAGTGGTCAAACTGAGAGTAGATAGTCAAAATCGGTATTAAAAAGTCAAAATCGGAACTAAATGACAAAAATCGAGCTCATATGGGGCCAAACTAAAACTAAGTAGTTAAAATGCGGCAAAATGGTTAAAACTGAATTTATATGGGAAAATTTTACTAATTTTCTTTCGATGGACAAACTACACTTAAATAGAAAAATAAATAAATAATTAGATAAAATAATAAAATTTGAAATTTTAAGTTTAGTTGGATGACCAATATTGGATATCCAATCGGATAATGATTTTGGTGGATGTGGATATATATTCATAACTTTGGGTTTAAATTGGATTTTATTTAAATTCAACCTAAAGTCAATTTAATTAAAGGATCCAAACCTATCTAATTGATATCCCTAATAATAAATGGATGGTGCAATTTGATATTAAATTAATGCGCGGTACTATTTGGGAAAAAATGACAAATGTAAGGGGCAAAAGACCAATTAGATCTTGTGTTTTTATTAAAAAAACTTACATCGTAGCTACCGTGATGCAATATCCTTCTAAGCCGTCATAATAACAAATTTTATTTATATAAAATAACTACAAGTTCAATTTATCAAACTTAATTACATGTGGTATAGTCAACCAACAACGAGAAGTGATGTCTAATCATCGAGGCACTATAATATAAATTTCCAACTGAATGAAACAATACACGTAAGAAAGTAGGGGTAAGTTGGATTATGGGTATTGATGTTTTTCTTGTCCATCCATATGTATATAGTGTAGGTTCGTAGCTAGCTAGCTAGGACCTCCAGTCCTAACTTCATGAATTTCTACGTCGTCCTGAATCGCTATGGTCACAGTTTCCTCTCCATGTGGTCCTGTGGTGATTGTCTCTTGAATTCTTTCATGTTCTTCGATGCAAACGTCATCAGTAGGGGGTGGCTGCAGCCTCCTCCTCCTAGCCAAACAGAAGAGACCGGCCAAAAGAAATGCTAGGAAGAACACACCGCCAAACGATACGCAAACGACGATGATGGTCGTGTTGTTGCCTCCTGGAGGAGGAGGGGGCGGAGGTGGAGGCACCGAGTATGGTGGCGGAGGTGGTGGCACCGGGTATGTTGGCGGAGGTGGAGGCACCGGGTATTGTGGCGGAGGTGGAGGCACCGGGTATGTTGGCGGAGGTGGTGGTGGTGGGGGTGGCAGCTTTTGGGGTGGTGGAGGAGGAGGTGGTTTATATGGCGTTGGGGCTGGTGTCGGGACTGGGGAAGGTGGTGGAGGTGGATTACACATATCTTGAAATTAAGTTGGAAACTATATCTCAGGTTGTAGCTAGTATATATCCCTTCAGCGCTGGTATAGGCTCTCTTATATACTCGCTCGAATTCATAAATCTATAAGCAAGTTGTATGTGTATTTATCTCGACAATACAAATCTTCTTATTTATATACTCGCTCGAATTCATATATCTATATGCAAGTTGTATGGACTTACAGCTTTTCTTGTAGTTCTTTATTTTTATTTCAAACGAAATATGTGGAAAATGTGCAAAACCAATAATATGGGAATTGGAAAATGATAGCTGTATACTCTTCTATTATATAACCATATATAACCAACATTGGTTGTGATTAAATGGTAAAAAACTTATTCACTCTTAATCAAAATTTTGAATTTGTTTGAGTCTTAGAAATAGAGAAACCATGCTGGAGCATCACAACTTCTTGGGGAGGCGACAAAACTTGAATATGATTAATCTCAGTTGAAAGAATACGCGGATGAAAAAAGAAAAAAATAAATTAAGGATATATAGTCAATCACATTGCTCCAAAAAAAAATGTAAGACCATGCAAGTTGTAGAAAAACAAGTGAAACAAAAGAATTATAAGGTATGAATGAAGTCGTGTGTGTTCAGAATAATATACGAATTCACATCTTGTTGCTTACGAACGAAATCCAAAGCCAGAAGCTATATAGAGTGCGTTTGAGTCACATGATCGATTTCGTGTGAGCTTACACTAAGATTATGATCATAATTCTGTGAACGTGCAAATAACGAAACATTAAATTTATTTGCAATTTGTTAGAAACTGAGTACGATAATAAGATCAAAAATAACCCATCTTATAAAATGGGGATGATAAGACCACTGTTAAGGATTAAATCACACTGGTTCGTAGCCCATGCAAGAAGGCCCTAGATCTCAGCCAGTTCGTGTAGACGGAAGGCCAGAGCTGAAATCAAGACCAGACGAGATGGGCCTCGAAGCTCAATCTGCTGGACACCAAGACAATCAGAATCAAATCACCACCACTTATTGGAAAAATGGACGGGTCAACTCCTATCAACACAATTCAAAATTCTAATCAAATACCTGATTGATATGTCTAACAGGTATGGTCATAATTAATTGATTATCTTCCTAAATATACCTCAGGTATACAATACATAGGGATCAACTCTTACTCAAGTCTTTTTCTCCCTTTCATACACAAATTCATGCTCCTACTTATTAAAATATTCAAAATAAATGATAAAAAAATTAGAAAAAAACATAACAAATGAACAACATTAGCAGGGGCAATTTAATATATACATTGCTGGTTCGATTCAAGCCGATGATACGAGCAATTTTACCTAAAAATGAATAAAAACTCGAACCGAAATTACTAAAGTGTGAAATAAAATAAAACAAAATAATTAGTACACAATCAGCGACGAAAAGTTCGCTCTATAGTTCGATAAAAATTTACTCGTAAGAGATAAAAGTTTAAAAAAAATTAAACCCAACCTAAAGCCCAACCCACACCCAAATCCTTTCAATTAAATCCCAAATCATCACTACCAATAAACCCATGCCAAAACCAATTCAATCTCTGCCGAAATCCAATCCTTTCATTTAATTCAATTTGTACACCAAATCATCACATATCGATCACCCTTTCAATCTCTCATTTAATTCCAATCCTAAAGTAGAGAACAATTGTAAAAAGTACGTATATTATATGAATTTTAATGTATAATTATTATTTTTTTATATTGTCTTCTTATCTATCTTTTTGTTAAATTTATCTAAATATTTGTTATTTAGTGACGGATACAAATACTCTTAAGTATGTTTCCAATTTTTCGTTCAGCTCGCTTGCCTTCCCTTTAAAATACTCACACACACAAAAATGGGGGCGCTACCCCCGCACCCCCTGAATACAAATCCTAAATCCGTCACTGATCTCGCCTCCCAAATATCGAGGGCAGGATCCGCCACTAAACATTGGTTTAATGATTTTTTGAAATTTATTTATTTATTTTATTATTTTTATCACTTTGGTCATAATTTTTTTCAATTTTGTCAGTGGTATGACCCTAATATATTTGTTATATATTTTCTCCTACCTTTTTATAAAATTTAATTTTTTATTCACTATCAAAATTATAATTTTTAGGAAATTATAATACTTAAATTGTAAATTTAAAAAAAATGGAGATTGAAGTGAAATTCTTTGAAATATATCAAGTTTTTTATCCACGTTATCATGATATGATATATTTATAAAACCTTGAGGATATCTTTTATCCTTGAATAGTCAAACAACATGTATATACATTTCTTCACGGCTATATATATATATAGCCCTTAATGTTTTTTTTTCTCTATTATAGTTAACCTTATTAAGCCCCCCGGTGGGAGAATAATATTAAAAAATAAAAAAATAAAAAACATATAGGAGAAGGTTGACATTTTAAAAGATATAAATCCCAGCAGATATACATTATTAGGATAACGTTCATAAACAAAAGAAATATAAACTCTACAGTTTCTCAATACATAAATTCTGAAATAAAAGTATAGTAATAAGATAAGATAAAAGGAAAACAGTATAATATCTTCTAGTAGAATTATTCGCAAAAAACAAAAATCTCTTCCGAATTAATAAAAAAATAAGATCTCAGTCTCTGTAAATTATTTTTTTCCAGACGTCATTTACATTGAAATTAAAGTACTTTGTTATTTTTTAAGAAGTATTATTACTTTCACATTCTTTGTAGGATAAGCTTTTTTTTTTAAATATAAAAGGAAAACTTCATGAAAAGGTGGAACTGGTGCGGATGAAATTGTATTGATAGAAAACCTCTAAGGTAGTGTCGTTTGGTTGAAAAATTCTAATAATTCAATGTCAAGGGATTTCTTTAATTCTAACAATCCCTCGTTTATTTAATTATCAAATTTTTGGATTATAATAATCCCTAAGAAAGTTATCAAAAAGAAAGTAAATAATTATTATTTTTAGAATTCAAAATAAAAAGATTTTGGATAACTTTTTTTAATGACGAAATTACCATTTACAATATATATTTTGGAGTAAAACCCTTTCCTCCACGTTTCTCTATTCCAATATTAAGCCATATAGTTGAGTAACTTGTAGAGGACCCCACTGCCTTGCACTCCTGCTGCCATATGCAAACATTTTTTTTCTCGTCAATTTGATTTTTCTTCTATTTTAAAATAGCAAAAAAAAAATCATTTAAAAGTTACTAGTTGATAATATTACACAATTATAAATATTAATATATTATATGAGGGCACTTTTGGTATAATGAAATAAAATACAATACTCTAGTTCTTTTTTTCCAAATATTATATCAAATACAATCGATAATTCTATATTTCTAATTCTAACAATCTCAGAAGATCGCTTAACTTTTTTTCATTATAATTGACCTTAATAATTATTATACAAAACACAATTAAATCACCTGACGAGTAATGATAAAAATAATGAAATGAAACCACACACAACAAAATTATCAATGAAAGAAGGAAGAATCTGTGCAATAAATTAATTAAGGTGATGACGGGCTTAATTAATTACTATCCGTTTTGATGGTAATGGCCGCCGTGATACTGATGACCACCATCGTAGCTGGTGGAACCGCCGCCATGGGCATGGCCAGGATCAGGTACAGCTCCGATAATTTCCACATCATCTTCAATTGAAACTGCAACAGCACTCTCTTCGTGCGGGCCTGTAGTGACTGTTTCTTGGATCGTTTCTTGTTCTTCGATGCAAACCGGAGGGGGAGGAATTATTGGCTTCCTCCTCCTCTTAGCCAAACAGAAGAGACCAACCAGTAGGAACGCAAGGAAGAAGAGACCACCGAGTGACACACACACCACGATGATGGTGGTGTGGTTGTTCCCTCCTGGTGGCGGCGGCTGCGGCACTGTGTCGTTGGAGGATGGCGAAATGGGTGGCGGTGGAATGTTGTAGGGAGGTGAGTGTGGTGGTACTCCATAAGGCGGTGTAATGTTGTAGGGAGGTGAGTATGGTGGTGCTCCATAAGGCGGTGATGATTTTGGTGGTGGAACTGGGGCGCCAGGTGGATGGCTTGGAGGAGATGACGACGGCGTAGGTGGCCCTGGTTTTTGCGGCGAGGGCGAGGATGATGGACCTCGACTAGGTGGCTGAGCTTGTGGAGATGAGGGTGTAGGAGGCACCGGTTTCTGCGGTGTGGGTGATGGTGCTGGTGGACGGATTGGTGGTGATGAAGGAGTAGGTGGCGGTACTGGCTTGTTCGGTGATGGAGCTGGTATTGGACTTGTAGGTGATGAAGGTGTAGGTGGTTTATGTGGCGAGGGAGCGGGTGTTGGTTGGGTTGTAGGAGGTGGTGGACGGCCTGAGCCAGGTGGGTGAGATTGTGGAGATGAGGGTGTTGGGGCGGGGGTAGGAGATGGTGGAGCTGAGCTAGGTGGAATATGGGTTGGTGGAGATGAGGGTGTGGGCGGCTTATGTGGAGAGGGGACTGGTGGTCGGGTTGTAGGAGTAGGTGGTATTGGAGTTGGACCACCAGGTGGTTTGCTTGAGGGTGTAGGTGGCTTTGGGTTATGTGGAGGAGGAGCTGGTGTTGGACTTGTAGGGGCTTGTTTTGGTGGTGGAAGTACTGGGTTATATGTCGTTGGTGGTGGTGGAGGTGGCGGCGGTGGTGGTGAAGGTGGAGGCGGAGAATAGTATGGATAACGCATTGGAGAAAAGTTGGAAGGGAAAATCTCAGTGCCTTGCAAGATAGAAGGACAAACCTTCCTACTTGTACTCCTTAGCGTTGACAGCTTTTCAGTTATTTTAATCCATTTTTCACATATTTTCTATGGTGAGTAGTTTCTTAATTGGTATTCGCTTCCAAAATCAGAAAGAGAAACATAATTTTTGTTTTATAATGGAATAGTAATAGAGTTATTTAGTTTACAAATGAATTAGTAGTTGAGCAGTACTTTTTATAAAAGAGGTAAAATAAGATTTTGAATTCGAATCATTTTATTTATAAAAGTAGTTATACATTATATATTCTTGATTTTTCATTTCAATGTATTTATGAGGATCGTCTAACTAATAAAATGTTTACTGTTAAATAGTAATATAGTGGGAAATTTTTGAATTTTGAAATACCAACAATCTAATCACCTTAGAAAACCTATGTATTTTTAAAATCGGACAATACTCAAACTGGTTTGAATTCCAATCAGATAAATAGAATATATCGAGACATTCGAAATATAATTAGTTTTTGGGTGTTAAATGACACGTGTTAATTTATTTAAAATTTTAACTAACAAGTAGTATTATATATTAATTCATGTTTTATCCATTAAATTAAATACAAGTTCACATGTAATTAATTATCAACCCTTCTCACTCAGCTTTCATATCTAGCTTGTCATTCACCGTAAAGACCTTTAAAAATGCACATAATTTTATCCAATAAATATAAATTCGGTGATTTCTACAGTAATATAACGTCATTTTAAATTAAATATCGCATCACCAATTACTCATTAAATTTATTCAATAATATAAATCTTATAATTATAAGATTATTAATTAATTATTAAATTTATTCAACAATATCGCAACTCAAACAACGACATTACAGCCACGTCATTATAGAATTTCACAAAAAATCCAGTTCTTTATTGTTTAAGAAAATAAAAAAATTGATCAAGTCCAAATGCCGTTCCGCACACCGCCGCCCCTCTGCAATATTATTTTGGAAACAAAAAATAAAACTTGTAGTACTAGTCCAACCAAACATGGAAAGATCCAATAAAAAAAGAATAAAAACTTGTAATTAATTATATCTTGTTGTCCTAATTAAAAACAATTAATAATTTTAATGTCTTTCCATGTTGTAATAGAAAAATACGAAAACAGTAGTTAACAAGTCGTTATTGGCTGACATTCTTCATAATTTCTGTGCATGTTGTAATAGAAAAGAACGAATTCTTCCCCTCCATCATGGATCGGTAAAAGAAATCCAACTCAAAAGCAAACGGTGGCGCTTTGACCAGAGCTTTTCGTGTGAGCTTCGACCAAGGGATTTGTGTCGCAACTGCTGCTACTGCGTTCTGAATTCAATTAAAGACACAAGTTTACTGCTTTCGCACAGTGTAATGGATTGAGAATGTGAGTTAGGAATGTACTACGTACGTGTCTGTTTGTATTGATTTTTGTTTTTTTTCCTTCGTAAATCTATAGTCAAAATTGGACAAAAACACACCCAGCAGTTCAATATCTTTGTTCAGTAAAACCCAAAAAAAAAAAATTCAGTCCCAAATATTATATATATGGGAACTTACTTCGTTTAAATCTCAACCGTGACAATAACAACTAATTTAATTAGAATCTGTACTTAACAATCGTTACGCCTTATTGCTTACACCACCTATTTACCTTTAAACAAAGACCCAACCTCACACACACTTTTATATTATCTCCTAATGCCCTTTAATGTTTTAATGTTTCTTTATCAATATATCATTTTTTACCCGAACAAATTTTATTATCCTATTTATCCCAACAAAATTTTATATCATTTTATAAACATCCTTTAAAATTTTAATATATGATAAAATGAAATATTCACAAAATAATTAGCAAAGACCTGCAACACTAATGCTAACTGATTAAGAGGTAGCACCCTCCACTGTCAATCTAATATTTTCCTTTATAAAATTGTCCTAGTAAAACACCAAGAGGCTGTTTAGTTACGGAAAATTTTCTGAAAATTTTTCAAAATTAGAATTATTTCCAAAATTTATTTCACAGTCAAAATTTTCCATTTTCGGAAATATTTCTATTTGGAAAACATTTTCCAATTTTTTTTTTATTACTCTAGTTCAATAAATTCATATTGTTAATCTAAAAAAAACAATATTATTTTAGACATATCTACCCTCAAATTTTTGATAGTTAATATGTAGATTGATACAAATTGTAATAAAAATACTTCATAATTATTGCTACTCGAATTTTGACTTACGTCACAACTTTTTTCGTTTTATTGCATGTCGCATTAATAGCCCGTTTACGTCAAATTTCAATCGATTTTTGATCAAGGACTATTTGTTTTAATATTTCACGTCTTTTGAATTTTTCGTATTTTTCTCGTATTTTCGACTAAACCGTATTTTTCGGTTTTCGTCAACGCATTTACGTATTTTTACGTTTACCACATTTAATAGCTCGTCTAGGTCAAATTTTTGTCGATTCTTGGTCCTAGGATAGTTTGTTTAAATATTCCATGTCATTTCGGGCTTTTTTAGTTTTTTCGTATTTTTTACTGTCTTCACGCGAACTTTTCTCGGTCCCGAGTAAGTTTTCTCGGGCCGTAGCTCGAACGCGTAATTTCTTTAATTGAGGATTACGTACTATTTTTCTCTTTCACGCCACCTCGTTCAGTTTCGTTCAATTTTTGTCGTAAGGACATTTATTTTGCGTTCAAACGTTTTGACATTTCCGAAAGGGAAAATAAATACGTTAACTCAAACTTCTCGTTTATTTACTGTACACTAGTTTTCTTGTCTTATTTTTCTACACGTCGTGGTTTCCTCGGCTCAGATTTATTTTCACTTTCGTACGAATTCGCTCGTACCAAAATATCCTGTTCCTATCCAAATTCATGCATTAATGACAATTAATGCATGAAATATCCAAATTGCCTCTCCTTTCTTCCTAGCTAGCTCTCAGACTCTACTGTGATCATCACCAAACCTCCCATCAGCAATCCTTGGCCACACAAAACCCAAACTTGGCCTCCACTCCGGTCACTGTACACTCTCCAGCTCACCCCGGAACCATGCTCCATTTTCAGCCACAAACACTTCCAAACCGACTCAACCTTCACCTCTATAAATAGCTTGCTTCAAGCAACAATAAAGGGTCACCAAAATCTCCTCTTAATCTCCATCTCTTGCTCATCCTTCTTGGCAAAAAAGGCTCTCCTGGAAAGTAAGCTTTCTCCCTCTAAACTCTCTTTAAATTTCGTTCTTGTATGTAATGCATGATTTAATTGCTTAAACTTGACTCACATGCTTAGTTTATATGCTAATTACATTTCCCTTGCCTCAATTTAATTGCTTGCTTGCTCTAGCTAATTAATCACAAAAATGCATGTTAAATAGCTTATTATTCCATGTGAAAATTGGCCACTGTTTTGGTTTAAATTTCTTGCTGTAATTACTTGCTCGAGCTGCTGCTATGTTGAGGGATTTTTTGGGCCCGTTTCGGGTTGGTTTGGTGGCCGGAATGGCCACCCTTGTCGCCGGCAGTGGCGCCGGCGACGTGCTGGAGGAAGAAGAACAGTGCAGCGTGGCTGCTGTTCTTCAATTGAAAGGTGACGGGCCAAGCCCGTCCCTTTCCTTTAATTACCACGGATGGGCCTTGGCTTAAGCCAAGCCCATCCGTTCCCATTTCCTTTCCTTTTAACAAGCCTAGCCCATCATGTATTTAAATTAAAACTTGGGCTTGGCTAATTTTTTAATGTCCAAAATTCGAATGTGGGACCCACTCATTTTTTCGTAAAAATTGTAAAAATGTTCGTATGCTTTTATAACATGTTCAAATTAATTAAAATGTTCATATGTTTTTATAACATGTTAAATTGCATAAAACATTCGTATGCTTTTTATTTTTTATGTTTAAATGACATTAACATGTTCGTATGTTAAATGATATATTTAAATCGTATGGATTATTTGTATGTTTTTTACTCATTGCTTGAGTCATATGAAATATTCGTATGTTCGTACGATAATAATGTGTTTATGCCATGTTTAAATTATTGTGAAATAATTAATATGCTTGCATGTTATAAATAAATCGAATATTAATTATGCCATGTTTAAAATTGCTCATATGAAATAAATGAACTAATTGATTACTTGCTTGCCATGTCTAATTAATCGTTTACTTATTTCTTATGTCTAATTATTTATTTGTTTAGTATGAAATAAATTGCTTATTTTGTTCTTCGTGTTTATTTAAACATTTATTCGTCAAAATAAATGAATATTGCATGCGCTCTTTATTATTTATTTATTTTCAAACCTTCGCTAACACTCTCACTTTGTAGGTAAAAACCTTTAAATCCTCGCACAAAAGTACGTTTTACCGTTCTTTTATTTAATTTAAATGATTTCCGTAAAAATGATTTGCACGTGTATTGTCCAAAATTAGGAATCCAAGAATGGGCCTAAGCCCGGCCCATTAGAATTGTAGGCATTATTTCCATGCATTCGTATATGATAATTAATCGTCAATTACTTTTAATTGCATGTATGGGGTAATAATTAATTACTAAACTTGTTGTAATAATTAATTGCTTATTTTCACTTGTTGTAATAAGTAATTACTCATTTCACTTGTTGATAACGCGCTTGTCGAGGGCACGATCAAACAAATTATTACAACTTATCACATGCAACAAAATAGATTGAAGACAGTGGCAAGAGGATCGATCCACAGAGATTGGTGAAGACTTACACTAGACAAGGCCAGATTATAAAATAAAACAATAAAAGAAACAAAACAGAATTCAAGGTCTTGAATGTATTCGGGGGACAAAGGCACAAAAAGTAACAATCAGGGGGGGGGGGGGGGGGGGGGGGTTTACTTGACCAAACGAGCTGGTCAAGAGGGATTTGGAGCTAACAAGTTTATCTAAGAAAGCAAGGTTCGGGGTCTCGAATGTCACGTTCGGGGTCCCGAATGTAAAAATATAGCAAATCAGTGAACAAATTCAGAATTAATAAAACAGAAAGTGAAACAAGCACAAATAATCAGGTAGAGAAAGATCTTAGCAAAAGGTTTAAATTGTTTTTTTTTAATATTTTTTTTGATTTTTTGAATTTGAATTTTAAAAAAGGGGGGAAAGAAGGCAAAACAAAAGGAATTAATGGGGTTTGAAAAAGGAGGGGACAAGAGAATTAAATGAGGAGGGAAGGAGACAAAGCTAATTAAAACTACATAGGGAACATAAGAAGTGTGCATAAAGAATAAAAAAGCTAAGTTTGACTTGGAATTGAAAATTTGAAAAATTAAAAGGAAAGGAGGAAAGAGGGTTAGGAATCCGTGGGATTTCCCCACACTTGGCCTTGATTATAGTCGGGGCCTCGACTCTTCAAGTTTCCTTCAACCAATTCTACTAAATGCTTTCCATCCTCTTAGTTTGATGTGAATTATCGTATGGAGTGGATGGTCTTGTAGCAAAGCATCTTGCATACGGCCATGATATGAGTCAAATATTAATTTGGGCTCCTGCAAAATTAAGAGGAAAAAATTGTTATGAGTGGAGGGTGATTCAAGAAAAGGATCAATATAATCAAAAAGTTTCAAAATCTCCCTTTCACCCATAACGGCTTTAGATCGAGGGTACGATGAAAAGCTCAAGTCCTCAATTTTCTCCTCCTCAATCTCACTTAAATCCCCATTCTCAGTCTCCCTTGAATCCTCATTCACAATCTCTCCCGGCTGAAAAATGGTTTCTGCCCTCGATTCTGCTTCGAGGCCTTGAAGCTCATGACAAAAATCTGGCAGATTTTTGTTGCTCAACTTCGGGACCTCGATGTCTGTGTAGTACATATTGGCTCTTGACTCCAAAGGAGAGCATCCTGAATCCTCCAATTTTAGCTCATCCGTAGGCATGAAAAGGTCCTCTATCCCATAAGACTCATCATCTTGGTCACTTAAATAGTCGTCACTATCTAAGTGCTGCAAATGTTGTTCTATAGGAGTGATAGGGTGATCCATCGTCTGATTGGGCAAGAGAGCTAAAAAATTTGGTTCGGGAGCTGGGGCAGCTTCGGGGTCTTGAATCCGATTCGGGACCTCGACTTCAATATCCTCTTGACGCCACTGCTCCTTAAGCTCCTGCATTTCAAAAGTTAGCTCTTTTAATTGATTTTCCATGTTAATCAACCTCTCCTTATTTGATTCGGGAGCTGGGGCAGCGTCGAGGGCAAGATGATAGGGCAAGGACGTGAAGTTTTCTTCAATATACTCTTGGCGCCTCTGCTCCCAAAAGGTCTCTTTGAATTGATTAACCATGCTAATTAATACAGCCAGATTTTCTTGAGACAAGCCTGTGTCTTGAGGAGGTTGTGGAGGCTGAAAATATTGATATCCAGGTCTAGAATCCACTTCATAGCTGAAATTTCCTTGATTCCAGCACGGGGGGTTAGGAGTAAAATGCTGAGGAAAAGAGGGTGAATGAGAATAAGAATTAAAATAAGACATTTAAAGAAAGAAATAAAATAAAACACAAATCTGGACTTGTCTAGGGCAAGACTTAACACCAATCCCCGGCAATGGCGCCATTTTGATAACGCGCTTGTCGAGGGCACGATCAAACAAATTATTACAACTTATCACATGTAACAAAATAGATTGAAGACAGTGGCAAGAGGATCGATCCACAGAGATTGGTGAAGACTTACACTAGACAAGGCCAGATTATAAAATAAAACAATAAAAGAAATAAAACAGAATTCAAGGTCTTGAATGGATTCAAGGTTTTGAATGTATTCGGGGGACAAAGGCACAAAAAGTAACAATCAGGGGGGGGGGGGGGGGGGTTTACTTGACGAAACGAGCTGGTCAAGAGGGATTTGGAGCTAATCTAAGAAAGCAAGGTTCGGGGTCCCGAATGTAAAAATATAGCAAATCAGTGAAAAAATTCAGAATTAATAAAACAGAAAGTGAAACAAGCACAAATAATTAGGTAGAGAAAGATCTTAGCAAAAGGTATTCTTGGGTTGCATTCGGGACCAGATTGTCATCGGCTTAAGGGTATTCTATTCAACACATCATAGAAATGACATAGGGACCAGATTCCTCGGATATCCCCTACTTTTCTCTTAAGAGAAACTACCCCCCGTTTCCACATATGAGGTAGTCTTGACAGTTTGCCATCCCCCCAGGCACGAATGCGGGAGGGTCATACTCAAACCGCCCATGAAGATAAGAAAAGACAGATCTAGAGCTAAAAGTCCCTCAGTTTGTCAGGCTCGTGACCTCGCTCTAATCAACTACCCACCCTATCTATTCGAGACCACTTCAGCGCAGTCAAAACTAAATAGATGCCTACTTGTTCCATGCAACTTTCCTTTCGTATTTATCACAAAGATGGCAGCATTCACACAAGGTAATAATCAGTTGATCAAACCTCTAATTACCCCAAGTGAAATTATAATTAAAATGATAAGCAATTGAATATGGCATCAAAAATATATTAAGTATGTTTAGGCCTCGAATCTGCCCCTGCAGCCCTTGAATAACCCTTTGCTAAGAATTAAATATTTAGCTACTCATGCTTGAAGATAAATAAATATTAATTAAAGAGAGCATAATAAAATAAAGAGATTAAGGGAAGAAGACTTGTTACTAAACGTTTGAAGCCCGGCGGCCAAGAGGGAAGAAGCTAACAAGAACTAGAGAGATAAACTAGAGAGAAGTCTAAGAGTGTTCTTCCTAAAAACTACATGATCATGGATGATCCAAGATACCCTAAACTACTCTTAGATGCCCTTTATATACTAGAGCTCTAAGCACAAAATATATTCAGCCTAAAACTAGGGACAAAATGCATTAATTGAAAGCCTAAAAAAGTGGATCCATGCTCCTTAAAGCACAAAGCTGAAAAAGCATAAAGCTGTCTGATTTTTCCAGCTTTGGGCAGGTCTGGACTGGGCTCAAGGGCTGACTTGGTCAGATCAGTAGGTATTTGGTGGTCAGTGCAGACTGCAGGAACAGTGTCAGAGGAGGCACATGGAAGCTCTGGCGAGATGACACGTGGAAATGTCATTCTTCGCCCTTTGGGGTCCCGAATGGGGAGTCCGATTCGGGACCTTGAACGCTGTTTTGAACTCGGGACCTCGACTCTAGGTCTTGAAGCTCAAAACTGCACAAAATGACCCAAAAATGCATCTTTTCGCATAAACTCCCATTTTATGCCTAAATCTGCAAAAGTAATGAAAACAAGGGTAAATTAGCAGAATCATGCCTTAAATGGGTGAGAAAATGGGGAGAAAATCGTGCATAAAAACATGCTATCACTTGTTGTAATAATTAGTTATTTCAATTGTTGTAATAATTAGTTAGATAGTTATTCCGACCTCCAATTTGTAGATAATTAGATAAGTAGTTATTATTTTGAATTGTGGTTTGTAATAATTAGCTAAGTAGTTAAAAAATCGTGTATGTTTGTATACCTAAAGTATTTATGTCAATTGTCGTCGATTGGGGTTCGTCCAAAAGGTAAGATTACCTTAAATGTTTCCTTGTATGTTCACACGAAGGTCCAAAGCCTTAACCTTATCGTATACATGATGATACGATCCTAGTTGCGTAGGATGTGTAACACGTAATTCCCGATCTAGTTCAAGCCTGGATTTGCAAAGATGCGGAATGAAAACTCTCTTGAGCGTTTGACCCTGCTAATAACCTGTACTAGCCAACCAAAATCAAGCAAGAAAGGATCTTGATTCGAAACCCTAACCCTGTATTCAACCTAGGTGAAGCGACTCAATAAAGTGGACTTTCAGTTTTACTTGCAGATCTAATCGAGAGTCCGGTCTCAATTAGGAACAAGGTTCAAGCTGAACAATTGAGAGAAAATTCTCTGTAATTTAATTATCAAAATTCGTTGTCCTTTACAAAGAATAAGGAGGCTCCCTTATATAGGAAAACCTAATCCTTACAAAAGAAATCCTTTCTCTAATTAAACTCCTAATTAATTAATTAAATAAATTCAATCTAATCTAACTAATTAATAAGGAAACTAATTATAATAAATCCATAATTAATAAAAGTGGCAACGTCAGCCAAAAAGAAGGAAAATCTATTAAATTCCTTTTTGGCGCAAACTTGAACTTTCCAGGACGTGATTACATTGGAGGGCGACGTAATCACGCTGCAAATGAAGCGGAGGGGACTTTGAGACTCTGTTCTTGACGTAATCACGCCAGGACGTGGCGTAATCACGTCCATTCTGCGCAAGGAAATCTCTACGGTCGTAACTTTTGATCCACCCGTCCGATTGGGCTGAAACTTATCCCAAACGAAAGATAACATCTTAAAGTTTCTATCAAGCCTCTGTTCTCTCAAGTCGGACTCCATTTTCTTGTTCATCTGCTTGTTATGAACATATGATGTGCCATGCATGATACATCCTGGGATCGTATCATTCCCTCCCTCTTCGGAGAGATTCGTCCTCGAATCTTGATCAACATAATCTATACAAGGAAGTCCAGCAACTCCACACTCAATGTACACTCGCCATCTCTTGCGTTTCCTTGGTCGCCACCTCTTTCGCTTCAAGGGTAAGGCGCTCGATGTCCTAGGGTATGTGTGAGGATTCGCATCATTCCCTTCCCTTTGGAAAGGATTCGTCCTCGAATCTAAACCTGGACCTGCAGTACAATACCTTAAGTTAGAATCATCAAAATAATCACGAATGGAACCATACCAACCTTGTAGATCCATTTCGGCGGCAATGTCCTGGAATAGGGTAATGCGTTGAATAAGGTCATTGCTCCAAATGGTTGTATCTCTTTGGACTTGGATTGGGTACCATCTCTGACATAAGCACCTCCAATCCCAAGTTTCTATCTTGAAGGATGCATTCATCCTTCCATGGTTTCCGAAAGTTACCATCTTGACATTCAAGCGTACACTATCACACTTGGCTTGTCCATGGGCTATCCGTATCACCTCGATTGCTCTACTGTCACCTATGCTAAGTAACACTTTCAAAGGCAGCAATATCAAACCGAATGACATCATATGAACCAAACTATTCATGAGTTTCAACAAACCAAAAGTGATGACATGCGTAGACAGGTAGTAAGTTAATAAAATAAACAGAAGACATTCTTCCCATGAAAACATATACTTACAAACCAAGACATGCCATACAGAACCAAACGTTCTTTTATCCATGCGGTTAGAAACTCCCAATTGTGGTTGACAAGGTGTCCAATTTAGCATTGTCGTGCTCGGTCTCCTCCACAATTTCATCCGCGAGTCGCTAAGTGACTCCTCCCTATGATTACTAACAATACTCCAAGGAACAAGATGTGAAAGCATAACATCCTTAAAGAATATGTTAGTAATAGTTGCGCTATATTGATGTATCAAACCATCATCATATGACCAATACACAGTCAAATTGTGTAATGAACTACACACCCAAATTAAGCGCTCATGCTTGCTATGATGTCCTTTATGCGTACAAAACATAGATCCTGTTTCAACTAAATAATCATTATAAGTTCTATAAAAATTAGAATTAGTAGCATAATTATTAAATCTATGTAAAAACTCAAGCAACTTCGCGAAAAAGGGTTTTTCATTAAAATTACTATCAAAACTTAAAGAAACATCATGTAAAGACATAACACTCCTTAAAACCAAGTTAGTAATTTCAATCATACCACAACAACTCACCAAACAACTATCAAACGCATCATATTCATCAAAATTTCACAAAAGGTCATATGACCTAAATAAGTGATCACGCTTGAATAGAGTTCCCTCAAGTCCAGTCGACTTACACACAATTTTATCATAAATCTCACATACGGCAGAATGATCAAACAATATAAATATATGTGAAGATTCAAATAATTTTGTGTTAGGGAAAGTAAGATCCATACCTCTCGGCCTAGCTAACACACCAAACCGCTTGCGCTTTCGCAAGTAGTTTTCAAAGGCATATAACTTGGCCTTTGGCTCTTGTATATAATCATCATTAATTAAATTAATTTTAATACTAGTACCATTAATATTAATGATGTTCATATACTCACACAAATCAAACCTAAGGAAAGGAAGACATACCATACGGTTGCGACTAGGATTAGCCGAACTAGGCACTATGGATGATTGCTCTCCTTAAGCTCTCTTGGCAGCCAAGAATGGTCCTTCTCTTCTGCCAACAACCCTCTCTTTCCCTGCACATTAGGAGAAACAACAATAGAAGAGAAAACAAATGGGTTATGGTTAGGAAAATCTAAGCGTAATGGCTCAAAATTCAATTTTTGGTGGCTTGCGCCAAAACAGATTTTGCTCACTTCTCTCCCTATGGCATATTCATTCTCTCCTTTTGTATTCATGTCAACTAGCGCATGCTCTCTATTTTCATGCGGGCTGTTTTGACTCTCATCTCTTATCCCATGCTCACTCTTTTCATGGGAGCTATTTTTCTCTTCAATTCTCTCTTTCTTTTCAACACTCAACTCTTCTCTTTTTCTCTCAATATCTCTAGTGATCTCATACTCGGCATAAGATTTCACTAGCACTTTCAACTGCTCGAGAGAATCCTTAAGGGTATCGATCTCGTCTGGAGTCACCTCACCATTGTCCTCAATGATCACTCTATTGTTGGGACATTGGCTAGAAGTGTGTCCTCGACCTGTGCATGTATGGCATAAAATATCTCGCGTTTGCACACGAGTTGAAGACGGAACACCTCTTGCCAAACATGTGTTGGGGTCATCTCTCTGCTTGCGATTGCCGCTGCATAGCCCTGGTGGTGGCCTATGCACACCATAACGCAATGACCCTTGTGCATCATAGTACTCATCATAGTACCTCTGTTGTGATCCTTGCGCTTCATAGTACCGCTCTTGCCAGTGGGCGGGTAGGAATCGTTGCCTCATTAGCGTCTTCATACTATTCCAAGTTGAAACTGGACCAGCTCCAACTCTTTTCCTTGTTTTATTCAAATCGTTCCACCAATGATGTGCATACCCACTGAATTTAGCCGAAACCCACTCCACCAACTTGTCTTCGGAATAGTTATGGTAAAGGAAGATGTATTGAACCTTCCTCTCCCATGCTAAGTACTCATTCGGGCCTTCCGTTCCCTTAAAGGGTGAAAATTTCATCTTTGTTTTTCCTAGATTGACATCATCTCTATTCTCAAATCTAGGTCGCCTTTCATCCATCTCGTCTCGCCTCTCATAGGCATACCCCGCATAATTTCGCCTCTCGGGCCATCGCGTGTAAGACATCTTGTGATTCCTGAAATTCACAACACGAAGGAAAACAAGCGTAAAATTGTCCTAAAATCTAACACTCCCTCACATGTTTACTCTCGTGTTTAATCCCTCTATTAATCTCACCAAGTTCTCACACAAATTTCCTTCAATTGTTCAGCCGCTAAAAGACTCAAGAATTCTAAGGAAAAGCTTCGAAAAAGACTCTCAAAGACAACTAGCTTCAAATCAATTTAGATGTAAAGTAATTGAGTAATTGCAAGAATAATCAATTAAACAAATACTCTACTGGAGTAGAAATCAGCGTATAGGAATCAAGGAAAGTTCAATTGACTCGAAAAGGATTCAAGTAATTCACAAATCGTGAAAGAGGTGTGTGCAATTTAAGATTTGCGACTTGCAATCTTGATATCTTTTGATTCTGGCCACTGAATTGAACGATTGTTTTTGCTATAGCTTCAAAATACCTTCTAGTATTTTGTATTTTGTATCTTTTCTATTTTTGATTTTTGATATATTTTTTTTTACTCTAAGAACGAATAACAATTAAATAAAGGACTCTTTTTGGTAGTTTGTGACTCTCTTTTTTGACACTTTGGATCACACAATGATTCGATTTGTCCCCAAAGAAATACCCTTTTTCTTTTTCCTTTTTTTTTTTTTTTTGAAAAACACTACAAATCGCCCAACGATTTGCACACACAAAGACGCAAACAAGATCTAGAAATCCTAGATCGACTTGACACACAAAAAACTAACACACGGGACGCAAGGAGATTGATTTAGATCGGGTAGAAGAAGAATCAATCTCAACAATTGAAAACAAATAAAAACATTAAAGGATAGATTGGATAGTTACCAAACTTGAACGCCTTTGCTCCGCTACCAACTGATACGATCCTAGTTGCGTAGGATGTGTAACACGTAATTCCCGATCTAGTTCAAGCCTGGATTTGCAAAGATGCGGAATGAAAACTCTCTTGAGCGTTTGACCCTGCTAATAACCTGTACTAGCCAACCCAAATCAAGCAAGAAAGGATCTTGATTCGAAACCCTAACCCTGTATTCAACCTGTGAATACCAACCTAGGTGAAGCGACTCAATAAAGTGGACTTTCAGTTTTACTTGCAGATCTAATCGAGAGTCCGGTGTCAATTAGGAACAAGGTTCAAGCTGAACAATTGAGAGAAAATTCTTTGTAATTTAATTATCAAAATTCTTCGTCCTTTACAAAGAATAAGGAGGCTCCCTTATATAGGAAAACCTAATCCTTACAAAAGAAATCCTTTCTCTAATTAAACTCCTAATTAATTAATTAAATAAATTCAATCTAATCTAACTAATTAATAAGGAAACTAATTATAATAAATCCATAATTAATAAAAGTGGCAACGTCAGCCAAAAAGAAGGAAAATCTATTAAATTCCTTTTTGGCGCAAACTTGAACTTTCCAGGACGTGATTACGTTGGAGGGCGACGTAATCACGCTGCAAATGAAGCGGAGGGGACTTTGAGACTCTGTTCGTGACGTAATCACGCCAGGACGTGGCATAATCACGTCCATTCTGCGCAAGGGTCTACGGTCGTAACTTTTGATCCACCTGTCCGATTAGGCTGAAACTTATCCCAAATGAAAGATAACATCTTGAAGTTTCTATCAAGCCTCTGTTCTCTCAAGTCGGAATCCATTTGCTTGTTCATCTGCTTGTTATGAACATATGATGTGCCATGCATGATACATCCTGGGATCGTATCACATGACCACTTAGGAAACGCTAAAACCACCAAATCGTATGCATGACATATAGAATTGTTAGCAATTAAAATCAACCCACATGCCTACATGTTTACGTCACTCGCATTTAATTACCATGAGATTAATTGTTTTCTTGTTAAGTGATACGCATGATGGCTCCAAAGGCCTTACCAACCTATGTGCATTCATAAAAATGTACTTTGCTAGTTTCAACCATGATAGATCACGTAGTAACTAAGTCATGCATGGCTCGATGAAAAGGGGGGAACGTCCGCTCTAGCATAAAGACAAAATGGTAACCCCATCCCTCTGACCCAAATGGAAATAACATGTCCCTACGAAAAATGCTAAGATGTAACGTCACCTTTGAGGGCCAAATCACGTCAAAAATATTTAAATGATCGGAAAGTGTCCCAATTCGGTAAGCGAACTCTGTTGACATGATTCAATCATTGGCCTATGTAAATGATTCGAAAGTGACCTGAGTTCGTGGGAAGAAGAGGTTGGCATGCTTCGATCTTTAAACAAATCTTTGTATATCAAAACTGTTTTCAAACACCTTTTTACCGGTAACCTTTTAAGGATGTGACTTGGGTGCCTAACACCTTCCCAAGTCCATAATACGACCTCAAACCTTCGTTCTTTGGTTTAGACCACATGTGCCTTAGTTTTTATTTTTATGCCATGACGCTTAGGTTCCCTAAACCTTAGAAATTAGGGTGGCGACTTCATTGTATTATGCGAAGCATCCATTTATGCTTAGCATCCGTCCCAAACCTTAAACTCGTTTCCAACAAAAAAGGGGGTGCGACAGTTTGGCGACTTCACTAGGGACTAGTAGGGTCGAAGCCGGTTTTATGGTGTTTGCTTTTTTATTTACTTGCTTTAAATAAATTGTTTTCGTGATTGTTATATACTATTGGCTTTAATAAATTGCTCATATGCATCTCATGCATAATGGTTATCGCCGGCTATAATACCCAATAGGATTAGGAAGGTATTAGTGAAGCCCTGCGGACCTGTGTCCCAGTATGATTTCATGAACCCTAACTCGGATGTTGAACCCCTAAATGGATTGAGCGCCCAGGATCCTTGTCATGATTCAGTCAACGCTCTCGTATCCATTTATGGGGGACCCCTTTTAGGGTAACATTCGAGAAACTTTTCAGCCAGTTAGAAATAGTTGGAGTCACACCAGCACATGCATCATGTTCGTGCATTTTTCTTTGATGCCATTTATTCTCATGCTTCGATTTCATCTTTATTTTCCTCACATTTCATCTTATAAATTACAGGACTTTTTTTGAAAAAACCCCGCACTGTTTATTCACTCAAATGGCACCACCCGCGAGGATTTCACTTGATGCTTTTGGGAGTCTAAGTTTCAAGGATCAGTTGGCACGAGGTGATATGTTGAAACCGGGTTTTATTCCCGATGTTACGACCAAGATTAGAGCTGAGATGATAGAGTGTGATGTTTCAGAACTCAGAAAACTAAGGAATGAACTGAGCACAGAAGAAGAAGCACAATTCAGATGTGATTATAGGAAACTTGCATTACTCATGGATGTGAAGGTCGATCTAAGTTGCATCCGAGCTGCTCTAAGGTTTTGGGACCCTTATTACCGTTGTTTCTCCTTTGACCAAGGGTTGGACCTAACCCCCACCTTAGAAGAGTACGCCGCCCTACTTGGTTTTGCTCCCCCAATATCGAATATTTATTGTAACGTTCTCATGGAGCCCGCCAACGTTAAGATATAGATGAATGCCATAGTGGCGATCCCATCTCGCTGGAAAGACAAGAAACCCGTTTGGTTTTTGTCAGATATCGTGAGCAAGTTCCACTCATCCCAAGGGGGAGTATGGTTGAGGATCTTGGCTTTCGCCATCACCGGTTTGATTTTGTTTCCCAAAATGAAGGATTGTATTGACATCGAAGCAGCTAATGTGTTTTGCGAAATAGCAAGGAATGAGGTCAACCCTACGACGGCTATCTTAGCCGAAACCTTCCGCGCCTTAGACTTTTGCAGACGGACCGGAGGGGGGAAGCTTTCTTGTTGTCTCCAACTCTTGACGATTTGGCTGATCAGTCATTTCAAGCAAACACCAGACCAATCTCTGTTTTCACCAAGCTACATGGGTTCGGATCCTTTGGGAAGAGTCATTAAGGGAATGGGTCAGGAGGTCGCCAAAGACAAGTGGAAATTGAAGGACAAGCACATTTGGGTTGATAGGTTCTTGGACCTTTCTGATGAAGAGGTCAATCAGCATGCCAAGTGGTTGCGTGGCGTCAATCCTATAGTGAGTTGTGGATGGTTGCTTTGGGTTCCTTTGATTGGAGCAAGGGGGTGCGTACCCTATTGCCCCGCTCTCGTCTTGAGACAATTTTGCATCATACAAATAGTCCCCGCAACCTTCGGAATGACGGAATCAAGTCTCTTGCACTCAACGGAAACTCTTACCCTTCGCCAATATGCAAGCGAGTGGGAGGATCCATATTGCCTCGAAGGATATGTGGTCCCCGCCCAGCCAACCCAATAATATATACAATGGAGGGTAAACCAAATTAACGACAATATCTTACCTCATCCCGTGAATAAGAAGCCCATGGAGGAGGAAGGCGAATCTCACGTCAGGGGAGAGGTCAGCTACATAGCGCACGCCCAATTGTTTGAGCAATTGCGGACGATGAGGGAAGAACGGGATCAAGTGGCGCGGGAAAGAGAGGATTTGGCAGCCAAACAAATGGACCTAGAGCTCGAGGTGCACGGGCTACAAAGGCGCAACAGAGATAACATCCGCATACACATGGAAAATCATAAGTTGGCCGTTGATGACTTCAAGGAGCGTCTGGGTAGCGAAGTCCGCAAGAAGGAGGCATCAAGTGCCATAATCAAAGAAAAAGATTCGGTGATGAAAATTTTGACCACTCACGCCAACAAGAAAGATAAGGAAAATCGAGCACTACGAGCGCGAGTGGTGGCTTTGGAAGCCAAAGTAATGATGCAAAAGGGGGACCTTGCATCATGGAATTTCTTTTGTAATGAGCAAGCAGATCCCGACTTCCGAGGTTAGCGTCTTCAAAAAAAGCGTGCATCAACTACTTAGATCTTTCTTTTTTGCCCATGTAACCATGTTCCTAGACTTCGGTCTACTAGCCTTTTGGTAGATAGGTAATCCAACTTATAATGGTTGTACCTTTTTTGAAAAAAAATCAATGACATGGTTCGTATTATGCGGATAAATATGAAACGTATTTTTCCTTTCACACATCCAAAAAAGATATCCAACGGCTATTACCTACGGTCGAGTCCCCCAAAAAAAGGAGAGACCCAACACCACACATAGAGCCAAGAAAAAAATGAGGGTTAATCCTTGAAACGAAAACACCAAAATGAAGAATGCAAGAATAGTTGTTTCTTCTCGGTCTCAGCTGCGTGCTGTTTTATTTTAGCCAATATCAAGGCAATTTACTCCAAATTTTCACTTGGCCAAAACACGAAAGATGTCCATAACACATGGAAGTTCTCCCTCACCAATTTTCAGAACGTTCTGGGTGACACATCGCTCGCAAAAAAACGCAAAGATGACTGCTTCTTCTCGGCCAGCCACACCCTCTTTTGCCTTGGCCAATATCAAGGCAATTTACTCCAAATCTTCACTTGGCCAAAACAGGAAAGATGTTCATCACATAGAAATCCACCCCCACCAAATTTCATAAAGTTCTGGGCAGCCAATCTTTCACAAAAAAATTCGAAGCGCAAGGACAGCCACTCCTTCTCGGTCTCAGCTACGTACCATTTTGTTTTGGGCCAAAATCGACACCATTGGCTCGGAGTTTCCCTTCGGCCAAAACACGAAAGACGTTCATAAAATATTGAAGCTTACCCATGCAAAATTTCAGAAAGTTCTGGGCAGCCAATCCTTCACACAAAAATTCGAAGTACAAGGACCGTCGCCCTCCTCGGTCCCAGCTGTGCGTTCTTTTGTTTTGGTCAATATCGACGCGATTGGCTCAGAATTTCCGCTCGGCCAAAACACGAAAGTTGTTCGCAACACATTAAAGTTCTTCCATACCAAATTTCAGATTTTTTTGGGGCAGCGCATCACTCCCATAAATGTGATCACACCGCGAAAACAGAAGGTTGAGTGTTCACTGTTCATGCTTAGCACCAAGAGATGAGGGTGATCACATCAAAGATTGCCTCCCTTCTCGGTCTCAGCTGCGTGTTCTTTTGTTTTGGTCAATATCGACGCGATTGGCTCAGAATTTCCGCTCAGCCAAAACACAAAAGTTGTTCGCAACACATTGAAGTATTCTCACACCAAGTTTCATAAAGTTTGGGACGACACATCTCTCAAAAATAATTTAGGCGTGAAGATATGCTGCTCCCTCTCGGCATCAACTGCGCGATCTTTTGTCATGACCAAGATGAAAATGATTTACATGTAATTTCTACTCGACCAAAACATGAAAGATGCCTACCACAGGCCAAAATTTTACCATACAAAATTTCGTAGAGTTCTGAGCACCACATCCTTCCCATACAATTTAGACGTAAAGAGATGCTGCTCCCCTCGGTCTCAGCTACGCGATCTTTTGTCATGACAAAAACGAAAATGATTTACTCAGATTTTTCATTCGGCCAAAACACAAAAGTTGTTCGCAACAGATTAAAGTTCTTCCATACCAAATTTCAGATTTTTCGAGGCAGCGCATCACTCCCATAAATGTGATCACGCTGTGAAAACAGAAGGTTGAGTGTTCACTGTTCATGCTTAGCACCAAGAGATGAGGGTGATCACATCAAAGATTGCTGCCCTTCTCGGTCTCAGTTGTGCGCTCTTTTGTTTTGGCCAATATCGACACGAGTGGCTCAGATTTTCCATTCGGCCAAAACACAAAAGTTGTTCGCAACACATTGAAGTACTCCCACGATAAATTTCATAAAGTTCTGGGCGACACATCTCTCAAAAATAAGTTAAGCATGAAGATATTCACCACTTCTCGGACTCAGCTGCGCATTCTTTTGTTTCAGCTGATATAACCATATTTGATTAGGAATTCCCATTTGGCCAAAACATGAAAATTGTTCACAACACATTGAAGGGTACCCACACCAAATTTCAAAACTTTCTGGGCATCAAATCGCTCACAAATAATTTCAGCGTAAGGAAGATAGTTTTCTCGGCCTCGACCACGCGATCCCATGTCTCGGCCAAAATGAATATGCTGGGCTCCAGATTTTCGTCGAGCCAAAACACGAAAGATGTTCGCAACACATTGAAGTATTCCCACGCCAAATTTCAGAATTTTCTAGGAGGCGTATCTTCTACAGATATTTTAAGTACAAGGCATTGGTTCCTTCTCGGTTTCAGCTGTGCACTCTTTTTTCCCGGGCCAAAATCAATACGAATTACTCAGAATTTCCACTCGGTCAAAGAATGAAAGACATTAATAACGGGCTGAAGTCTACCCATACCAAATTTCAGATTTTTCGGGCAGTGCATCCCTTACAGAGAAATTCGGAGACACAAGGGTAACGGTGCCTTTTCGGTTGCAACTGTGCATTCCTTTGTCTTGTTCGGTATAGGCGCGTAAATGGCTAGAAGGAGTGCCATGAATTTGATTAAAGTTCATCCTCCAAGTTTGAATGTCGACATGCGAGAAAGAGCTACTATGAATGTTGTTCAACGTACGTCCAAGATGGGTCTATCGTCTTCGCTCATTATAAATGTAACTCTCATCGCTCAAATGATTGTCAGTACCCTTCGGCACGATGGCCTCGTTCTTCAAGTCAAGAATATATGTCAAAACACTAGCCACTCACACGGGTTTGTTTCAAGGGTTTCCAATGTAGCATCCAAGATCACATTACGTCGATGGAATGAATAAAAGCTTCCTTCGTATCTTCACCGAAGTCATCTTCGCATTTGTCCTAAAAGCATTAAGTGAAATTGTGGCCGGAAGAGTGAATAAACAGTGTGGAGGCCTCGGGATCGCATCACCGATACTAACCTTTTTATTGCCCTTTTTCCATTTTTTCAGGTTAACGATAGCTCCTCGAAGAAAAACTACTCCCCCTAGGCTCCCCGTGACTAGACTTCAAGCGCGAAAAATGGCTGAACAAGCCAAGACAGAAGAGATGTTGGCTACTAGAATAGTAGAGTTGGAAGAGCAAGTCAGGGTTACTACAGAGAGGGCCGCTCAGGCCGAAAAAGAGCGAGATGAAGCCGCCTCAGAGTTCCCACCCGGTTTTGATCCTACTCAGATGATGGGACCTTCTTCATCCACCATCGCTGGACCCACGGGACCCCAATCATTTGTTATGGCCACGGGTCAATGGAAGTGGATTGGTCCATTTGCAAGACCTATCACCATGAATCCTGTAGTCAACACGGGTGACAAAGTTACTGCAGCTCTGCAGCATTCCTTAGTCAACCTCACTTTGGACCCTGGTAAAAATCAGATTCATCAGGAATCCCAGGACTTCTGCCCTCCTCAGAGCCACTATACTCAAGGCATGATCCCCGATCCTACGGAAATTCGTCCTCCTTTCGTCAATCCGACGCAACCACCATTCACATCAGAACCCCTACTACCCCTTGCTCCTAGCATGGTCGTCATGGAAAGGCCGAATATGGATAGATTAAGCCTACTAGAGGAAAGGCTCAGGGCCATTGAAGGAACGGACCCCTTTGACCCTACGGGCCCAGCAGACATGTGCATGGTCCCAGGGATTGTGATACCTCCTAAGTACAAAGTTCCGGATTTCGAGAAGTACACTGGGGTCGAGTGCCCAAAGACTCACCTTAAGGCCTATTGCAATAAGATAGCCGAAATGATACACAATGAGCCTCTTCTGATCCATCTATTCAGAGAGAGTTTGGCCAAGCATGCTTTGACTTGGTACATGGGTTTAGACCGAGCTAAGATTAAGACTTGAAGGGATCTATCTGATGCTTTCTTCAAGCAATACAAGTTCAACATGGAGGTGGCACCAGACCGCTCCGATCTTCAGGATCTAGAAAAGAAAGTTGGTGAAACAGTGAAGACCTACGCTCAAAGATGGAGGGAGTTAGCGGCTAGGATTTCTCCACCACTAAGCGACAAAGAGCTCATAGCCATCTTTGTGAACACCTTCAAAGCCCCTTACTACACATACCTCATCTCTAATCCGTCGAACAGTTTTTTCGACATGGCCCTGATAGCAGAAAGAGTTGAGCAGGGGATCAAGACAGGGAGAATCGTCGCTCCCGAAGCAACACCCAAGAAAGTGCCTCTTGTGAAAAAGGAGGTCGACTTTGTATCTCACCAGCCCAACTATCGGCAACCCTTTGCACCACCACCATACCATGCGCCATCACCATATCAATCACCATTTTTCCCTCCACCAATGGCCATTGCTAATGTGGCTCCGCAATACCCTACGCTATTCCCACCTTATCCATATCCCGCACCACAAATACCACAACCCACACAACCTAGACCATATAACCCACCAAAGAACCCTAGCAACCAAACCGCTCAAGCTAACCGTTTCCAGCGGGAACCACCACCACCCCTTCCTCTTCCCGCAGGGGAAATTTACAAACACCTCTTAGCCGCTGGACAAATTGTGCCAATTCCTCCCCAACCCGTACTACCTCCTTACCCCAAGTGGTATGACCCCAGCGCAAAGTGGGAATACCGTGCGGGGGCTCCAGGTCACACAATGGATAATTGCTATGCCTTCAAGATGAAGGTGCAACAACTAATCAAAAGTGGATGGGTCTCCTTCGAAGGATTGGCCAAAGGACCTAACATCACCACCAACCCTCTCCCAAACCACGCCCAAGGAAGCGGATGGGTGAGCGCCATCTCCTTGGAAAAGGCTAAAGATCCCTTCCCTCTCATCTTGGAGTTACCTCGGGAAAGGCTCTTCGCCGCGCTAGTCGAAAGTGGTCACATACCGCACTCGCAGGAGGGTTTTGGCGTTTGTTTGTTTTATCATCAAGCAAGGGACCATGGAATCCGGGATTACGGTCTTTTTTCGGAAAAATTGAAACAACTTGTGGGTCTTGGGGTTATTCAAGTTGGAAGGAAAACCCCAGAGGTAGAGGAAATCGATGTCGTGGGGGATGGACCTCCCGCCCCATATACCTTCAAGTGTATAGCTCAAGCTGAGGCACCCGTTGCAACGCCCTTCAAGCTAGTCTTCAAGTTTGCTAAGAACACTCCTAGCCAAGACTTGCACGCCGTCCCATTTGACTACGGGTACACAGTCGTCGCCACTCCTCCCTTCGCTACATCAGCGTCCGAAACCTTTAACGTTTGAGGCATGACTCGCACCGTGATAAGATTCGAGGTCGTGTCTGATCGGAACGGCGGTGGTCAGTCGTCGGATGTACCTGCAAAGCGCCGGAGGGGGGCTCCGGCGTAGACACTCCGATGCTTAAGTCAGTTCGGGGATACAAAGTAACAAGAGGTTCTGCTGGGTCATCTTGATCTTACCTTCTGCTCACAAAAGTAGGGATATTTATAGGCCTTGATGGCGATACCTGGCGATAACAATCCAGGCGATGTCTGGTGATGATGTCACGTGCGATACCAGTAGGTAACGTCATGAGCGATATCTAACGGGACTGTCGGGAGCGATAACCTCGCAGTTCCCTAGGATGGGATGGCGCCGTGCGTATAGAGACGCGTGAGTCCCCCCTCCGCTGATGTCGACCATCCTAGGAATCCTTCGCTGATCCCTGGGCGATATGAAGATATACTACGGGACTTATAGGAATCCGTCCCGGCAGGAGCCGCAAGTGTAGTAGCACCGTAAGGGTTGTCTCGATTGTTATCATAAGCCCAACTGAAAACGAGCCCGAGTGTTTACCAAGGGTTGTCGCTCCCTGTCCATGTCTGGAATCTTAGGTGATGATTTGTTCTTTCATAAGGCGATAGGCTCCTAGGATCTCCGAGCTTCCTCGTCTCCTTTAGCTCGATACAGGTTGGTCTAAACGATGGGCTAGAGCTCAGATTTTGAAGACTTTCCTCCGAGCAATCAGATCCCAGTCTTCATTTTTATCTCATGCCTCGTCCTCTGGAGGCGTTAAGAAATCCACAGGAGACGCCGCTATCTCGTTCGCAATTATTAGGGGATTGCTTTTACCTAGCGATATTATTCAGCCTAATCCCTTGGGCAGGACTTAGAAAATTGCAACTTCACTCCTGTCGCAGGAGAGCTGCAGACAGGCCACTTGCTATGTCGCCAAGGACTGCAGCCGAGTCATTCCGTAGGCTCGCCTATGTTCCGGTCCATCATCCTTTCGAGTGTACTGTAAACACATAGAGGAGATAGGTACTTATGGAGAAATTAGCAAACTTTGTACTTATAGGGATTTTGAGATCACACAGGTCCTGTCTTTCTTTTCCGCTTAAGGAAACAACGATATTGACGCGGTTTTATGCCATCAGCTGCCTTCGATTAACGTGGCTTTATACCACTAGATACCTGTGAGGTCGGCGAGGTTTTATGCATCTAGGGCTACTTGTGACATCAACGCGGCTTTACACTGTGGATACCAGTAACCGTATGGCTTTTACGTCATGACTACCCGTAATATCGTGCCTTTCCGCGCTTTTCCATATTCTATCCCGTACCCCTCCGAGCATCTGTATCACGGATAGTTCACGAACACTGACCTTTGCCTCCGCTTCGGGTCCATCGGCCCGGGACGACTCGCCTTTTGAGGACCTTCTTTTTCTTTTCTAAGGCCCTTCTCTTGGAGCCTATAAATCGGGGACCTTTCTCCATCCACGTTCTCATCATCTTTTGGCATTATGGATCATTTGACTAAAAAATTTCTCCTTTCCAAGGGCCATTCTCTCAAGAACCTCAATGATGGTGACGTTGGGTTCCTGGAGAACATGCTGGTCAAGACTTCTGAGGACATCCTGGAGCTGTAGGGGATGCTGACCCTACTCCATTCCAGGCTGGGAGCCACATCTCTGGAGGATTTCAGTCCTTTGGAGAGTGTGTCGAAGCTGGCCACCTCCATCGCTCGGATTCAGGTGGTGATCGCCATGCTGCAGCAGTGCAAGGATATGCTGGAGTGCTGCCTGAAGGGGATGAGGGCTACCTCCCATGATCTAACTCTAGTCATGGATTCTCTGAGGGACATTCCCGAAGTACCCGAGGACGCTGGCTCTGATTTCTAATAGCGGTGGCTCCCTTTGAGCCCTCTTTACTTTTCCTCTTATCATGCCACTGTACTTTTCGGCCATTAGGCCATAATAAATAAACTGTTTTTATTATGCCACTTTGCAACTGTTCTTCTTCTTTAATGTGCCCTTTGTCTTTTTTCCATTGGAGGTATTCTTAGCCCAACTGAAAACGAGCCCGCTACTGGGCGGTTTCCTCATTAATCGTTCCATATTAATTTGTGCCGCCAACTCCTCGTCCACTGATTGGGCTAATTTTCGGTTTTCAACTATTTGGGGGAGATTTCAACAGGCGTGACTGTCAATCTGGATTTGTACTCCCGGCTGTACGCGTGCTGATTCTCAAAAGTCATGTTGGGAGAGCTCTAACTCTTTCTCCCTCTTTTTACTATTTAAAGGGATCCTCTCCCTCCTTTCTGTTCATTTCCTCACTTTCTTTCCCTCTTGGCCGATCGTCTGTGATCTTATGGCTGACTCTTATTTTTTGGATACAGCGGCGCGGGATTCTCCGCCAACTCCTCCGACTTCGCCGGACTCGGACAACCCTCCTCCATCGCCCCCGTGGCGGCCGTTTGTTCGTCGGCGGGGGCGCAAGAGGCGGAGGAAGGATGCTGCGAAGGCATCTAGATCATTCTTTGATTCTCTTGCTTCTTTCTCTACGAAGGGGGAAGGAACGTCTTTCCTTCCTAGCGAGTCACCACAAAGGGCTCCCTCTGCCTGCTCGGCCATTGAAACGGTATCGCCAACTGTTAAGGAGGAGTCAAATCAATTATCAACTCGTGCAGGGGGGAGGATTGAGGAACCTTTCCCTCTTGCTGGCGAGGATCCATCGCTTTTAGGTGATGATGATGATGACGTGGTCTACTGCTATGGCATCTCCTGGTCTGACGGCGAATAATTGTGCATACCATGCCTCTTTGTAGATGCCGTATGGCTTTCCCAAAATAATAAAATGACGCTTTATTTTCTTTTCGCTCTCCTGTCGCTTTTCTCCCTTTATTTTTTTTTCAGGCTTCCAGGGTTATCGTGGAAGTGTGCCTTTCGCTGGGTGCAACTGCCTTTCGGTTTTCAATCAGTAACTGTCTTCTCCAAAAGACACTGATGACTGCCCACGCGTCCTTTTCCAATCCGCACGTGTTTTGTTTTTACAGGCTGTTTCTTTCTTAGGTTTAACCTTTATAAGGAATTCGCTCTTCTCTTTTAGTACTTTTGCTAATACTTCGAAATTCTTCGTATTTTCTCTCTTCTTTGCTTCTTTCTTCCCGAGGGTTTTGCTGCAATTGCTCGCCGGTGCCGACGGCCTGTTTACTAGCTCTTTGCTCCAGGTATTTTGTTTCTCTATCGCCATAGCTTTACTTTTCCAGTTTATTATGTCTCGCGCTAGATCCTCTACAGTTATCGAGAATCCCCTAGATCCCGAAGTTAGGAGAGCTCGTAGTGTTTTTGATTGTAATGAGGTTTTGAGGGCTGAGTTAGAGGAGAACGGTATCACTTTTCCCACGGGATACCGACCCTTTGTCCCTTTGAAGGATACTCGGCTCACTGATGCCATGTGGGGGATGTTCCGGCTGGTTTATTTCAAGATGTTTACCTACGGATTTCGTTTCCCACTTCATACTTCTCTGATGAAGCTGCTAAACCATTACGATCTCAATCCTGTTCAAATAACTCCACCTTCCTGGTGTGGGCTTTACGCCTTTCTTCGTTCGTGTGAGATGAAGCATATTTTCGCTCCATTGCTCGATCTGTTCCGTACCTTTTTCACCTTGAGGTGTCGCAGCTGCTTGGTGGATATTACCCCAAGTTGGAATGATACCCTTGTTCGGTTCTTCTGGCGGAACTTTCAAGGTTTCGAAGAGAACGTGGACAACTGGAAAAATGGCTTCTTCACCCTTCACTTGCTTTCTCAGCTTTGGCGCGGTGGTTTCAACCGAGAGATTACCAGTGCCGCTTGGCGAAAACCAGATGTGTTGTCTAGTATGGATGTGTCTAATGTTACTGCCCTGTTAGAAATAGAAGGGCCCTTCCTCATTCGGGAATTCGCTCGGTTCAGGCCTTTGCCAGAGTGTGTCGTTGGTAAGTTTTTCTTTTGTCACCTTATCGCTTCGATTTTCTTGCCATACTAAAATACTTTATTGGCAGGTAACACTGAGGGTCGCTCCTCCGGGGAAAGTGACGCTCCTCTGAACGTGGTGCCGCTTCAGACGTTACCTCCTTCTCCTCCGCCTGAAGGCTCAAGTCGTCCGCCTATTCCGCCACGAGGAAAGAGAAACAAAACCGTCGCGACACGCAACGCATCCGCTCGACCTTCCCGTTTCCTTGAGAATTGGCTATCGTCTCGCGGTAAGGGAGTGGCTCCGAGTAACCCTGTGATTGAAGAGGTTGACAGCGATAGCGAAAGCATGGATACCGGTTCCGAACTGCGTCATGCCACCCTTACCCAACGGATGAAACTTAGGTCGAGAAAGAGTGTACCCGTAGCGGAGTCAACTGAGGACGATAGCGACGAAATGGCCGACGAGACGGAGCGTCTCGTAAAGAGAGTTTGTAAAGAGAAGTCTGACCCACCAATTCTTCCCGTGGAGGAAGTCAACGCGGTTCCCTCCGGGGGAGTTAACACTTCACACGTCGCGGGTGCCTTGCCGGTGGCAGAAGTGGTCAAGGTGCCCTCTGCCATTCCTCCCAAAGTTAACGAGGCTTCAGCAGTGGTGGGTTCTCCCTTGTCGTCTGGCGGTCCTATCTCTCCTATCCACTCCTTTATTCCAGATGTGAACTTATCGGTTTCGAATCCGATCGCTCCTCCTAACCCTCCTCCACAGAAACCTCAGCCTTTGTTTCTTTCTTCGATCTCAGGCATTGGTGATTCCGCAAAAAGCTGTTCTCCTTCTTATATCGCCAATCTTTCCTCTCAAAGTCTTCAAGGCCCCACCACATATCAGCTGGACTTGTCTTCCCTTGGTACCGACGGTCTTCGCGCTTTAGGGATATCGGACCCACTATCGCGAGAAGAGCCGGTGGGCCCAATAGTGGGGCAAATGTTTACTTCTTCGAAGGACAAAGAAGAGTTCTTACGGCATCCTCCTGAAGCACGACATTCACGCCTTCTGACTGACATGCTGGCCAGTTTCCGCGAGCTAAATTACTTTTTTGAAGATCAGCGTGACAAGGTTCGGCCTTCTCTTGCTTTGAAGGGAGAATTAAGCGCTGCCTTAGGGAAGGTAACGGAGCTGTCGTAGCTTCAGGAGCGAACCCGGGCGGAGTTGAACGATTGTCGTGCTGAGCTTGCTCGAGAAAAATCAAAAGGGAAGGCTAAGATAGATCTTCTGGAGGCGAAATTGGTGGTGGCTGACAAAAAGAATATCTTCCTTCGCGAAGAGATAGCATCTCGTGATGCGGATTTGGCCAAAGTACCTTCAAAGATAGCCTGGTGGAAGAACAAGACAATGGAGGTTTGTATCGCTGAATTTATGAGTCTCCATCGCCAGGGAACTGTTAATTCGTCAGTGCTGGCTGATTACGCTTCCAAGAGAATGAAGGATCTAGGCGAAGGTGAGGGAGATCTTCCTTCTTCTAAAGAAGAGCGGGGGAATGGTGACTGCGATGTCCGCGAGGGCCCATGATTAATCGAGGTTGCTCCATTTAGAGAATTCTTCTGTTTATTTGTTACTTTGTCTTGTAATAGCGCCTTGTCGTGCGACAACATCCGTATTTTACCGCTATTTGATATTTTATTCCGCTTTTTCGCGTTAGCTCGAAAGCTGCCTTTTTAATTAACGCCATCTTGCGTTATCTCCTTTCTTGCGATATCGCTCTTATTTTCTCCAAGAAATGGTACCTACTTTTCAGAGCATTTAATGCTTGCTATCTTCTCATTAGAAGAGTCGCGATTGTGCAGGCACACGTGTCCATTTCTTCCGGCGCTGTGGGCTAGCGTGCTCGAGAACTTTACTGAAATCGAAGCGTTGTAGCGCTTTTCTAGAATTGCACTCATTGCCTGAGTCTGTTCCTCATGTCGCTTCCACGCAACGACTGTGGCATCCGCCATTTCATTAGATTACTAGGGTTATAAAAACCAATATTTATTCTTTTCCTTTTCTTTTATCATCCCACCTTCTCATATTTTCTTTTAGCCGTCTTGTTTTCTTCCCACTATTCAAGGTTCTTTGAAGTGCTTTTTCTCTAAAGGTATTTCCTTTCTCCTCCATCATCTTCTTTACTTTTACTTCTTTAATTCTGCCATGGCTAAGACTCGCTGTTCTGAGTCGAAATCTGCCGATGAGAAAAGGATGGATATTACTGCTAGTGTTATCACATCTGAGGCCGCTCTCCGTGAGCATTTGGCCACCCACAATGCTGTTATCCCTGACGATTATAAGGCCATTGTTGCCCCTGAATCAATACGTTTGAACAGCATTTTGACGGGCAATCGTAGGGTCTTGTATGCGCAAATATTCTGTTATGGTTTCCGGCTTCCCCTCGACTCTTTTGTAAAAGACTTACTTGTTGCCGGCAATCTGAATCCGGCCCAATTATCTCCAAATGCGTATTGTTGTGTTTATGCTTTTCTAGAACTTTGTAAATACAAAGGGATCACTTCCCCTTCCCTTCTACTGCTCAAATCTCTTTTTAAGCTGATGAAGTGCCGGGGAGTGATAACGATATCGCCTCGCTTCGACAATGACTCTCTCAAGTCCTTTACTTAGAAACTCCTCCACATCGAGTCTTCCGTTGATGCTTGGAAAAAGGAGTTCTTTGTGATAGATCTTCCTGAAGATCTTGGTTCCTGGTAGCGATCTGGGTTTAACCAAAACGTCGATGATAATGTCTGGAGTCGACCAGGGACCCTTCCTCAATGTGAACAAGACTGGTTAAACAAATTACTCAAACTCGAAATCAGCGTTCACATTCGTTAAGTGGCTTGTAGAATGGACATTCGTTCTTGTGTTAAACGTGAGTGTCGCGTTACTCCCTTTTTTGTTATCGCTGATACTAATGCTGACGTTATTTTGTGATCTCGTAGCGACGGATCCCAACTATAAGCCTGAAAGCGTAAGGAGACGCCTGAAGAGGGCTCAAGAAAGAGAAGAAAAGGAGAAAGCTACCTCCACGGAAGCTACTGATAAACCCACAGAATTGCCGGCTACTTCCGCGAGTCTTGCTCAAGTATCCTCTTCTTCAGCTGGTGAGGGGAATACTGATATTCCTTCAGGCGTTCCCATCGTGACCGTTGCTGCTCCTCCTGCCCAGCCTTCTTCTTCCCAGGCTACTAAGGTCATTGCCAAAGGAAAAAAGAAGAGAAAAACAAGAAGCGTTGCCACTCTTACACCTTCTCCGGACGCGGCAGGTTCTTCAGAAGCACCTCCTCCCACTACTGTTACAGTAAAGGTGTCTTTTAACCACGATATGCTACATTTCAACGTTTGTCGTCATTTGGCTTCTCTTTTCTATATTTCATAATGCGTTCTTAGCAGGACACTACCGCCGTCGCTACCTCCGCTCCTCCCTTAGGTGATATGAATTTAGGTTACATGCTGACTTGTTCTAAGAAGAGACAGCGACTGGAAGGTGAGGGGGGAAATCCATCTTCCTCTACCATCGGGACGGAGAACAGAACTGAGGACATTTTCGACTCCACGGCTGTTCCCCAGGGAGGACATTCCTCGAAATTTTTGGTGAACTTGGGAACAAGCGAGACTTTCAGGGTTTCGCCCAATTCTTTCGGAGGTCCTGTTCATGCATACTCCTCCAATCTGGGATATCAAGAGGGCTTGCAGGATTTTTCTGGCTATCAGCCTCATGGTGCTTATCTTGCTCCAGGGGGTTCGTCCACACAGGTTCACCCTCCTATTCCTCTGGCGTTCGTTCCTTCGAGCACCCCCCTGTTGCACCGTTATGGCGAAGGAGGTGCCACCTTCAACTGTGTGGCGGATCTTAGTCCGATAAGTGGGGGTGTTGCTGTGACCCATCAAGTTGGACTGTACGATCTTCGTAACACTGGTTTGGCGGCATTGGGGGGTGATGGCTCGGATGAAGTTTCAGCTTTGCTGGCTTCCCAAATATTGGCGTCTGCGGCAGAACGGGAGGCTTTCCTTTCCAAGACCGAGGTTGATAGAGTGAACTCATTACGCTCCAATCTTTTTACTAATATGATGAAATTCCATTACTGGGCGGAGGAGGTGCAGCGTCAGGCTACCTCTCTCTCCTCCTCCTTGGAGGAATTATCGCGAGAGCGGAATGAGAAGAAGAAGTTGCTGGAAGAGCGTACGCAACTATTACTGGCTCATCAGGAGCTGAAGAAAGAACATTCTGAGGTCTTGGCTGCGGAGAGGGCCAAAAATACTGTCTTGGAAAATGAGAAATCATCCTTGGCCAAAGAGAAAGCTGCCCTGGAAGGAGAGTCGGCCGATATGAGTCTGTGGCATGTCGAGCAGACTGCCGCCATTTTAGTCGATTGCTTTGAGGAAGTCCATGGGGTCGATGCGTACAAACCTGATGAGGTCACGGCAGCTTTCAAGCGAAAATCTGCCCATCTTAATGAGGAGGGTTTTCGCCAAGCTAAAGCGGCAGGCTGGAAATGGAGGAACCCCGAAGGTTGACGTGCCTTAAGGCTTTGCCGCCCGTTCCTTAGCAATCAAGCGTTACTAGATTTTTGTCATTATTTGACCACTGAAGTTTGTAGCCCCTTAAAACATTTTGATGTATTCAGACAACTTCTATCGCTATCTTTCCTTTCCTTCAGTTGTCTCCTTACGAGCTCCTTTGGCGTTATCTTCGCCCTGTTATCACGATGCGTTTACTTTTTCGAGCAGATCCTTAGCAGTCCCATCAAAATTACTAAAGTCGGTATCGAGTTAGCTTTCCCGGTAAGCCTTACGAGATCATCACTCCTTCCTCTACCCGAAAAGTATTCTGCACATTCCTAATAGTAAACTATCAGTAACAAAAACACGTTACGAGAGATAGTAATTACCCGTAGGAGCCTTTCCACTGCCATCATAAGGCGTTACCATGGAACCCGCGTGAATCGCTTTCACTATCAGCTCTATACTTCACCAGGGATTACGCATCTGGTTACTAGCTGGGATTTCGCGATTCTCTGCGTTTCCCTCCTTTCGCGATCAGCCCGAAAAGTGCCTCATCTTAGTGAGCTGTCGGATTAGGACGGCTATCACAAGGCTGGGGAATTTTCACTTTTGGGCGTTGTCCTCGCGTCTAGAACCGTGTCCTTACTTAATGGCCTGGCTGTAGCAGCCCAGTCGTTAAGATAAGATTCTTGTTTCTAGACGGAGTTTCTATTTCTTTGGGGCATGCCTCGTCTTAATGGGCCGTCTCCATGAGAACGGTCAGTACAAGAGAAGGACTTTTCACTCCCAAAGATACCGGGCAGTGCCCTCACTTAATGAGCCATCTGATCAAGATCGGTCATCACAAGGATAGGACTTTTCACCCCCGGGGGCGTCCAGGATCTTTCAATCCGAAGCTAATTCAAGGTATGTTGGGTTATGCCCTCACTTAGTGGGTCATCTGATCAAGACCGGCCATCACAAGGATAGGACTTTTCACTTCCCAAGATACCCCCTTTTTTATCTGCACAAAGGCAACCACAAACACCCACGAAAGCTCTCTCATCGAGCGTTAGTCATGGTTAGGGTTGACATAAATCAAAGGTGCAGATAAAATTAAATTCTAGGGTAATATAATTTCAAACGAGCGATATTCCAAGAGTTGGATAAGGGCATACCATCGAGTGTCTCCAGATGATAGGCTCCTTTCCCGACAACGTGGGTGACGCGATATGGTCCATCCCAGTTTGGACTGAGTTTTCCCATATGTTGTCCTGCCGCTCGCTTGTCTCTGAGCACCAGGTCACCGGCTTTCAGCAACCGCTCCTTGACACGCCTGTTATGATAACGGGCCATCTTTTGTTTATAATGCTGCGTTTTCAGAAGGATTTCTTCTCGGACTTCCGGTAACGCGTCCAGGTTAGCTCGTAACCTTTCCTCATTCAGTTCCTCTCGAAAGTGAGCCACCCGTAGGCTCATGGTTCCAATTTCCACCGGTGTAACAACTTCGGTTCCGATGGCCAACACGAAGGGTGTTTCTCCGGTGCTAGTCTTAGCAGTCATGCGGTACGCCCACATCACGTATGGCAGTTCATCAGCCCACTTCTTTTTAGACCCTTCTAAGTTTTTCTTGATACCGCTGAGGATACTCCGATTGGTTACTTCCGCCTGTCCATTAGTTTGCGGATGAGCCACGGAGGAAAATCGTTGCTCGATCCCGAACTCTGAGCACTGGTCTTTGAAGAATTGGCTGGTGAACTGCGTTCCGTTATCGCTGACAAGGACGCGAGGTACGCCAAACCTCATGATAACTTGATATTTGAAGAAACGCCAAGTTGTTTCTGCCATGATGGCGGCGGTCGCTTCAGCTTCCGCCCACTTAGTGAAATAGTCTACCGCCACTATCACAAACTTCAGTTGGGACCTTGCCTTTGGGAATGGGCCTAGGATATCGATCCCTATTTAGCAAAAGGACAAGGGGCGATAATTTCAGATATTTCAGCAGCAGGTCGCCGAGGAATTTTGGCAAACTCCTGGCACTTAGGGCAAGTTTGCACATAGTTGTGGCAATCTCTCCGGATGGTGGGCCAGTAGAATCCGGATCTGAAGACTTGTGCCGCCAGAGTGCCACCTGATACGTCCATACCACATACCCCTTCATGGATTTCGCGCAAGGTGTGAAGACCCTCTCGTTCAGTTATACATTTGGCGGCTGGGTGAGAAAAACATCTCCGAATCAAATCCCCGTCATAGTACGTACAGCGAGCTGCCTGTTTCAGCACCTTCTTCTTTTCAACGGTGTCCTCCGGCAGTTCCTCATATTTCAAGTATTTGATTACGGGAATTCGCCAGTCGCTCTCATGCTCTTCCACACATAAAGATGCTTGCTCTTCCATGAAGGATGGTACCGATAGCTCACGATAATATACGTCTTTGGGTATGGACGCTTCCGAATTCGCGGCCAATTTGGCTAGATTGTCAGCTTCAGCATTTTCCTCCCTGGGAACATATTCGAAGCTGACTTGCATACCCTCTTTCTTTATCTCCAATAATTCTCGCTTTACTTTGGCGAGATATTGAATCATGATGGGTTCCCGGGCCTGAGAGTGCCCCAAGACCTGGTCAATTATCAACTTGGAATCACCACAGATCTTTAGACGCAGGTCTCCTGTTCTTCCAGTATCGTGCCTCCCTTTAGAAGAAAGTCCTTTCCCTATTCTGAGCCCGGCTAGCAACGCCTCATACTCTGCCGCGTTATTAGATAACGGCTGTAGGATTCGAATGGCGTATCGTATTTGCATATCGTGCGGCCCATTTATGAAGATTCCAGCTCCCGCCAGCTCTTGGTTTTTGGCCCCATCCACATGGATGATCCAAAGGTCCGTATAGGTTTCCGGAAACGGGAGATCTATATCGCCCCATTCTGCTTCAGGTATGCCGACCAAAGGATCCTCTGTAAATGTACATTCTGCTATGAAATCAGCCAGGATCTGAGCCTTTACGGACGGTCGAGACTGATACCTCAATCCATACTGTTCTAGTTCAAGCGCCCAGATCAACATTCTTCCTGAAGATTTAGGCTTTCGAAATATTCTTTTCAGAGGTTGGTCCGTAAGCACGATAACGGAATAGGACTGGAAATATCGGTCCATTTTGCGGGTAGCCTGAATAAGAGCGAACGCTATTTTTTCAATTCGGGCGTATCGCAACTCCGCATCTTTCAAAACGTAACTCACAAAATAGACTGGGCGATGAGAGTGGTTATTGTCGCGAACGAGGACGGCACTGACCACTTCGTCCGCAGCGCCAAGATACAAATATAAGGTATCTCCTGCCTCGGGTCTTGTCAACAGTAGGTCAGACGATAGGTAATCCTTCAGGCCGATAAATGCCTCCTCACATTCCGGGGTCCACCCGAATGAGGCTTTCTTGCGTATGACTTTGAAAAAGGGGAGACACTTCTCTCCTTGCTTGGAAATGAATCGCCCGAGGGCGATAACTCGCCCAGTTAACCTTTGTACCTCTTTGATGGTTCTTGGCGATATCATGTCTTGTATGGCCTTAACCTTTGAAGGGTTAGGTTGGATACCTTTTTGGCTGACCACGTAGCCCAAGAATTTTCCCGTCTGAAATGCGAACATGCATTTTCGAAGATTTAACTTCATGCGATACTTTTTCATTACGTCAAAGACTTCCTTTAAGTCCCGCAGGTGATCTTGAAAGTTTGCGCTCTTTACCAATATATCGTCGATGTATGCTTCCACATTCCTCCCTATTTGTTCTTCGAATATCTTGTTTGCCATACGTTAGAACGTCGCCCCAGCGTTCTTCAGCCTAAACGGCATCGCCGTATAACAGTACGTGGCCTTTGGAGTGAGGAACGCAGTCTTTTCTTCATCTTCCAAGGCCATGGGGATCTGATGGTATCCCGAGTTGGCGTCCAGTGAACTTAAATAAGCGTACCCGGTGGTCTGATCAACTAACTGATCTATACGATGGAGCAGATAGCAATCCTTAGGGCAGGCATCATTCAAATCGGTGAAGTCGATACACATGCGCCAATCCCCATTGGGCTTAGGAACAAGAACGGGGTTCGCTAGCCAGGTGGGATATTGAACTTTGCGAATGAACCCTGCGTCAAGAAGCTTTGTTACCTCTTTGTCCACAACCGACGCCTTTTCACTAGAGAACGCGCGCCGTTTTTGTTGAATCGGTCGGGCATCTGGGTCCACATTGAACCGATGCTCGGCTATTTCGCGCAATATACCTGGCATGTCTACGGGTTTCCACGCGAAATCTCCTTGACATTTGTTCAGTAGCCGGGCCAGTTGGAGGTTTTCCGCTGGGCTGAGTTTTTCGCTGATTAGGAAACTTGCTTCCTTTATGTCGATTACTGGAACGGGTACCATTTTGTCCAGAGGTTGAGCGCGCTTCTCATCACCCTGCTCGTAGGGGTCCGCTGCTATACACACATACCTATCGCAGCTCCTTTGAGTCATGAGCGAGTAGCATTCCGCCGCCAACTTTTGATCGCCCTTTATGGATACTACCCCATCCCAGGAGGGGTATTTCATTTTTAGATGCTTCTGAGATATCATCGCTCCGAAGCGGTTGAGAAAAGGTCGCCCAAGTACGACATTGTAGGGCAGATTTAAATCCACGACAAGGAACAACAAGTTCTCTGATCGTTTATATGTGTCTTCTCGGAAATATATGGGCAAAGTAATTACTCCCGTGACAGGGATTGGAACCCCATCAACGCCGACTATAGGACATTTGCTAGGCGTTAGCTCGTTGTCAGGGCGTTTCATGAGATTGTACGCTTCCAGCGAAAAGAGGTTCACCGCGCTCCCGTTATCAATAAGAGTTCTTCTGATTCCATGACTGGCGATGACGGGCGTAACCACCAGCGCATCATTGTACGGATAGACAACGCCTTTTTCGTCTTCTTCGGAAAAGGATAATATCATTCGATCCAAGATGCCTATCGCACCTCCTTTTTTTGTCGTGCCATCCCGTGTGCGTTTTTCTCCTTTCGCGGCGGTCGGTTGCTCTGATTCGTCCATATAAGGGGTTCCTCCCGTGATGATGTTAATCATAGGGATGTACTCGTCATCTACCGTAAGAGTTTCTCTATCTTTTCCTCCGGGAGCATTATCCTTCTGCGGAACACGAGGAGGAACTGGTCGTTCATCTGCCGTCCTTTTCATGGGGTTATTTCTGGCGTCTTCTCTTACTTGGGTGGTGAATTCTCCTAAATATCCTTCTTCCACCAGACGTTCTATTGCCAATTTTAATTCTCTGCACGCTTCTGTGGAATGTCCCCTGGCTTTGTGGAATTTACAATAAGCATTTTCCCTTCTCCCTAGAAGGACTCCTGGTTTTGTAGGCGCAGGGTAACGGATGGGAAGATTTCGCTACTCTGCTATCGCTAAAATCTCTGCCCTTGGTACATTAAGGGAAGGAAAATCTAGGTCATATGTCCGATTTTTATAAGAATCCCCTTGACGTCGAGTGGGGGAACCACCGGTCTTTCCCTTCGAAGGATGACCCTTTTGTCTATTGGAGGCTTTGGGGATATGATCCTTCCGCCTGGCATAATCGTCGATAAAATGATCGTCAAAAAGGGCTTCGCGGGAGTAGCGGTAATTTGAGATGTCCCGTGCGGCACGTTATATGTCCTATCTCTGTTTTCTTCTTCTTCCATTTTCGCATAATTATGGGCTTTAAGTCTCAACGCGTCTAAAGTCACTGGAGGGTCCACCATGAGTGCGTCTTTCAGCTTTCCGTAATGGCAGTTCCTTTTCAGGGCTTCTATAGAAAAATCAATAGTGACACCCGGCGTTAATGACATTTCCAAATCGAAGCGGCTGAGAAATTCCTTTAAAGTTTCTTGAGGCATTCGTTGTATGTCAAATAACGCGGCGGCAGATTTCCTGATTAGAATCACCATACTAAATCTGCTCCGAAATTTAGATTCTAACTGTGAGAAATTATTAATGGATCCACCAGGGAGACCTTCAAACCATAGACGCGCAACACCCGATAGTGTCATAACAAATATTTGGCACAACGCCGCGTCACTATGGGTCTGAAACTGAACAAAATCCTTCACTTTATTGATATGCGAAATGGGATCCTTGGTGCCATCATAAGTATCAGTGGGAAGCTTCACGCGTCGACTGACCCTGTGACGCCTTATACGGCGGCTAAATGGATGGCCCGACGTATCATCAAGAATTTCACGCGCATGACGCGGGGGAGATATTTCGGCTTGACGCCCCCTATTTCGCGGTTCTGGCGTAAGATGTCACCTAAGAGATCGACTGTGACTCCTGGGTGATTGACTTCGATACCTTCGACTACTGGATCTTTCACTATACTCGGTGAGACAAACTTCTGTTGGCTCCTTCCCTCCGTCCGTCCCACCGGTTCCTAACCCCCTCAAGTTGCCTATCTCCCTGTGGGAGGAGACCTGGCGACATCTGTGGTACGTAAGCCTCTACTCTCCCTTGCGTGAGCTGCACAACACAAACCGGAGGATTTCCCACGGACAAAGGCATCTGGAAGTTTTCTGGAAACAACGGTGATAAAGGTCGATCAGCGACAATAGATGGTGTGAACATGACGCGGGGAGGGAGACTAGATCCAGAAGCACCAGGCGTGATTCTTGCAGCCATTTCCATTAAATATTCCAACCGAGAACGAAGGGCCGCTATTTCCATTATAAAAGGATGTTCATGATTAAGTATAGATCCCCCCGAAAGAGGAGTGGAGAAATCGGATCCCGCTGTCTGAGATGACGAAACGACCGTTTGTGAGGAGACAAGTCCCCCTGCAATTCCGACCGAACGGTCCAGAGATCCCGAGATTATTGGTTGCAACGTCATAGAGAGATCAGTAGTGGCAAAAGGGAATAACTGTCTGCGGATTGAGAAAGGGATATTAGAGGATGATGATCGGATCGGCTCCGATCCTGTGATCATGACCATTCCAATCTTCTGACTAAACGGAGCTTGGCTATTAAGGACGCTCACTTAATACACCAAAGCTCTCAATGAAAGCACCATTTGATAAGATTCGAGGTCGTGTCTTATCGGAACGGCGGCGGTCAGTCGTCGGATGTACCTACAAAGCGCCGGAGGGGGGGCTCCAGCGTAGACACTCCGATGCTTAAGTCAGTTCGGGGATACAAAGTAACAAGAGGTTCTGCTGGGTCATCTCGATCTTACCTTCTACTCACAAAAGTAGGGATATTTATAGGCCTCGATGGCGATACCTGGCGATAACAATCCAGGCGATGTCTGGTGATGATGTCACGTGCGATGCCAGTAGGTGACGTCATGAGCGATATCTAACGGGGCTGTCGGGAGCGATAACCTCGCAGTTCCCTAGGATGGGATGGCGCCGTGCGTATAGAGACGCGTGAGTCCCCCCTCCGCTGATGTCGACCATCCTAGGAATCCTTCGCTGATCCCTGGGCGATATGAAGATATACTACGGGACTTATAGGAATCCGTCCCGGCAGGAGCCGCAAGTGTAGTAGCACCGTAAGGGTTGTCTCGATTGTTATCACACCGGGAGATGCTACATTTCAGAAGAAGTTGAGAAGCAAAGGCTAGCCAAGGGGAAAGGCCCATTGATTCCCGAGGAAATAGTGGAAAAAGAGCAAGGGGTGAACGAACCCGTGACCGAAGGAGACGCGGCCGAATTCCTAAAAATCATGAAAAGAAGCGAGTTCAATGTCATTGAACAATTATAGAAGACTCCGGCTCGCATCTCCATAATGGAACTGATCCTCACATCTGAACCTCATCGCCAATCCCTTTTGAAAGTCTTGAATGAAGCTTTCGTGACTAAAGACATCACCGTGGAAGGAGTGGGAAACCTCGTAGGGAGAATCCAAGCTCTAAGTACCATCACGTTCTCCGAAGAGAAAATTGACCCCGAGGGGACAAATCACAACAAGGCCCTCTACATAACGGTGGAATGTAAGGGCCACGTCATAGCCAAGGCTTTAATTGATAATGGGTCCACACTGAACGTCATGCCCAAACATGTCCTCACACAACTACCAATAGACATGGCTCTTATGAAGCCATGTGGAATGATGGCCCGCGCATATGACGGAACCATCCGAGAGATTATCGGAAACCTTGATTTGGATATGGTAATAGGGCCCCACACGTTTACCTTGACGTTCCAAATCATGGAAATCGAACCCGCATACAGCATGCTCTTAGGGTGACCTTGGATCCACGCGGCAGGGGCCGTTCCCTCGTCCTTACATCAATGCCTTAAGTATGTAAAGGACGACGTCCTCATTACCATAAGAGCATAAGAGGCTTTGATTCTAGCAAAGCATTCATCCGTGCCTTACATCGAGGCTACCGAAACCATGGAGAGCTCATTCCAAGCTTTCGAAATAGTTAACGCGGAATGGATAGAGGAGGGATCGCCCATCGTCAAAACCCAAGTTCCCAAGGAGGTCATGATAGTTACCCATGTGACGTCGAAAGACAACTCTCAGCTAGGGAAAAGACTAGGAGCCATGCTACAGGGAGCAAAGGGCCTAGCGCCGCCTAAGAAGTTTGGGGACCGCTTCGGGTTGGGGTATCAACCAACCAAGGCCGGTTTCGTGAGGGTCTCTGAGGAAAAGAAAGAGAAGCAGCTAGCCAAGCTCTTTGGGCGTCCTACGCCTTCTTATAGCATGATTATCCCGCATATTAGAACCACTTTCCCTTTCGCGGCTGAAATTGTCAACTCGAATTCAACCACAGTCAGTGTGGCTTCAGATTTCCATGTTTGCACACTCGGAGAAGAAGCGTCGTCTCAAGGCTCGACCATTTTCGTGAAGAAGTCTGGGGGGGCCGTGCGCAATTGGACCGCCATCACACTTCCTGATGTCCACGTGTAATTATAGATACACGTTTTGTTGTCTTTTATAGGAACTTGCGTTCCCCTTCGGTTAAAAAAAAAAAAAAAAACAACAACAAACAAAATATATATGTATGTACGTTTTGTTGTCTTTTATAGGAACTTGCGTTCCCCTTCGGTTTAAAAATAAATAAATATATTTAACCTTTTTCCAAATGTCTTTTACTGTTCGCGTTTTATTTTTGAAGATAAATGTTAAACCGATTGGTCTTGATACACCTTATGTCTTTACCGATGAGGAAATTTTCACCGCAACCGAAGACGAAGGCGAGGTTCCGCGCGAGTTGGCTCGTTTAGTCGAGAGTTCAGAGAAAGAAATAATTCCTCATCAGGAGGAGTTGGAAGAAATAAACTTGGGGGCGAGCAAAGAAAATCAAAAAATCGTCAAGATCGGAACGACTTTAAACTCTACTCAGAAAGAAAGGATGATCTCCCTCCTCAAGGAATACTCGGACGTATTCGCTTGGTCTTATGACGATATGCCCGGTCTCGATCCTAGCATAGTCGAACACCACATACCTTTAAAACCCGAGTTCAAGCCCATAAAGCAAAAACTCCGAAGAATGCATCCAGACCTCCTTTTAAAAATAAAAGAGGAAGTTACTAAACAACTAGAGGCGGGTTTCTTAAAGGTTGCCGAATATCCAGAATGGGTCGCCAATATCGTACCTGTGCCAAAGAAAGACGGGAAGGTCCGCATGCGTGTGGACTTTAGAGACCTCAATCGAGCAAGCCGCAAAGATGACTTCCCACTCCCTCATATCGATATCCTAGTGGATAGCGCCACTCATAGTGACATGTTCTCCTTCATGGATGGGTTTTCAGGATACAATCAAATCAAGATGGCTCCGGAAGATAGCGAGAAGACGACCTTCATCACGGCTTGGGGGACCTTTTGCTACAAAGTGATGCCTTTTGGATTAAAAAACGCGGGTGCCACTTACCAACGCGCCGCTGTCACTCTTTTTCATGACATGATGCATAAAGAGGTCGAAATTTATGTTGATGATATGATTGCCAAGTCTCGCGGAGAACAAGATCATGTAGACATCTTAGAAAAGGTTTTCGAAAGATTACGACAATTTCGCTTACGCTTGAACCCCACCAAGTGTACCTTTGGAGTAACATCCGGGAAATTGCTAGGGTTCATTGTCAGCAACAGAGGCATAGAGGTAGACCCAGATAAAGTGAAAGCCATTCAAGAGCTACCTTCTCCTAGGACGGAAAAAGAGGTGCGGAGCTTCTTAGGGCACATTAATTACATCGCCCGCTTTATCAGCCAGTTGACACTCACTTGTGAGCCAATGTTCAAAATGTTGAGAAGAAATGGAGAGGCTGAATGGGATGAAGATTGTCAGAGGGCCTTCGAGAAAATCAAGACATATCTACAAAGTCCACCGGTGTTGGTTCCTCCTACTCCAGGACGCCATTTGCTCATCTATTTAACAGTCACAACCAGCTCCATGGGGTGCATCTTAGGGCAACACGATGACTCCGGAAGACGCGAGCAAGCCATCTACTACTTGAGTAAGAAGTTTAATGAATGCAAAATGCGCTATTCTGCTTTGGAACAAACCTGTTGCGCTTTAGCATGGAGTGCCCGAAGACTTAGACAATACATGTTGTATCACACGACGTGGCTGATTTCTCGCATGGACCCTTTGAAATACATCTTCGAGAAGCCATACTTATCAAGTCGGATTTGTAGATGGCAAGTTTTGTTGGCCAAATACAAGATCATATACGTGACACAAAAAGCGGTCAAGGCTAGTGCTCTCGCTGACCACTTAGCCGATAATGCCATGGACGATTACGAGCCTATAAAGTTTGACTTCCCCGACGAGGATATCATGGTAATCAATGATGAGATAATGGAAGATTTAGAAGAGGATGATTGGTGGACCATGTTCTTCGATGGCGCGGTAAACCTCTCAGGAAAGGGAGTATGCGCCGTAGTCATAGCCCCAGATGGTCGGCAATTCCCCGTAGCATGCAAGTTAAATTTCCCGTGCACCAACAATGTCGCCGAATACGAGGCATGTGTTAGCGGCTTGATGGCAGCCATTGACCTAAAGGTGAAAAAGTTGAATTTTTTTGGAGACTCAGCCCTCGTCATCTATCAAGCTCAAGATTTATGGCAAACCCGAGATTCCAAACTAATACCCTATCAAAGGTTGCTCACCCAACTCATGGGGGAATTCGACGAAACCAAGTTCGACCGAATCGATCGAGACAAGAACCGCTTCACGGATGCACTGGCCACTTTGGCCTCAATGTTCAAATTAGAGTGCGGGATAATGCTGCAACCATTGAGGGTGGAAGTAAAAGAAACACTGGCCTGCTGTGCCACATTAGAAGATGAGCCCGACGGGAATCCGTGGTTCCACGATTTGGTCTGGTTCATCAATTATCGAGAGTATCCGCCGGGAGCAAGTCAGAGTAATAAGAAAACCCTTCAATGTTTGGCTTTGGACTTCTATCTCGACGGCGAGGTGTTGTACAAGAGAAGGGCAGATGGGGCCTTACTTCGTTGCGTCACTGTTCTCAAAGCCAAGAAAATCATGACCGAAATTCACGAAGGAGTTTGCTCCACGCATGCTAGTGGACATATGATGGCAAGGCAAATCATGAGGCAAGGTTATTTTTGGCTCACCATCGAAAGAGATTGCATTGATTATTTTCGGAAATGCCACAAGTGCCAAGTCTACGCGGACCACCTTCACGTCCCTCCGGCACCCCTTTTTAGCATGACATCGCCTTGGCCTTTCGCAATGTGGGGAATTGATATCATCGGTCAGATTCATCCGAAAGCCTCCAACGGTCATCGCTTCATCCTTGTAGTGATCGATTACTTCACCAAATGGGTAGAAGTCGCTTCTTACTCAAGCATTACTCAAAAGACGACCATGCGGTTCATCGAGAAGAACATCATTTGCCGCTATGGAGTCCCCAAAATGATCATTACCGATAACGGTACCAATCTAAATGGAAAGATGATCAATGATCTATGCCAACAATGGAAGATGAAACACCGCAACTCCTCGCCTTACCGCCCGAAGATGAATGGCGTGGTTGAAGCCGCAAATAAGAATTTAAAGAAAATCATCCAGAAAATGGTAGTCACCCACAAAGATTGGCATAACATGCTTCCTTTCGCCTTACATGCCTATCGGATTGCAATTCGCACTTCTACGGGAGCAACCCCTTACTCTTTGGTCTACGACATGGAGGCAGTGATACCACTTGAGGTGGAGATTCCCTCCCTGAGAGTCTTGGCTGAATCGGGAGTAGAAGAATCAGATTGGGCGAGAGTGAGATATGAGCAATTGAATCTCATCTCGGAGAAACGCTTGGCCGCTATGTGCCATGCCCAGTTATATCAAAAGAGAATGGCTAACGCTTACAACAAGAAAGTGCGGCCGCGCGAGTTCAAGATCGGGGATTTAGTGTTAAAGAAAGTTCTTCCTCATCAGGAGGAGAGCCAAGGAAAGTGGGCCCCGAAGTACGAAGGTCCATACGTTGTCAAGAGCGCATTCTCGGGAGGAGCCCTAATGCTCACCAGAATGGATGGGGATGATCTACCAAGACCCGTGAATGCGGATGCCGTCAGGATGTATTTTGCGTAGGAATCTGTAGGCCACATCTCTTCTCGACCAAACCGCGTAATGTTTATTCTGAATCAATAAAATGAGAGCTTTCTCTTCTTAAAAAACTTGCGTGTCAAATCTTTTAAATAAAGGAAGTGTGGTGTCGGCAGCATCTGGGAGTAGTTAGAGTCGCAAAACCGGCGGTTAGACTAACCTCACTAATCGAGTGCTAAGTTTTACAGGCGCATAACGGATAGATGTATGCTTTCATACATGGTTTAGCATGTAGCACTTTATCCGTACACACGAACGATGACTGTGAACAGGCCGTTTACATCCAGAACACTAGTCAAAGAACTTGATGGCTAGCCTTCGAGATACTGTGATGGAACCATCAGAGATGTCAATGACAAAACTTAGGCGAAGCGGCTCGCACCCCCCACTCTAATCTCAATCGCATAACAGAGGTGCAACGAGACTGGTAAACTTGGAGGCAAGCGAATGAAGTGACGACCGAAGAAAGGCGTTGAAAAATGTCAAAGCTCATTTTTCAAAGGAGTTATCCTTTGTGTTTGCAATTTCCCCTTTCGCAATTTACATTTCTGTAATTTATGTTTTCGCAATTTTCATTTTCGTTGGTTTTACCTTTCAGGTGCAACGAGATATGTAAACTTGGAGGCAAGCGAATGAAGTGACTACCGAAGGAAGGCGTTGAAAAATGTCAAAGCTCATTTTTCAAGGGAGTTGTCCTTTGTGTTTACAATTTCCCCTTTCGCAATTTACATTTATGTAATTTATGTTTTCACAATTTTCATTTTCGTTGGTTTTACCTTTCAGGTGCAACAAGATCTGTAAACTTGGGGGCAAGCGAATGAAGTGACGACCAAAGGAAGGCGTTGAAAAAATGTCAAAGCTCATTTTTCAAGGGAGTTGTCCTTTACATTTACAAATTCCCCTTCCGCAATCTATGTTTTTGCAATTTACATTTCTGCAATTTTACATTTCAGGTACAACAAGACTTGTGAACTTAGGGGCAAGCAAGTGAAGTGATGACCAAAAGAAGGTGTCAAAAAAATGTCCAAGCTCATTTTTCAGGGAAGTTATCCTTTTACATTTTTGCAATTCCCTTTCCGCAATTTACGTTCCCGTAATTCATGTTTTCGCAATTTCCTTTCCGCAATTTACATTATCCGTAATTTTAGAAATTTCCACGATTGGCGTTGTTACGAATACGCGTGTGTAACGTTTAGTTTTCTCAAAAAAAAAATTTAGTACATGTTACTACTTGGGCTAAAAAAAAAGGGGAAAAAAATCCCACGTTTTTTTGAACATTTTTTAAAATCAAAGCATTCATCATTTTGCGTTCATTAGAAATTGTATGAACACACGAGATTTTGTTTGTTAACTCTTATATCCATGACATCTTCAGATGTAAGCAGTCACAAATATATCCCTGTGAGTATTTTGGGCCTTCACGCCTTATTTCTTTCATGAGTGTAAAATGCTAAACTATGTGCTAATTAGATTTGCATAATGTCCAGGGTACATGAACTATCAGACATGGGATAGCGGTAAAGATGACAGGGGACTTTGCTTTGCTCTTCTTCCCTATTTTTATCTTTTAACCCTTTTACCCCCAAAACACATATTTTGTACACCATGTACAAACTCTATCAAACGCCCAAAAGCCTTTTAACCAAGCGAGTTAGTGCTCGACTGGGATCGCCAAATTGGAGTTACACGTCAAACAAAGGAATGACAAGGGAGACCTTAGAGGATCACTGACAAATCAACGTCAAAAGAAGGTCAAATAAAACAAGACAGAGAGGAGGATAGACCATACAAAAATTGCACTTACTTCACATGCTATTAGTACCTACAGGAAAAAAAGGGAGGGGAAACGAAAGAGAGAAAACAAAAAGAAGAAAGAAAAGAAAAGAGAGAGAGAGAGAGAGAGGGGGGGGGGGGGGAATAAGGAAAAAAATGAAAAAAAGGGAAAAAGAGAAGAAAGAAATACAAAGAAAAGGTGTCTCGAGAACCACCAAACCAATAAAAACGGAAGCAAGTGCAAAAAAGAAAAAGAGAAGTCAATCAAGATCGCAAGGATGACCATGAAGAAGAACGCCTCAACAAAAGAAGAAAAATTCATGTACTTCACTCTTCGCCACAACCAAATCGTCGAGCATCGTTCACCGCAATCTGTCCTCATCGCAATCAGTCGTCGAGCACAAACTCATTAAACACCAAAAAAAACACAATACCTTTCTACAAATTCCTCTCTTTTTCTCTCTCTCGCAAAGTCCTTTTGATTATTAGCAGGCCCATGCATGTGCATCTTCATTTGAAGTCTATTCACTCGGATTGACATTGCAAATTTATTTTTTGTGCTATGTTTATTGCATTTTTAGGAGTGTAAACACATAGCCCTGTTTTCTGAGCGTGAACGCAAACACTAATATCTGGTGAGGATTGCTTACAACTGCATATCATGGGAAAGTCTTATTCTTGAGGTCGTTATTTCCTGAACAAGACACAGACGTTATCTAGACTTGAATCGATCGTGTTCATGTAACGAAAATTGGACGAACGTTTTATCCAAAAAGAATGCTTGAATTTATTTTCTTAAAACAAAGAAGTCATTTTTATTCCAAACAAAAACTTGGGGGCAAGCCATGGGTAAATGTAGGAATATTTTGATATTTCTCACATAGGTCGTTTGCTCGCTCTTTTTTCTATTTGTTGCTGCTTTGTCTTTGCTTCCTCCCTATTTGCAGGATACGGATACGCTTTGATGGAATCACATATCCAAGGGTCTTCGATAAAGAAATCGTTGTAAAGCCATCACCTTGGATTTTTCATCGAAAATTCAATCAACATAGAACGGAGAACGTTACCACTCCTTCAACCAACGGGTCTTTGATGAAATGTCGTTGTAATGCCCTCGCCACGGATTTTGTAGGACGAATCCAATCAAATGGAGAAGAGCAGAATGGTCGTCCAAGACAACCATTCGTGAATTCACATTGAGTCGTCAGAAGGCTCGAGCCGAGGTAAGTTGCCTTGAATCAAAGGCACGTTCCAACCATCTTTCAATTCATGCGCAAATCCCACATCTCAACCGGTCAGGATGTATTCAAAATATGGTAAAGACTTGGGGCAACCGTCTTTACTGCTTATCAAAAATTTCAGTTACATTGTATTTTTGATCAAACAGTAAAGAGGGGGCAACTGTTGCTACCCGAATTTTGACTTACGTCACAACTTTTTTCCTTTTATTGCATGTCGCATTAATAGCCCGTTTACATCAAATTTCAATCGATTTTTGATCAAGGAGTATTTGTTTTAATATTTCATGTCATTTCACATCTTTTGAATTTTTCGTATTTTTCTCGTATTTTCGACTAAACCGTATTTTTCGATTTTCGTCAACGCATTTACGTATTTTTACGTTTTACCAAATTTAATAGCTCGTCTAGGTCAATTTTTTGTTGATTCTTGGTCCTAGGCTAATTTGTTTAAATATTCCATGTCATTTCGGGCTTTTTTAGTTTTTTCGTATTTTTGACTGTCTTCACGCGAATTTTTCTCGGTCCCGAGTAAGTTTTCTCGGGCCGTAGCTCGAACGCGTAATTTCTTTAATTGAGGATTACGTACTATTTTTCTCTTTCACGCCACCTCGTTCAGTTTCGTTCAATTTTTATCGTAAGGACATTTATTTTGCGTTCAAACGTTTTGACATTTCCGAAAGAGAAAATAAATACGTTAACTCAAACTTCTCATTTATTTACTGTACACTAGTTTTCTTGTCTTATTTTTCTACACGTCGTGGTTTCCTCGGCTCGGATTTATTTTCACTTTCGTACGAATTCGCTCGTACTAAAATATCCCGTTCGTATCCAAATTCATGCATTAATGACAATTAATGCATGAAATATCCAAATTGCCTCTCCTTTCTTCCTAGCTAGCTCGCAGACTCTACTGTGATCATCACCAAACCTCCCATCAGCAATCCTTGGCCACACAAAGCCCAAACTTGGCCTCCACTCCGGTCACTGTACACTCTCCAGCTCACCCCCGGAACCATGCTTCATTTTCAGCCACAAACACTTCCAAACCGACTCAACCTTCACCTCTATAAATAGCTTGCTTCAAGAAACAAGAAAGGGGCACCAAAATCTCCTCTTAATCTCCATCTCTTGCTCATCCTTCTTGGCAAAAAAGGCTCTCCTAGAAAGTAAGCTTTCTCCCTCTAAACTCTCTTTAAATTTCGTTTTTGTATGTAATGCATGATTTAATTGCTTAAACTTGACTCACATGCTTAGTTTATATGCTAATTACATTTCTCTTGCCTCAATTTAATTGCTTGCTTGCTCTAGCTAATTAATCACAAAAATGCATGTTAAATAGCTTATTATTCCATGTGAAAATTGGCCACTGTTTTGGTTTAAATTTCTTGCTGTAATTACTTGCTCGAGCTGCAGCTATGTTGAGGGATTTTTTGGGCCCGTTTCGGGTTGGTTTGGTGGCCGGAATGGCCACCCTTGTCGCCGGCGACGTGCTGGAGGAAGAAGAACAGTGCAGCGTGGCTGCTGTTCTTCAATTGAAAGGTGACGGGCCAAGCCCGTCCCTTTCCTTTAATTACCACGGATGGGCCTTGGCTTAAGCCAAGCCCATCCGTTCCCATTTCCTTTCCTTTTAACAAGCCTAGCCCATAATGTATTTAAATTAAAACTTGGGCTTGGCTAATTTTTTAATGTCCAAAATTCGAATGTGGGACCCACTCATTTTTCCGTAAAAATTGTAAAAATGTTCGTATGCTTTTATAACATGTTCAAATTAATTAAAATGTTCATATGCTTTTATAACATGTTAAATTGCATAAAACATTCGTATGCTTTTTATTTTTTATGTTTAAATGACATTAACATGTTCGTATGTAAAATGATATATTTAAATTGTATGGATTATTTGTATGTTTTTTACTCATTGCTTGAGTCATATGAAATATTCGTATGTTCGTACGATAATAATGTGTTTATGCCATGTTTAAATTATTGTGAAATAATTAATATGCTTGCATGTTATAAATAAATCGAATATTAATTATGCCATGTTTAAAATTGCTCATATGAAATAAATGAACTAATTGATTACTTGCTTGCCATGTCTAATTAATCGTCTACTTATTTCTTATGTCTAATTATTTATTTGTTTAGTATGAAATAAATTGCTTATTTTGTTCTTCGTGTTTATTTAAACATTTATTCGTCAAAATAAATGAATATTGCATGCGCTCTTTATTATTTATTTATTTTCAAACCTTCGCTAACACTCTCGCTTTGTAGGTAAAAAACTTTAAATCCTCGCACAAAAGTACGTTTTACCGTTCTTTTATTTAATTTAAATGATTTCCGTAAAAATGATTTGCACGTGTATTGTCCAAAATTAGGAATCCAAGAATGGGCCTATGCCCGACCCATTAGAATTGTAGGCATTATTTCCATGCATTCGTATATGATAATTAATCGTCAATTACTTTTAATTGCATGTATGGGGTAATAATTAATTACTAAACTTGTTGTAATAATTAATTGCTTATTTTCACTTGTTGTAATAAGTAATTACTCATTTCACTTGTTGTAATAATTAGTTATTTCAATTGTTGTAATAATTAGTTAGATAGTTATTCCGACCTCCAATTTGTAGATAATTAGATAAGTAGTTACTCCCTCTGTTTTTGAATAATTGACTCTTTGAAACAGTAACAAAAAGTACAACAAACACCAAAAAGTCAAGTAAAGTGAACAGTAACAAAAAGTATAAAAGTGACGATTATTCGAAAACGGAGGGAGTATTATTTTGAATTGTGGTTTGTAATAATTGGCTAAGTAGTTAAAAAATCGTGTATGTTTGTATACCTAAAGTATTTATGTCAATTGTCGTCGATCGGGGTTCGTCCAAAAGGTAAGATTACCTTAAACGTTTCCTTGTATGTTCACACGAAGGTCCAAAGCCTTAACCTTATCGTATACATGACCACTTAGGAAACGCTAGAACCACCAAATCGTATGCATGACATATAGAATTGTTAGCAATTAAAATCAACCCACATGCCTACATGTTTACGTCACTCACATTTAATTACCATGAGATTAATTGTTTTCTTGTTAAGTGATATGCATGTTGGCTCCAAAGGCCATACCAACCTATGTGCGTTCATAAAAATGTACTTTGCTAGTTTCAACCATGATAGATCACGTAGTAACTAAGTCATGCATGGCTCGATGAAAAGGGGGGAACGTCCGCTCTAGAATAGAGACAAAATGGTAACCCCATCCCTCTGACCCAAACGGAAATAACATGTCCCTACGAAAAATGCTAAGATGTAACGTCACCTTTGAGGGCCAAATCACGTCAAAAATGTTTAAATGATCGGAAAGTGTCCCAATTCGGTAAGCGAACTCTGTTGACATGATTCAATCATTGGCCTATGTAAATGATTGGAAAGTGACTTGAGTTCGTGGGAAGAAGAGGTTGACATGCTTCGATCTTTAAACAAATCTTTGTATATCAAAACTGTTTTCAAACACCTTTTTACCGGTAACCTTTTAAGGATGTGACTTGGGTGCCTAACACCTTCCCAAGTCCATAATACGACCTCGAACCTTCGTTCTTTGGTTTAGACCACATGTGCCTTAGTTTTTATTTTTATGCCATGACGCTTAGGTTCCCTAAACCTTAGAAATTAGGGTGGCAACTTCATTGTATTATGCGAAGCATCCATTTATGCTTAGCATCCGTCCCAAACCTTAAACTCGTTTTCAATGAAAAAGGGGGTGCGACAATAATTGATATTTAACTAACTAATACTCCTAATTAAAATCATACGAGTAAAATTCAATAACCAACCGTGTTATAAGAAATTTCATGGCACGTGGCGCACCAATGGCTTAATTAAATATGATTTGACTAAGTCATAACCTTTTCTCTTCGGATTTTTTATTAAGAAAATAAGTATAAAGTTAAGGCGCTTGACAAATTATTACGTAGAATAGTAGTTTTATGTTCGGTCACTTTTCTCATTTGGATTTTGCAAATTAATAAATATGAATTCACTTTTAATTTTAAAAAATCAATTAAATGAGCTCATATTAAAGTTACACTTATATGTAACGAATATATTTAATAATTTCTAGTTTAAAAAAAATAAAATTAATAGATATACATAGGATTCACTCACTCCTTAATTTATTCTCACTCTTAATATCAAATAATTGAGTTATGAAAGAGCAGACCAATTGAAAGAGTAGAGCAATTGAATTATTGTATACATAATGGTGACAAAATAGTTACTGCATTGCTCACTGTTGTCATGAAAGAAAGAGCAATTGAATTATTGCATACATGACAAAATAATTGCTGCATTGCTCAGTCTCCAACAAAGAGAATCCTTTTTCAGGAACGAGTACAATTATTTACAACTAGTAAACAACTCATCTTTGTATTTATAATATAATATATATTCTTTGCATTTCAACCGGATGGCATCAACTTTTGACAACAACTGTTACAAGTTCAATTATTATTTACAACTAGTAAAAAGCTCGTCTATTTCCTTTCACTTCGTATCCACTTTCTTCCCAAACTCTTAACCAAATCCAATTTTTTCTGTTTTCTCTGTCCGACAACTTCCCGGCGTCTTCTATTCTCACCGTTGGCGCAGAAAGGAGCACAACGACGAGTCGAGTCGGGAGCAAGTGGAAGCGCGGCATTCCGACCTGCGACGCGCCTCCACGCACAGCCAACGTCTCCGCCGGCATCCTCTTTTTTCCTGCTCTACTCTTTTACTATACATGGGCCAAAAGCTAGTATCAATGCCATTGATGTTCTCATCAAAGTGTAGACCTTGATATTTCACCACTTTTTATAAAGTAGCTGCTCACAAAATGTGAACTATATCTTTGTGATTGAAAGCCATCTTTGGCTCTTACCATTCCATTAAGAAATAGCTACATAAACCGCATTTATATAGTAGATAGTTATCAAAAGATTATTCCAGCACTAGAAGTCCATGACTCACTGCATTGACACAGAAAGTGATGGAGTTAGCATAAAGATAGGAGAGTTGTTGCATATAGGAGAGCTGTTGCAGATTATCAGCAAGATTTAGTCAAGAGAGTTTGTTTAGTATTTTGAATAAGTCACACTTATTTTATTAAAGATAATGACGTGAGCTATAGAATAGGAATGTTTGTTTTCAGCTTGTAGACTTATAAAAGTCAGTTTACTTATTTAATAAAAAGAAGTGCAGAAGACTCAATTTGCATACTTAAGATTTGTGAGTATTTGCATTCTTTTACATTCTTATTCTACAAATTGGTAGCGGAGCCACATCTAGGCCTGCAAATCTTCATGAGCAGCAGTACTGTCACAATAGAGAGACAAACACGAGAGATAAGTGAAGAAAAGTTCTCAGCCAAGATTCCTCATTTCGATGGGAATCACTATAATCATTGTAGTGAACTTATGGAGAACCTACTGAGGGCAAAGGGTCTCTGGAGTCTCGTGGAGAATGGGTTCGAGGAACCAAATGCTGGAACAACGTCATTACTCACCGATGCACAAAGGGAGCAGCTTGACAATGCCAGGCAGAAGGACCACAAGGTAAAGCATTATCTATTTAGAGCAATTAACAGAGGTGTATTCGAGCAAATCTTGGATCGACGAACATCCAAGATTGTATGGGATTCTCTACGGAACAAGTTTGGAGGCAATGAACATGTCAAGAGAACCATGCTCAACGCACTACAAAGAGAGTTTGAACTCCTCCAGATGAGCGAGGAAGAAAGTATCACTGAATACTTTGCTAGGGTCATGTCAGTCTCAAACAAGATGAGGAGCAATGGAGCAAACATGCCAGACTACAAGATCGTGCAGAAAATCCTCCGCACACTTACTACAAAATTCACTTATGTAGTTGTCTCCATTGAAGAGTCTAAAGACACAAGCACCATGTCAGTCTACACTCTTCAAAGCTCACTTGTTGTCCATGAGCAGAAATTCAAGAAAGTTGGTATCGAAGATGAGGGATATGTTCTCAAGGTTGAAAGCACTAGCAGGGGCAGAATCAGAGGCAGAGGAGGATTTCGTGGTGGCCGAAACTATGGGAGAGGACGATCAACATTCACCAAGGCAACTATCGAATATTTCAAATGCCATAATCTTGGGCATTATCAACATGAATGTTCGACATGGGGGAAAGCTGCACACTATGCTGAAATTGACGACGACGACGATGATGCGTTATGTCTGATGGCAGAGGTGGTAGAAAATAGTACTCACCGAAAGCATGCCTGGTTCATTGATTCTGGTTGCTCAAATCACATGTGTTGACACAAAAGTATGTTCTCAAGTTTGATAGAAGATATCAATCATTCAGTTAGATGTGGTAACAATTCACACATGTATGTGGCTGGAAAGGGGAACATCAGTTTAACATTCAATGGCACCAGATTCCTTGTCAAGGATGTGTACTATATCCCTGATTTGAAGAATAATTTGTTGAGCATGGGTCAATTGCAAGAACGAGGCCTTGCTATCCTTGTGAAAGAAGGAACCTGTGGTATTTATCATCCTCAAAAGGGACTTATTGCACATACCAATATGAGTGCAAATCGGATGTTCGTGCTTGTGAATGAACAATCCAACTCTGGAAGTAACCATCAAGAAGATGAATGTCTACACACTGGTGCGACTCCAGACCTAACTCAACTCTGGCACCAGAGGTTCGGTCACTTGCATCACCAAGGTTTAAATCTCCTTCACACCAAAGGGATGGTGGAAGGCTTGCCTAAACTAGAAGTATCAAAGGTAGCTTGCAATGATTGTTTCACTGGCAAGCAGCATCGAAATGTCATTCCCAAACAAAGCATGTGGTGAGCAAGCAAGGCACTAGAACTCATACATGCAGACATATGTGGTCCAATTGAACCAACATCAAATAGCGGAAAAAGGTACCTGCTGTGTTTTATTGACGATTACAGTCGTAAGGCTTGACCCTATCTTATTGATCAGAAATCAAAGGCATTGGAGTGTTTCAAGCTATGGAAGAAGTTGGTGGAAAAGGAGGCAGAATGTTCCATCAAATGTCTGCGCACAGACCGTGGAGGGGAATTCACCTCACTTGAGTTCAAGATATTCTGTGAAGAAGAAGATATCAAAAGACAACTTACCACTACTTACACACCTCATCAGAACGGGGTTGCAGAACGCAAAAATAGAACCGTCATGAATATGGTTCGATGTATGTTATTTGCTAAAAAGGTTCCCAAAACCTTCTGGACTGAGGCTGTAAATTGGACGTTCTATGTGTTGAACCGATGTCCCACTAAGGCAGTGAAAAATGTCACACCACAGGAAGCCTGGAGCGGTGTTAAGCCATCGGTGAGTCATTTCAGAATCTGGGGGTGCATGGCACATGTTCATATTCCTGAAGCTAAACGAAGCAAGCTTGATGACAAAAGCATTCCCTGTGTTCTATTTGGAGTAAGCGATGAATCAAAGGGCTATCGCTTGTTTGATCCCAAAACCAAAAGAATTGTTGTCAGTAAAGATGTTGTCTTTGAGGAAGAAAAAAATTGGAACTGGGGAGCAAATTTCAGAGAACAAATTGACACTAGACTTGTGTGGAATGAGGACGACTCAAGTGATGAAGAGGAAGTCAAAAATGATTTAGCAGAAGAAACAGAAGAAGACATGGCAATCGGTAGTGGAGAAGAACTTGAAGATGAAGGAGAAAGAGAAAGAGATAATGAACAACGAGAACACAGAGCAGCCATAGGCAGATCTCCCATTGATGGAAGAGCAAGAAGGCCACCCTCCTGGATGGGTGACTATGTTAGCGGAGAAGGACTTAGTGATGGAGATGAAGCTGCATACATGGTAGTTGGTGGCGACTGTGAAGATCCAACAACCTTCGAAGAAGCTGAGAAGGAAGAAATCTGGAAACAGGCAATGGACATCGAAATGCACTCAATTGAAAAAAACCATACCTGGTCCTTAACTGAGCTGCCAAAAGGAGCAAAGAAGGTTGGCGTGAAGTGGATTTACAAGACAAAAAGGGATAAAATGGTGAGATTATCAAGCACAAGGCTCGTCTTGTGGCGAAAGGATATGCACAAAGAGAAGGAGTAGACTACTCCGAGGTATATGCTCCAGTTGCAAGATTGGATACTGTCAGAACCATCATCGCAACTGCAGCTCATAAAGGCTGGAAGATTTTCCAGCTTGATGTTAAGTCGGCGTTCCTACATGGTGAGCTCTGCGAGAAGGTGTACGTAGAGCAACCAAAGGGTTATGTGAAGCAGGGAGAGGAATGGAAGGTATATGAGCTTCACAAAGCTCTGTATGGACTGAAATAAGCACCTCGTGCTTGGTTTAGTTGCATTGAAAGGTACTTTCTCAAGGAAGGTTTCAAGAAGTGCGCAAGTGAACAAACATTGTTCACAAAGCGGAGCAAAGAAGGGCACACCATTATCGTAAGTATTTATGTTGATGATTTGATATTTACTGGAGAAAATCTTTCTTTGCTGCTTGATTTCAAGAAATCTGTGATGAAAGAATTTGATATGACTGACTTGGGGAGTATGAGTTATTTCCTTGGTATTGAGGTTCATCAACAGAAAGGAGGGATCTTCATTTATCAAAAGAAGTATGCTGTGGAAGTATTAAAGAGATTTGGGATGCTTGATTGCAAACCAGTAACCACTCCAATCGTCCCAGGGACAAGGCTCGAGTCTGATAAGCATGGGAAGGCTACAAATGACACAGTGTACAAGTAACTTGTAGGTAGCTTGTTCTATTTGACATCTACAAGACCTGATTTAATGTTCATTACAAGCCTATTAAGCAGGTACATGGCAAGACCAACAGAGTTACATATGCAAGTTGCAAAGCGAGTTTTGCGTTATCTAAAGGGATCGGTGGAACTCGGCATCTTTTACAGACGTGACTATAGCAAAAAACTTTTGGCTTTCACAGATAGCGACTACGCAGGAGATGTGGAAGATAGTAAAAGCACAAGTGGTTATGTGTTCATGCTAGCATCTGGTGCTATTTCATGGAGCTCCAAGAAACAACCAATTGTGACTCTTTCTACTACGGAAGCTGAGTTTGTTGTTGCAGCAACTAGTGCCTGCCAAGCAATATAGCTGGAAAGAATCCTACAGCAGCTGGCACATGTTGATGAAGAATGCATAAAGATTATGTGTGATAACACATCCACCATTAAATTGTCCAAAAATCCAATTTTCCATGGGAGATGCAGACATATCAGAATTCGATATCATTTCTTAAGGGAGTTAGTGAATGAAGGTTCAATTGCATTGTCATATTGTGGAAGTACAGAGCAAGTAGCAGATATTATGACTAAACCACTCAAGGCTGAAGCATTTGTGAAGCTTAGAGGTATGATGGGGATGCAAGAAGCTAATGGTGTGAGCTGAACATGTTTCACTATGTTTAGCTTAAGGGAGAGAATGATGGAGTTAGCATAAAGATAGGAGAGTTGTTGCAGATAGGAGAGCTGTTGCAGATTATCAGCAAGATTTAGTCAAGAGAGTTTGTTTAGTATTTTGAATAAGTCACACATATCTTATTAAAGATAATGACGTGAGCTATAGAATAGGAATGTTTGTTTTCAGCTTGTAGACTTATAAAAGTCAGTTTACTTATTTAATAAAAAGAAGTGCAGAAGACTCAATTTGCAGACTTAAGATTTGTGAGTATTTGCATTCTTTTACATTCTTATTCTACAAATTGGTAGCGGAGCCACATCTAGGCCTGCAAATCTTCATGAGCAGCAGTACTGTCACAATAGAGAGACAAACACGAGAGATAAGTGAAGAAAAGTTCTCAGCCAAGATTCCTCATTTCGATGGGAATCACTATGATCATTGGAGTGAACTTATGGAGAACCTACTGAGGGCAAAGGGTCTCTGGAGTCTCGTGGAGAATGGGTTCGAGGAACCAAATGCTGGAACAACGTCATTACTCACCGATGCACAAAGGGAGCAGCTTGACAATGCCAGGCAGAAGGACCACAAGGTAAAGCATTATCTATTTAGAGCAATTAACAGAGGTGTATTCGAGCAAATCTTGGATCGACGAACATCCAAGATTGTATGGGATTCTCTACGGAACAAGTTTGGAGGCAATGAACATGTCAAGAGAACCATGCTCAACGCACTACGAAGAGAGTTTGAACTCCTCCAGATGAGCGAGGAAGAAAGTATCACTGAATACTTTGCTAGGGTCATGTCAGTCTCAAACAAGATGAGGAGCAATGGAGCAAACATGCCAGACTACAAGATCGTGCAGAAAATCCTCCGCACACTTACTACAAAATTCACTTATGTAGTTGTCTCCATTGAAGAGTCTAAAGACACAAGCACCATGTCAGTCTACACTCTTCAAAGCTCACTTGTTGTCCATGAGCAGAAATTCAAGAAAGTTGGTATCGAAGATGAGGGATATGTTCTCAAGGTTGAAAGCACTAGCAGGGGCAGAATCAGAGGCAGAGGAGGATTTCGTGGTGGCCGAAACTATGGGAGAGGACGATCAACATTCACCAAGGCAACTATCGAATATTTCAAATGCCATAATCTTGGGCATTATCAACATGAATGTTCGACATGGGGGAAAGCTGCACACTATGCTGAAATTGACGACGACGACGATGATGCGTTATGTCTGATGGCAGAGGTGGTAGAAAATAGTACTCACCGAAAGCATGCCTGGTTCATTGATTCTGGTTGCTCAAATCACATGTGTTGACACAAAAGTATGTTCTCAAGTTTGATAGAAGATATCAATCATTCAGTTAGATGTGGTAACAATTCACACATGTATGTGGCTGGAAAGGGGAACATCAGTTTAACATTCAATGGCACCAGATTCCTTGTCAAGGATGTGTACTATATCCCTGATTTGAAGAATAATTTGTTGAGCATGGGTCAATTGCAAGAACGAGGCCTTGCTATCCTTGTGAAAGAAGGAACCTGTGGTATTTATCATCCTCAAAAGGGACTTATTGCACATACCAATATGAGTGCAAATCGGATGTTCGTGCTTGTGAATGAACAATCCAACTCTGGAAGTAACCATCAAGAAGATGAATGTCTACACACTGGTGCGACTCCAGACCTAACTCAACTCTGGCACCAGAGGTTCGGTCACTTGCATCACCAAGGTTTAAATCTCCTTCACACCAAAGGGATGGTGGAAGGCTTGCCTAAACTAGAAGTATCAAAGGTAGCTTGCAATGATTGTTTCACTGGCAAGCAGCATCGAAATGTCATTCCCAAACAAAGCATGTGGTGAGCAAGCAAGGCACTAGAACTCATACATGCAGACATATGTGGTCCAATTGAACCAACATCAAATAGCGGAAAAAGGTACCTGCTGTGTTTTATTGACGATTACAGTCGTAAGGCTTGACCCTATCTTATTGATCAGAAATCAAAGGCATTGGAGTGTTTCAAGCTATGGAAGAAGTTGGTGGAAAAGGAGGCAGAATGTTCCATCAAATGTCTGCGCACAGACCGTGGAGGGGAATTCACCTCACTTGAGTTCAAGATATTCTGTGAAGAAGAAGATATCAAAAGACAACTTACCACTACTTACACACCTCATCAGAACGGGGTTGCAGAACGCAAAAATAGAACCGTCATGAATATGGTTCGATGTATGTTATTTGCTAAAAAGGTTCCCAAAACCTTCTGGACTGAGGCTGTAAATTGGACGTTCTATGTGTTGAACCGATGTCCCACTAAGGCAGTGAAAAATGTCACACCACAGGAAGCCTGGAGCGGTGTTAAGCCATCGGTGAGTCATTTCAGAATCTGGGGGTGCATGGCACATGTTCATATTCCTGAAGCTAAACGAAGCAAGCTTGATGACAAAAGCATTCCCTGTGTTCTATTTGGAGTAAGCGATGAATCAAAGGGCTATCGCTTGTTTGATCCCAAAACCAAAAGAATTGTTGTCAGTAAAGATGTTGTCTTTGAGGAAGAAAAAAATTGGAACTGGGGAGCAAATTTCAGAGAACAAATTGACACTAGACTTGTGTGGAATGAGGACGACTCAAGTGATGAAGAGGAAGTCAAAAATGATTTAGCAGAAGAAACAGAAGAAGACATGGCAATCGGTAGTGGAGAAGAACTTGAAGATGAAGGAGAAAGAGAAAGAGATAATGAACAACGAGAACACAGAGCAGCCATAGGCAGATCTCCCATTGATGGAAGAGCAAGAAGGCCACCCTCCTGGATGGGTGACTATGTTAGCGGAGAAGGACTTAGTGATGGAGATGAAGCTGCATACATGGTAGTTGGTGGCGACTGTGAAGATCCAACAACCTTCGAAGAAGCTGAGAAGGAAGAAATCTGGAAACAGGCAATGGACATCGAAATGCACTCAATTGAAAAAAACCATACCTGGTCCTTAACTGAGCTGCCAAAAGGAGCAAAGAAGGTTGGCGTGAAGTGGATTTACAAGACAAAAAGGGATAAAATGGTGAGATTATCAAGCACAAGGCTCGTCTTGTGGCGAAAGGATATGCACAAAGAGAAGGAGTAGACTACTCCGAGGTATATGCTCCAGTTGCAAGATTGGATACTGTCAGAACCATCATCGCAACTGCAGCTCATAAAGGCTGGAAGATTTTCCAGCTTGATGTTAAGTCGGCGTTCCTACATGGTGAGCTCTGCGAGAAGGTGTACGTAGAGCAACCAAAGGGTTATGTGAAGCAGGGAGAGGAATGGAAGGTATATGAGCTTCACAAAGCTCTGTATGGACTGAAATAAGCACCTCGTGCTTGGTTTAGTTGCATTGAAAGGTACTTTCTCAAGGAAGGTTTCAAGAAGTGCGCAAGTGAACAAACATTGTTCACAAAGCGGAGCAAAGAAGGGCACACCATTATCGTAAGTATTTATGTTGATGATTTGATATTTACTGGAGAAAATCTTTCTTTGCTGCTTGATTTCAAGAAATCTGTGATGAAAGAATTTGATATGACTGACTTGGGGAGTATGAGTTATTTCCTTGGTATTGAGGTTCATCAACAGAAAGGAGGGATCTTCATTTATCAAAAGAAGTATGCTGTGGAAGTATTAAAGAGATTTGGGATGCTTGATTGCAAACCAGTAACCACTCCAATCGTCCCAGGGACAAGGCTCGAGTCTGATAAGCATGGGAAGGCTACAAATGACACAGTGTACAAGTAACTTGTAGGTAGCTTGTTCTATTTGACATCTACAAGACCTGATTTAATGTTCATTACAAGCCTATTAAGCAGGTACATGGCAAGACCAACAGAGTTACATATGCAAGTTGCAAAGCGAGTTTTGCGTTATCTAAAGGGATCGGTGGAACTCGGCATCTTTTACAGACGTGACTATAGCAAAAAACTTTTGGCTTTCACAGATAGCGACTACGCAGGAGATGTGGAAGATAGTAAAAGCACAAGTGGTTATGTGTTCATGCTAGCATCTGGTGCTATTTCATGGAGCTCCAAGAAACAACCAATTGTGACTCTTTCTACTACGGAAGCTGAGTTTGTTGTTGCAGCAACTAGTGCCTGCCAAGCAATATAGCTGGAAAGAATCCTACAGCAGCTGGCACATGTTGATGAAGAATGCATAAAGATTATGTGTGATAACACATCCACCATTAAATTGTCCAAAAATCCAATTTTCCATGGGAGATGCAGACATATCAGAATTCGATATCATTTCTTAAGGGAGTTAGTGAATGAAGGTTCAATTGCATTGTCATATTGTGGAAGTACAGAGCAAGTAGCAGATATTATGACTAAACCACTCAAGGCTGAAGCATTTGTGAAGCTTAGAGGTATGATGGGGATGCAAGAAGCTAATGGTGTGAGCTGAACATGTTTCACTATGTTTAGCTTAAGGGAGAGAATGATGGAGTTAGCATAAAGATAGGAGAGTTGTTGCAGATAGGAGAGCTGTTGCAGATTATCAGCAAGATTTAGTCAAGAGAGTTTGTTTAGTATTTTGAATAAGTCACACATATCTTATTAAAGATAATGACGTGAGCTATAGAATAGGAATGTTTGTTTTCAGCTTGTAGACTTATAAAAGTCAGTTTACTTATTTAATAAAAAGAAGTGCAGAAGACTCAATTTGCAGACTTAAGATTTGTGAGTATTTGCATTCTTTTACATTCTTATTCTACAAATTGGTAGCGGAGCCACATCTAGGCCTGCAAATCTTCATGAGCAGCAGTACTGTCACAATAGAGAGACAAACACGAGAGATAAGTGAAGAAAAGTTCTCAGCCAAGATTCCTCATTTCGATGGGAATCACTATGATCATTGGAGTGAACTTATGGAGAACCTACTGAGGGCAAAGGGTCTCTGGAGTCTCGTGGAGAATGGGTTCGAGGAACCAAATGCTGGAACAACGTCATTACTCACCGATGCACAAAGGGAGCAGCTTGACAATGCCAGGCAGAAGGACCACAAGGTAAAGCATTATCTATTTAGAGCAATTAACAGAGGTGTATTCGAGCAAATCTTGGATCGACGAACATCCAAGATTGTATGGGATTCTCTACGGAACAAGTTTGGAGGCAATGAACATGTCAAGAGAACCATGCTCAACGCACTACGAAGAGAGTTTGAACTCCTCCAGATGAGCGAGGAAGAAAGTATCACTGAATACTTTGCTAGGGTCATGTCAGTCTCAAACAAGATGAGGAGCAATGGAGCAAACATGCCAGACTACAAGATCGTGCAGAAAATCCTCCGCACACTTACTACAAAATTCACTTATGTAGTTGTCTCCATTGAAGAGTCTAAAGACACAAGCACCATGTCAGTCTACACTCTTCAAAGCTCACTTGTTGTCCATGAGCAGAAATTCAAGAAAGTTGGTATCGAAGATGAGGGATATGTTCTCAAGGTTGAAAGCACTAGCAGGGGCAGAATCAGAGGCAGAGGAGGATTTCGTGGTGGCCGAAACTATGGGAGAGGACGATCAACATTCACCAAGGCAACTATCGAATATTTCAAATGCCATAATCTTGGGCATTATCAACATGAATGTTCGACATGGGGGAAAGCTGCACACTATGCTGAAATTGACGACGACGACGATGATGCGTTATGTCTGATGGCAGAGGTGGTAGAAAATAGTACTCACCGAAAGCATGCCTGGTTCATTGATTCTGGTTGCTCAAATCACATGTGTTGACACAAAAGTATGTTCTCAAGTTTGATAGAAGATATCAATCATTCAGTTAGATGTGGTAACAATTCACACATGTATGTGGCTGGAAAGGGGAACATCAGTTTAACATTCAATGGCACCAGATTCCTTGTCAAGGATGTGTACTATATCCCTGATTTGAAGAATAATTTGTTGAGCATGGGTCAATTGCAAGAACGAGGCCTTGCTATCCTTGTGAAAGAAGGAACCTGTGGTATTTATCATCCTCAAAAGGGACTTATTGCACATACCAATATGAGTGCAAATCGGATGTTCGTGCTTGTGAATGAACAATCCAACTCTGGAAGTAACCATCAAGAAGATGAATGTCTACACACTGGTGCGACTCCAGACCTAACTCAACTCTGGCACCAGAGGTTCGGTCACTTGCATCACCAAGGTTTAAATCTCCTTCACACCAAAGGGATGGTGGAAGGCTTGCCTAAACTAGAAGTATCAAAGGTAGCTTGCAATGATTGTTTCACTGGCAAGCAGCATCGAAATGTCATTCCCAAACAAAGCATGTGGTGAGCAAGCAAGGCACTAGAACTCATACATGCAGACATATGTGGTCCAATTGAACCAACATCAAATAGCGGAAAAAGGTACCTGCTGTGTTTTATTGACGATTACAGTCGTAAGGCTTGACCCTATCTTATTGATCAGAAATCAAAGGCATTGGAGTGTTTCAAGCTATGGAAGAAGTTGGTGGAAAAGGAGGCAGAATGTTCCATCAAATGTCTGCGCACAGACCGTGGAGGGGAATTCACCTCACTTGAGTTCAAGATATTCTGTGAAGAAGAAGATATCAAAAGACAACTTACCACTACTTACACACCTCATCAGAACGGGGTTGCAGAACGCAAAAATAGAACCGTCATGAATATGGTTCGATGTATGTTATTTGCTAAAAAGGTTCCCAAAACCTTCTGGACTGAGGCTGTAAATTGGACGTTCTATGTGTTGAACCGATGTCCCACTAAGGCAGTGAAAAATGTCACACCACAGGAAGCCTGGAGCGGTGTTAAGCCATCGGTGAGTCATTTCAGAATCTGGGGGTGCATGGCACATGTTCATATTCCTGAAGCTAAACGAAGCAAGCTTGATGACAAAAGCATTCCCTGTGTTCTATTTGGAGTAAGCGATGAATCAAAGGGCTATCGCTTGTTTGATCCCAAAACCAAAAGAATTGTTGTCAGTAAAGATGTTGTCTTTGAGGAAGAAAAAAATTGGAACTGGGGAGCAAATTTCAGAGAACAAATTGACACTAGACTTGTGTGGAATGAGGACGACTCAAGTGATGAAGAGGAAGTCAAAAATGATTTAGCAGAAGAAACAGAAGAAGACATGGCAATCGGTAGTGGAGAAGAACTTGAAGATGAAGGAGAAAGAGAAAGAGATAATGAACAACGAGAACACAGAGCAGCCATAGGCAGATCTCCCATTGATGGAAGAGCAAGAAGGCCACCCTCCTGGATGGGTGACTATGTTAGCGGAGAAGGACTTAGTGATGGAGATGAAGCTGCATACATGGTAGTTGGTGGCGACTGTGAAGATCCAACAACCTTCGAAGAAGCTGAGAAGGAAGAAATCTGGAAACAGGCAATGGACATCGAAATGCACTCAATTGAAAAAAACCATACCTGGTCCTTAACTGAGCTGCCAAAAGGAGCAAAGAAGGTTGGCGTGAAGTGGATTTACAAGACAAAAAGGGATAAAATGGTGAGATTATCAAGCACAAGGCTCGTCTTGTGGCGAAAGGATATGCACAAAGAGAAGGAGTAGACTACTCCGAGGTATATGCTCCAGTTGCAAGATTGGATACTGTCAGAACCATCATCGCAACTGCAGCTCATAAAGGCTGGAAGATTTTCCAGCTTGATGTTAAGTCGGCGTTCCTACATGGTGAGCTCTGCGAGAAGGTGTACGTAGAGCAACCAAAGGGTTATGTGAAGCAGGGAGAGGAATGGAAGGTATATGAGCTTCACAAAGCTCTGTATGGACTGAAATAAGCACCTCGTGCTTGGTTTAGTTGCATTGAAAGGTACTTTCTCAAGGAAGGTTTCAAGAAGTGCGCAAGTGAACAAACATTGTTCACAAAGCGGAGCAAAGAAGGGCACACCATTATCGTAAGTATTTATGTTGATGATTTGATATTTACTGGAGAAAATCTTTCTTTGCTGCTTGATTTCAAGAAATCTGTGATGAAAGAATTTGATATGACTGACTTGGGGAGTATGAGTTATTTCCTTGGTATTGAGGTTCATCAACAGAAAGGAGGGATCTTCATTTATCAAAAGAAGTATGCTGTGGAAGTATTAAAGAGATTTGGGATGCTTGATTGCAAACCAGTAACCACTCCAATCGTCCCAGGGACAAGGCTCGAGTCTGATAAGCATGGGAAGGCTACAAATGACACAGTGTACAAGTAACTTGTAGGTAGCTTGTTCTATTTGACATCTACAAGACCTGATTTAATGTTCATTACAAGCCTATTAAGCAGGTACATGGCAAGACCAACAGAGTTACATATGCAAGTTGCAAAGCGAGTTTTGCGTTATCTAAAGGGATCGGTGGAACTCGGCATCTTTTACAGACGTGACTATAGCAAAAAACTTTTGGCTTTCACAGATAGCGACTACGCAGGAGATGTGGAAGATAGTAAAAGCACAAGTGGTTATGTGTTCATGCTAGCATCTGGTGCTATTTCATGGAGCTCCAAGAAACAACCAATTGTGACTCTTTCTACTACGGAAGCTGAGTTTGTTGTTGCAGCAACTAGTGCCTGCCAAGCAATATAGCTGGAAAGAATCCTACAGCAGCTGGCACATGTTGATGAAGAATGCATAAAGATTATGTGTGATAACACATCCACCATTAAATTGTCCAAAAATCCAATTTTCCATGGGAGATGCAGACATATCAGAATTCGATATCATTTCTTAAGGGAGTTAGTGAATGAAGGTTCAATTGCATTGTCATATTGTGGAAGTACAGAGCAAGTAGCAGATATTATGACTAAACCACTCAAGGCTGAAGCATTTGTGAAGCTTAGAGGTATGATGGGGATGCAAGAAGCTAATGGTGTGAGCTGAACATGTTTCACTATGTTTAGCTTAAGGGAGAGAATGATGGAGTTAGCATAAAGATAGGAGAGTTGTTGTAGATAGGAGAGCTGTTGCAGATTATCAGCAAGATTTAGTCAAGAGAGTTTGTTTAGTATTTTGAATAAGTCACACATATCTTATTAAAGATAATGACGTGAGCTATAGAATAGGAATGTTTGTTTTCAGCTTGTAGACTTATAAAAGTCAGTTTACTTATTTAATAAAAAGAAGTGCAGAAGACTCAATTTGCAGACTTAAGATTTGTGAGTATTTGCATTCTTTTACATTCTTATTCTACAGAAAGGCCTGCTGGCGATGTAATTTGACTCCAAGCAGAAGTATACCAGAAGTCCTTCACCAGGTCTCATGAGGCTGCACAGATGTTTGCACTCTAGTAACTGTAGCTTTTGTGAAGCTCAACAAATTGCCTGATTCATTCCTTTTGTCAAAATACTCTTGGCAATATTAAGAAATATAAGCAGCAAAGCTTCACTATTGAAGAAAAAATGGCCAGTTTCCTAAAACGGAAATACCTTAAGAGCTATAACGCCTTCTACATCCTCAACTCGTAAAACTACTCCGTCCAAACCTTGCTCCAATGCCTGCAGAAACAAAGGTGAACAGAAGAAAAGTAAAAACTACTTCAAGCATGTAAGAATTGCCTCATGCGCATAGTAAAGTTTGAATGAATACCTCAAGACAGATTTTGGAAATATTTCCAATTTTTCAAAAATTAAATAACCTTTAAATGGTTTGTACTTTTGAATCTAAACAAGAATATGTTTACCATACTTATATTTCATCTTTAATAAACTTAAAATGGGCTACTATTTAGTTTATTAATCTTAACAAAAAAAATAACATTAGTATTATTTTTTAATTAAAATAAAATTGATTTAATAATAGTAGTAGTTTTTTTTTTCAAAAAATAAGAAATAGTTGTTAGTTGAATACGATTTCGAGTTTTCTAAGGTTGGAAAATGAAGGCTGGAAAACAGAAAACGTACTTTAGCTGTGAAACAGAATTTTAGAAAACATAAATAATTCCAGAAATAATTCTAGATGAAAAATTTTGGAAAACAAAAATAACTTCAAACAAAATTAATTCCAAACGCATCCCAATAGTCGACATTACAACCATGTATTCCTTTTCTTTTTTTCATTTTTACTTTTTTGTCATAACAAAGTTAATGGGTGATATCATTCAAAAATGGTCAAAGCCCAAAGGGATAATAAACATAGATTACAAGTCGATCTTATAACTTACAAGACAGAAAGAAGCCCACATGGCCTAAATACAAAGAAAGCCCCAATTCAAGAGTGCCAGAAAAAAAAAGATAAAACAAGTTGGCCCAAATTAAGGAAACCCAAAGCAGCAAGCTTAATCCAACACTCTCTCTTGAGAACCATCGTCGACACCTTGCACTTGCTTGAGCGTTCCAAAACCAAAACTTCCTTCAAGTTGCATCGCTTCCAAGACCCCATAAAACTCCAGCCAAGCGTTACATGTCCGCCTACAGAGCGCGGCTTCATTCAACACGTTTAGTATTAAAAAAGAAAATCAAGTCTAGTTAAAAAAACGGCATTGTTGCTTTTAAGTTAAAGAGGAGAAATATTAATTTCTAAGAATCTAAAATCCTCAGATATTTTAATAAACCAAAGTTCTGGAGAAATGAAGAAAATGAGAAACCAATAAAATGGTGACAGTAATTTTTTGATGAGAAGAAAACTAAGTACAATAAACTATAAAAGTTTTAATTTTTGTGATGCATAAATTAACAGTAAGTACCAACAAAATGAATGTTTGTAGATTGTCCAAATTCACGGGAATGGAGAGGATCCTAATCCTTCTATTTTATGAACGGTAGAGATGATAGGTTAAGTTAGCTAGTAAATTATACTTATTTAATAAGAAATAAAATTATTTAATTAATTGATTTAAAAAAGAAAAGAAAAACTCTAACTTTCATATTTATTTTATTTTGTTATTTAATCTGTTAATTTGTTGTAGCAGGTTACGAAGACACGTAGCGTATTATAAGTGGTAAGATAGTGGTATTTTAAAATTAACAATGGTAGAAAAAACGTATGATTCAGATATAATATTATTTAATTTTATTTTCGTCGTGATATAGTATTTTATTATCATTACCACTATGTCACAATGACAACCATTATCACTATATGGTTATGGTTATTATTATTTTTAAAATTAAGTTCACAAATGACCTATTATAAAAACACTGAAAATATGATTTTATTACTTTATGAGTTCATTCCATAATATTGACTATGCATCCAAAACTAAGTCCAAAAATAAATTAATAATTTTTGTATTATCTTATTTTTATGGAGCCGTTAAAACTAAAGAAGTAATTAAGGAGTGATTTAGTAAAATTACAGTAAGACTTATCTAAATGTATAGTAGAAAAAGAACCAGTAATTTATATAAGGAGAAAATGCCTAAAACGACAAGTAATATGGAACAGAGAGAGTACTTCATGAATAACATTTTATGCATAATATAACATATGAGGTTGTATTTAACTAGTTAGTACATTCCGTTTATATAATATTAGTTATAAATTCAATTTTTAGTACTATAACGATAATTAATAAGACAACCAAAATCTTTTTTTATAAAAAAGACATAGCACAACCATTGAGGTACTTACGCTAAGATAATCATGAATAATTCCAAATTAATTGAAAGGGCAAAAATTAATTTGGCACCCAACTTTATATGATAGCATAGAACTACCCCCTAACTTTTTGATAATACCAAAATGACACTCAACATTTTACGCGGATAGCACATTTGCTCCTAACTTTTTTCCATTCACCCAAATGGCTCCCATAGATCTAATTTTTTATTTGACTAACGATGTTATTTGACCTCTATTAATTTTTTTAGTTAAATTACATAAAATAATTAAAATAATTCAAAAAGTATCTAAAAAATTGTAGAAATTCCAAAGAGTATTTTTTTTTAATTTCTTTTCTTTTTTCAAAATCATTTGTTCCTCCCATTCTCTGTGCTCATCATCTTCCCCAAAATCCAAAAACACCCTAAGTTTGCTTCTACAAGTCGGATCTGGGACAAAAAACCCAGAAATTAAAATCATTTATTCCTCCCTACATCCCATTCTCCTCGTGCTATTAATTAATTGGTAACACATTTATTAATAAAATCAATTCTTCTATCCATTGTCCTGCTTCTTTATAAAGAATTTCACACCTCAGCTTCGTCTACCTCCTTCATAAAAGGTACGACTCAGATCATTTCTCAGAGTAGGGAAGCGATCCTTGCAGTTGATCTCGATTATGATTTTGATCGAAACGTGTCGAGTCTCATTTCGAGGTTGTACAATCGGTTTGACGAGCTGTTGCGGGGGGTACAAGGGGATGTGAGAACGTATTGTGAGGAGCCAGAGGATGCAGAGGAGTACGAAAAGTGGAAGTTAGGGTTTGTGTTGGATGAGAAAGAGGAGAAGAGGGAGAGATTGATTGAAGAGAATGGGGATATGGAGAGTGTGTACAAAAGGGTTGTGCCCAGTAATGTGAATGAGGAGACATTTTGGTGTAGGTACTATTACAAGGTGTATAAGCTCAAGCAAGCTGAGAGCTTGTGAGCTAATCTGGTGAGATGCGCAACTTCAGTAGAGGAGGAGGATTTGAGCTGGGATATTGATGAGGATGAGGAGGATGAGCAGGGAAAGGTGAATGTGAAACCGGGTAGTATGGTCTAGATCTGGGTGGGAAATGCAGATTTGTTGACTTGATAGTGGTAGTTGCCCAGATCTGGGTAATATGGTCCAGATCTGGGTGCAGCCGCGGTGGAGGAGGAGGCGGCGATTATGGTGGACGCAACCATCATTTGCCTGATCCTTCAACATACCTTTCTCTACCGCTGCTGGAGTCTTCTCCGCTGGCTTCTACTCCACTGGCTTCTTCTCCACTTTCAGATCTAACACATGGTGGTGGTGGATGATGGCCTTGATGTTAATGATGGTTATGGTAATTTGATGAATTTATGATGATGGTGGTAGGAGAGCATGATGAAGGTGAGTTTGGCAGAGATGGTGGAGATGGTGGTCATGGTGATTTAAGGATTGGATAGGGAAGAGAAAAGTGATTTTGAAAAAAGAAAAGCAAACCTAATTCAGAAAAAAGAAAAGAAAAGTGATTTTGATGGTTATAGTATTCTTTTTCTTTTTTTCAATTTTCTGAATTTTAAATGTTTATTTTATTTTTAATAAGTCATATTTTTTTTAAGTTTTTAGGAAAAAAATTTATTTTTTTGGAAAAGAAGAAAAAAGAAACATTTTAAATTCAAAAAATTGGAAAAAAAAAGAATACTATAACCATCAAAATCACTTTTCTTTTCATTTTTCTAAATTGGATTTTTTTAGTTTTTAGGAAAAAAAATCATTTTTCTAAATTTTTAAAATCAATTACAGTATTTTTCTGAATTTTTAAAATTAATTAAATTATTTTTTTGATCTTTTTAATTAATTACATTATTTTTTCTGAAATTTTAAAATTAATTACATTATTTTTCTGGATTTTTAAAATTAATTACATTATTTTTTCTAAATTTTAAAAATTAATTACAGTACTTTTCTAGATTTTTTAAATTAATTACATAATTTTTCTGAATTTTTAAAGAAAATAAAAAAAAAGGAAAAAAAAAGGGACAATAGGTTTTTTTTTGGGTAACCTGTTATTCAAGGTCAAAACTAACAGAGGGGTCTGCGTTTGTAATTGACTAGTAATTCAGGGGAGGTCAATTTGAATTTTTTCAGTACAGGGGAGGAGTCTGTTTTTTTTTTTTAGTATAGGGGGCCTTTATGCAATAAACCCTTTTTAAATCTTCTTCCAATCAAACAGAAAAATAAATCTCTTTGTTCACCAAATCACCAGAATTTGAGAGAATACAAAAAAACGAAAGAGAAGAAGAAGATAAAAAGATTCAATCTTTAAGATGACTCATCATCATCATCGTCAACAACAACAACTACAAGAATAAAAATCTTGAAGTTTCAATTTGTTCACATTCTCATCAACATCCATCGTCAGAAACATCACTTTCGTTTTCGGAACAAGCCCCCACCTGTTCATCGCCACAATGAAGTCCGTCGTCCTGGGCTTTTCGAATTTCTCCACGAACTCCTCCACACACACCATACTCTCGCTCGCGCTCACCAGTGCCGTGGAAATCGCTAGCCGCTCCTCTTTCTTGTTGATTTTAGATTTAGATCTGGATCCAAATATGGTGTGGAAGATAGTGGAAGAGGAGGTTATGGTGTGGAGTGGAGGAGGAGAAATCAATGGCCGAAATGAATGAAAAAAAGTGAACCCAACTATTGGTTTGCTCACCTTCAAATCCTATCTAACTTCTCTGCTCGAGAAAAGAAAAACAAAAGGATGCGATTATAATTTTTAAAAGAATCGGATGCTTGAATTAATTAAGAAAAAAGGATAGTATAATTCAAGATCACATGACCAAAAAATAGTCAAAATTTTAGGGAACGAAATTGAGAAAAAGAAAACGATGGAGATTATGTCAGAATTAAAGATGGGATGGAGAATGAAATTAGAGATAGTTATTAGGTCGAAATAATTCAGGTGGAGGTAATTGAAAAAAAAAATAGAAAAGAAGAAGCAACCGGGAAGGGAAAAAAAATGGGTCAAAATTTACGGAATTATAGTTTGACTAACAGAGATCGAAGTTTTACTATTAACCCTTAGTATAATTAAGATTGAATAGAATTTTTAAAAAAAAGGTAGGAGATTTTTATTTTAAAAAATAGTAGAGGGGTTTTTGCTATTACCGAGGCCAGTTTGGTATTACCATAGGTGCCAACTTTATTTTTTGATTTGTGCCTTCCCTTTCTTCTTGTTCACTCTCGTTGACCGTTCCGGTAACAAACGCAAACGACCAGGCAGGGAAATGGAAGAAGAAGAAAGCCCTCTACTACTTCCATTATCCACCAGCCCACATCAACACCATCATCCTCATCATCAATTGAATGGCGATGGTGATTCCGTCAAGGAAACATGGATAGCCGAATCAAAGAAGATATGGCAAATTGCAGGACCCTCAATCTTCAGCCGCCTCGCCATGTTCTCCATTACTGTCGTTACCCAATCCTGCTCCGGCTGGGTGATCTCAACCTCGCCGCCATCTCCATTGCCACAACTTTCATCATCTCTATCAGCTTCGGCTTCCTGGTAAGTTGGTAACCAAATATGACACGTACCAAAAATCCATCGCACATTTCGACTTCTACTGATTAGGATTTGCATTTCATCTGAGTATGTATACCAGCTAGGCATGGCGAGTGCGTTGGAGACATTATGTGGCCAAGCTTATGGGGCTAAACAGTATCATATGTTGGGGATTTATATGCAGCGCTCATGGGTTGTTTTGTTTCGTGTTCCATTTTGTTGCTGCCCATATTCTTGTTTGCATCGCCGCTTTTGAAACTAATTGGACAGCCTCTAGCGGTGGCGGAGCAGACAGGTCTGGTGGCATTGTGGTTAATACCTATGCATTTAAGTTTCCCATTCCAGTTTACATTGCAGAGGTTCTTGCAGAGTCAGCTAAAGACAGGAGTAGCTGCGCGGGTGTGTGGAGGGGCATTTGTGAGCCATGTTATTGTGAGTTGGGTTTTTGTTGAGAAGCTTAGAGTTGGGATTGTTGGGACTGCAATTACTCTTGGTTTTTCTTGGTGGATGTCAGTCCTAGGTATGTTTGTGTACTGTGTTCGTGGTGGTTGTCCACTTACTTGGACCGGTTTCTCAAAGCAGGCGTTTACGGGGCTGTGGGACTTTTTTAAACTCTCTTTGGCTTCTGGCGTCATGCTATTGTATGTATGCTAACTTTGGTTTCTCTAACTTTGATTATTCATTAGTGTTTTAAACTTGGTTAAATCTAGAAATTACCTTTTAGGTTGGAAAACGTCTATTACAGAGTGTTGATTGTAGTGGCTGGGTTTATGCACAAAGCTGAGGTTGCAATTGATGCTCTTTCTATATGGTTGGTTTCCTTGTTACTTTCTTGAAATGATTTCGGCAAATATTAGTCAGTTTTGTCTGTTTTGGGCCAACTATCGGCATTTTTTTTGCAGCATAACAATCTTTGGCTGGGAATCCATGATTCCACTTGGATTTTTGGCTGCAGCTGGGTATGTCACACTGTCTTGTCTCTTCCATTCTTTTGCCTCTATTCAACAGTCAAACATATTTAATGTCATGAAAATCGGGGGGGGGGGGGGGGGGGGGGGGGGGGGGGGGGGGGTGGAGAATTAACCCTTCTATTTAGAAATTGGTAGTAAGGTAAAGGAACAAAGGGTCATAAGATAATGTTGAGGATCCAAATGATACTAAAGAAGAAAAACGTCCAGTATGACAAAGATGGTCAGTGTTCTTGAATATTTGGTTATTTTTTTCTGATAAGCTGATAATGGTATTAATAAGAATTTTGTTAGGGACAGAGCATTGAAGTCCTGCAACAACTGAATTGCTGCTTTCTTTAAAAGTTTGATGGATAGCTTAGGTGTTACTGCTACACATTCATAGCTGAGCGGGAGTGGATAGAATACTGGATTTCAGCCTTTCAACTGTCAATCCAGCATATACTCATGAGTATGCTTTATGCCTATTCATAAACTAACATCTTGGTTATTTATGTCTCCTGTGATAACATGGCACACTGGGTCACTGAAATTGATCGTTTTCAACTCAGTTCCATTGACCATTGATGTTATGATATAATTTTATTACCATCTTACAGATTCTGTTTGATAATGTGTCAAATTTATGTTCGTATGTTCATTGATTCTCCTATCATACAGAGAAATCTCTACAAACCTGTTTTGTTATACAGCAGCTTCATACTAGTACAATTCCTATTGAATCTTCCACAATCTACAATATTTTGCAGAAGCTTTTGAAGCCAAAGTGTCATTACGTACCCAATTATTTGTTTGTAGAGCTTTTGAAATTTGTGTACATTAGGCCAATCTCTGCTTGATTTCCATTGTAAAATTTTGATTGCGATGCTAGTGGTGATACTTGCACCTTTCTTAAACAAATGTTAGCATAATAACCAGCAGGTTTTATTTTCTTGATAGATTGTGGTGTCATGGTAACTAAATGATTCTAGTACTCCCCTCCCATATCTTCTGTTTCTGCCGGTTCATGGTGATTCATTGTGGTAGAAAATCAGCGCGATGCTCTTGAAGGGAGAAAAGAAAATCTTTTCCTCTTTACCTTGTATTAATTTGATAATTTCTGTACAGGGTACGTGTTGCAAATGAACTTGGTTCAGGCAATGCCAAATGTGCCAAGTTTGCTGCCTTGGTATCGGTCGTGACTTCTCTAGTTGTTGGATTATTGTTTTGGGCAATCATCATATCATTTCCGGAGAGGCTTGCAATGATATTCACCTCAAGCCCACCTGTTATTGGAATGGTTAATGAGCTGGCAGTTTTACTGGCGTTTACAATTCTCCTCAATTGCATTCAACCGGTTCTGTCTGGTGAGAAACATACCAAGAATTTTGTCAGTAGAACCAAGAAGGCAAATACCATGATATGATTTTTTTTCTTTCTTGCCATGCATTGCTTTTCAGGTGTAGCAGTTGGATCTGTGTCACGGGCCAAGGAAAGCTCCAAGCCTTGTAACACACGAAAATAGGAAGAAAAGATGAAGAACAGATCAGAGGAGCTGATCTCCTGAGAAATGATGAAGCTGCTTCAAGAACAGCCGGTGGTATTTCAATGGAGGATGATGGATGATTGTAAGAGGGGAGATGAGCGCAACGGAAAGGTGGATGAGAGGTAGTTAGGAAGGTGTATGTGGCTGCATTGCAGCTGAAGGAGATTCATTGAATCTATCTTTGTATTGATTTAAGCAATTACAATTCAAATTGATTATAAATTGCAGAAGTGAGTTTATTCTAGCTATCCTTACCCTTTTATACTACTAGCTAATAACTGTCAGATATGACAGCTAATCAATTAACTAGAATGCATCTTTGCTTAACTATCTAACAACTAGCTAACTTCCTCCAAGCTGATCAACTGCCAGCTATTCCCAGAACTGCTTCTTGTAACTGCTTGCCACTTGACTTGCCAGCTAAGCAAGTTGTTATTCTCCTTCTTCTTTTCCCGCTCCTTTTCCTTAAGCTATCAGCTACAAGTGGCTGTGACAATACCCCTCGCTTGGAATTCCTTGCCCACAAGGAATACGAGAGAAGAGGCTCTCTGCAATTGATCATCCTACTCCTATTCTGATGCTGTAAGTTGCATACAGTGAAGCTATAGGCTCTTCAGCTGTGTATGCTTCCTCTTCGCTTTCATTCTTACCCCTTGATTTGGATGCTTGAATAGCTTCACCCTCGGTCAGTAAAACCATAAAATTCACAGCAGGCAAGGTAGTTGTTTGAATGACTTTAATATCAGTCAACAAATGGAAGAACAAAACAGCAGGCAAGGTCTTGGTATCATGTTTAACAACATCCTCACCTACTGCTCTCTCTTTGTCCATGGCAACCTTCTCCGTAACTGATATTTCATACACATCTTCCACCCCACCAGTGGTTGAATGCAACGAATTTGGCCCACTCTTGCTGCTAGGATCCAATTGAGATGAGGAAAATCCAATTTCAATAACAGAAGGGTGATCACGAGGTTTTCACCAAAGAGATCAGATGATCCAATGGCTGATCTGTCAAACTTGAAACAGGTATCTAACGTTAAAAGTTATGTTAGTCAATTCAATGCCATATATGATAGAATTGATGTGAGTGATGCATATGGAAGGAGTTTGTTTTTGGCTGGATTGAAACCAGAACTAGCTCACCTGGTGAGAATGTTTAAACCTCTAACTTTTGAAGATGCTGTGGATTTAGCACTCTCTACTGAAGTTGCTCTTCCAACTTTTAGATCCATGACTACATCAGAGAACACACCAAACACCTACACCAACAATAGATTTTCGTACTCCCACACCAAAAACACCAATCCAACTTATCCAAGACCAAACCAGACAAATCCTAGCCAGTTTAAACCACCTTTCAACCAAATTCCCTCAAGTTCGAACACAAGATCCACACCCCAGACACCTCCACCAAACCAAATACTAGCCAATAAACCAAACACCAGGCCCTCCAACTTACCTTTCCAAACACTTGATGACAAAACCATGAGGGAGAGAATAGCTGCTGGCCTATGCAAGTACTGTGGAGAGAAATTTTTCAGGGGTCATAAATGTCAGTCTAGGCAGTTCTTCTTAATTGTTACTGGAGATGAAGAACAAGATGCCACTGAGTATGGATGGGAAGAAGAAAAGGAGCCTGAAGTGACCACAGTTGAGGAGCCTACAGCCTCTTTATATGCCATTCATGACATAAAAAGAGGAGGAGCAAAGGCTATGAGGGTGACCCTACAGATACAGAGACATACAGTCCACACACTCATTGACACTGGCAGCACATACAACTTGATCTCTAGAGACATCGCAATGACCTTGGGGTTTCCTATCTCTCCTATTGATCCGATGAGGTTGACTGTCGCTAATGGGGAGGCCTTGATCACTATGGAGGCTTGCTTAGACATCAAGTGGTGTATCCAAGGTGAGTGGTTCCATGTATCTGCTCTCATATTACCATTGATTCACTATGACATAATCCTAGGCATGGACTGGCTTGAAACCTTAGGTCCAGTCCTATGGGATTTTAAACGGATGGTAATGCAATTCCACATGAATGAGAAGGAGATAGTATTGAAGGGAGGAACCAAGGTATCGGTCAAATGGATCAATGAGGACACAATGCTTAAATTATTATCTGATCCTAAGAAGATAGCCACAGCACAAGTCTTCTCTGCTGCAGCCTTGTTGGGGAATTCCCCACCAGAGGAAAATACACCCGTTGGTTTTGATCACTTGCTGGAAGAATTCAAGGAATTGTTTGACGAACCTACTAAGCTACCTCCATCAAGACCATACGACCACACCATCCCACTACAACCAGGGGCACAACCAGTTAACCTCAGGCCTTATAAACACTCCAAACAGCAGAAGGATGAGGTTGAGAAGCAAATAACTGACCTGTTGAAGACTGGATTCATTGAGGAGAGTCAAAGTCCATATGCTGCTCCTATAATCTTGGTTAAGAAGAAGGATGGAGGCTGGAGAATGTGTGTCGATTTCAGAGCTCTGAATCAGCAGACAATTAAAAATAGATTTCCAATACCTGCCATTGAAGAATTGCTAGATGAACTGGGCAGATGTGTCATCTTTTCTAAGCTGGATTTGAGAGCTGGTTATCACCAAGTGTTACTCAGCCCTGAGGATGCTTACAAAACAGCCTTCAAAACTCACCAAGGCCACTACCAATACAAGGTGATGCCATTTGGATTATGCAATGCTCCTTCATCATTTCAGGCTTTAATGAATCATGTGTTTTCTGATTGTTTGAGGAAGTACATCCTGGTATTTTTTGATGATATATTGATATATAGTAAGTCAGTAGAGGATCACTTGACACACCTCAAGCACACCTTTGAACTGCTTCAGACTCATAGCTTGTTCTTAAAGAAATCCAAATGCTCTTTTGCTACTAATAACATTGCTTACTTGGGGCACATCATTTCTGGGGAGGGAGTCAGGACTGATCCTGAGAAAATTAAAGCAGTTCAAGACTGGCCTGCTTTGAAGACACTTAAACAGGTGAGAGGGTTCCTTGGCCTTACTGGATACTACAGGCGATTTATCAAAGGTTATGCCACCTTAGCAAAACCCCTGACTGAGCTCTTAAAGAAGGACAGTTATGCTTGGAGTGATGTGGCTGAAATTGCCTTTGCGCGACTCAAACAAGCCTTGATTACTTCACCTGTCTTAACCTTACCTGATTTTTCCAAGATATTTATTGTTGAGACAGATGCATCCGGAGAAGGGATTGGAGCTGTTCTTCTGCAGGACAAACATCCCATTGCTTACATTAGCAAGGCTTTAGCTCCTAGACATCAAGTTAAATCAGTCTATGAGAGGGAGCTGTTTGCAATGCTCTTTGCTGTCAAGCACTGGCACCATTACTTGAGGGATAGTCACTTCATTATACAAACAGACCACCACAGCCTCAAATTTCTCCTCAACCAAAAACTCACCACTGAAGCTCAATTTTCTTGGTTGGTGAAGCTGCAACAATACGACTATGAGGTTCAGTACAAACCAGGAAAGTCAAATGAGGCTGCTGATGCACTTTCGAGAGTTCTCCCGCCACACTTGAATGCCATCCGGTACTCCTCTATTGACCACACTCTCTTGACTACAATTCAAGCTTCATGGCAGAGGGATACATCCATCCAGAAATTAATTTCTGAGTTACAAACCAACCCAGCCTCTCACACTCACTACACATTTCAAGGTGAGCTCTTGAAAAGGAAGGGTAAGCTAGTAGTTGGCCATGATCCTGTTCTGCAGAAGAGGATCATTAGCTTATTCCATGACACACCTATTGGGGGGCATTCAGGAATGCAAGCCACTACTCAAAGGGTCTCTTCCCTATTTTTCTGGTCTGGTTTAAGGAGAATGATCAGAACTTTCATCCGGGAGTGTGTGATTTGCCAAACACACAAACCTGAACATATTCACAACCCAGGCTTGTTGCAACCCTTGCCTTTACCTGATGGCATCTTCACTGATCTTACCATGGATTTTATTGAAGGGTTGCCTAAGTCCAATGGATTTTCAGTCATACTGGTAGTGGTGGACAGGTTGACAAAATTCAGTCACTTCATGAACCTCAAACACCCTTATTCGGCCTCATCAGTTGCCAAACTCTTCATGGATAGGGTAGTATGTATCCATGGTACTCCAAACTCATTGGTCACTGACAGGGATCCTATCTTCTTAAGCAGATTTTGGCTGGACTTGTTTAAATTACAAGGTGTTGAGCTCAAGCATAGCAGCTCTTACCACCCTCAGTCTGATGGCCAAACCGAGAGAGTTAACCAATGTTTAGAGCAATATTTGAGGTGCTTCTGCTCTTCTCAACCTCACAGGTGGCAAGAATTCCTGCCTTTGGCTCAGTTGTGGTATAACACAAGCTTCCATGAAACATTACACACCAGTCCCTTTAAAGCTTTGTTTGGGGTTGATCCACCCTTGAGCCTTCCATATATCCCTCATGATACTAATGATCAGGATGTCAACAAACTGATGATGGATAGAGAACAGGCTATTCACCAACTCAAAACCTCTTTGCAAACAGCCAGGGTCAGAATGAAGCACTTTGCCGACAAGAAGAGGTCTGACAGATCTTTTGTTATTGGTGACCTAGTTCTTTTGAAATTGCAACCTTACAGGCAGCTCTCAGTGGCTCAACGTTCCAATCACAAATTATCTCCCCGTTTCTTTGGTCCTTTCAAGGTCATTGATAAAGTGGGATCAGTAGCATACAAATTGGACCTTCCTTCCTCCAGCTTGATCCATAATGTGATTCATGTCAGTCAACTTAGGCCTTTTCACTCCAACTCCTTACCTGAGAGCTCTCCTGTCATCATTGCTCCAGTGGCCATTCTAGGCTCACGTTTTCAGAAACGGCAAGGGACGGCTGCTACTCAGCTTCACGTGGCATGGACTCCATCAGCCAACCTTCCCCCTTCTTGGGAATGGCTTGATCATTTACAAGCTGCCTTTCCTCTCTCAAATTCCTTGTGGACAAGGAATCTCAACGGGAGGGCATTGTCACAGCCATTATCACAGCAGCAAGAAGAAGATCAGTTAGACCAGCTGGCACAACCACAGGTGACCATAATTCAAACTGAAGCAGACACGAGGGAAAAGAAGAAGGAAAATAACAACTTGCACAGCTGTTATGCTTAGCTGGCAAGTTTGTTACACGGACCAGCTAGTGGATCAGCTGGCCAATGAGAGAGCAAGAGCGGTTACCAGATTCTAAAGTAGCTAAATTTGTTAGTATTCAAATTGTAGCTGAATAATTAGTACTGGAGCAAGTAGTATAAAAAGTAGAACGGTAGAACAGAAAAGGATCTTTGAAAATTGTAATCCTCAATTGTAATTGTTATTTCAATGAAATACAATGCATATAGGTTCAATGAACCTGAAGATTACAGCACAAAGACTTGCAATTACATTCCTAGCTAAACTCTTCTGCTGCAATTATCTCTGCTATTATTCAAATCAACCCCTTGCACACCAGTAGCCTTCGCCCGATCCTTTTCCTTGCTCTACTTCTTCTTCTCTTTTGTTTGTGTGTGTGTCACGGCTTGGATCTCCTGTTGTGCCCGTGACAATTGGTAGCGGGGCATCGATTCTGCAACCTACAACCTGCAGATCAAGATGGTGAGAAATATTCACCAAGTGGAGTACAACAACCTCATCAACACTGGTGATGGAGCGGTTGGAGATGGAAGTAATATACCTCCTGTCGAAACCAGATTGGGAGTACTGGAGCTCTCCATGGAGAGGATGGAAAGGTCAATACAAGTTCTGATAGAGGCACAACAACTCAACCGTAATCTTCCTCCACCAGATCCTGGAGTTGAAGATCCTGGACCTGGAAATCTTGCTATAGCACCTACGTTTCAAGAAAATCCTAAGCCCACTGTGCTTGAGTTCCCTTGGTTTCATGGAGTGGAGGTGGATGACTGGGTTTTTCAGGCCAACAACTACTTTCAGAGTATGAAAACTCCAAATGCTCATAAGGTGGAAGTTGTTTCACATCACCTGTTTGGAGATGCCTTGAAGTGGTACAAGGTGAAGTTGAAGAATAGAGAGGATGATATCTGGACTTGGACTGACTTCACAAGATGTGTGCATTCTGAATTTCCAAAACAGTGGCTTGATGATTGACTTGAAGTGCAGGTTTTTGAAGAGGTCTTGGAGTGGCTTGGAATTGAAGTTCTTGAAGGGATTGGACTAAAGTTTCATGCATATCTTCATCTTCCTCCTCAAGTAACCCATACTCTATGTTTCTGGCTAATACCATAGCAACTTCAAGTGAATGAGGATTGAGCATTCTAACTTGACAAGCTATTTCTTGATCCAATCCACCCAAGAATAAGCTTTTTCCATGGGAATCACATATTCCACTCCTATCATATATTGCTTTAAATTGATCTATATAAGTGTCTACATTACTCTCCTGGTTTAAATCGAACAATGCTTCCCTAGGATTTACCCGGAAAGCTTGTTGTTGCAATTTAATTCTTGCCATTTCTTGAACAATTTGGACAGATTTGAGAGGAAGAGAGGGAAATGAAACGTGATTGACACATGCCAATTCTACTGTGACTCTCCCATAGAGAAATTGAAGAACAGAGAGATGAAGAACTTCACTTACAAAGCACAATCTAAAACAACTCACAAGGAATGAATTGACTGGCGGAGGCAGAGGAAAGGTGTGGGCTTCTTGGAAGAGATCACAGGGAGCAAGATCATGCTCCGCTACCAATTGTCACGGGCCAAGGAAAGCTCCAAGCCCTGTAACACACGAAAATAGGAAGAAAAGATGAAGAACAGATCAGAGGAGCTGATCTGCTGAGAAATGATGAAGCTGCTTCAAGAACAGCCGGTGGTATTTCAATGGAGGATGATGGATGATTGTAAGAGGGGAGATGAGCGCAGCGGAAAGGTGGATGAGAGGTAGTTAGGAAGGTGTATGTGGCTGCATTGCAGCTGAAGGAGATTCATTGAATCTATCTTTGTATTGACTTAAGCAATTACAATTCAAATTGATTATAAATTGCAGAAGTGAGTTTATTCTAGCTATCCTTACCCTTTTATACTACTAGCTAATAACTGTCAGATATGACAGCTAATCAATTAACTAGAATGCATCTTTGCTTAACTATCTAACAACTAGCTAACTTCCTCCAAGCTGATCAACTGCCAGCTATTCCCAGAACTGCTTCTTGTAACTGCTTGCCACTTGACTTGCCAGCTAAGCAAGTTGTTATTCTCCTTCTTCTTTTCCCGCTCCTTTTCCTTAAGCTATCAGCTACAAGTGGCTGTGACAATCTGGTTGGCAAGCATTAGTGGCATTTATAAACATAGGTAGCTACTACATAGTTGGGGTTCCTCTTGGGATCGTCTTGGGGTGGTTCCTTCACTTTGGTATCACGGTAAGTACAAGTTTATCATAATGAACACTTTGGTGCATTAGTATCTGCTTGATTGACTCGGTGGAAGTTATTAAACATCTTTTTCATTTCAACTGCATTGTCATCATAGTCTTTAACTGTAGGAAACTAGGTTTACAAGTGTTGGTACTGAAACATGAAACTGATAGGCATTTGCTCCTGCAATGCTTCTCTCCCTTCCACCAAACAGATTTCTTCAGGGGAAAAAAGATGGAACAAAATTAAAACTGATTCTTCATGCATAAACTGATGTGAACAGGGTATTTGGGTTGGGATGATTGGTGGAACTGTGGTTCAGACATTAGTGTTGGGTATCATCACTGTGAGATGTGAATGGGAAATAGAGGTAACTGTTACTTCAAGATTATGTCTATTTTTCGTTCTTATTTTCAAGTCAAATGACAGTTTGGTGCGTGGATTGCCCTTGACAGGCACAGAAAGCTCAAATTCTTGTAACTAATGGAGTGAACCCTGGTTCGAAGTTTGAAACCGGATCTCATCACCACAAAATGTGAATTGAAACAATAGGTACTTGCTATATCGGAATATTTCTCTACGATTGGCCAGCAATTTCTGATATTTAAGAAGTGATCTTTGGAGGTTTCTTGAAAATATATAGTTGTTCCTTGGTGCCGTATGCTAACTCATAAGTAGGGTTGGCAATTTCCGTCCGCGGACATGTATATCCGCCGGATACCCGCAATTACGGGTGGGTATTACCCGCAGTTTGTGAGTATTTTACGGGTATGGATTTACCCGTACCCACAAAGTGCGGGTATGGATGTGGGTATGGATAGTGCTTACCCGCTTCAATACCCGCACTAAATACCCGCAAAATGCGGGTATGGATACCCGCAATAATACCCGCAAAATATATATACATATCATAAAATTTGTAAACCTTAGTAAATCCCTTAATCAAACACAAACCATAAATTAAAGTTTACATATCCACTAAAATAATTTTTCAACTATTTTCCAATCCAAAGTATAATACAAACTATAAATTTAAATGACTTCAAAAGGGTGTTTGAAAACATTAAACATGAAATTACTTGAAAATTTAAATTTTAAGAAATTTGCGGGTATCCGCGGGTAATCCGAGGGTACAATTTGTCTTCTCTTACCCGTTCCGTACGGGTGCGGATGCGGATATGGATAGTGCCTTACCCGCTCTATACCCGTTCCATTGCCAACCCTACTCATAAGAACATATATGATTGGGTGACCACAAACGAAACTCACCCTCATCAGAAATCTTCACTGGTAGATCCAATCCAACCCCGCTTGAAGATGTCAGCTCTAGTTTGAAATTTGTACATGCAGCCCCATAAAGCTAGATCTAGCGCATCTCTGTCTCCCAGTCTCAAGAGCTCCACTTGCCAACAACCAAACTCCGACCAGATCACCGTCGGAGCTGAGAGTGAGAGCTCTATCTCGCCAACAACCAGATCAGGTAAAAGCATCGCCGTCGTCGCAGTCATCAATTTCTCACCTATTTTATGTCTCCTCCGTTTAAAACCAACAACAACATCAGTGATAATAATTGTATCAAACCACCCATATCTCGAGGGATCCTCTAGAAAATTCTTGTTCTTCCCCATTTCCACAGTTTACAGCCCACGATGCATTGAGCCGACCCAAAAGCCCATGATAGACTAGAACTACACCACCTCGAGACCCATGAAAGCTGGCCTAGGTCTTACGGGGTCCACAACTACACGGATTAGATCAAGAGGTTTGTCTCGAAACCTAAAATTAGGAGGTGTATAGGGGCGCATTCGGTTAAGTATTTGAGAGAAAACTAAACCGAACTAAAAATTTACAGTTGAAGAAAGTAGAAAATTGGACTAAACCGTTACTAATAGTTCGGTTCTATTTTGTAGAAAACTGGATTAAACCGTTACTAACAGTTCGATTCTATTTTTACCGAGGTGGCTAATGAGTTTTGAACTCGTAACCTCAAAGCAAAAAGGCTAATTTTTTAGCCACCAAAACCAAGGTTGGTAATTGATATAAGAATTTGTAAATATTTTACATATATATGCAATGGGTTTCTAATTTTCCAATTCAGTCTCTAATTTTTAGAGATAGAAAACCGGACCAAATCGTTTATTTCCGATTCTCCATTTTATGGTTTTAAAAAAAACAAAACCGAATCGCCGGTTTTTATACACCCCTACTCAAAAAGCCTGATATGAGCCTAAACTCGATATCCCCTCAATAACTAAGACAAGTAGGATGACGTCATATAAGTGAGACTACACTCGGGAATAAGCGATGCTGATAGAACTCGAGGGCGAGATCGGTCTCTTGCATGAGATCTTGAGAATACATGTCTATCTATTTTGATAAAATGTCAGTTAGACTCTCTAAGTGAGTAGAGATAATTCAGCAAGTGTTAAAATGAAATGCTGGCACAATCAGATAATTCTTTGATAAAAGAGGACAAAGACTCTTGAGTGATATTTAATACAGTTGGAGTAAAGATTTCTCGACCGACTCTAAAAAGGGAAAACCTCGTAATACCACAACCCTTCATCATTTGGCTATAAATACCATAGTTATCATAACCGGACCGGACAACGAACTGGAAATAAAAAATTTATGGTTCGACCCGGTTGTAGATGTTGAACCATTTTGAACCATTCACACATTGAACCGTTCAATCTTAAATGATTGAACCAGATTAAACCGGCTGGATCAATGTCTGTAATGGGCCGACCCATCAAAATTTCAAAAAAAAAATAAAAAAAATACCAAAACGACTTCGTTTTGGAGAAGAAGCACTGAACCAGCCGGTTCAATCCGGTTCACCGGTTCGACCGGTTGAATCCGGTTCGCATGCATACGAAATTGCCATTTGCTTGTTTTTTTCAGCCTAAAATTTCTATCAAAATAGCATTGCTCTAATAAGAATGTGAATGGAAGAGAACGAGCATAGATATTATAACTAAAATCTATGATTAGAGAGGGAGGTGGGTATATGCAATGAAAATGAGAATGGATAGGCATAAACTATGTAAATTTATTATAATGTCTAAATTTATGAAGTTTAGAGCTTAGTGTACGGCGTTTGTGAAATAAAATGTGTCATTTTGTTATTAGAATTAGAATTAAAAAGTATTCATATTATCAATATGCATGTGATTTGGGTTTTAGTTCAGATTCGAGGTTTGAGGTTTCATTTTTAAGGCTTGGTGCATAAATTTTAGGGTTTATAGTATGAGTTAAGTTGGGGGATTAGGGATCAATTGGTTGTAATATTAGTAGAACAAATATTTAATGAATTAAATTCTAATTTGAGTTATTAAAAATATTTACTATGTACAAATTAGTTATGAGAGAATAGTATTGGCTTACTCGATCTATTTATAAATATAGTTATAGAATTTAGGGTATAAATTTTGAGTTTTGATGATAAAATATAGAATCTATTTTACATTTTGATAACAAAATATATATGATAGAGTATTATTTTACTCTCTTAATAAACTATATAAAAAAATTAAAACAAACACTTCTAGTTTGGGGTTTTTGCTTCGAGTTTAAGGTTTGAGGTCTAGGTTATGGGGTTTAGGGTTTCGGGTATTATGGACTGTATGGTTTTGAGGTATTACACTTCTACTATCTACTTTATTTAAATATACATTTGGTAGTTATTTATTAAAAAATATATAGTATAATTTAATCGATCTTAATTATTTCTTGTCACATTAATTAGTAAAAAGTGTTTGTAGTAAGAAGTTAGCATCTTTATTGTTACATTAATTGTACCTCTACTAGCACACAGTCAGCATAGTCCAGTCAGCAAGTGGTCAAACGGTCCAAAGGCCCAGTCAAACGGCTACTTGGCAAACGGTCCAACAGCCAGCCCAAGATACAACGATAAGAAGGAGCCAAGCGACATTAAGGGAAGGTGTCATGGCGACACGTGTCACGCTACCGGACATCTCGTCCTAGCGACACGTGTCCCGCCGACTTATGTGGAAAGAACCTATAAATACCCTCTCTCTCTCTCTCTTGGAAGGTACGTACACTCGCACGTTCACTATTCATCTCTAGCAAACACACTCTCACTAACTTGATCGTCGGAGCCTCTACACCGAAGGCCTCCCTCGGTGCTTTTCAAGTACCACGTGGCAAGACGATCCATATCTCGGCTAATCCCAGCAATCATACTTCCACATCAACCCATCCATTTACATATCTACCCTCACCCCCTACGTACGAATATCATTTGGTGCTCTCGTTGAGAGGTTTGGATTATTAAGTGAGTCTACCTTGAGATCCAAGCTCACCTCCCCACTAACAGAAAATATCCCACAAAAATGACGTCCAACCAAAACACAAATCTTACCTCTCGGGCACCATTATCAGAAATTAATCAAGTTCCTCCGAAGTTTCCTCCGAAGGCTCCTCTCAATCGCAGACTAGATTTTTTCATCGATCAAGAAGCTGATCGTTTGCCGGCGGCTAAGCACAGGATAAATTTGGCCCATACCCCACGGCTAGCGGCTTATCAAAGGAACAATCCTTTTATAAGTACAAAGACCATCACTCCCACTACAGACGCTCCCAGGTTAGGTACCCCTGGTACAATCCTCCCCCACGCCGAAACAACTCTCCTCCATCAAAGGATAGACCAGATCTTGGCCATGCTGGCCGCAGGACCCCCACAACCAACAAACCTGGTGACTGCTCCTCCAGTACCACCTATCCCTCCGCAAGTTACTACCTAGAACGTGCCTTCATTCGTCAATTATCACCAGATAAACTCTAGGACAACCCCTCCGACCCTAGACAAAAATCTGTATCTCCCCTAGTGGCATGCTGAGCATCTTGTTTTCCCTGCACAACACTGCGCATACCCCTCAGAGGAACCAGAAGAGTACGTGCCGTATGAAATCCTCCCAAGCAGGGCGGGAGAGTACGAGGATTATCCATACTCCGGCGATAATCTGAAAATCTATCAAGGCATGGCCCGACAACTTTCTAGGGAATCCAATCTGAGGGGGTGAGAGCGGCAAAGGAGCCGGGAGAGGTCTCCTATGCAACGACAGCTTACGCCAGGACACCGTCGAGATGATCGAGGGCGCGACTCAGGGGGGAAGAACGTATGCACCTGATGGTTGCCGAAACCGTCAAAAATAAATGAATACAATTCACCGAAGCTCATGTAAATAAAAATAGTAGCTAGTGGTAAAAGGTTCGTCCTCAGGGATTCGGTGGCAATTAATATTCTTTATAAATGACAAGATGAGTAATAGATGGTAAATACCAATATTGATTGTTGTGTTGTAATTGTTTAAGAAACAGAAATAGCATGAAACAGTAAAGAAAATGTGATATGTGTGTGTGTTCAAATGTGGTAAAATTCCCAGTAAGGATTCGACAAAGCACATGAATTAAATTGATTGATCATAGATTCAAGTGTTTTCAAGAACTAACTTATAGGTGGCTATAGAGACCAGGTGTTCACCTAAATCTCCTGCTCTCCTCCTAAACAAGACTAATAAAGAGACACTCTATTAGAAGTCCCTAACCAATTTGACAATCCTAAGAGACACTCTATAGGATTTAATCAAACGATTGATAATTCACAGGGAGAGACCGATCCCAAGTCTGGGATAAAAATCCTATAAACCTGACTCTATTTGTTTTCTATTCCGATCCGTCAATCAGATAGTTGCCTTCGCATCTCTCTTTACAATGTAAAGTATCAAGAGAAGACTGTATTTAACCAAATCCTATTTGTAGATGATCAGACTTCAAAAGGAATAAGATTAACTTGACATTTAATCAAAACAAACAGAGATATAAGTTGTAATTTAATGGGCGCAATTAGATCTCACAATCAATTATTCATGGCAATGAATCCTTACAAGGAAAATAGAGTTTAGCCAAGCATCATCATAATAAATAAATAAAAGAGATTATTAGCATAAAAGTAATTTAATTAATTAAAACAAAGAAACCAAACAGTGGTTCCAAAGGCAATGTTGTTGCTGCCAAATCTAAGAAGAAAAGCCAATATTCCGGGGGAAGAGATGATCCTTTTCCTAGTGCAAGTTGGTTGCTATATATTAGTAATCAACCCAATAATTCAAATTTCAAAAAGAAATAAAATCTAACTAGATAAATTGTTTTAATCTCCTCCTAACAAAATAGGAGATTCTCTGACAATGAGACTTCTAGCTGACTGGACATAATTCTTCTAAAAAGAGAAGACAGCTGGCTCACTCTAACAACTTCAGCTTCTGATTCAAAACAGCTCTCAACTTGGCGATTTCAGCTCCTAAAGAATGCTTCGCTTCTCAGCAACATAATCTGTAAAAAGGAGCGGAAAACCCAATAATCAGCAGTATCATCATCATAAAATAGGCGTAAAACGATGATGATAACAAGACATTTGGCATTCAAACAAATCCCCCACACTAACCTATGCTCGCCCTCGAGCATTACACTCAAAACAGCCCCCAATCGAAACAAATGATTTCCCACGAGGCAAACAGGAAGAACATACTCAGCACATAAGCACAACATTCGACACAACCATCTACCTAGATAACATCCGCATCAAACCCAAGGAATAAAGAAACCAAGGGAGAAACTTTCCCATACCTAGCATTCTTTCTTTTTTCTTTTTTTCTTTTTCTTTTCTTTTCTTTTGAGCAAAAGAGGAGAGAATACAATTGTTGGTCTGTGAACTGAAGTAGCAGAATTCTCTTTGTGTTCTGTGGTTTCTTGCTGTGCTATTGCTTCTAGCAGCTTGGTCTAGTGGCTAGAGGCTGCACTCCTGTTTCTGATTTCAGCATCTATTTCTTTTTACTTTTATGCTCTGCTTCTCTTTTCAGCTTCTGTATCTTGCTTTCCTTGTAGCGCAATACCCCCACACTAGTTGACATTGATTCTCTTTGTCTCACCTTACTACTGCCGGAAGACCACTCTCACCTGCTAAGAATAGAAAGAAGAGTCTCAAAAGTTAGAGGGGTGATGAAAAGAAGGGCTAATTGAGTGGCGGGGTAATATAAAAGCAAGAAAAAAAGATAAGAAGAAAAATGCAAAGTTCTTAGTCATTTCATTGCTTTCCTGCGTCTAATCGTGCCTATACCCAGGGGTCTCATGCAAATCCAACCAGTATACGGTCATGCATCCACTCAGAAAAGATAATCACGGCGTGAAAGTTCAAGAGCTCACAGGATGAACAAATGACCACAAGCGACTATGACAAGGCATGGATATAGGATCTAACAGGTAGTGTGATAGTGCGCGTGAATAAGTGCAGTGAGATGAGTGCTTCCTGTTAAAAAACGCCTAAATCATTCATTCAAACATAGGGGCTGTTCGAAATCAAGGTCAGTCTTTCAAACATTCCAATCGTCCAAAATTTGATCACAACCAAACCAGCAAATATACACATTCAAAAATTCCAATCTTCCTAACGAAATCAAGCAAATATCCACAACGAAACCCAGCAAAATATTCACAACCAAACCAGCAAAATATTCACAACCAATATATACAAAGACGCAACGCAAACCTCCCCCACACTAGACGACACTTTGTCCTCAAAGTGTGAGAGAGATAAAAGACTCAACTGAAAATGAAATGCAAGAAATTAAAAGAAGAGAGAAGGAACTCGGGTGAAATCATGGTCTGGGCTGGAATTTGCCCAGAAGTTGCCTTTGCAAAGCATTGGTTCGTTCTTGATCTTCAATTAATTTATGGAGCTGAGCTCCCTGCTTTTCAACCGTTTGTTGTAGGAGCGCTTGATTAGTCATCAATTCTTTTATCATTGCAGTCATGACTTGAAGTTCATCCCCAGACCTGACTGCCTGATCATCCTGCATCTGTCCTACTTGGTCTGGTGCGGCATTTTCTTGTTGGCATGGTTCATCTGGCAGATCGTCTAAATCAGCTTCTTGGCTCGGAAATTTGTATCTTCCTCCATGTTTTGCGCCGAAGATGTGTTCTTGTGCTGGAGTAAAACCTGTATTGCTGCGCACTACACGATTCTCGTCCAAGTGAAAATAACCCATCTTGTCTAAAGATTTGAAATCCAAAACACGCAAATCAGAAGATTTAAACAGGTCACAAGAAGAAAGGTCTAAACCCAAATGTTGCACAGCAATTTCAGAGATTAGTGATCCCAGTGGCATTCTATTTCTTACAAGTTTGAATTGATTGCAGATCCAGTGTCCTAAGTTTAATTTGCGTTTGTTCACCATGCACCACAAAATAAACAATTCTTGTTTAGAAATCTCTCCAATTATACCACTTTTTCCTGAAAAAGTAATTGCTAAAAACCTATGTATTATCCTAAGGGACAAGTCAGAGATGGCGTGAGCCTTCGCATGACGGTCGTCAAAAGTGGCAGCAGGGTCCTTAGTCAACTGTTTCCATGCATCATGTTTGTCAAAAATAGAAGAATCCGGGTATTCAGTTAGGCAATTCACATACCAATCAGATTGCAATTCATCTGTTTTAACAAAACGAATCATGACATTAAATTCATCCATAGTCTTGTGGGAATATCGGTTCATTAATCTGAAATTGACTTCTTTAGCATTCAAGGACTTCTTCTTTTTAGGAGCTGACCAAAAAGATGCATAAAATTCCAAAACCAACTCAAGATAAACAGCATGCTTAGGGTAGAAAAATTGTTCCCATCCTATGTTTTCGATATACTCAGTAATGGGATTCAGAATATGCAAATCAACAAGCAATTGATAATCAAATTTAGTGCATTCCATCACTTCCCAATTATACTTCACATTTAAGCATTCAAGAGTTTCAAATTCATCAAAGATTAACCAGCCCTTGAGATTCTCAAGTGCTGGTTTTACCTTATGTGAAGCGCGACCTCCTCTGACTCTGTCCTTTACTCGAACGTGTCCTGTTTGATGATTCGCTGCAGCTGCTGGCTTGGTATTTGATGTTGATTTTCTGGTTCGTTTGGGCCTGCTATCTGATTCATGATGCTCTTCATCTTCCTCTGAATCAGACCTGTGGGAAGAGAATTTTCTCTTCTCCCCCACACTGTTTCTTTTCTCCCTGATCAAGGCTTTCTTTCCTTTCCTCAAGCTGGTCAAAGGAACCTCGTCGGAGTCTTCCTCCGATCCGGCTGCTGTTTCGGCTTGGACGCCCTTGAATGTAGGGTCGGAAGTGGTATCACCTCCAGAGCTGGTCGACTGGTCCTCGGATGGAGGAGGTTCGAAAACTCCATGGTCGAGCCCATTGATCTCTATCTCTGTCCCCGATTCTACCAGATCAGACTCCACATTGGCTGTAGTTTTGTGCGGCTTACCAGCTGATTGAAGAGGAGCGGCTGCTGGTGGTATCTCGGCCACTTTGGTTGTCTCGGCTGCTGGCTGCACTTGCCGTGACAGCTTGAACGAAGCCCTTGGATTTCGCACAGCGACGCTAGGCAGATCTGCTGGGCTCGAGGCTGCTGGTGGACGAACGGCTGCTGGTCGGACAGCTGCTGATGTCAGTGGTGGAGGCGAAACAGAGGGCGGCGGCGCTAGGTCTTGCTGATCTGTCGGCGGAGGTGGTGATGGGGGCGTAGATTCAATGATGAAAGGCTTTGATTTGCTGGTTGGAGGTAAGTTTTTGCGTTTTGAACGAAGCCCGGCCATGGTGGTCCCGCTGCCACCTCTAGTAGTAACCATGGTTGATTTTGGAGATTGGATTTGGTAGGGAGCTGCTAGGGTTTGGGAGAAAGGAAGGAGATGAAGTAATTTGTATTTTTTTTGCTGTGGCAGTGAAAGAGTTGAAGATGGTAATTTGTGAATTAATTGGGTATTTTGCCGTGGCAGTGATTGTGAAAATGGGCTTAAGTCACCTAAGCCCACAAGGAAAGAAATCCTTGGGCTAAAACTCCATTTTTAACTCATCAACCTACATTTAAATGAATGTCCTTTATTCTCAGGCCTAGAAATAGGTTGAATCGTGCTCCATTCCTCCTGCAAAATAAAATCATTCAAAACATCAAAAACTAGAGAACTTCCTTGACAGGGAAGCAAAAAATAATAATAATAAAAATAAAAAATTTAAAATTTAAAAAATTAAATAAAATGAAATGAAAATTAAAAATAAAAATAAAACTAAAAATATAGTTAAAAATAAAACTGAAACAAATTGTAAAACTTTGAAAAACACATGGGTTGCCTCCCATTAAGCGTCCCAATTTATAGTCTCGGACTAGACTTGTTTTCGATCAATTCGCTGGTGATGGGTGGAGATGCAATTCGTCCACTGTGTGTGGTTGAAACCCCTCATAAAAAGGTTTCAATCTCTGCCCATTAACCTTGAATATCACTCCTGTCTTCGGGTCTTGAATTTCCACTGCACCATGAAAAAAAACTTTAGATACAACAAAAGGTCCAGACCATCTAGACCGTAATTTTCCTGGAAAAATCCTAAGTCTAGAATTAAACAAAAGGACTTTCTGTCCAACTTGAAATTGTTTATTTTTAATCAAACGGTCATGGTATTTCTTAGTTTTTTCCTTGATGATTTCAGAATTTTCATAGGCATCATGCCTCAATTCCTCCAACTCCTGTATCTGAAGTTTCCTCTCAAGACCAGCTGTCTTCATATTGAGATTGCACTGTCTGATTGCCCAATATGATTGGTGCTCAATCTCCACAGGGAGATGACATGATTTCCCGTAAACGAGCTTGTAGGGAGTGGTTCCAATTGGAGTCTTGTAGGCTGTTCGGTATACCCATAAGACGTCGTCAAGCCTCTGACTCCAATCCTTTCTCTCGGGATTCACCGTCTTTGTGAGAATAGACTTGATTTCTCTGTTCGAAACCTCTGCTTGTCCATTGGTTTGAGGGTGATAAACAGTTGACGTCCTGTGATGGATACCATATTTTGTAAATAGAGATGTTACTACTCTATTACAAAAGTGAGTACCTCTGTCACTAATGATCACCTTCGGCACTCCAAACCTGTTCAACACATGAGATTTCAAAAATGAGACCACTGTCTTAGCGTCATCAGCCATGGTAGCTTTAGCTTCGACCCATTTAGAGAGGTAATCCACCGCAAGAATTATGTATTGGTTACCACCAGACTTAGGAAATGGTCCCATAAAGTCTATTCCCTAAATTTCAAAGACCTCACATGCTAAAATAGGATTGAGTGGCATCTGATTTTTAGAAGAGATATTACCAATCCTTTGACAGTTAGAGCAATTCCTACAAAACATGTGACAATCCTTGAATAAAGTGGGCCAATAAAACCCGGATTCCAATACTTTGAGGGCTGTCCTCTTAGGTCCAAAGTGACCTCCACAAGCATGCGAATGACAAAATTCTAAAAAAATTTCTATCTCATGCTCAAGCACACATCGTCTGATCATTTGATCCTTACCAACATTCCAAATGTAGGGATCATCCCATACGTAATATTTAGAATCTCGTTTGATTTTTTCCTTTTCTAGAGAAGACAACTCACCTTGAAACTTACCTGAAGCTAAGAAGTTAGCGATATCAGCATACCATGGTGTCTTCTCTTCAATTTGAAAAAGTCCCTCATCAGGAAATTCCTCGTTGACAACATGTGAGTCTGGATCCACAAGGATTCTACTCAAGTGATCAGCAACTAAGTTTTCCTTACCACTCGTCTTTGATCTCAAGATCAAATTCCTGCAAGAGGAGAATCCACCGAATCAGTCTCGGTTTAGCTTCCTTCTTCACCAACAAGTATCGCAAAGCTGCATGATCAGAATACACAATTACTTTAGTACAAAGGAGATATGCTCGAAATTTATCTAAAGCAAAAACAATAGCAAATAACTCCTTCTCTGTCGTAGTGTAATTTTTCTGTGCGTCATCCAACATTCGGGACGCATAGTAAATAACATGTGAGTCTCGCCCTTCCTTCTGTCCAAGGACAGCACCTACAGAGTTGTTAGAAGCGTCACACATAATCTCAAAAGGCAAACTCCAGTTAGGAGCTTTGATTACAGGTGCAGTAGTTAGTTTTTTCTTTAGCATATCAAATGCCTTTTCGCAATCAGCTCCAAACTGAAATTCTATATCCTTTTGTAACAATCGGCAAAGGGGTGCAGCAACCTTCGAAAAGTCTTTTATAAATCTTCTGTAAAACCCTGCATGTCCTAAGAAAGAACGCACTTCACGAACATTAGTAGGGTAAGGCAAAGAATCAATAACATCAATTTTCGCCTTATCTACCTCAATTCCCTTTCCAGAAACTGTGTCCTAGAATTAAACCTTGAGTGACCATAAAGTGGCATTTTTCATAGTTCAAAACTAGATTAGTTTCCAAACAGCGTTTAAGGACTTTCTCTAGATTTTCCAAACATTCATCAAAGGAACTACCATATACAGTAAAATCATCCATGAATACTTCAATTCCTTTTTCAATGAAATCAGAAAAAATACTCATCATGCATCTTTGAAAAGTAGCAGGTGCATTACATAATCCAAAAGGCATGCGTTTGTATGCAAAAGTCCCAAAAGGGCATGTGAATGTGGTTTTATCTTGATCCTCAATTGCGACGGGTATTTGGTGAAAACCAGAATACCCATCAAGACAACAGTAATGAGACTTACCTGATAGTCTCTCAAGCATCTGATCAATAAAAGGAAGAGGAAAATGGTCCTTACGAGTTGCCGAATTGAGTCTTCGGTAATCGATGCACACCCTCCAACCATGTTGCACTCTCGTGGGAACTAGCTGTCCTTCATTGTTCTCCACCATTGTGATCCCTGTCTTTTTGGGAACTACCTGTACTGGACTCACCCACGAACTGTCAGAAATAGGGTATATCACTCCTGCATCTAAGAGTTTCAGTACCTCCTTTTTGACGGCATCCATCATAGGGGGGTTGAGTCTCCTTTGCGGCTGCCTCACAGTCTTGCAATCCTCTTCGAGATGAATCTTGTGTGTACAGATTGTGGGGCTGATTCCTTTAATGTCAGCTATTGTCCATCCTATTGCTCCTTTGTTCTCCTTCAATACTCTCAAGAGTCGCTCCTCTTCCACTTTTGTCAGGTTGTTTGAAATGATCACTGGGAGACTCTCTCCTAAGCCTAGGAAGGAGTATTTCAAATGTCCTGGCAGCTTCTTTAGTTCTAGTTTTGGAGCCTTCAAAACAGATGGAACAAGAGCATTATTAGTTTGTGGTAAATCAAGCATTTTAAGGGGAATTACCATTTGTTTGGCCACATCGAGCTCCATCACAACTTCCACAATTTCATCACTAACTTCCACCTACTTTTTCAACTCCTCCAACTCAATAAGATCCACACTTCTTGATAGCACATATTCCAAAGGGTCTGCATTGTCAAGCTCAAAAACATCTACCTCATCCAAATTAATAATGTTAATAAAATTGACACTATTTAAATCCTCAGGAAACCGCATGGCATCGTACATGTTAAATGTTATTATCTCGCCCATAAATTCCAGAGTTAAGCATCCACCAAAAACATCAATTTTTGCTCTAGCAGTCCTAAGAAAAGGCGTACCTAACAAAATTTCAGTCGACTTGGTAGTGTACTCATTTTCCATATCTATTACATAAAAATCAGCGGGGAAGATAAAGTCATTAACTTGAACCAAAACGTCCCTAATTACTCCAACAGGATAAATTATGGAACGATCAGCTAATTGAATTACCATTCTTGTTTCCTGCAATTCACCGATGTTCATACTCTTAAAAAGTGTCAAAGATAAAACATTTATACAGCACCTAAGTCACAGAGTGCCTTGTTAATGGTCTTTTCACCTATCTTGCAAGGAATCACGAATGTTCCTCCATCCTTGCACTTGTTTGGCAACTTCTTCTGAAAAACCGCTGAGACATTCTCATTCAGATTAATCCTGTCTACTTCTGCAAGACGCTTCCTGTTAGTGCACAATTCTTTAAAAAATTTAGCGTACTTGGGAATTTGAGAAATCATATCAAGAAGCGGAACATTAATAGCTACTTTACGAAATAATTCTAAAATAGCTTTCTCTTCCTTTACCTTCTTGGACTTTTCAGACCTTTCGGGGAAAGGGAGAGGGATTACCTGTTCCTTCTTAATCAGCACTGGGTCTGGAGTTGATTTTACCTGTGCTGGCTTTTCATAAATAATTTCTACCTCTGGTTCGGGTTGGTCTGGGATAAGGACTTCTGACGGCTTCTTCCCCAGACCTGGAATAAGGACTGTTTCGTCTGGAATTTCAGTTCCACTTCTCAATGTCATCGAACAGAGGTGTTTTGGATTGTCCACTGTGCTCGAGGGCAGCTTCCCTTGCTCCTGTTTCTGGTTGGTCAATGCAGATATCTCCTTCTGCATTGCTTGATTTGATTGTACGAGATTCGCAATACTAGCTTGAGTGGATTGCATGTTAGCTTGCGTAGCTTGCATGAATTATTTTAGCATGTCTTCCACTGATGGGCCAGTAAGCAATAGGGGCTGTTGTGGGGCTGGTAACTGTGGAACAGTAGGTCTGGGTACGAAATTTTGTAATTTGGTGGTGTTTGAGCTTGGTTTTGGTTATTGGATGAGTATTGGTTTGGTAGATGTACTACAATGTTGGAGTTTGGGCTTTCTTTCCACCCAGGGTTGTTGTTGAACTGATTTTGGTATTGATTCTGGTACTGACTTTGGTTATTCTGGTTGAATCTGGGTTTGTGAGGCGGGTATTTTCCATATTCCTGCCGGTACTGCATTACTAAGTTGACCTCTTCAGGTGTTCCATTGTTCAATATGCAGTCATCTGTATGGTGTCCTGGCTGGCCGCATGTACCGCACATATTGGTAGGTTACACTTGCTGTACTTGTACCTGTGAGTGTCCTGACAAAGCATTCAAACGATCAGAAAGTTCAGTCAATTGAGTTTGAATTGACGACACATTACCTGTTGGTGTATCTCTTTCGCTTGACTCATTGTGGAAGCTATTTTCAGCCAAGGTTTCAATCAAATTGTTAGCTCTTGTGAGAGTACAATCTTGTAGTGCGCCTCCTGCAGCTCCATCCACTACTAACTTGTCTCTCACGCACAAACCGTCATAAAAATATTGCACTGCATTCCAATCAGAAACTCCATGGTTTGGACAGATTTCCTGTAGATCTCTGAACCTTTGGTAGTACTCCCCAAAACTCTCAATAGGGTTCTGTTTGATGGACACAATGTCCTTCCTAGCACTTCCAGCCTTCCCAGAGGACCAATATTTGTTGAGAAAAGTACTCAACATCTGCTGCCATGTATTTATGGAGTTGTGAGGGAGGCTCAGGAACCAATTCCTCGCTTTATCCTCTAAGGTCCATGGAAAAGCTCGGAGTTTAGCTCGATTGATATCCACTCTTGGGGGTTTGGGGGTTTGTGGGTGTCACATTCCCAATGGAAGTACTGCAAGTATTTGTATGGGTTCTCCTTAGGCAAACCGTAAAATTTCTTGAGGTAATGGATCATGTTGGGTTTCAGATTCCAATCATGTTCCACGGGCGGATACTGGATGCAAAAGTGCGTGTCAGGTGGTGGTCCTTCATTGTTTCTCTGTCTGAAGGTTTGCTCAGGAGGAGGAGGTGGTGGACGTCTGTTATTGTGGTCTTCCAGGTCTGGGATAAGGGCCCTCTGAGGTGTCCGAAAATTTTCTGGTTGCTGTTCTTCAGGAACAACCCTCTGATTCTTCGCTTGCTTCCTGTACTATATTTCCCTTCTTGTAATTTCTGGGTTGTACGGAATCAATTCTGAATTAGAGGTCCTGGTCATACACAAAGAGAATTAATTAGTACCGATGAATCCCCGGCAACGAGGCCAAAATTTGATGGTTGCCGAAACCGTAAAAAATAAATGAATACAATTCACCAAAGCTCATGTAAATAAAAACAGTAGCTAGTGGTAAAAGGTTCGTCCTCAGGGATTCGGTGGCAATTAATATTCTTTATAAATGACAAGACGAGTAACAGGTGGTAAATACCAATATTGATTGTTGTGTTGTAATTGTTTAAGAAATAGAAATAGCATGAAACAGTAAAGAAAATGTGATATGTGTGTATGTTCAAATGTGGTAAAATTCCCAGTAAGGATTCGACAAAGCACATGAATTAAATTGATTGATCATAGATTCAAGTGTTTTCAAGAACTAACTTATAGGTGGCTATAGAGACCAGGTGTTCACCTAAATCTCCTGCTCTCCTCCTAAACAAGACTAATAAAGAGACACTCTATTAGAAGTCCCTAACCAATTTGACAATCCTAAGAAACACTCTATAGGATTTAATCAAACGATTGATAATTCACAGGTAGAGACCGATCCCAAGTCTGGGATAAAAATCCTATAAACCTGACTCTATTTGTTTTCTATTCCGATCCGTCAATCAGATAGTTGCCTTCGCATCTCTTTTTACAATGTAGACTCCAAAGTATCAAGAGAAGACTGTATTTAACCAAATCCTATTTGTAGATGATCAGACTTCAAAAGGAATAAGATTAACTTGACATTTAATCAAAACAAACAGAGATATAAGTTGTAATTTAATGGGCGCAATTAGATCTCACAATCAATTATTCATGGCAATGAATCCTTACAAGGAAAATAGAGTTTAGCCAAGCATCATCATAATAAATAAATAAAAGAGATTATTAGCATAAAAGTAATTTAATTAATTAAAACAAAGAAACCAAACAGTGGTTCCAAAGGCAATGTTGTTGCTGCCAAATCCAAGAAGAAAAGCCAATATTCCGGGGAAAGAGATGATCCTTTTCCTAGTGCAAGTTGGTTGCTATATATTAGCAATCAACCCAATAATTCAAATTTCAAAAAGAAATAAAATCTAACTAGATAAATTGTTTTAATCTCCTCCTAACAAAATAGGAGATTCTCTGACAATGAGACTTCTAGCTGACTGGACATAATTCTTCTAAAAAGAGAAGACAGCTGGCTCACTCTAACAACTTCAGCTTCTGATTCAAAACAGCTCTCAACTTGGCGATTTCAGCTCCTAAAGAATGATTCGCTTCTCAGCAACATAATCTGTAAAAAGGAGCGGAAAACCCAATAATCAGCAGTATCATCATCATAAAATAGGCGTAAAACGATGATGATAACAAGACATTTGGCATTCAAACAGCACCCCCGATCCGTTTCATCTCGTTACAAGAGGGGACAAGACAGAAATTCAAAAAGCCCTTTAACCCGTCGAGTAAGGAAATATCAAGTCAACCGACGGATCAAGGTCCCAACGGATGTTTACACTGGCCTAACGAACCCCGTTATCCATATGACGCCGGTGAAGAACCAAGTCACCTTTCAGACTACGAGAGATGAGGCTCTCTGTCAAATCTTCGTACTCTCTCTGGCCGGAATAGCCAGCACGTGGTATAAGCCGCTGCCGCCAAGCTCGATTGACAATTTCGCAGAATTGGAAAGAAAATTCTTAGGCAGATTTAGCACATCAATTCCTCTGAAGAAGACTTCTGCGACACTATTCGATGTAATTCGAGGCCAGGATGAATCTCTAAGGGCCTACTTAGATCGATTCAATTCCGAACTCGATCTGACGGCCGATGCCACCATTGATTTTGCAACGGAGGCCTTAAGAAGAAATTATGGGTACAACAAGTTGGCGGACATGCTGACAACAGACCCCCCGCCAACTATAGATCCCTTGTGGGCTAGGGTAAACAAGTACATCAAAATGGAGGAAGAAGATTTCCAACGGGGACACGGTGGGGAGATTTCCCCTCAGACAACAACGCAAGATACGATTGTACTAACGACAAGTACGAGGGAATATCCGCCCCCAGGATCTAGAGGCAGAAAATTCAATTTTCGTCAGAAGAGGCAGACAGAATTCTGACAGGGGATTGAGATGAATCTCCAGCTCGGTAGACAAGTGATAAGATCCGAGATCTCTTCGGGTCGGAAAACGGCTGCTGCAGCTAGTCGGAGGGGAAGCGATCGGCGTCAGAGATACCTGCAAAGCGCCGGAGGGGGACTCCGGCGTAGACACTCCGATGCTTAAGTCAGTTCGAGTTTTTAGAATAGTAGAGGTTCTCCAAGATGATCTCGATCTTACCTTCTGTTTGGAAAGATGGGGGTATTTATAGGCCGAAGTTGGCGATACCTGACAGCGATAAGGGTGCAGCGATAAGCATCGTCCGAAGATATCGCCTCCAGCGATAATGGGTGAGCCATCGCGGGCGATAATCACATAAGGCCTATCAGGAGCGACATCCTCTCAGTTCCTCTAGGATGGGATGACGCCGTGCGCGTAAAGATACATGAGATCCCCCCCCCCCCCCGCTGAAGTCGACCATCCTAGGAAACTTCCGCCGGCCCGGGCGATAGGTTGGCTTTTCAGGGAAGCGTATAGAAACTCGTCCAGGATAGATGCCGTGGCTACAATATTGCCGTCAGGAGCATTCCAATTGTTATCATAAGCCCAACTAAAAACTAGCCCGAGTGTTCACCAAGGGCTATCCATGTCTGAGATCTTTAGATAGGGTTTTGCTCTGTCATGAGGCGATATTTCCACAGAGGGCTTGGGCTTTCTTTATCGTTCAAAGGCTGATCAATCCTAATGTGGAACGAGGGCTGAGATCCACAACTTTCCACTAACTCGGTCAAGTTCGTCCTTACTTCTTGTCAAAAAGACCCGTCTCCTCGGGACGTTAAGAATTCTACTAGGAGGCCGCTGGGGCGCTCGTGGTTCTGAAGGCATCACTTTTATTCAGCGATACTGGCTCATTTGGCCTTTCAATAGGACTTATGAAGTCTCAGCTTCGTTCGAGTCATAGAAGGACCGTCGATAGGTCGCTTACGATATCGTCGCGTATATTCAACCAGGCCGCACCATGGGCTGGCATATATTTTGGGTCTATCGTCCTTCCAAGTGTTCTGCAAAGGCACAGAGGAGATAGAAACATATATAGAAGTTAGCAAACTTTATACTTACAGAGGTTCGAGGTCACACGTGCCCACTTTTTCTTTTATGCTCGAGAAAACAGCAGTATCAGCGTGGCTTTATACCATCAGCTACCTTATGGTTATCGCGGCTTCATACCACCAGACGCCTGTGATGTCATCGCGGTTTTACGCATCCAGGGCCACCGACGACATCAACGCGGCCTTACACTGTGGATACCGGTAACCTTATGGTTTTAGCATTAGGGCTACCAGTGATATCGTGCCTCTCAACGTTTTTCAGATTCTGCCTTGTACTCCTTCCGGTATCTGTATCGTGAACGTCACCCGTCCCTTTCGTTTACGCTTATCAATCCTCGAGGTTATCGGGGCGGCTCGTCTTTTGAGGACCTCAATCTCTTTTCCCAAGGCCTCTCTTCACTGGAGCCTATAAATCGGAGAGCTTTCTCCACCCACGTTCTCCTCATCTTTATCAGCTAGCATCATGGATAATTTGACTAAGAATTTTCTTCTCTCCAAGGGTCACTCACTCAGGAACCTCAATGACGGCGACGTCGGTTTCCTGGAGAACATGCTGGTCAAGACTTCTGAGGATATTCTGGAGCTGCAAGGGATGCTGACTCCGCTTTATTCCCGGCTAGGGGCCATTTCCCTGGAGGACTTCAGTCCTTTGGAGAGCGTATCAAAGCTGTCCGCCTCCATCGCTCGGATTCAGGTGGTGATTGCCATGCTGCAGCAGCGTAAGGACATGTTGGGGTGCTGCCTGAAGGGGATGAGAGCTACTTCCCATGATCTTATCCTGGTCATGGATTCCTTGAGGGACCTTCCTGAGGTGCCCGAGGATGCTGGCTCTGACGCCTGATAGTGATGGCTCCCTTTGGGCCTTTTCTCTTTTCCCCTTATCTTGTCAATGTATCTTCCGGTCACTAGGCCGTAATAAATAAAGTATTTTCCTCATTCCCTTTCGCAACTGTTCTTCTTCTTTACTGCGCTCTTTGTCGTTTTCCAAGAGGATATTCTTAGCCCAACTGAAAACGGTCTTGCTATTGGGCGGTTTTTCTGCCGATCGTTCTGCCTTAACTCCGCGCCGTCCTCATTATAACAACTGATTGACAGAGATTATAATTATTCTTGAATTGCGTGAGATTTCAACAGGCGTGACTGCAAATCCATATTTGCATTCCAGACTGTATATGTGCCAATCTTCAAGAGTCGGGTTGGAGGATCGAAGAGTCTCTTTTCTTCTTTTCCCGGCTATTTAATGAGGCTTTTCCTCCTTCACTCTTATCCATTTCTTTCTCCTTCATTTTTCTTCGTTATAAGTCCTCTGCAAGTCTCATGGCTGATTCTTATTTGCTAGGTACGGCTTCGGGGAATTCACCGCCAACTCCTCCGACCACCCCTGACACAGATAATCCTCCCCCATCGCCTCCTTGGAGGCCGGTTGTCCGCCGGCGATGTCGCAAGAGGCGGAGGAAGGAAGCTGAATGAAGAAGGAAGGAGGCTGCCCAGGCCTCTAAGTCATTTTTCGATTCTCTGGCTTTTCTGGCTAGGGGGGAGAAAAAACCGTCTCCCCCTCCGCAGGAATCACCTCCGTGGGCTCCCTCTGCTTGCTCGGCCGCCGGGGCAGTATCGCTAGGCGTTAAGGAGGAGTTACCCAAGTTGACTTCTGCCGCTGGAAAGAAGGTTGGTGAGTCTTCTCCCCCTGCTATCGTGGATTCACCATTCTGGGGTGGCGATGACGAAGAGGACGTAGTCTATTGCTACGGTGTTACTTGGTCCGACAGTGATGAGTAGGGCCTTAATCCTTCTTTTTGTAGATGCCGTATGGCCTTTCTCATAATAATGAATGATGGTTTTACTTCCTTTTCGCTTTTCATCGCTTACTTATTGTTTCTTTCTGAGCGTTCCGGGTTAACGCGGATGCGTCCCTTTCGCTACGGGTAACTGCCTTCAACTTCTAATCGGTAACTGTCTTATTTCAGAAGACACAAACGACTATCCACGTGTCTTTTTCTGCTCTGTACGTGTTTCATTTTTACAGGCTGTCTCTTCTTCAGGCTTTCCTTTAAAAGGAAATCATCTCTCTCTTTTACTGCTTCTGCGAATATTTTGAGTTTTTGCACATTTTCTCTCTCTTCTGCACTTCTTTTCTTCGAGAGGTTTTTCCGCGACCGCTCACTGGTGCCGGCGACCGGCTTATTGGCTTTTTGCTCCAGGTATTTACTCCTTCTACCGCCGTAGATTTACTTTTACTGTCCCTTATGTCTTCAACTGTTGAAAACCCCATAGATCCCGAAGCTAGGCGAACTCGCAGCATATTCAATTGTAATGAGGTTTTGAGGGTTGAATTAGAGGAGAGTGGTATTACTTTTCCCACGGGCTATCGCCCTTTTGTCTCTTTGAAGGACACTCGGCTGCCTGACGCCATGTGGGGAACATTCCGGTTAGTTTATTTCAAGATGTTTACTTACGGATTCCGTTTTCCACTCCATACTTCTCTGTTGAAATTGCTAGATCATTACGACCTTAATCCCGTCCAGATTACTCCACCCTCTTGGTGTGGTATTTACGCTTTCCTTCGTTCGTGCGAGATGAAGCGTATATTTGCTCCATCGCTTGATCTATTCCGTACATTCTTTGTCTTGAGTTGTCGCGACTGCCTGGTAGATATTACCCCCAGATGGGATGATGTCATTGTGCAACTGTTCTGGCGGAACTTTCAAGGTTTTGAGGAACACGTAGATGACTGGAAGTCTGGCTTTTTCACCCTCCGTTTGCCGTCACGGCTCTGGCGCGGGGGTTTCAATCGAAAAATCAATAGTGGCGTTTGGAAAAGACCGGAAGCGCTGTCAAGCCAGGATGTTTCCAACGTTAGCGCCTTGTTAGAAATAGAAGGGTCTTTCCGTATCCGGGAGTTTGCTCGGTTCAGGCCCTTGTCAGAGTGCGTTGTGGGTGAGTTTCCTTTTTCTTCTTTATCGCTTCACTCTTCTTAATTTGCTAATATGTTTTGTTGGCAGGTAACGCTGAGAGTAGTTCTTCTGGGGAAGGTGACGCCCCTTTGAACGTAACACCTCTCCAGTCGCTGCCTCCTTCTCCTCCGCCTAAAAACTCCCGCCGCCCACCTATTCCGCCTAGAAGGGGAAGGACTAAAACCGTCACAACTCGCAGAGCCTTCACTCGACCTTCTTGTTTCCTTGAAAATTGGCTTCCTTCCCGTGGCAAGAGGGTAGCTCAAGGCGATCCTGTGTTTGAGAAAATCGACAGCGATAGCGAGAGCATGGACACTGGTCCTGAATTACGTCACGCTACTATTGCCCAAAGGATGAAACTTAGGTCGAGGAGGAATGATGACACGGCGGAATCGGCTGAGGACGATAGCGAAGAAATTGCAGAAGAGACGGAGCGTCTCGTAAAGAAGGTTCGCATAGAGAAAACTGAACCCCTAGTTCCCCCTTTGAAGGGAGTTAATGCGGCCCCTTCCGAGAATATTAACGCTTCTCATGCCGCGAGGACTTCGCAAGTGGTGAAAAATATCAAAGCTATCAGGGTGCCTTCCGCCGTTTCTATCGAAAACAATGAGACCTCGGTAGCCGCGACCTCTCCTTTGTCGTCGGGCCATCCTGCTTCCCCGATAGGTTCTTTTATCCCAGAGACAACCCCACCAGTTTCGAGTTTAGGCGTCCCTCCTGAATTTTTCCCACGGAAGCCTCCTCTTTTGTTTCTGTCTTCAATTTCGGGCGTTGGTGATTGCGCAAAAAATTGTTCCCCTCCTTACATCGCCAACCTTTCTCCTCAGAGGTCCCAGGGCCCTACTGGATATCAGCTGGATTTGTCCTCTTTCGGCACTGATAGGCTTCGTGCCTTAGGAATATCGGATCCGTTATCGCGAGAAGAGCCCGTGGGTCCCATAGTGGGACAGATGTTTACTTCTTCCAAGGACAGGGAAGAGTTTTTACAGCATGCTCCCGAGACACGACAGTCACACCTTATGAACGACATGCTGGCCAGCTTTCGGAAATTTCATTACTTTCTTGAAGGCCAGCGTAACAAAACTCGACCCTGTTCGGATTTGCAGGAACAATTAGACGCGGCTTTGGCGAAGGCGAAGGAGCTATCGCAGTTGCAAGAACGAACTCGGGCGGAGTTGGAGGATTGTCGTGGTGAACTTTCTCGGGAGAAGTCGAAGGGGAAGGCGAGAGCAGAGCTAATGGAGGCGGAACTGGTGGTGGCTGATAAAAAGAATGTCTTCCTTCGCGAAGAGTTGTCATCTCGCGATGCCGATTTGGCCAAAGTTCCTTCGAGGATAGCCTGGTGGAAGAATAAGACCATCGAGGTTTGTATCGCAGGGTTTAAGGATCTCCATGTCCGAGGCGCTGTCGATTTATCCATGCTGGCCAATTACGCCTCTCAAAAAATTAAAGATCTTAGTGAAGGCGAAAGGAGTTTTCCTCCTTCCGGGGAAAAGCAAGGGAACGATGACGGCGAGGCATGCGATGGCTCTTAATTGATCCATTGAAGAACATTCCTATTTGTTTTCCATGTCTTGTAATAACGTCCTATCGCGAGGCGATATCGGTACTTTGCTCTTTGGGCGATATCTTGTTTTATTTCGCTCTCTTGCTGTCTTTGAGAACTGTTCTTTTATTCAACGCCGATTTGCATTATTTCCTTTCTTGTGATATCGCTTTTGCTTTTTATCAAAAGTCGCATCTACTTTTCAGAGCATTTAATGCTCGCGACCCTTCCGTCGATGCGCGGGAAAAATCATGATGGTGCCGACACACGTGTTCGTTTCTTCTGCCGCTTCACCTTAGCGTGTTTAGAAATTTTAACCAGATCGAAGCGTTTGCCGCGCTTCTTCTAGAGTCGTACTCATTGCTTGAGTCTTATCCCTCATGCCGCTTCGACACAACGACTGCAGCATCCGTCGTTTCCTTTTAATTACTAGGGTTATAAACCCTCTTTATTTCTTCCCTTTTCTTTTTCACTCCACTTTTTCATATTATCTCTCAGCCGTCTTGTCCTTCTCACCTCCATTCAAGGCTTTCGAAGTTCTTTCCTTCCAAAGGTACTTCCCTTCCTTTCCCTCGTCTTCTTCATTTCTATTTCCTTAGTCCTGCCATGGCAAAGACTCGCCGTTCTGAGTCGAAATCCATCGATGAGAAGAAAATGGATACCACGGTCAGTGTTATTACCACGGAGGCCATTCTCCGGGAGCATTTGGCTACTCATGGCGCCGTTATTCCTGACGGTTACCAAGCTGTTGTTGCCCCTGGGTCGGTTCGTTTAAACAGCGTTCTGACCGGCAATCAAAGGGTGTTATATGCCCAGATGTTTCGCTACGGTTTCCAGTTCCCTATCGATTCTTTCGTCAAGGGTTTGCTTATTGCTGGCAATTTCAATCCTGCCCAGTTAGCCCCAAATGCATATTGCTGTGTTTATGCTTTCTTGGAACTCTGTAGATATAAGGGGATCACTTCCCCTTCTCTTTTGTTGCTTAGATCCCTTTTTAAATTGATGAAGTGCCGGGGTGTGATAACCATATCGCCTCGCTTTGACGATGATTCTCTCAAGTCTTTTACTTGGAAGTTGCTCCATATTGAGTCTTCTGTTGAGGCTTGGAAAAAGGAGTTCTTTCTGATAAATTTCCCTGACGCTCCTGGTCCCGAGTGGCGTTCTGGGTTCAACCAGGACGTCCAAGATGGCGTTTGGAGTCGACCAGGGACACTTCCCGCTCGTGAACAAGGATGGTTAAACACCTTACTCCAACTGGAGATCAGCGTTCATATTCGACTCACGGCCTGCAGAATGGCCATTCAGGAGTGCGTTAGACGTGAGTATCGCGCTACCTTTCCCTTTCATCGCTGATACTAACGCTGACATTATTTTGTGATTTTGCAGCGACGGATCCTGACTATAAACCCGAAAGCGTAAGAAGACGCTTAAGGAGAGCTCGTAATAGAGAGGAAAAGGAAAAGCTCGATTCAGAGGCCACTGATAATCCTTCTAAGCTTCCGGCTACTTCCGCGAATCTCGCTCAAGTATCCTCCTCCTCAGTTGGCGAAGGGAATACTAACATCCCTGAAGGTGTTCCTATCGTGACCGTTGCTGCTCCCTCGTCTTCTCAGGCTCCTAGGGCCATTGCCAGAGGAAAAAAGAAGAAAAGAACACGGAGTATCGCCACTCTTACTCCTTCTCCCGACGCTGCGGGTTCTTCTGAGGCACTATCTTCTCTCAACACCGCTACCGTAAGCGTGTTTTCTCTTTCTCAATATCTGTCGTCATTTGATCTATTTTTCTTTTCTCAATTTGTACTCCTTGCAGGAGGCCGTTATAGTTACTGCGTCCGCTCCTTCAGGCGATATGAATCTCACTTATGTGCTGAGGGGTTCTGCGAAGAGGGCCCGGATAGAAGGCGAGGATGAGAACATACCCTCCTCTAACATCGCGGGGGAAGGTGGTTCCGTTAACGTTCCTGATTCCGCAGTGGTTCCTCCAGGTAGACATTCCGTGGAAGATTTGGGGAACTTAGGCGGTGCGGACCCCTTTGGTGCTTCGCCCAGTTCCTTTGGCGGGCCTGTGCATCATTTTTCCTCTTCTTATCAAGACGTCTTTCACGACCTTTCGGGCTATCAGCCTCATGGTGCCTTCCTGCCCCCGGGCAGTTCTTCTTCACAGGTTCGCGCCCCTGGTCCTCTGGCTTTCGTTCCCTCTAGCGTTCCTTGGCGGCAACGCTATAATGAAGCCGGAACCTCTTTCAATTTTGCGGCGGATCTTTGTCCATTAAACGGGCTCGGCGAAGTGACCCATCAGGTTGAGTTGTTCGACTTCCGTACCCGTGGTTTGGCAGCCATCGGGGGCGATGGTTCAGATGAGGTTTCTGCCCTGCTGGCTTCTCAAATTCTGGCCTCCTCTGCAGAACGGGAAGCTTTCCTTTCCCAGGCGGAAGATGACCAAGTGAACTCCGTCCGTGCTGGCCTTTTCTCCAATATGATGAAATTTCACTATTGGGCGGAGGAGATGAAGCATCGGGCTGTTTCCCTTCGTTCTGTTTCGGCGGAGCTGTCCAAGGAGCAAGAGGAAAAGAAAAAGGTGTTGGCAGATCGCTCCAAGATACTGCTAGCTCACCACGATTTACAGAAACAGCATTCCGCCCTGGAAACAGCTTTGTTAGAGGAACAAGCCAAAGTGACTGCTTTGGAGAATGAGAAATCCTTTTTAGAAAAGGAAAAGGCAGCTTTGGCGGAAGAGTCAGTCGATATGGGCTGGTGGCATGCTGAAGAGACCGCCCGTGTTCTGGTTAAGTGCTTCGAAGAAATTCACGGGGTGGATGCGTACAAGGGCGAAGATGTCGCGAAAGCCTTTCTACAGAGTTCTGCCCATATTAACGAGGCAGGCTATCGCCAAGCCAAGGCAGCGGGCTGGAAACGACAAGTCCCCGAGAGCTGATTTGCCGCGATATTTTGCCGTTCCCTCCAGCAATCACATATCGCTTGGCTTTGTCTTTTGTCTTTGCAGCATCAATATTTTGAACAGTGAATCTTTGTAAATCCTTGAGATGCCTTTAATATTTCTAGACAATCCCTTTATCGATATTTCTCTTTTATTTTTCTCATCGCGAGACTTCTCTCGTCACTGAGGTGGCCTTATCCGCACGGTGCGTTTACTTTCTTGAGCAGATCCTTGGTATTTATACCAAGAAGACCAAGATCTATGTCGGGTTGGCCTTTCGATGAGCCTATCGGTATCATGACCACCTCTCCTTCCGCTGCTCAGAAGCATTCTGCACATCTCTAATTGTAGATTATCAGTAACAAAACGAGATTTGAGAGATAGTGATTACCCGTAGGAGCCCGTTCGCTGCTATCATTAGGTTTTATCACGGAACCCGTTTCGAATCGCGTTTTCCCTCAGCTCTACCTTTCGCCAAGGGTTACTTATCCGGTTACCAGCTGGAATTACGCGATCCTTCACGTTTCCCTTATCTCTCAATCGGCCTTTCTAAGTGCCTCATCTCGTGAGCTGTCGGATCGGGACGGCTATCACAAGGCTAGGGAATTTTCACTTTTATAGGCGTTGTCCTCTCGTTTAGAACCGTGTCCTTACTTAATGGTTTAGCTGCACCAGCCCGACCGTTAAGATAGGATTCTTGTTTCTAAACAGAGTTTCTAACTCTTTGGGGTGTGTCTTGTCTTGATGTACCGTCTCCACGAGATCGGTTATCATTAAAGAACTTTTCACTCCCAAAGATACCGGGCAGTGCCCTCACTTAGTGAGCCATCTGATCAAGATCGGTCATCACAAGGATAGGACTTTTCACCCCCGGGGGTGTCAAGGATCTTTCAATCCGACGCTAATCAAGGATACACTGGGGTCGTGCCCTCACTTAGTGGGCCATCTGATCAAGACCGACCATCACAAGGATAGGACTTTTCACTCCCAGGGTACCCCCCTTTTTATCTGCACAAAAGCAACCACAAACCCACGAAAACTCTCCTATTGAGCGTTAGCCACGGTTAGGGTCGTTATAATCCAAATAGTGCAGATAAAATTAAACTCTAGGATAATATAACTTCAAACGAGCGATATTCCAGGAGTAGGATAAAGGCGTACCGTCAAGTGTCTCCAGGCGATAGGCCCCTCTTCCGATAACGTGGGTTACGCGATACGGTCCTTCCCAGTTAGGACTAAGCTTTCCCATACGTTGTCCGGTTGCTCGCCTGTCTCGGAGCACAAGGTCACCGTTTTTCAACAATCGCTCTTTGACCTGCCTGTTATGATAACGGGCCATTTTTCTTTTGTAGTGTTGCGTTTTCAGTAGGACTTCTTCTCGAACCTCTGGTAACGCGTCCAGATTAGCACGTAACCGTTCCTCGTTCCGTTCCTCACGAAAGTGAGCCACCCGCAGGCTCATGGCCCCAATTTCCACTGGCGTAACGGCTTCAGTTCCGAAAGCCAACGCAAAAGGTGTTTCTCCAGTGCTGACTTTTACGGTCACGCGGTATGCCCACATCACGTATGGCAATTCATCAGCCCCCTTCTTCTTAGACCCCTCTAGGTTTTTCCTAATACCGCTGAGGATGCTCCTATTAGTTACCTCTGCTTGTCCGTTGGTTTGTGGGTGAGCCACGGAAGAGAATCTCTGCTCAATCCCGAATTCTGAGCATTGGTCTTTGAAGAATTAGCTGGTGAACTGGGTCCCGTTATCGCTGATAAGGATACGAGGCACCCCGAATCTCATGATAACTTGATGTTTGAAAAAACGCCACGTTTTTTCTGCCGTGATTGTGGCAACCGCTTCAGCTTCCGCCGACTTCGTAAAATAGTCCACAGCCACTATAACAAATTTCAGTTGGGACCTTGCCTTTGGAAATGGACCCAGGATGTCAATCCCCCATTTGGCAAAAGGGCAAGGGGCGATGATTTCCGATATTTCCGTGGCTGGACGTCGAGGAATTTTAGCGAATTCCTGACATTTGGGGCAAGCTTGTACATACTCGTGGCAATCCCTTCGTATAGTGGGCCAGTAGAATCCTGATCTGAAAACTTGTGCCGCCAAGGTGCCGCCTGACGCGTGCATTCCGCATATCCCTTCGTGGATTTCGCGTAAGGTGTGAAGGCCCTCTTGTTCGGTTATACATTTGGCGCCGGGGTGAGAAAAACATCTTCGAATTAGATCCCCGTTATAGTATGTGCAACGAGCAGCCTGTCTTAGCACTTTCATTTTTTCAGCGTTATCGTCGGGCAGCTCTTCGTGCATCAGGTATTTTATTACCGGAATCCGCCAATCATTCTCGAGCTCATTCACACACAAAGAGGCTTGTTCCTCCATGAAGGACGGCACCGCTAGCTCACGATAATACACATCTTTAGGTATAGATGCTTCAGGATTCGCGGCCAGCTTGGCAAGGTAATCGGCTTCAGCATTTTCCTCTCGGGGGACGTGCTCGAAGCTGACTTGCATGCCCTCTTTCTTTATTTCCACTAGTTCTCGCGTTACCTTAGAGAGGTATTGCACCATAATAGGTTCTCGAGCCTGAGAGTGTCCTGAGACCTGGTCAATTATCAATTTGGAGTCTCCACAAATTTTTAGACGCAGATCTCCTGTTTGGCCGGTATCGCGCCTTCCCTTAGAAGAAAACTCTCTTCCTATTCTGAGTCCAGCTAGCAACGCCTCATATTCGGCTGCGTTATTGGACAAAGGATGCAAGATTCGAATAGCATACCGTATATGCATTTCGTGCGGCCCGTTTATGAAGACTCCAACCCCCGCCAGTTCTTGGTTTTTGGCTCCGTCCACATGAACGATCCAAAGATCTGTATAAGTTTCTGGGAACGGGAGATCCATATCGTTCCATTCCGCTTCCGGTACACCACTCAAAGGGTCCTCTGTGAAAGTACACTCCGCTATAAAATCAGCAAGGACCTGAGCCTTTACGGATGGCCGTGACTGGTATCTCAAACCATATTGTTCGAGTTCTAGGGCCCAGATCAGCATTCTTCCTGAAGATTCAGGCTTTCGAAATATCCTCTTCAAGGGTTGGTCTGTAAGTACAACGATAGGATAAGACTGGAAGTATCGGTCCATCTTGCGGGCGGCTTGTATAAGGGCGAACGCTATTTTCTCAATACGAGCATATCGCCGTTCCGCGTCCTTTAAGACATGACTCACGAAGTAAACTGGGCGATGAGTGCGGTTATCGTCACGAACAAGGACGGCACTGACCACTTCGTCCGCCGCGCCCAAGTACAAATACAGAGTATCGCCGGACTCGGGCCTTGTCAATAACAAATCAGATGAAAAATAGTCCTTTAAGTCCACAAATGCTTGCTCACATTCTGGGGTCCACCCGAACGTGGCTTTCCGTCGTATGACTTTGAAAAAGGGGAGACACTTTTCTCCTTGCTTGGAGACGAATCGTCCCAGAGCGATAACGCACCCTGTTAGCCTTTGCACTTCTTTAACGGTTCTTGGCGATATCATATCATGTATAGCTTTAACCTTGGATGGATTAGGCTGGATACCTTTCTAGCTAACTACGTAGCCCAAGAACTTACCCGTCTGGAATGCAAACATGCACTTCCGGGGGTTTAGCTTCATGCGATACCTTGTCATCACATCAAAAACTTCCTTTAGATCCTGCAGGTGATCATGAAAATTCGCACTCTTTACCAGTATGTCGTCAACATATGCTTCCACATTTCTCCCTATCTGTTCCTCAAAAATCTTATTTGCCATTCGCTGAAACGTGGCCCCCGCGTTCTTTAGTCCAAATGGCATCGCTGTGTAACAATACGTGGCTTTAGGAGTAAGGAAGGCGGTCTTCTCCTCATCCTCTAGGGCCATAGGGATTTGATGATATCCAGAATTGGCGTCCAACGAGCTTAGATATACGTACCCAGCAGTTTGATCAACCAACTGATCTATGCGAGGAAGCGGGTAGCAATCCTTAGGACAAGCATCGTTCAAATCAGTGAAGTCAATGCACATACGCCAGTCTCCATTGGGTTTAGGAACAAGAACCGGGTTGGCTAACCAAGTGGGATATTGTACTTCGCGAATGAAACCCGCGTCAAGGAGCTTCACAACCTCCTTTTCCACAGCCGACGCTTTTTCGGTGGAGAACGCCCGTCATTTTTACTGAACTGACTTGGCGTTGGGGTCAACGTTAAGCCTGTGCTCGGCTATTTCTCGGGATATACCTGGCATATCGGCGGGTTCCCATGCGAAATTTCCTTGGCATTTGTTCAGCAGCCGTGCCAGTTGAAGATTTTCCGCTGGGCTGAGCTTATCGCTGACCAGGAAGCTGGCTCCCTCTTTGCCTATCACTGATACGGGCACCATCTTGTCAAGGGGTTGAGCGCGTTTTTCATCACCCTGCTCGTAGGGGTCTGCCGCTATACACACGTATCTATCGCAGCTCGTCCGAGTCATGAGCGAATAGCATTCTGCCGCCAGTTTCTGATCACCTTTTATCGATACCACCCCGTCCCAGGAGGGGTATTTCATCTTTAGATGTTTTTGTGATATCGCCGCTCCAAAGCGATTGAGGAAAGGCCGTCCGAGTATGACGTTATAGGGCAGATTCAGATCCACAACAAGGAACAACAAATTCTCTGACCGTTTGTAAGTGTCTTCTCGGAAGTATACGGGTAGGGTGATTACTCCCGTAACAGGGATAGGGGTCCCATCCACTCCGACTATGGGTCTCTTACTAGGCGTTAACTCGTCGTGGGGGCGTTTCATGAGATTGTAAGCTTCCAGCGAAAAAAGGTTCACGGCACTCCCGTTGTCCACAAGAGTCCTTCTTATACCATGACTGGCGATGACAGGTGTGACTACCAAGGCGTCATTATGGGGATAGATAACGCCTTTCTCATCCTCTTCTGAAAAGGATAAGATCATGCGATCAAGTATGTCTATTGCTCCACCTTTCTTTGTCATGCCGTCTCGCGTACGCTTTTCCCCTTTCGCCACCATCGACTGTTCTGATTCATCTGTGTAGGGGATCCCTCCTGCTATGATATTGATTATGGGGATGTCGTCGCCATCTATCGCGAAGGTTTCCATACCCTTTCCTTTGGGAGCGTTATCCGGCTGTGGGACTGGAGGGGGCCTTGGTCGCTCGTCTACCGCTCTTCTTATCGGATTGTTTCGGGCATCTTCCCTTACTTGAGTCGCAAATTCTCCCAGATATCCTTCCTTCACCAAGCGTTCTATCGCCCACCTTAATTCTCTGCAAGCCTCTGTGGAATGTCCTCTGGCTTTGTGGAACTTACAGTAAGCGTTTTCTCTCCTGCCTAAAAGCACTCCAGGTTTCGTGGGTGCCGGATAACGGATAGGAAGATCTCGCTGTTCCGCTATCGCCAATATCTCCGCTCTCGGTACATTCAAGGAGGGAAAATCCGGATCATACGCCCGATTTTTGTTAGCATTCCCTTGACGCTGACGAGGGGAACTACCTTGTCTTCCTTTCGAGGAATTTCCTTTTTGCTTATCGTAGGTCTTTGGGATGTAATCTTTCCGTCGAGCGTAATCATCAGTGTAATGATCGTCAACCAGAGGATTTGCGGGAGCGGCAGGGATGCGAGGTGCCCCAGGCGGCATATCAAATGTTCTATTTCTATTTTCTTCTTCTTCCATTTTCGCATAATTATGGGCTTTAAGTCTTAGTGCGTCCAAGGATATTGGAGGATCCACCATCAATGCATCTTTCAGTTTTCCATAATGGCAGTTTCTTTTCAGAGCTTCTATGGCGAAATCAACGGTAACGCCCGGCGTTAATGACATTTCCAGATCGAATCGGCTAAGAAATTCTTTCAATGTCTCTTGGGGCTTCCGCTGTATGTCAAATAACGCTGCGGCAGATTTCCGAATTGGAATTGCTGTACTAAATCTGCTCCGAAATTTGGATTCCAGCTGTGCGAAATTACTAATGGATCCGCCAGGAAGACCTTCAAACCAAAGACGAGCAACTCCCGATAAGGTCATAACAAATATCTGACATAAAGCCGCATCACTGTGAGTTTGAAACTGGACGAAATCCTTCACTTTGTTGATGTGCGAAATAGGATCTTTAATACCATCATAAGTATCAGCGGGAAGCTTCACTCGCCTGCTGACCCTGTGACGTCTTACACGACGACTGAAAGGGTGACCTGAGGTATCATCAAGAATCTCACGCGCATGACGTGGGGGAGATATGTCTCCTTGTCGCCCTCCTTCCCTTAGTTCAGGTATATGATGTCGCCTGGGAGACCGACTGCGACTCCTGGGAGAACGACTTTGATTTCTTCTGCTACTAGATCTTTCACTGTACACGGGAGATAAACTCCTGTTTGTTCCTTCCCTCCGTCCGGCCCAACGGTTCCTTAACGCCTCAAGCTGCCTGTCTTCCTGCAGAAGAAGTCTTTGCGGCATTTGCGGTACATAAGCCTCTACTCCTCCTTGAGTGAGTTGTACGCGACCAACCGAAGGATTTCCTACGGATAAAGGCACTTGGGGGTTCTCTGGAAACAACGGGGGCAGAGGTCGATCAGCAACAATAGATGATGTGAACAAGACGCGAGGAGGAACGCTAGATCCAGAAGCACCGGACGTGACTCTAGTGGCCATTTCAGTCAAATATTCCAGGCGGGAACGAAGGGCCGCTATTTCCATAGCAAAGGGATTTTCATTGTTAAGCACAGATCCTTCCAAAAGAGGAGTATAAAGATCAGATCCCACTGTCTGTGATGAAGAAATGACCGTCTGTGAGGAGATAGATCCTCCGGCGATCCCGACCGAGAGGTCCAGAGGTCCCGAGATAGTCGATTGCGTCGTCATAGAGAGGTCAGCAGTAGCAAAAGGAAATAACCGCCTGCGAGTTGAAAAAGGAATACTAGAAAATGTAGTCCGGTCTTGCTCCGATCTGGCTGTCATAACCGTTCCGATCTCCCAACTAAACGGATCTTGGCTATTAAGGACACTCACTTAATACACCAAAGCTCTCAACGAGAGCACCATTTGATAAGATCCGAGATCTCTTCGGGTCGGTAAACGGCTGCTGCAGCTAGTCGGAGGGGAAGCGATCGGCGTCAGAGATACCTGCAAAGCGCCGGAGGGGGACTCCGGCGTAGACACTCCGATGCTTAAGTCAGTTCGAGTTTTTAGAATGGTAGAGGTTCTCCAAGATGATCTCGATCTTACCTTCTGTTTGGAAAGATTGGGGTATTTATAGGCCGAAGTTGGCGATACCTGACAGCGATAAGGGTGCAGCGATAAGCATCGTCCGAAGATATCGCCTCCAGCGATAATGGGTGAGCCATCGCGGGCGATAATCACATAAGGCCTATCAGGAGCGACATCCTCTCACTTCCTCTAGGATGGGATGACGTCGTGCGCGTAAAGATGCATGAGATCCCCCCCCGCTGAAGTCGACCATCCTAGGAAACTTCCGCCGGCCCGGGCGATAGGTTGGCTTTTCAGGGAAGCGTATAGAAACTCGTCCAGGATAGATGCCGTGGCTACAATATTGCCGTCAGGAGCATTACAATTGTTATCAACAAGCATACATGGCGCCCCCCCTCAACTCACTATTAAGATGGAGAACGAAGATCCTTGCCGTCATTGAGAGCAAGGGATTGTCGGTCCGGTACCCCTTTACCAGGCTGGGTGAGATTGTCGGGGGCAACAGAAGCCTGTATTGTCATTTCCATAAGGCAAGCGGACACGACACAGAAGGGTGTCGAACGTTGAGAGTGGTCATTGAACGAATGATAGAAGAGGGATATCTCCCGGAGTACGAGACCAAGGGAAATGCATAATTCCCTAGAAATCAGCCGAGATCGATCCTTGGGCCTAACGGAAAGCAGATCGCTACTGACCCAAACGCCATACCAATACCAACTGCTAAGGGAAGAGAAGTACTATTGACGTCCGAAGACGGGGATCGAATGATTAGCTTTATAGTTGGAGGTGCGATGAATCCCCCGGAACCTCATATCGGTGACAAACGGAAGTGCGAGCAACCCCCACCGGAGGATACTGCATTCGGCCTCCTTGACCGAATGACGATATCCTTCTCAGAAGAAGACTGCCAAGGGGTGAGATACCCGCAGAATGACGCCTTTGTGATCACGACGTATGTTGGGGATTTCGGGGTAAGGAGGACTCTCGTGGACAACGGAAGCTCCGTCAACCTACTTTCGCCTAGGGTATATGGGATCATGAGGAGACCCGAATCGAAACTAATGCCATGTTAGAAGCCCATCATCGGGATAGATGGGATCGCCATTCCGATAGTGGAGATCACCTCCCTATCGGTGTCGTTCAAAGAAGATGATTCAAAGAGATCAGAGCAACAACTGTTCATGATAGTTGACCTCAACTTACCTTACAACGCCATCCTAGGGCATCCGTTCTTAAACACTTTTAGAGCAATCATATCCCAATGGCATCTAAAGATAAAATTTCCCTCTTGGGACAGTGTTGTCACAATCAGAGGCGATCAGAAGATAGCGGCAGAATGCTACCTCAACATGGTAGGGGGCAGGTACGATGACTACGTTTGTGTTGCCAACAACCCCCTAGAGTTAGAGGATGAAAGGTGCGCCCAGCCGTTAGAAAGTATGATATCGGTGCCTGTGGAGGAAATGCCCACCGAAAGCTTCCTTGTCAGCGAGAGGTTAAATCCGGAAGAGCGCCAGCGGTTGGCGCAATTATTGAACAAATGTGGAGGAGAGTTCGCTTGGGCATCCACAAACATGCCTGGCATCCCCAGAGAGGTAGCCAAACACCAATTGAATGTTGATCCGGAGGCCAAACCAGTACAGCAGAAACGCAGAGCTTTCTCGAAAGAAAAGGCCGATGCAATCGAGAAAGAAGTGACTAAGCTTCTGCGAGCAAACTTCATTTTAGAGGTTCAATATCCGTCATGGTTGGCCAATCCAGTGGTTGTTCTAAAGCCTAACGGAGAATGGAGAATGCGCATCGACTTCACTTCTCTAAACGAAGCATGCCCGAAAGACTGCTTCCCACTCCCCTAAATCGAGCAGTTGGTAGATCGAATGACGGGCTATGAGTTCTTAAGCTCACTAGACGCGAATTCAGGATATCACCAAATACCCATGGCGCTAGAAGATGAGGAGAAGACAACTTTCGTCACTCCGACATGAACTTATTGTTACTGCGCCATGCCTTTCGGCTTGAAAAATGCTGGGGCCACCTTCCAACGGACAGCGAACAAAATGTTCAAAGCTCAGCTAGGCAGAAACCTTGAGGTGTATATCGATGACATGCTAGTGAAGAGAAAGAGTTTCGAGAGCCATCTGGCCGACTTGGCTGAAACCTTCCAAACTATGTGCGCATTCGGCATGAAGCTCAACCCTGAGAAGTGCATGTTCGTATTCCAAACGGGAAAGTTCTTGGGCTACATCATTAGCCGTGAGGGCATCTTGTCCAACCATATCAAGCTGAAAGCCATCCATGACATGATATCCTCACGGAACATCAATGAAGTCCAACGACTCACTGGTAAGGTGATAGCCTTGAGTCGTTTTATCGCCAAACAAGGCGAGCGATGCCTCCCTTTCTTCAAACTTATTCAGAACAATGCATTGTTCGGATGGACAGAAGAGTGCGAGAAAGCCTTCTCGGACTTGAAGGAGTACCTCACATCCAACTTACTACTCAAACAGCCTGAACACGGAGATACCCTTTTTCTATACCTTGGAGTGGCCGAAGAAGTAGTAAGTGTCGTCTTGGTACAGGACGAAGAGGGCATCCATAAGCCCATCTATTTCATCAGCAGGGTCTTGAAGGGCCCGGAATTATGGTACAACCGTATGAAGAAAGTAGCTTTCGCCTTAGTACAAGAAACCCGGAAGTTGGCGCGCTATTTTCAAGCACATCCGGTTATCGTCTTAACAGACCAGCCGCTACGAAAAAATTTCAAGAGACTAGAGACGTCAGGACAAATGGTCATATGGGCTATCAAGTAAGAGCAACATGGCCTGCAATACCAATCCCGGTCGTCGGTTAAGACACAACCTTTAGCCGATTTTATCACCGAATGCACATTCTCAGGTGAGCCATCCTTCGAACCAAGAAAGGCTGACTTAGAGGACATGGATCCACCCTACCTAGAAACATTCGAGGATAAATGGGTCATCTTTGTCGATGGGGCCAAGAATCAAGAATCTGCTAGAGCAGGCATCATCGCTTTCAGGCCAGAGGGAATCAAGTTGCGTTATGCATTGAGAATCTCAAAATCGTTGTCTAACAACGTGGTAGAATACGAGGCAGTTCTGGCCGGCCTACGTATCGGAAGAGAGCTAACGGCCAAGAGGATTCGCGAGCAAGGAGAAACAGAGGAGCCACATCTAGAAATACACAGCGACTCAAAGCTGGTAGTGGACCAAGTCAACGGCCACGCACAAGCAAGGGACCCCACAATGATTCGCTACCTTGCAAAGGCAAAACAAGAGCTGGCGGCTATCAAAAACCAAGGAATTCGCGTGACCATCGATCACATCCCAAGAGAGGAAAACGTAGAGGCTGATGAAATTGCAAAACTAGCCGCCGACCCCAGTGCTATCATACCAAAGGACGTTATGATTGAAGAGATCCTGATTCCATCTTTCATGGAGGAACAACTCACTCTATGCGTCGAGGAGGACGAGAGGGATTGGCGCACACTAGTGATCAAGTATCTGAAACACAGCATTCTGCCGACAGACCCTACGACCAAGATGAAAATTCTCAAACGGGCGGAGAGATGCTCAATGTTTGATGGGGAGCTCATTCGCCATTGTTTCTCACATCCAGTGGCAAAATGTCTATCGAAGGATGAAGGGCATTACACCTTACGAGAAATCTATGAGGGTATCTGCGGCATGCATACCTCTGGAGGAACAATGGCCGCGCAAGTTCTCCGCAATGGATTTTATTGGCCCACCATCCGGAGAGATTGTGATATTTTTGTAAGAACTTTCCAAAAATGACAGGGATTTGCAAGGATCCCCAGACAACCAGCCACGAAGATATCGGCGATGGTTAGTCCTTGTCCGTTTGCCCAGTGGGGCATCGATATCATGGGACCATTCCCAGTAGCCTATCCCCAGCTCAAATTCGTTATTCTTACGGTAGACTACTTCACTAAGTGGTCAGAAGCAGAGGCCATCCCAGATATCACGGGGGAGAAAACATGGCAATTCTTCAAAAACTAAGTAATCCTGCGCTTCGGCATCCCTAGGATCCCTGTTAGTGATAACGATACACAGTTCACTAGCGCCTTTTTCAGAAGGCGGTGTGAGGAGTTTGGGATAGAACAGAAATTCTCCTCCGTCGCTCACCCACAGACAAACGGCCAAATAGAATTCACCAATCGGACCATCTTGGGCGAAATCAAAAGAAACTTGGAAGGAGCTCGCACACAGTGTGCGGATGAGTTACCTTACGTCATGTAGGCGTACCGAATGACAATCAAAGTGAGTACGGGGGAGACTCCCTTTGCACTGACATACGACACTGAAGCCGTAACCCCGGTAGAGATTGGGGCCCTCAGCTTACGCATCGACTATTTCAATGAGGAACAAAATGAAGATACTGCAAGAGCAAGTTCTGCTAAAAACACTACTCTACAAACGCAAAATGGCCAAGTACCACAACCGACGTGTTAAAGAAAGGTTGTTGAAAGCAAACGACTTAGTGCTACGCAATAGAGAAGCTACCGGGCCAAAGATAAAGAAGCTCTGCCCCAACAGGGACGGACCCTTTCGGGTCACCCGCGTTATCAGAAAAGGCGCGTATCATCTAGAAAAGCTTAACGGTACGCCTTTGCCCAACTCTTGGAATATAGCCAACTTAAAGTTGTATCACCCGAGAGCAGATGTATTACTTATAACATCCACTTAAATAAATAGCATCGTGGACGTAGGCTTTTAAAGGGCCGAACCACGTTAAAAAACACCGGCGTCAATATTTCATAATATAGTAAAACCCATCTTCCGTTTTCCTCAAACAGACAGATGGGGAGAGCTGCTTTGTCAGCTAACGGTATGCATTTCGGCCAGGATCCAGTCGTGCATCGACACATGATCATGCACGGACAAACGATCGCGTGGCTTAAGGATGCGCACTAAGACATATCCCAAAACCCTTCTTCATTTTCCTTGAACAGGAGATTGGAATAAAGCCATCTCCATTTTCATCAAATGAGCGACTGGAAAACCCATCTTCCGTTTACCTCAAACGGATACTGAAGAGTCAAACGGAGAGAGCAACTGGAGTGAGGCCAACGTCGTGTCAACTAAAGGTACGCCATCAAACCAACAACAAGGCTAACGATAATGACACAAGCAGATAAAAGACACAATCGGAGGTAAACAAAGGTATTATTACAACACTACTCCAAAATTTTAGAAAGACATTTTTTATTATTATGAAAGCCATACGACATCTACATAACCAAAAGACAGAAAGAAAAGCTATCTACTGGCCACCGAAAGGTGGAATGTCCCCCAGAGTGCGCGCAACATTCCCAAGTTCAATAGGGATAGGCCTAACACTCTGTAGATAACTTTCCAACAAAATCTTCTTATTTTGAAGCATGTTAATAGAAACCTCGACATGAAGAAGACAGTTGCCAACAGAAGACACGATCTCCAAGGCATCATCATCATCCTCCTCTATCTTCATATCCCTCTTAGCCACCATCGGATACGTAATCTCCTCCAAGTATCCGATCTCCACTTCAGTATCGCGAATCATATCTTGGATCGCAACAATATGATTAACGGAGTTCCTTTTCACACCCGCAACCATAAACAGAAACACTCCTTTGGTCTGCTCATCCATAATGACAAAAGAATAGAGAATGAACAGAAAAAGAGAAAGACGCAAGCCAAGTGAGAAATCAAAGACGAAGAAGGGCCAATTTATAGGCATGCAAACACCTCGTCGAGAAGCCAACCATGTAAAGCAACACAACGCTCATAAAGGCAACCATTGGGAAAATGTGAAAACAACGGTAAAAAAGACATTCAATACACCATAACCCACAACAGATTCATTTCACAAAAGCAAGCATTTTTGCAAAGTCAAGCAAGTTCTCCACAAAGTCAAGCGAACAAAAATGAACGTTATACAAAGTCATGGTCAAAGTTCAAATAGGTCCAAAACAAACAACAAATTATAAAGGCTGAAAAGGAGAAGAAACTAAGAATCAGCAGACGACGGAGGTTTAACAGACGAATCCCCAAAGGTCAACGAAGACTGGGCAAGGCCACCCGACTTATCAAACTTGATGGTTGCCGAAACCGTCAAAATAAAATAAATACAATTCACCAAAGCTCATGTAAATAAAACAGTAGCAAGTGGTAAAAGGTTCGTCCTCAGGGATTCGGTGGCAATTAATATTCTTTATAAATGATTCGGAAAGTGACAAGTGGTAAATACCAATATTGATTTGTTGTGTTTGCAATTGCTTAAGAAATAGAAATAACATATAATAGTAACGAATAAAGAGTTGTGTGTGTTCAGAGGTGACAAAATCCCAGTGAGGATTCCGATGAGCTCGTGCATTTAATTAATTGATCATTGATTCAAGTATTTTCAAAACCAAACTTTCAGGCGGCTATAGAGATCAGGTTCTCACCTAGATCTCCTACTCTCTACCTATTCGAGATTCTTAAAGGTTCTCACCTATTAAGGTCCTTGATATATCTTATGGCCTAAAGAAGTTATTCTATTAGGTCTAATAAGATAATCAAATAATTCTACCATAAGAGACATTCCCGAGTTCAGGAGAGAGAAGTGTCTACTCCTGTAAACTCGACTTTAATTGTTTTCCAATCTGACCCGTCGATCAGTTGGTTGCCTTCGTATCACTTTCTACAATGTAGACTCCAAAGTATCAAGAGAAGACAGTAATCTACAAATTCTAGTGTAGTTGATCATGCTTCAAAAGAAGTATGCATAATTTGACAATCAATTAAAACAATTAAAGATGAAAGATGGGATTTAATAAATTCGTTTAGATCTCACAATCAATTAAGCATGGTTGTTAATCCTCACAAGGAATAAATGGAATTTAGCCTATCATCATATGAAGTAAATAAATAAATAAGATGAAAGCATAGTAATTTAATTAATCAAAGAAAAGGAAATAGCAACAGCGTTCAAGCTATTGCAATGGAGTTGTGTCTCTGCCAAAAAGAAAGAAATTTGCTATTTGTAAAAGATGAAGTAAGTAGTACAGAGGAGCAACCTCCCTTAAATAATAAAAACTACTTAATTGTTTAATTCCAAAATTTAAAAATAGGATAATATCTAATAATAATTGTTCCACAATCCTAACAGAAGCGTAGGAGAATATCAGTGGCAGCAGGACTTCTTGTTCCAGTAGGAGACCGCAATCAAAATCTTCTAGAATAAACAGCAACCACAAAATTGCTCTGCAACAAACGGTTTCAGCTCCTAAGGAATGAAATGCTGTCCAACAACGTTCTCTGTAATAAAGGAGTGAAAAAACTGAGAATTAGCAGTATCATCGTTCTAAAATAGACGTAAAAGACGATGATAAATAGACATTTAACACTCCAATCAAATCCCCCACACTAACCCTTGCTCGCCCTCGAGCATTACACTCAAAACAGCCCCTAATCAGAACAAATGGTTTTCCACAAGGCAAACAAGATAAACACACTCAGCTCATAAACACAGAGTTCGGCACAACTCCTACCTAGATAACATCCACATTAAACCCAAGGAATAACGAAACCAAGGGAGAAACTTTCCCTTACATAGCATAGTCGCAAGCAGTCCTCCCAAAGGATAATGTTTACTCTCAACACTCAGAAAAACAATCACGACAATCTGTTTACGCTTAACAATGCAGGTGACAATACACAAAATTAGATTTGCACTAGTGACCCGAGTACGTAGTACACATGCGCAGGCAATCAAATAATCATGAAAACTTTGCAAAGGTAAACAAGAGAAATTGTGTAAGAGAAGAGGGTTCAAAAGGGAGGCAGGGAGAGAAGGATAGAGATTTCTTAGCTGAAGAAGCGACGCGACAAGAGACATCCTCTGTTGGCAGCAGCGCAGGCAAGGCAAAGAACGATTAGTTTTCAGCAGGGGTATTTTCTTCTTCTGTACTCGATGCGGTCAGTCGTCTGTTTTTCTTTTATGCTTTGCTCAGTCTCTGATTTCGACTCCACTTTTGCTCGAATCTTTATTCTATTATTTTTTTCATTTTTTTTCATCTTTTTCTTTTTCTTTTTCTTTTTCGAGCAAAAGGGAGTGCTTACAAACTGTTTTCAAATATCTGACTGGAGCAGCAAAGACGAATCGATTGTCTTGGCTTCAACGAATGGTGGTTTCTGCCTATATTTTTCAGCATCTTGATCTCACATTGCGTAATTTTTTCAGCTTCTATATTTCCCTTTTCTTCTTTTTGAATCCACTAATTTTCAGTGTCTTGCTGTCGCAGCTTGATACCTCCACACCGAATGATATTGCTTCTCTTTGCCCCACCTTGCCAACTACCAGAGAATATCTCTCGCCTGCTAAGAATAGAAGGAAAAGTCTCAAACAGTTAGAAGGGTGATGGAAAGAGAAGTGATATGAGTGGCAGGGGTAATATAAAAGCAAGAAAAAAGATAAGAAGAAAAATGCAAAGTTTCCAATCATTTGATCCCTTTCCCACGTCTAATGGTGCCTATACCCAGGGGTCTCATGCAAATCTAGCCAGCACAAAAGTCATGCATCCACTCAGAATAAAATTCACGGCATGAAAGTTCAAAGAGCTCACACGGGTAAACAAATGACTACAAGCGACTACAGCAAGGCATGGATATAGGAGCTAACAAGTAGTGTGGTTGTACGCGTGAATATGTGCAGTGGGATGAGTGTTCCTGTTTAAAGTGCCTAAATCATTCATTCAAATAGAGGGGCTGTTTTCAAAACAAGGGCAATGTGGTATTCAAGAATTCCAAGCAAAAATCCACAACCAATCCAGCATATATGCACAAACACAAACAATCCAGAAAATATTCAAAAACACGCAACGCAAACATATATCCTCAACCAATCCAGCATATATACACAAAGACACAAAAATACCTCCCCCACACTAGACGACACTTTGTCCTCAAAGTGTGAGAGAGGGAAAAGACTCAACTGAAAATGAAATACTAGAATTTACAAGAGGAAAGAAAGAACCCGGGGGAGATCATGGTTGAGGTGGTGCTGGTCCTTGGTCTCGAAGCAGGATGAGCAGTCTCGAGTGTAGATCTGCGAAGTTTTTTGATCTGCTTGGATTTCGTCAAGTGTCTTCATCATCAATCTTGAAGTTTCTTCTTGTCGAATCACCATCTGTCGTAGGAGGCTCAATTCTGCCTCTGTACTCAGCTCTCTGTCACGGTCTGGTTCTGAAGTCTGTCCTAGGAAAGAGGTATGGCAGGGAATGTCAGTCTGGTCTGGTGTAACAGTGTCCTCATGGGCAGTGGAGGTGTTGGCAGCATGTACGAGTTCATCCTGATGTGCAAATCTGAAGTTCCCGTCGTGTTTGTTTCCGAACACATGTTCTGATATCGGCGTGAACCCTGTATTGCTGCAAAGAACACCATTCTCCAAGTGAAAGTACCCCATCTTATCCAATGCTCGCAAATTAATTAATTTTAAATCATGAGATTTAAGGAGCGAAGAATCAGCAATATCCAAACCCAAATGGTCAACAGCAAGTGCAATGATAAGAGATCCTAAAGGCATAAGAGTCCTTGCTGTTCTAATCTGTTGGCAAAACCAATATCCTAAATTGAGTTTCCTCCTATTTAGCATGCACCATAAAATATAGAGCTCCATTTTTGACACGACACCAGATACTTTGGTTTTTCCGGACAAAATGATAGCAAGACATTTATGCAGAATCCTTAGAGACAAATCAGTAATAGCATGTGCTTTCGCATGACTATCATCAAAAGTAGCAGTAGGATCATTTGTCAATTGACGATAAGCCTCATCTTTATCAAAATCATCATGATATTCAGACAAGCAGTTAACATACCAATCCGCATTCAAATCATCAACAGATATGAATCCTAACATCACATTCAAATCATGCATGCTAATGTGTTTGTACTAATTTACCAACCGAAAATTGACCTCTTTGGCACGCATAGCATTTTTCTTGGAACGAACCATCCAAAATGAGGAGTAAAACTCCAGGTTCAGTTCCAAGAAACATGGATGAATTGAATAAAATAGTGCACGCCAACCAACATTATCAACAAACTCAGTAATAGCATAAAAAACACCTAAATTATGCAGCATTTCAATATCAATCACAGCGCAAGGTGTCACATCGCATTTTATTTTAACAGCTAACTTATGCAAAGAGTCAGGATCATCAAAACTTAACCAACCATTGAGGTTTTCAATGGTTGGGGTTACCTGCCAAGGCATTTTTGGTCCCTTATTTCTGCTTCTGACCCGAACATGTCCTCTTTGTTGTGCCGATGTGGCTGCTGGTTTGGATATTGAGGGCAACGTTCTGGTGCGCTTAAGTCTGGTATGCTCTAGCTCGCACAACTCTTCTTCCTCTTCGGTATCTGATCTGGGAGAAGGAGGCAATTTCCTCTTCTTTCCCGTATTGATTTCTTTCTCCATAGTCACTGGTCTCTTTCCTTTCCTCCTACTGGCCAAAGGAACCTCGTCTGAATCTTCCTCCGATTCAGCTCGTGTGTCTGGTTGGTTTTCTTTGAAGGTCGGGTCTGAAGCCGTATCTTCACCTGAACTTGCGGATTCTTCTCCGAATGGTGGTGCATCGGAGGTTTCGTCATGGCACAGATCTGTCTCCTCTCCTCCCACGTCGAACTCCTCTGAATCGGTTGTATGAGGCTGCTGGCCGGTGACTAGAGATGTCACGGTTGCTGGGCTTTGCTGGGTTTTGGCAGCGGTTGGTCGGGCAAGCTTCGGCGAGAGCTTCGGCGGCTGCTTTTCCAAGACGGAGGTGGGTCGTGGTTGCGGCGTGGCTGAACTCGCGACTGCTGCCGGTAAAGGTTGGGATTTGGGTGGAGGTGGTGATGGGGGTGGAGATTCGATGATGATAGGTTTAGTTTTGCTAGTAGGAGGGAGATTTTTGGGTCTTGACCGGAGTCCGGCCATGGTGGTTCCGCTGCCGCCTCTTGTAGTGACCATGGCTGTTTTGGTTAGGCATGGAACGGCTAGGGTTTTTTCGAATTTTGAGGGGTAGAAGAAGATGATGATTTTGTTATTTTGTGTAAGGAGTGGTAGAGGAGGACGGCTAAGTGGGAGCAAAAACAAATGGGCTTAGTTACTTAAGCCCATCAATGCTCCTTGGGCTAAACTCCATTTTTAAGCACTCAACCTTCATTAAACAGAAATTCAAACTTCCCAGGCTTACAAATAGGCCGAATCATGCTCAAATTCTCCTGCAAAATAAAATCAACCATAACATCAAATAACCAGAGAGCTTCCTTGACAGGGAAGCAAAAAAATAAAATAAAAATAAAAAATAAAAATAAAATCAAATAAAATCTAATAAAATTAAATAAAGTTAAAATGTGAAACTAAAAAAAAACACATGGGTTTCCTCCCATGAAGGTCCTGATTTATTGTCTTTGGATTAGACATGGATTAATTTCAGTCCTCTGAAATTCGGTGGACTTGGCATTCTTCCACCGTATAGCTCTTGAAACCTTCATGAAACGGTTTCAACCGCTGACCGTTGACCTTGAATATCTCCTATGTTTTTATATCTTGGATGTCTACAACACCATAAGGATAGACTTTAATAATTGTATACGGGCCAGTCCATCTAGATTTCAATTTTCCTGCAAAAATACGAAATCTAGAGTTAAATAACAAAACTTTCTGGCCAACATAAAAATTCTTTTCCTTAATCAAGCTGTTGTGATATTTCTTATTTTTCTCCTTGATCAATTCAGAATTCTCGTATGCATCTCTACGCAACTCTTCCAACTCTTGAAGTTGGAGTTTTCTTGCGTCTTCATCCTTACTCATCTCCATATTACACTGTTTGATCGCCCAAAATGATCGATGCGCCAACTCGACTGGGAGGTGGCAGGCTTTACCATACACAAGGTTGTAAGGAGTGGTGCCAATTGGTGTTTTGAACGCCGTTCTGTATGCCCACAAAGCGTCGTCCAATCGTTGACTCCAGTCCTTCCTATTTGGATTTACTGTCTTCGTAAGGATGGCCTTTACTTCGCGATTAGAGACTTCAGCCTGCCCATTGGTCTGGGGGTGATAGGCTGTTGACACTCGGTGGTTAACTTGGTATTTGCTAAGCAGTGTCGTGACCACTTTATTGCAAAAATGCGTTCCTCTATCGCTGATAATCACTTTGGGTGCTCCGAACCTGTTCAAAATATGAGATTTTAGAAACGATACAACAGTCTTGGCATCATCAGCCGCGGTAGCTTTGGCTTCAACCCATTTTGACAGATAGTCAACAGCAAGTATAATATACTGATTTCCCCCTGATTTTGGGAAAGGACCCATAAAGTCTATTCCCCAGACATCAAATATCTCACATGTAAAAATTAGATTTAATGGCATTTGATTTCTAGCTGAAATATTACCAACTTTTTGACAATTAGGACACTTCATGCAAAATAAATGACAGTCTTTAAACAAGGTAGGCCAATAAAAACCTGATTCTAATATTTTGATTGCTGTTCTTTTTGGGCCAAAATGGCCTCCGCATGCTTCAGAATGACAAAAGTGCAAAATAGATTCAATTTCATCACTAAGGACACATCGTCTCAATATTTGATCCTTACCGACATTCCACATGTACGGTTCATCCCAAACATTAAATTTTGAATCTCTTTTTACCTTTTCCCTCTCTCTGTAGGACATGCTCGTATCAAACTTACCTGATGCCAAGTAATTTGTGATATCAGCGTACCAGGGTCTCTCTATCAGGGCAAGGACATCAGCAAAGAACAGACTTTCGTCGGGAAATTCTTCATTGACAACATTTGAATCTGGATCCACTAAGATTCTGCTCAGATGATCAGCAACTAAATTCTCCTTGCCACTCTTGTCTTTTATTTCCAGATTAAATTCTTGTAGAAGGAGAATCCACCTTATCAACCTTGGTTTTGCTTCCTTTTTGATCAATAAATAGCGCAAAACTGCATGATCAGAATAAACAATCACTTTAGTTTGGAGTAAATATGCACGAAATTTATCAAGTGCAAAAACAATAGCAAATAACTCCTTCTCAGTGGTTGTATAATTTCTCTGCGCGTCATCCAACATGCGAGATGCATAATAGATGACATGCGGATCTCGTCCTTCTTTTTGTCCCAAAACAGCACCTACAGAATGGTTAGAAGCATCACACATTATTTCAAAAGGCAAATTCCAATTGGGTGCTTTTATCACGGGTGCTGTGGTTAATTTTTCTTTAAGCATGTCAAAAGCAGCCTCGCAATCAGCCTCGAATTTGAACTCCACTTCCTTCTACAATAATCTACAAAGTGGTTCTGCTATCCTGGAAAAATCCTTTATAAATCTTCGATAAAACTCTGCATGTCCTAAGAAAGAACGCACTTCATGAACATTAGTAGGATAAGGTAAAGAATCAATAACATCAATTTTCGCCTTATCTACCTCTATACCTTTTTGGGATATAACGTGTCCTAAAATCAGCCATTGGTTTACCATAAAATGACACTTTTCGTAGTTTAAAACCAAGTTAGTTTCTAGACAACGCTTAAGTACTTTTTCCAGATTTTCAAGACATTCATCGAAGGAATTTCCATATACAGTAAAATCATCCATAAAAACTTCTATTCCTTCAGCAATAAAATCAGAAAAAATACTCATCATGCATCTTTGAAAGGTTGCAGGTGCGTTACATAATCCGAAAGGCGTACGCTTGTAAGCAAAAGTCCCAAAAGGGCATGTAAATGTGGTTTTATCTTGATCCTCAATTGCGACGGGTATTTGGTGAAAACCAGAATACCCATCAAAGCAACAGTAATGAGACTTACCTGAGAGTCTCTCTAGCATTTGATCGATAAAAGGGATGGGGAAGTGATCCTTCCTAGTTGCTGAATTAAGTCTTCGGTAATCAATGCACACCCTCCAGCCGTTTTGCACTCTTGTAGGTATCAAATGTCCTTCGCTATTCTCGACCACTGTGAATCCGGTATTTTTAGGCACCACCTGCACAGGACTTACCCAAGAACTGTCAGAAATAGGGTATATTACTCCAGCATCTAAGAGTTTCAATACCTCCTTTTTAACCACATCCATCATAGGTGGGTTAAGCCTTCTCTATGGCTGTGTAACGGTCTTACAGTCTTCTTCCAAGTGGATCTTATGCGTGCAAATTGCGGGGCTGATCCCTTTAATATCAGCTATTGTCCAACCTATGGCTTGCTTATTTTCCTTCAAAACCCGCACAAGTCTATCTTCTTCCACTTTAGACAGCTGGTTTGAGATTATCACTGGTAAGCTTTCTCCCAAACCTAAATAAGAATACTTTAGGTGATTGGGTAAAGTCTTCAATTCCAGATCTGGAGCCTGCAAAACAGAAGGGATAAGGGAATTATTAATTCACGGAAGATCTATAATTTTCAGATTTGTTACGACTGGTTTGGATGCATCTAGCTGGTACACTACTGCTTCGATCTCCTCTTTCACCTCCACTTTCTTCTCCAGTTCTTCCAATGTGATATAATCTATACTCCTGGTTAGTACATAATCCAAAGGATCAGTATACTCAAGTTCAAAAATATCTTCATCATCTAAATCAATAGCATTAATGAAATTAAGACAATTCGAATCCTCAGGATATCTCATAGCATCATACATGTTGATTGTGATAACTTCACCCATAAATTCTAAAGTTAAACACCCTCCATGAACATCAATTTTAGCTCGTGCGGTCCTCAAGAAAGGCCTACCTAACAATATTTCGGTAGATTTGGAAGTGTGTTCATTTTCCATGTCAATTACATAAAAATCAGCAGGAAATACTAGATTATTATCCTGTACTAACACATCTTTAATTACCCCAACGGGATAAATAATAGACCTGTCAGGTAGCTGAATCACTAATCTTGTTTCCTGCAATTCACCGATTTTTAAGCTTTTGAACAAGGTTAAAGATAAAACATTTATTCCCGCTCCCAAATCACACAGTGATTTTTCAATTACCTGATCTCCTATCTTACATGGGATCACAAACGTTCCACCATCCTTACACTTATTCGGTAATTTCTTCTGAAAAATGGCGGAAACATTTTCGTTTAAGTTGATTCTTTCCACTCCTGCAAGCCTTTTTCTGTTAGTGCACAACTCTTTTAAAAATTTCGCATATTTTGGTATTTGTGCAATCACATCAAGAAGACGTATATTTACAGCTACTTTACGAAATAACTCTAAAATAGCTTTTTCATCCTTTACCTTCTTGGTCTTTTCAGACCTATCAGGGAAAGGAAGAGGAATTACCTGCTGATTCTTCTTGGGCTGGACTGGTTCTAGAGTAGGACTTACATTAACTGGTTTTTCAGTAGTTACCTCCGCTTCAGGTTCGTATTGGTCTGGGGTAAGGATTTCTGACGGCTTCTTTCCCAGGCCTGGGGCAAGGACTGTCTCGTCTGAAATTTCAGCTCCACTTCTCAATGTCATTGAACAGAGGTGTTTTGGATTGTCCACAGTACTCGATGGCAGCTTCCCTTGCTCCTGTTTCTGGTTGGTTAATGCAGATATCTCCTTCTGCATTGCCGCTATGCTAGCTTGCATATTGGCTTGCGTAGCATGCATGAATTGTTTTAGCATGTCTTCCACTGACGGGTCAGTAAGCATTAGGGGCTGTTGTGGCGCCGGTAACTGTGGAACAGTAGGTCTGGGCACGAAATTTTGGAGGTTTATTGGTGGTGTTTGGTGTGTTTGAGCCTGGTATTGGTTATTGGATGAATATTGATTTGGCTGATGTACTACAACGTTGGAGTTTGTGTTCTCTTTCCAACCAGGGTTATTGTTGAACTGATTTTGGTACTGATTTTGGTTATTTTGATTGAATCTGGGTTTGTGAGGTGGGTACTTTCCATATTCCTGCCGGTACTGCATTACTAAGTTGACCTCTTCGGGTGTTCCATTGTTCAATATGCAGTCATCTGTATGGTGTCCTAGCTGGCCGCATGTACCACACATGATGGTAGGTTGTACTTGCTGTACTTGTACCTGTGAGTGTCCTGCTAAAGTATTCAAACGATCAGAAAGTTCAGTCAATTGAGTTTGAATTGAGGACACATTACCAGTTGGCGTATCTCTTTCACTTGACTCATTGTGGAAGCTATTTTCAGCCAAGGTTTCAATCAAATGGTTAGCTCTTGTGAGAGTGCAATCTTGTAGTGCGCCTCCTGCAGCTCCATCCACTACTAACTTGTCTCTCATGCACAAACCGTCATAGAAATATTGTACTGAATTCCAATCAGATACTCCATGGTTTGGGCAGATTTCCTGTAGGTCTCTGAACCTTTGGTAATACTCCCCAAAGCTCTCCATAGGGTTCTGTTTGATGGATACAATGTCCTTCCTAGCACTTCCAGCTTTACCAGAGGACCAATATTTGTTGATAAAGGTACTCAACATCTGCTGCCATGTATTTATGGAGTTATGAGGAAGGCTAAGGAACCAATTCCTAGCTTTATCCTCTAGGGTCCATGGAAAAGCTCGAAGTTTAGCTCGGTTGATATCCACTCTAGGGGGTTTGTGAGTGTCACATTCCCAATGGAAGTACTACAAGTATTTGAATGGATTCTCGCTAGGCAAACCGTAGAATTTCTTAAGGTTATGGATCATGTTTGGTTTTAGATTCCAATCATGTTCTACGGGAGGATATTGGATACAAAAGTGTGTATCCGGTGGTGGTCCTTTATTGTTTCTTTGTCTGAAGGTTTGCTCAGGAGGGGGAGGTGGTGGCTGGTTATTTTGGTGGTCATCCGTGACTGGTTCAAAAAATGGGTTATTTCGGATTGCTGATGGTCCTTCCCCTAGGTCTGGGATAAGGGCCCTTTGTGGTGTCTGAAAATTATTTTCTGGTTGCTGTTCTTCAGGAATAGCCCTCTGATTTTTTGCTTGCTTCCGATACTGTGTTTCCCTTCTTGTAATTTCTGGGTTGTACGGAATCAATTCTGAATTAGAGGTCCTGGTCATACACAAAGAAAATTAATTAGTACCGATGAATCCCCGGCAACGGCGCCAAAATTTGATGGTTGCCGAAACTGTCAAAATAAAATAAATACAATTCACCAAAGCTCATGTAAATAAAACAGTAGCAAGTGGTAAAAGGTTCGTCCTCAGGGATTCGGTGGCAATTAATATTCTTTATAAACGATTCGGAAAGTGACAAGTGGTAAATACCAATATTGATTTGTTGTGTTTGCAATTGTTTAAGAAATAGAAATAGCATATAACAGTAGCGAATAAAGAGTTGTGTGTGTTCAGAGGTGACAAATTCCCAGTGAGGATTCCGATGAGCTCATGCATTTAATTAATTGATCATTGATTCAAGTATTTTCAAAACCAAACTTGCAGGCGGCTATAGAGATCAGGTTCTCACCTAGATCTCCTACTCTCTACCTATTCGAGATTCTTAAAGGTTCTCACCTATTAAGGTCCTTGATATATCTTATGGCCTAAAGAAGTTATTCTATTAGGTATAATAAGATAATTAAATAATTCTACCGTAAGAGACCTTCCCGAGTTCAGGAGAGAGAAGTGTCTACTCCTGTAAACTCGACTTTAATTGTTTTCCAATCTGATCCGTCGATCAGTTGGTTGCCTTCGTATCACTTTCTACAATGTAGACTCCAAAGTATCAAGAGAAGACAGTAATCATACAAATTCTAGTGTAGTTGATCAGGCTTCAAAAGAAGTATGCATAATTTGACAATCAATTAAAACAATTAAAGATGCAAGATGAGATTTAATAAATTCGTTTAGATCTCACAATCAATTAAGCATGGTTGTTAATCCTCACAAGGAATAAATGGAATTTAGCCTATCATCATATGAAGTAAATAAATAAATAAGATGAAAGTATAGTAATTTAATTAATCAAAGAAAAGGAAATAGCAACAGCGTTCAAGCTATTGCAATGGAGTTGTGTCTCTGCCAAAAAGAAAGAAATTTGTTATTTGTAAAAGATGAAGTAAGTAGTACAGAGGCGCAACCTCTCTTAAATAATAAAAACTACTTAATTGTTTAATTCCAAAATTCAAAAATAGGATAATATCTAATAATAATTGTTCCACAATCCTAACAGAAGCGTAGGAGAATATCAGTGGCAGCAGGACTTCTTGTTCCAGTAGGAGACCGCAATCAAAATCTTCTAGAATAAACAGCAACCACAAAATTGCTCTGCAACAAACGGTTTCAGCTCCTAAGGAATGAAATGCTGTCCAACAACGTTCTCTGTAATAAAGGAGTGAAAAACCCGAGAATTAGCAGTATCATCGTTCTAAAATAGACGTAAAAGACGATGATAAATAGACATTTAACACTCCAATCAAAACTCCTCGAGATCTATGGCAGAAAGGCACCGTTGGGCAGAATCAATCACCTTTGACAGCTCAAAGCCAGGACCATCATAACTCTCAGAAAAGGTCAGCTGCATGGCGTCAACGACTTGATCCTTAAACCAATCCATCTTCTGTTGGACTCTACTCAGCTCTGATCGAAGCCTTTCGGAAGCCGTCATCGCCTCGACAGTCTTTCCCCTCTCCAGCACATTCTCCCTGGTCAAATCCTCCAGTCGGCCACTATCGGCATCTCTCTCCCACTTCAGGGCAGCTAACTCCTAATGGACGCCCATGAGCTCAGTAGCTTTCGCCTGGGTATTCTTTACCTCCACCCGAAGGTCCCTCAGATCCGCCCTCATGCGATCATTCTCAATCCGAATAGGTCATCCTCCGATAATTCATGCGGCAACGGTTTGGTCCAAGAGCTTTCGGTGATGTAACGGTTGAACCCAGACCTCCATGTAGATGCTGGCAATTCGAGGATAAAGAAACAGTTTCTCCAATTCTTGACAAAAGAATCAAACTTTTGGAAATGCAGCGTGAGCGGTATCACAGACGGATCAGACCTTCGGGGATGGATAGGAATCCAACCTGTCCGGACACCCAGTTGAAAGAAATACCTGAGGAGCACGAGGCTAGGAGTCGGAATGCCATCCTCCTCACACACCCGAATGAAGGCATAGATTCCAGACCACGAGTTCGGCGGGATCTGCCCCAGATTCAGATCAAGCTCCTTCAATATGCGGAAAACCAAATCATGCAGCGGAAGGCGAAACCCATATTGAAACATCCGCGTGTATAACACACGGTCATTCTCGGTAAAATGAGTATTCAGCCTAACCTGCGCCGCAATACAGGTCGTATAGACATCAGGCAGAATCCCATCAAAGGAGACCAACTCATTCTGCATTTCATGAGAATCGGTTATGACCGACGGCGTGGCCTCTATCTCAACCTCCACCTGAGTCTGAGGCCTTTCCAAAGGTGCGGGAAAAGCGGTTGAAGAAGCTATGAGAGAGAAGTAAGATGAAAAGAAGAAAATCCAAATTAAGAGAAGGAGAAGAGAAAGAGGAGAACGACGCGCTATATAAAAAGTCACACCACGGGTGAAGAAGGGACGCGTGGGAAGAGAAACTCTTATTTTACTCTCCCCACACCTGACAGAATCGTTCCAAATTTGGGTAACGTCATCAGTTGGATAACCTAAACGACATCTCTCCCCAAACCCGACTGCTGAGTTGACCTCGATTGGACTCTTCAAGTGCCACGTAGGCACGCACGCGCCTCCAACCATCATGACCTCTGTTCCGCATTTATGAGGGGAACAACACGACCAATGCAATGGGACAACGTCATCATTAGGCCCAAAAGTAAGCACAAAAGCCCAGGAAAGACAGGAAAATGCCCGAGCCTATTTTTCTTTGCGTTTGCCATTAGAGAAAATCGACAAAGGCCCAAGGGACTAGGAAGGGCACACAAGAAATTCAAAACTGGAGCAATGGACACACGGTCAAATGGTCTGGTCGTAAGCGGTCAGAAAGACATCAGAGGAAGCCCGTGGTAGACACTCAGGCTCGTCCTCGTTCATGCTTGATAATATATAATGACACCCCAGGGGCATTATGGACCTTTCACCATCTTGTCAAGAGACCTCTACCAGCACACAGTCAGCATAGTCCAGTCAGCAAGTGGTCAAATGGTCCAAATGCCCAGTCAAACGTCTACTTGACAAACGGTCCAACAGCCAGCCCAAGATACAAAGGAGCCAAACGACATTAAGGGAAGGTGTGTCATGGCGACACGTGTCACGCTACCGGACATCTCGTCCTAGCGACACGTGTCCCGCCGACTTATGTGGAAAGAACCTATAAATACCCCCTCTCTCTCTTGAAGGTACGTACACTCACACATTCACTATTCATCTCTAGCAAACACACTCTCACTAACTTGATCGTCGGAGCCTCTACACCGGAGGCCTCCCCCGGTGCTTTTCAGGTACCACGTGGCATGGTGATCCAGATTTTGGATAATCCCAACAATCATACTTCTACATCAGCCCATCCATTTACAGATCTACCCTCACCCCTACGTAGGAATATCACTGGGCAAACATATATAAAATGAATACCCAAACGTTTAAGTTAACATTGGGGTGATAAAAGTAATCCACGCTCAGAAAGTAATGTAAAAAGTAATGTAAAAGTATAATATGTAGTAAAAAAGTAGAGAGTAAAGAGAAAAGGGATCAAATCTTTACCACCATCCGAATACACAGGGATTACACTTAGTATGTATACTACTACTAATAATAATTGTCGCACCCGAAAAATAAAAATTCGCGAGTATACGACGTATCTGAGACCTTACGATGCTCAGCGTAAAAGGACGCCTCGCAACATGTAATGAAGTCGCCACCATATTTTCTAAGGTTTAGGGAACCTATATCTCATGGCATAAAAAATAAAAACTAAGGCACAATTGGTCTAAACCAAAGAACGAAGGTTCGAGGTCGTATTATGGACTCGGGAAGGTGTTAGGCACTCGAGTCTCATCCTTTAATAGGTTACCGGTTGAAAGGTGTTTGGAAAACATTTTTTTATAAGTGATTTGGGCCCTCAAAGGTGACGTTACATCTTAGCATTTTCGTTGGGACATTGTTATTTCCAATCGGGATCGAAGGACGGGGTTACCATTTGTTCGTATGCTAGAGCGGACGTTCCCTCCTTTTTATCATCAAGCCATGCATGATTAGTTAATTACTACGTGATCCTATCATGGATAAAACTAACATCGTACCATTTTAATGAATGCAAATAACCGTGTGGGATCGAAGCCACCATGCTCACATATCAATGCAAAACAATTAATTTCATGGCATAAAAGCAAGTGATGTAAACACGTAAACATGTGTGTTGATTTTATTTTCTAACAGTTTTAAATATCATGTAGACAATTATGATACGAGTTTTTTAATATTTCTATATAGCATGTATACGAATAATATTTGCGGAAAATTTTGAATAAATAAAAGAGACTTAGAAGGGCGTACTTGCATTGCGTGATCTTGATCTACCTTATAAAATGATGTTAAATAAAAAAAACAAGAGGGGCTTAGCTATGTTTAAAAAGAAAGAGAAGGGGAACAGATGGGCTTGGCTTAATCCAAGCTGTGTTAACAATAACCAAAGAAAGGGATGGGCTTGGCCCTTCACCTTCCTTTCCCAAGAACAGCAGCCACGACTGCTACTGTTCTTCTTCTTCCTTGCGTCGGCCCTACTGTCGGCGACAAGAAAGGCAACCGGCTTCCACGAAACACCAAAAAAATGCACACAAACACAACTGGATCGAGAGGTGAGCTAAACCCAACAAAAATTAAGCAATTTGATCCACAAACGAGGAGTAATTTGACATTTGAACATATATGCGTATTAAACCCAAAAAATCATAATTAATTAAACCAGGCAGCATGCATTTAAATTGAAGCAATCAAAGCGTTTATAACTTGAAAATAAAGCATTTAAAATAGATTTGAGCCATTAATTAAATGTTTAAAGCCAAAAATGAAAATTAAAAGAGAGAAGCTAAAGAGAGAAAACTTGATAAACTCACCTTGATTGCTTTCCTTTGCTTTGATTCGTGTTGAGGATGAGAGGGTGCGACAACCAGTGCATTTTTTAGGGTGGTAATCGTTAAGTATTTATAGTGATTTGGATGAACGTGAAGAGCAAGTTGGTGACGCGACTATTTTAGTTCGGGCGGCTGGGAACGATCTGGCTGCACATGGGAGGGCGACATTGGCATGGTGACTCGCCTCCTTCTCAAAGCCGATGACGCGACCCTCTTCTGGAAGCGAAGACGTGGCTTTGATTTGGAGGAAGAATGCTGGCTTGCTGGAGAAGAAATAAAAGATGGCTTAAATGATTAAATTAGATGGCCGTTGGATGGTTGACTAAAGATTAGTCAACCAATCCAACGGTCGATTAAAAAAGAAAGAAAGAAAATGCTAAATAATTAATTAAGGACTCGAACTATTAGCGTGATGAAAACGGCGAACAATTCGAACGAAGGCCACTACGTTATAGAGAAAAATATGATGATCGGGATTATGCGAACAAAAATTTGAGCTCAACTCTCTAAACGCATTTATTTTGATAAAGTGTCGAAAAGGCTCGTCCGGGACCTGATAAGACTAAAAAGTGAAAAAAACCAAAATGATAGATAAAAATGAAAGAATACGAAAGGACTCGAGCTGGGCCGAGAGATCAATATCGGTTAGTGAAATATAACAATAAACATAACTATAAATGATTAAATGCGTTTGAAATGCAAGCATGCTATTTTTTGTGATTGAACGTGCTAGCGTCAAAATTCGGGTACCAACAGTTGCCCCCTCTTTACTGTCTGATCAAAAATACAGTGTAACTGAAATTTTTGATGAGCAGTAAAGATGGTTGACCCAAGTACTTACCATGATTTTGAAAGGAGACTTACTTGGGAGTGGGGTGAGCTGCAAATTCTGGCATAGGCGAGGCTATCGCATTGCTAGACGCTGATGAAGAAAATGTGACTTGAGACCCAAGCGAGGCTATCGCAATCACGGATGTTGATGCAAAAAGGTAAAGATATCCGGGCGAGGCTATCGCAATCACGGATGATGATGCAAAAAGGTAAAGATATCCGGGCGAGGCTATCGCAGTCATGGACGATGCTGAAAGGTAAAGATATCCGGGCGAGGCTATCGCAGTCACGGACGATGCAGAAATATAAAGATATCCGGGCGAGGCTATCGCAGTCATGGATGATGCTGAAAGGTAAAGATATCCGGGCGAGGCTATCGCAGTCACGGACGATGCAGAAATGTAAAGATATCTGGGCAAGGCTATCGCAGTCACGGACGATGGAGAAATGTAAAGATATCCAGGTGAGGCTATCGCAGTCACGAACGATGCTGAAAGGTAAAGATATCCGGGCGAGGCTATCGCAGTCACGGACGATGCTGAAAGGTAAAGATATCCGGGGTGAGGCTATCGCAGTCACGGACGATGCAGAAATGTAAAGATATCCGGGCGAGGCTATCGCAGTCACGGACAACGCTGAAATGTAAAGATATCCGGGCGAGACTATCGCAGTCAGGGACGATGCTGAAAGGTAAAGATATCCGAGCGAGGCTATTGCAGTCACAGACGATGCTGAAAGGTAAAGATATCCGGGCGAGGCTATCGCAGTCACGGACGATGCAGAAATGTAAAGATATCCGAGCGAGGCTATCGCAGCCACGGACGATGCTGAAATGTAAAGATATCCGGGCGAGGCTATCGCAGTCACGGACAACGCTGAAATGTAAAGATATCCGGGCAAGGCTATCGCAGTCCAGACGCTGGTGCTGAAAATGCAACTACACGACCGTGCGAGGCTATCGCTCTCCGGACGCTGGTGCTGAAAATGCAACTACACGACCGTACGAGGCTATCGTTCTCCGGACGCTGGTGCTGAAAATGTAACTACACGACCGTGCGAGGCTATCGCTTTCCAGACGCTGGTGCTGAAAATGTAGTCGCTTAAGGAGGAGATTATGCAGAAAAGGAGTCGCTCAAGGAGGAGATAAATGCCAGAATTTAAATGATATAAAGGAAAAGCGGGTCTTACCTCGGACTTACCTTGAGAACGGAAATAGAGGGTGGTTTGAAGCCACTACATGAACTGAGTTGGAGAGTGGTTGAAAGCCACCGCATTGGTGAGTGGTTGGAAGCCACCGCATTAGTTAATTTGACTGTGAGGGGTCGTGATCCGCCGCATAAAGTTTTTTGGGGAGTGGTAACGTACTTCATTCGAAGTTGATTGAATTTTGACAAAAATCCAAGATGAGGGCATTACAACGATGTTGTGATCGAAGATCCAATTTGTGGCGTGATTCCATCAAAGCGTATCTGTATCCTGCGAATAGGAGAGAAACAAAACACGAAAGTAGCAACAGATGGAAAAAGGGAGAGCAATGATAATGTGAGAAACAATGTGTATTCCTACATTTAAACCTCGGCTTGCCCCCAAAAAATAACCTCTTTGTTTTGAGAGGAGATCAAATCAAGTATATTCTTTGAAAAATGTTCGTTCAATTTTCGTTATATAAACATGTTGATACAAGTCTAGATAACGTCTGCATCTTGTTCAGGAAATAACGACCTCAAGAACAAGACTTTCCCATGACATGTAAACATAAGCAATTCTCACTAGATATTTAGTGTTTGCATTCGCGCTCAGAAACAAGGTTATGTGTTTACACTCCTAAAAATGCAGCAAACATAGCACAAAATCAGATTTGCAATGTCAATCCGAGTGAATAAACTTCGAATGAAGATGCACCTACATGGGCCTGCTAATAATTGAAAGGACTTTGCGAGGGAGAAAGAACGGAAGAATTTGTAGAAGAAAGGAAAAGTGTTGTGTTTGTTTTTTTTTTTCGTGCATGGTTTTAATGAGTTTGTGCTTGACGACTGATTGTGATGAGGACAAATTGCGGTGAACGATGCTTGACGATTTGATCGTGGTGAAAGCAAAGTGCACAAATTCTCGAACCTTTGCTCGAGATGCTCCTTCTGGATTGTTTTGAGGGCACCGTGCCCAAGTTCTGTAATACTTGCAGGGAATGATCTCCTTTCCTTTTGAGATCATTTTGCTGTTGATGTTTGAAAGTTTTTTTTTTATGATGACAAATTGCGGTGAACGATACTTGACGATTTGATCGTGGTGAGAGCAAAGTGCACAAATTCTCGAACCTTTGCTCGAGATGTTCCTTCTGGATTGTTTTGAGGGCACCGTGCCCAAGTTCTGTGATATTTGCAGGGAATAATCTCCTTTCCTTTTGAGATCATTTTGCTGTTGATATTTGGCAGTTTTTTTTTTTGGTGGTATGTACTTGCTTCTTCTGTTGTTTTGTGTTCCTTGACACTCTCTTTTTGATTTTGATTCTCTTGATCACCTTTTCCCTTTTTTTTTTGGCAAGAAAAGCAAGTACAATCTTTTGTTTGGTCTATCATCCTCTCTGTCTTTGGCAGAAGCCTCCACGTCTTGATTTATTTCGGTCTTCTTCTGACGTTGATTTGCCAACGATCCCCTAAGGGCTTTCTTGTCATTCCTTTGTTAGATGTATATTTTCAGCTCCTAGTTTAATGGTCCCAGTCGAGCGAGCACTACTCACTTGGTTGGGTGAATATAGTGGGCTTTTGGGTAGCGGCCTTCGATTTTCTTCGCCGCTTCTCAGTGTGTTAACGCGGACTGTCAACCTTTGGGGGTTTCCTCTTCGTCCTGCTAATTCGTTGAAATGAATCTTAACATGCTTCTAGCGCTTAGTCGGCCAATTCCGTCGAGCACTTACCCATTTGTGAGGAGTTTAGAAGAAGGTTTTGAAGTGTTTGATAGAGTTGTACATGGTGCACAACGTATGTGTTTTGAGGGCGAAAAAGTAAAAAAAGTAAAATGTGGAAGAAGAGTAAAGCAAAGTCCAATGTCATCTTACTGTTATCCCATGTCTAATGGTTCATGTACCCTGGATATTATGCAAATCTAACTAGCACTTAGCTTAGCATTTACACTCATGAACGAAACGAGGCGTGAAGGCCCAAAATACTCACAGGAATATGTTTGTAACTGCTTATGCCTAAATCATGTCATGGATATAAGAGCTAACAGACAAGATCATGTATGTTTATATAATTTCTAATGAATGAACAAGTTTATCAACTGTGATAAAGTGATAGACATGTTTGAAGGTTTCGAAAACGTAGGATTTTTGCTTTTCTATCTGTTTGTTTTCTTCTTTTTTTGCAAAGCAACATTTTTTTGATAAAGCTTAGAAAGTTCACAAACATGACGCGCATACACATGCATATGTACATACTGATATAGGAACGTAAATTGTGGAAACGTAAAGTGCGGAAATTTAAATTGCGAAAACATAAATTCTGGAAAGTTAAATTGCGAAAAGTTAGATTGTGGAAACGTAAATGACAACTTACCTGATGGTGGGGTGCAGCGAGGTAAGTTTGAGATCTGAATGGGGGCACCGCAACATTAGGATATGGACACAAAAAGAGATCCGAGTGGGGACACCACAAAATTCAGACATTGAAGAAGAGATGTGATTTGAGCGGGGATACCGCAATATTCAGACTTTGGGGAAGAGATGTGATCCGAGCGGGGATACCGCAAAATTCAGAATTTGTGTCATCATTAAGTATGTTGATTGGGAATCCCCTTGCAGCGATGATTTGTATGTAACAAACTATGGATTTACGTTTCTTATGTCGTTCCTTTAGACTTTTATTGTTTGCCCCCAAGTTTACAAGTCTCGTTGCACCTAAAAAATGAGTTTTGATATTTTTTCAACGCCTTCCTTTAGTCGTCACTTCCTCTATTGCCCCCAAGTACAAGTCTCACTGTACCTAAAATAAAGAGGGGATTTAAATAGTAAATTCACAAGAAAAAGATATTCCCAGATGTTGAATTTAAAATTGACGAAAAAATAGATATATTGAAAAGAACACGTGGGTTGCCTCCCACGAAGCGCCCTTGTTTAAAGTCGTAAGCTCGACTATATATAAACGTTTTGTAGGCATCGCCACTAGATGAGTAAGCAGGATGGGTCCCTTGTGGGAGAATGATCATTCAAAAGTTGGTAGAAGGAGGGTTGGCGGTCGTGTTAGGTCCTTTGGTTAACCCTTCAAAAGAAATCCATCCATTCTTGATCAAGTGGTGAACCTTTCCTCTTAGGGCAAAGCAGTTTTCTATCATGTGACCCTGAGCTCCAGCATGGTACTCGCATCTAGCGTTATGATCATACCACTTCGGGTAAGAAGGTTGTAGAGGTGCCATTGGGGTGGGCGCAATTTGCCCAGCCGCCAAGAGATGTTTATAAATCTCCCCCAGATGAGCGGGAAGAGTTGGCAGTGGCTTCCGGTTCCAACGGTTACTTGGGTTACTTTGGTTGTTAGGCGGGTTATATGGAGATGTAGGGTGTTGGGGAGGTGGCGCGAAAGGTGACCTGTAGCTTGGCTGGTGAGAGGCAAAGTTGACATCTTTCTTCATGATGGGCTCTTTCTTAGGTGTTACCTCTGGTGTGGAAGCATCGATCCTCCCTGACTTGATCCCTTGTTCGACTCTTTCAGCCACCATGACTATGTTAGAAAAGTTATTTGATGGATTGGATATAAGATGAGTGTAGTAGAATGGATATGAGCTCTTTGTCATTCAAAGGAGGAGAAATCCTGGAAGCTAGTTCTCTCTACCTCTGAGCATAAGTTTTCATCGATTCTTTAGTTTTTTTCTCAAGATTTTGGAGATCAGAACGGTCTGGCGCTACCTCCATATTGAACTTGTACTGTTTAAAGAAGGCGTCAGATAAATCTCTCCAAGCCCTGTCGATACCCGATTTTGGGACACGAATAATCTAAATCGTCATTTATAGCGGCATATCCGCATATTTTTATCATTTTTTGACTTGATAATTTTACGTAATTATTTGTGTTATTATTATTATTATTGCCTCATGACATTTTTATTCCAAGTTTGTATCAGATTTCGAACGAGTTTTCTCGAGCCAATAGTTCGAACAAGAGAATATAATATCCACCCGCGGAACACAACAACTCCTTTTCCTAATTTTCAAAAGAACTCCGACAATACCACCTCTCTTCCTCCTCATTTTTCAAGCGAAATCTGACAAAGGCCGATCACCTCTCCCATTGTCAAAGGGAATCAGACACAGACGGCTCCTTTCCTCAATTTTCAAAAAAAGAAATCTGAGAGCTGGCTGACCTCTCCATTCGTCAAAAACAAATCCCATAAACCCCGCTCAATCCTCCAATTTTTCTTCAAAGATCTCTGACAGGGATTTGAATTAATCCCTTACTCTCATCACCATCGTCGGACCTCTCCCTCCTCTATAAATTAAGAGCAAATCCTTTGCAAACGGAGGAGGCAGCCATCACAAATCAAAAACAATTACCCCTCTGCGAAATCCAGGAGGTAAAACCATCTACCAAATTAAATCCCAATCCAGCCTCTACCAAATTAAATCAATCCCAATTAACTAAGCCAATTAAGCCACTTCTGCCAAATTCAATTAATCCAATCCCCTGCCAAATTAAACCAAAAATCAATCTCGACCAAATTCCAAATCATTCTCTGCCCAATTAATTCCAAATCCGAATCCCCTCCCAAATTAATTAATTCCAATTCCAAAATCCTTTCCCAAATTAAAGCCAATCCTCAACCAAACCAAAATTATATCAAAACCGTAGCCGCAGCCGTACTGATCCATCACCACATCCCGACCACTGCCGTTCCTCCATCGCCGCCGCTGCTCGCCGTCACTGCTGCTCACTGCCGCTCCTCCAGAACCGTTGAGCCATCTCTTCCTCTGCCTCCAGCGCTGCCCGATCCTCCTTTCACTATCCCGACCGCCGCTGCAGCCACCAGCTACCCAACCGCGTCGCACACCGCCTCAAACCACCACTGCTCAGCCCCAGCGTTGCTGCTCACTGCCGTTCCGTCACTACCCAGCTGCTACTCACCACCAATGCTTCCGCTACTGCTCGTTACTTGGCCGGAAGGAACAAAAGAAAAGAGAAGAGGAGGCTACAGCCACGAAAGAAAGAAAGAAGGAGAGGGCTGCGTTGATGCAGCCCTAAAATGAAAAAAGAGAGAAAATAATGGAATAAAAGAGAAGAAGAAGAAAGAAAGAAAAGTGGGCTTCGGCCCAACCAAAGAAAAATAGAAATATGGGCTGCGGCCCATGAGGAAAAATAAAAGAAATGGGCTATGGCCCAAGACCTTTTAATTAAAATCGTGGACTAACTCTTTCTTCATTTTTTTGCAGGTACCGAGTCCGCGATTACCATCCTAATCGAATATTTCACCAACTTCGATATTGGTGACAATTTTCTAAACTCCAGCTTTAGAGCTCACTACTCATTTGTTAGAATTGTTGATTTAATTTGTTATCCAATCGCATGCATGATTATGTAGAATTGTTAATATTCAAATTAATCTGTTTGCGTGATGCTTACACTGATGAGTGCTTTATTTTATGTTTGTTTCGTGTGCGGCTTCGACCCCACGAATGCATGATTATTTAGAATCGTTAGAATTTGAATTAATCTGTTCGCATGATGATTATATCAACGAATATGTTTTACTTTTCTGCTCGTTCGTGTGCAGCTTTGACTCCACGAATAGATTTTTATTTATGCTTATGAACGTGCTTTATGCATTATGCATATCAAATATGGATATATTTATGTGCATCAACAGTATATTTTATTATGCATTCGTAATGACTTTCGACTGACTTGATCGTCGGAGTGTATACGCCGGGGAAACCCCCCGGCGTCCTTTTCAGGTACATACAGAAGGAACGAGAAGGTATCGGATATTTCACCGACTTCAATATTGGTGACGATTTTCCAAACTTGAGCTTTAGAGCTCACTCCTCATTTATTTGAGTTGCGAAATTATTTATTGTTGCTTGTGCTACTAACCTCGGTTTTGTAGGTTAGAATTAATCGGTATTCGCTCTCAAGTACATTTTCCTCAACCCTTTTATTTATTCGACGCTTTTTTTTATACATATATATTCGTACGCATGACTATTTAAATTTGTTAAAATCAAATTGATTGCATGAGAAATAATTTATATTAATAACTCTCTTTAAATATTTCACTTAAATCGACCCTTGCTTGAATGAAATAGGCTTAGTAATTACTCAACTTTTATTTTCTTTAAATGCATGGAAACAGAATAGGATTAGTAATTAAACATCACACTTTAATTTAATTGCATGATTATTAATTACTAAAATCCTCAAATCTTTAATAAATCCGTACAAATCAAAACGAATCAAATCAATCAAAGAAAACCAAACAAAGTAGTAATCAAAGCATAGGATTTAAATCTTTTCCAATAACTTAGGCTCCTCTAAGTTTTTAAGATAGTAAATCACCAAAGAAAATAATCATTTGAAAGCGAAAAGATAGTAAATGGGCCTTAAGCCCAACTCATAGAAAATACCTCCATAGTAAGAGATTCCCTCCTTCAAAAATGCGATTTAAATCTTTAATGTTGTATGATCATTTAAATTTAGTAATTACTTACCGATTATCTTATGCTTGTTTCGTGTGTGGCTTCATCCCCACGAATTTGTTTTAATTTATGTTTATCTTGATGAATGTGTATTCGTGTGTGGCTTCGACCCCACGAATGTATTTTAATTTATGCTATTTTGACGAATGTGTTATGTGCGCGGCTTCGACCCCACTTCCCGGTTTTTCTCTTTTCAACGTGTTTTTCATATTCACGAAAATTATACTTTGCTAGTCTATGCATGCTTAGAACCACCTAGTAAATAGGATTAATCACGTGCACGGCCCGGTGATGAAAGTGGCGTCGCTTTGGTAAAGATTAATAAAACGGTAGTAATCTCACCAATTTTGCATGTAATCGGACTAATCTTGAACTTGGCCAAAAATAACCGGAATAGGTATCAACCAACCTTCTTATCTTTTAGAGGATAAAAAATGTTATTTTCTGTTAAACAACTCGACAATAATTAGGATAAAAATCAATCAAACCGACTTAAGAACTAAAGCGACGATACCCCCTCTGAGGGCCAAATTACTTGTTTTCAACATGATTTTTAAACACCTCTTTTTAGAACCGGTAACCTTTTTAAGGATGAGACTCAGGTGCCTAACACCTTCCCGAGTCCATAATACGACCCCGAACCATTGTTCTCGGGTTTAAACCCTTTTCATTTGTGCCTTAGTTTTATTTTATTTTCTTCTTATTTTTCAGACTTTTAGGTTTCCCTAAACCTTAGAAAAAATAGGGTGGCGACTTCATTGTATGTGTTTTTCTTGCGTCCCAAATCGCTCGCGACGGTACGACAGTTTGGCGACTTCACTGGGGACTTTAGGGTCGAAGCCCGAATTATTTTCTTGAGGTGTTTATTATTTTTGTTTACTCGCTTTGATATCAACTGTTGTCTTCTCATACGCATTTCACGCATAATGCCCTGTCACCGGGCCTTTCCCAAATAGGATTAGGTTGGTATTAGTGAAGCCCTGAGGACTTGGGTCCCAGTCAGCTTTCATGAACCCTAACTCGGACTAGAACCCCTAAATGGATGAACGCCCCGATTCTTTTGTGTTTCGGTCAGCAATCACGAATCCATTTACTGAGGGACCACTTCTTGGTATCGTCCGGGAGCCTTTCAACTAGTTAGAAGTAGTTGAAATTACCCCAGCACGTGCATCATGATCGCTTGTATATGTTCCAATTTGCTTGATTATTGCCATGATATATCGCATGTATATTTTTCGACTTGCTTCGTTATTTCCATTATTCTCCCTTCTGCGATTTTAATTTATATCCTTTCAAGGTATTAAATTCCGTCCTTATTATTGCTTTTATTAAACTCCCTTTACCCCTTTCTGATTTCCTATATTAACACGCATATCATGCATCATTCATGCAAAATTTAGGATTTAAATTTCTGCAAAGCACCCTTCAAAAAAAAAAAAAAACCTAGGATTTTAGAAAATGATGCGATATCATTTTTCCCTTCCTAGAGATGGAGTTTAAGCTACCTGTATAGGGACTAGATTTGAATAAAACTTTCTTCCAAGGCACTCAGTTGCCCAACTTGGAAATATCATATAGCAAATGCTTAGCTAAATTTTGGAGATAAATCAATCTATCATGATTAAAATGAATTAAGAAAAAATTAGGATAGTTGGACCTTAACTCAGACGCACACATGCATACATTTTTGCTTATGCCCATACTTACATCTATCTGTTTTCTTTATTTTCAGGAAGGTTAAAGATAAAACTATTCCCCCGAAAGCTCTTCAAATACGGAAAAGGATAGAACTGGTCACAAGGATAGCGGAGCTAGAGGAGCAACTCTAAACTGCTACAGAACGAGCCCTATAAGACGAAAAAGAATGGGACAAGATGACACATTCATACAACGGGGCCTACTTTTCTATCTACTATTACGGATCCCTCTATGCCCTAATCTGTAATTGGCACAATTGGACAAGGAACTCACTCTAGAGTATTATCCCGCCTTTAAAGCATATGTTCGTCACTTAATCAAATGTGGATGGACCTCCTTCGAAAGATTAACCAAAAGACCATATGACCCACCAAAGAACCAAAAATCCCAAACTATCAAAATCACCAAAACTATCGTCAAAACCAAGAAACATTTCCACTTTTCCCATCATCCCCACTACAAATGCTGCAACAACCTACACAAAAAACCAAAAAAAACCAAAACTATCGTCGAAACTAGGAGCCACTACCACCTCTTCTAGAAATCTACGAGCATTTTCTAAGCAGCCGGTTAGATTGTGCCAACTCCAATCTGACCTTTCTAAACTTATCTCCCGAAGGGGTCAATCCTAATGTTACATGTGCATACCATGCGGGAATTCCGAGCAGGAACTCCGAGTCACACTCTAGAGAACTGTTCCACCTTTAAGGCAAGTTCGTCACTTGATCAAGTGATGGAGGAATGAATATTATTTCAGTCGAGAAGATTGTTGATCCCTTCCCTTTAAGCGTTGGGGTTACCACAAGAAAAGCTTTTCTTTGCGCTAGTCAAAGGAAGATATCCTCGACATTCAGAGGATAATTTGAGCATTTGTTTATTTCCTGGGGGCAAGCAAACATGGAATCCAGGATTGTGCGATCTTCTTACAGAATGTGGGACAACTGACGTATTTTGGGGTCATTCAGATGGAAGAGAAAACCTATGGGATAAAAGAGGTCGATGTTATCGAAGAAGGCCTTCCCACCCTTTATTCATTCGAGCATGTGCTCCTACCACGACACCTTGCGAGTTAGTTTTTCTAAAGTTTGCCCAGAATATTTCTAGTAAGGATTCGCTTGCAATCCCTTTCAAACTATGGGTATGAAGTTATCGCTACCCCAACGAGGTCGGTAATGGAAGAAACTGCTGATACTGGGGGCATGACCCATAATGGGAGGTGTTATATCTCCAATGAAGTTGAGAAACAAAGCAAGCCAATGGAGAGTTCGCTGGTTCTTTATTACAAGAAAGGAATAGACCATCTGAGAACAGTACAACAAAATCCCCAAAGATCATCAACTAGATCTACTTGGGTCAATACAACTTCGACATTCCATATTTGTACTTTTGGAGAAAAAGTACCATCTTGAAGCTCGTTAAAAAGGTCTGGAGAGCCAACATGTAAATTGGACCACTACCATGCTTCCTAAACATCTCTCTCAAAAGAGATTATCGCAACAGAGGATGAGATTGAGGCTCCACACAAGTCAGCCCAATTAGTAGAAAGTTCGCAAAAGCACCCATCAGGAGATGAACTTGGGGGCAAGCACTGAACATCAGAAAATAGTCGAGATTGGAATGATCTCGAACTCTAGGAGAATTTTATTTCATTCCTCAAGCGAGTAAATGGATATGTTCATATAATCGTATAAAGATACGTCGGGTCGATACCCTAATATGTTTGAGCATCGCATTCCGATGAACACATGAGTCCAAGCCGACGACATCGAACCTCCTCACCTGGCCGTCATAAATGAATGGCACAATGAAGCTAAACAAAAACTTGAAAAGGATTATCCAGAAGATGGTGATCACTTATAAGGATTGACGCGACATGCTTCCTTTTCCTTTGCACGCTTAACAGATTACTATTCGTACTTCTATGGGGGGGCAACTCTTTGTTCCCAAATCTACAACATAGAAGCAGTGATCCCACTCAAGGAGGAAATTCCTTCTCTTAGAGTCTTGGCTGAATCAGGAAGAATCCGATTGGGCGAAAGAGAGGTATGAACAGTTGAATCTAATCTTAGAGATATGATTGTCAGCCATGAAGATGGCTAATGCTTATAACAAGAAAGTGCGACCTCGAGAGTTCAGAGTCGAGGCTTTAGTAGTAAGAAGGTTTTTCCTCATCAGAAGGACGATCTAGAAAAGTGGGCTCCCAAGTATGAAGGTTCATATGTGGTCAAGCACACATTCTCAGAAAATGGCTTTAAAGCTTACCAACATGAATGGGAATGATCTACCAAAATCGTGTGGCGGTTCAAACCCCACAAATTATGTGGCGGTTCAAACCCCACTCTTCAAAAATTATGCGGCGGTTCAAAACCCCTACTTTTTAACCTTGTGCGGCGGTTCAAACCCCCACTTTTCAACCTTGTGCGGCGGTTCAAACCCCCACTCTTCAATCATGTGGCGGTTCAAAAAACCCCGCATTTCAAAATATCGTGTGGCGGTTCAAAAACTCCACCTTTCAAAAATCGTGTGGCGGTTTAAACCTCACCTTTCAGAAATTGTGTGGCGGTTCAAACCCCACCTTTCAAAAAAATAGTGTGGCGATTCAAACCCCACCTTTCAAAAAAATAGTGTGGAGGTTCAAAAACCCCACCTCTCAAAAAAATCGTGCGGCGGTCCAGATCCCCACTCTTCAATCTTGTATGGCGGTTCAAACCCCACTCTTCAAAAAATCGTGTGGTGGTTCAAAACCCTACCTCTTCAAATAATCATGTGGCAGTTCAAACCCCACCTCTCAAAAATTATATGGCGGTTCAAACCCCACCTTGCAAAAATCGTATGGCGGTTCAAACCCCACCTTACAAAAATCGTGTGGTGGTTCAAACCTCACCTTTCAAAGATCATGTGGTGGTTCAAGCCCTACCTTGAAAAAATAGTATGGCGGTTCAAACCCCACATTTCAAGAAATTGTGTGGTGGTTCAAACCCCACCTTGCAAAAATCATGTGGCGGTTCAAACCCCATCTTTCAAAATATCGTATGGAGGTTCAAAAACCCCATCTTTCAAAAATCGTGTGGCAGTTCAAAACCCTACCTTTCAAAAAATCATGTGCTTTGAGGCTTACTAACATGGATAAGGATGATCCTCTCAGAACCAGTGAATGCTGATGATGTAAAGAGGAATTTAACCTTCGTTTTGTAGAATCAGTCATGATTATCAGCATCCTAGTGGGCAGCAGCGTCCGAGTGGATTTTTATTCCCGCATTGATATCCTAGTGGGCAGCAGCGTCCGAATGGATTTTTATTTCAGCATTGATATCTTAGTAGAGCCATCAGCGTCCGAGTGGAGCTGAATTTACATTTTTGCAAGACATCCGAGTGGAGTCATCAGTGTCCGAGTGGAACTGAATTTACAAGGCATCCGAGTAGAGCCACCAGCTTCTGAGTAGAGTTGGATTTACGTTTATGCATCGCGGTATTCGAGGGGAGACGTCCGAGTGAATCCGCATTTTACTTTCTGCAAGACATCCGAGTGGAGTCATTAGTGTCCGAGTGGAACTGAGCTTTTTTAGGCATCTGAGTGGAGCCATCAGCGTCTGAGTAGAGCTGAATTTTTCAACGTCCGAGTGGAGTTGTCGGCATCTGAGTAGAGCCGTTATTTCAAGACGTCCGAGTGAAGTCATCAGTGTCCGAGTGGAACTGAGTTTTTTTAGGCATCCGAGTGGAGCCATCAGCGTCAGAGCAGAGCTGAATTTTTCAACGTCTGAGTGGGGTTGTCGGCATTTGAGTAGAGCCATATTTCAAGACATTCGAGTGGAGTCATCAGTGTCCGAGTGGAACAGAATTTACAAGGTATCCGAGTGGAGCCACCAGCGTCTGAGTATAGCTAGATTTATGTTTACGCACTGCGGTATTCGAGGGGAGACGTCCGAGTGAAGCCGCATTTTACATTCCTGCAAGGCATCCGAGTGGAGCTGAATTTATTTTCATGCAATTTAAATTCCCATGTCAAATTGAGGTACATTTACATTTAAGCAATTTAAATTTCCACAATAACGTCCGAGTGGAGGTAATTTTACATTCAAGTAATTTAAATTTCTACATCACCATCCGAGTGGAGGTGAATTTACATATAAACAATTTTAAATTCCCTATTAACATCCGAGTGGAGCGTCCAGGGAAGCTGAATTTATTTTCCAACAAGTTAAATTAAGCATCAACGTCCGATTGGAGGTAACTTTACATTTAAGCAGTTTATATTTTTGCAAGGCATCAGAGTAGAGGTAAGCTCACATTTTCTCAATTTACATGTCTGTATCATGGTGTCCCAGTGGAGCCATTTTCTTTCTTTCGCTTATAAGATTTATGTCCTTCGATGTCTATGACATGCTCGTTTTGAATTTAGAATATTCGTGGTACTGGGGCAACCATCTTTAATGCTCATCAAAAATTTCAGATACACTTTATTTTTGATAAGACATTAAAGAGGGGGCAACTGTTGATACCCGATTTTGGGACACGAATAATCTAAATCGTCATTTATAGCAGCATATCCGCATATTTTTATCATTTTTCGACTTGATAATTTTACGTAATTATTTGTGTTATTATTATTATTATTGCCTCATGACATTTTTATTCCAAGTTTGTATCAGATTTCGAATGAGTTTTCTCGAGCCAATAGTTCGAACAAGAGAATATAATATCCACCCGCGGAACGCAACGGCTCCTTTTTCTAATTTTCAAAAGAACTCCGACAATACCACCTCTCTTCCTCCTCATTTTTCAAGCGAAATCTGACAAAGGCCGATCACCTCTCCCATTGTCAAAGGGAATCAGACACAGACGGCTCCTTTCCTCAATTTTCAAAAAAAGAAATCTGAGAGCTGGCTGACCTCTCCATTCGTCAAAAACAAATCCCATAAACCCCGCTCAATCCTCCAATTTTTCTTCAAAGATCTCTGACAGGGATTTGAATTAATCCCTTGCTCTCATCACCATCGTCGGACCTCTCCCTCCTCTATAAATTAAGAGCAAATCCTTTGCAAACGGAGGAGGCAGCCATCACAAATCAAAAACAATTACCCCTCTGCGAAATCCAGGAGGTAAAACCATCTACCAAATTAAATCCCAATCCAGCCTCTACCAAATTAAATCAATCCCAATTAACTAAGCCAATTAAGCCACTTCTGCCAAATTCAATTAATCCAATCCCCTGCCAAATTAAACCAAAAATCAATCTCTACCAAATTCCAAATCATTCTCTGCCCAATTAATTCCAAATCCGAATCCCCTCCCAAATTAATTAATTCCAATTCCAAAATCCTTTCCCAAATTAAAGCCAATCCTCAACCAAACCAAAATTAAATCAAAACCGTAGCCGCAGCCGGACTGATCCATCACCACATCCCGACCACTGCCGTTCCTCCATCGCCGTCGCTGCTGCTCACTGCCGCTCCTCCAGCACCGTCGAGCCATCTCTTCCTCTACCTCCAGCGCTGCCCGATCCTCCTTTCACTATCCCGACCGCCGCTGCAGCCACCAGCTACCCAGTCGCGTCGCACACCACCTCAAACCACCACTGCTCAGCCCCAGCGTTGCTGCTCACTGCCGTTCCGCCACTGCCCAGCCGCTGCTCACCACCAGCGCTTCCGCTACTGCTCTCTAGTTGGCCGGAAGGAACAAAAGAAAAGAGAAGAGGAGGCTACAGCCAGGAAAGAAAGAAAGAAGAAAAAATAAGGAAAAGAAAGAAGGAGAGGGCTGCGTTGATGCAGCCCTAAAATGAAAAAAAAGAGAAAATAATGGAATAAAAGAGAAGAAGAAGAAAGAAAGAAAAGTGGGCTTCGGCCCAACCAAAGAAAAATGGAAATATGGGTTGCGGCCCATGAGGAAAAATAAAAGAAATGGGCTATGGCCCAAGACCTTTTAATTAAAATCGTGGACTAACTCTTTCTTCGTTTTTTTGCAGGTACCGAGTCCGCGATTACCATCCTAATAGAATATTTCACCAACTTCGATATTGGTGACAATTTTCTAAACTCCAGCTTAGAGCTCACTACTCATTTGTTAGAATTGTTGATTTAATTTGTTATCCAATCGCACGCATGATTATGTAGAATTGTTAATATTCAAATTAATCTGTTTGCGTGATGCTTACACTGATGAGTGCTTTATTTTATGTTTGTTTCGTGTGCGGCTTCGACCCCACGAATGCATGATTATTTAGAATCGTTAGAATTTGAATTAATCTGTTCGCATGATGATTATATCAACGAATATGTTTTACTTTTCTGCTCGTTCGTGTGCAGCTTTGACTCCACGAATAGATTTTTATTTATGCTTATGAACGTGCTTTATGCATTATGCACATCAAATATGGATATATTTATGTGCATCAACAGTATATTTTATTATGCATTCGTAATGACTTTCGATTGACTTGATCGTCGGAGTGTATACGCCGGGGAAACCCCCCGGCGTCTTTTTCAGGTACATACAGAAGGAACGAGAAGGTATCGGATGTTTCGCCGACTTTAATATTGGTGACGATTTTCCAAACTCGAGCTTTAGAGCTCACTCCTCATTTATTTGAGTTGCGAAATTATTTATTGTTGCTTGTGCTACTAACCTCGGTTTTGTAGGTTAGAATTAATCGATATTCGCTGTCAAGTACATTTTCCTCAACCCTTTTATTTATTCGACGCTTTTTTTTATACATATATATTCGTACGCATGACTATTTAAATTTGTTAAAATCAAATTGATTGCATGAGAAATAATTTATATTAATAACTCTCTTTAAATATTTCACTCAAATCGACCCTTGCTTGAATGAAATGGGCTTAGTAATTACTCAACTTTTATTTTCTTTAAATGCATGGAAACAGAATAGGATTAGTAATTAAACATCACGCTTTAATTTAATTGCATGATTATTAATTACTAAAATCCTCAAATCTTTAATAAATCCGTACAAATCAAAACGAATCAAATCAATCAAAGAAAACCAAACAAAGTAGTAATCAAAGCATAGGATTTAAATCTTTTCCAATAACTTAGGCTCCTCTAAGTTTTTAAGATAGTAAATCACCAAAGAAAATAATCATTTGAAAGCGAAAAGATAGTAAATGGGCCTTAAGCCCAACTCATAGAAAATACCTCCATAGTAAGAGATTCCCTCCTTTAAAAATGCGATTTAAATCTTTAATGTTGTATGATCATTTAAATTTAGTAATTACTTACCGATTATCTTATGCTTGTTTCGTGTGTGGCTTCGTCCCCACGAATTTGTTTTAATTTATGTTTATCTTGATTAATGTGTATTCGTGTGTGGCTTCGACCCCACGAATGTATTTTAATTTATGCTATTTTGACGAATGTGTTATGTGCGCGACTTCGACCCCACTTCCCGATTTTTCTCTTTTCAACGTGTTTTTCGTATTCACGAAAATTATACTTTGCTAGTCTATGCATGCTTAGAACCACCTAGTAAATAGGATTAATCACGTGCACGGCCCGGTGATGAAAGTGGCGTCGCTTTGGTAAAGATTAATAAAACGGTAGTAATCTCACCAATTTTGCATGTAATCGGACTAATCTTGAACTTGGCCAAAAATAACCGGAATAGGTATCAACCAACCTTCTTATCTTTTAGAGGATAAAAAATGTTATTTTCTGTTAAACAACTCGACAATAATTAGGATAAAAATCTGTCAAACCGACTTAAGAACTAAAGCAACGATACCCCCTCTGAGGGCCAAATTACTTGTTTTCAACATGATTTTTAAACACCTCTTTTTAGAACCGGTAACCTTTTTAAAGATGAGACTCAGGTGCCTAACACCTTCCCGAGTCCATAATACGACCCCGAACCATTGTTCTCGGGTTTAAACCCTTTTTCATTTGTGCCTTAGTTTTATTTTATTTTCTTATTTTTTGGACTTTTAGGTTTCCCTAAACCTTAGAAAAATTAGGGTGGCGACTTCATTGTATGTGTTTTTCTTGCGTCCCAAATCGCTCGCGACGGTACGACAAGCCCTGATTTTGATCCTATCTATACTCATGTACTAAGTCAATGCGTTCTTGGCCAGGCTCTCCCTGAATAGGTGAATCGACAAAGGTTCATTGTGTATCATATCGGCCATTTTGTTGCAATAGGCCTTGAGGTGAGTTTTTGGGCACTCGATCCTAGTGTACTTCTTGAAATCCAGAATCTTGTATTTCGGAGGCATTATGATCCCCGGGACCATGCACATATCGGAGGGACCCGTAGGGTCAACGGGGTCTGTTCCTTCGATGGCCCTGAGCCTTTCCTCTGGCAGGTTCATTCTATCCATATTTGGTCTTTCTGTGATAAGAGCGTTTGGACCAAGGTGTGGCGGGGGTTCCGTCATGAAAAAATGAGGCCGACTTCCCATAGGATTGGGATTTGTGACTTGAGTGAAATGGCCCTGAGGTGGGTGGAAGCCCTAGGGTTCCTAATGAATCTGACTTTTACTAGGGTCTAGGGTGAGGTTAACTAAGGAATGCTGCAGGGCTGCAGTAACTTCTTCACCTGTGTTGACTACAGGATTTGCGGAGCTAGGTACCGCGAAAGGATCCACCCATTTCCATTGACCCCCAGGAACTGAAAATGATTGGGGTCCCGAAGATCCAGCGATGGCGGATGAGGAGGGTCCCATCATTCGACTAGGATCAAAACTGGGCGGGAATTCATTGGTTGCTTCATCTCGCTCTTTTTCGGCATGAGTGACCCTTTCTGTAGTAACCCTGACTTGCTCTTCCAACTCTGCTATTCTAGCAACCAACCTCTCTTCTGTTTTGGCTTGCTCGGCCATTTTCCGCGCTTGCAGTCTAGTTATGGGGAGCCTTGGTGGAGTAGTTTTCCTTCGCAGAGCTATCGTTAATCTGAAAAATAAACAAAGAAAAATAGTAAGTACGGGCAATGCAACCCCGAGGCCTCCGTGCTACTTGTTTACTCTTGTGGCCACACTTCCACTTAATACTTTCAAGACAAATGAAAAGTCGATGTTTTGGTGAAGATACATAGGAAGCTGCTATTCCTTCCCCGACGCAAGGAGATCTTGGAGGCTATCAACGAAAACCCTTGAAATGAACTGGAAGCTTTTATTCATTTCCCAAAGTAATCGAGGGAACAACCAAAGAGAAAGGCCGCTTGACTTGTAGATGATATCCTTAATGGTCTATTAAAGCCAACCTCTAACAATAGGGCCCTGATGGCTCGTTCAAAGCCTAAAAATAGCTAAAACATCTTTCGTGACTTAACGAAGTGGAAATTTCGCGTAAAATACACTGATATTGGCTCGCAAGAAAAGAGCATGCAGTTGAAATTGAGAGAAGACAACTACCTTTGCGTTTTCCATCGTCTCGTTTTTTTTTTTTTTTTAAAGGTGAAGGCACTCACTCAATAAATATCCAAATAAACACGGGATTTTATTTTTTCAAACTTCTTCCAGAGAAGGTTACAACCAGGTAAGTTTTAACTATCTAAATTCATCCAAGGAAAGGCTAATAGACAAAAGTCTAGGAACAATCATTACATGGGGCGAAAAGATAAAAATCTATGTAGCTGATGCACGATTTTGAAGGCGTCAATCTTGGAAGTCAGAATCTGTTTGCTCATTCCAATGACGCAATCTCCCCTTTCTGACTCTCCACTTCTTCCATCCCAATCTTGGTCATAATATCGGGGATAAAAACTGGATTTCAACGTGTCACCCTATTCCGACTGAACGTTGTAGCTTGAAATCCCGAAAGTATTAAGCGGAAGTTTCGTTGGTGTTGCCATTTTGAGTGAACAAGTAAGACGGGGTTGTTTATGAGAAAAAAACTTGTGTTAGCGGTAAAAATAATAAATTATGAGGACGATATAAACACACAACGAACATGTAAACATGTGATAAATACACGAATCATGATGCATATGCGGGGCTTTTGACGTCGACTAATTTCTAACGGCCGAAAGTTCCCGGACGATACCATAAAATGGTCCCTAAAGTGTCAGCCAGTGTCGACCGATTCCTTGCGGAACCAGGCAACCTTTCGACTAGTTTTAGGGGTTCGTCCGAGTGGGGTTGGTGAACACTACCCAGGACACGTGTCCCAGGGCGTCACTACTACCCTCCTAAGCCTATTTGGTAATTGTCCCTTGGGTGTAGGGCACTATGTATGAGTATGACAATTGATCAAAGCGTATAACAAATAATCACGAAAATAGTTTATTAAAGCAAATAAAAAAACAAACACCTTAAAAAAACCGGCTTCCACCCTAAATTCCCCAGTGAAGTCGCCAAACTGTCACACCCGAAAAATAAAAATTCGCGAGTATACGACGAATCTGAGACCTTACGATGCTCGACGTAAAAGGACGCCTCGCAACATGCAATGAAGTCGCCACCCTATTTTCTAAGGTTTAGGGAACCTATATCTCATGGCATAAAAAATAAAAACTAAGGCACAATTGGTCTAAACCAAAGAACGAAGGTTAGAGGTCGTATTATGGACTCGGGAAGGTGTTAGGCACCCGAGTCTCATCCTTTAATAGGTTACCGGTTGAAAGGTGTTTGGAAAAAAAAAATTACAAGTGATTTGGGCCCTCAAAGGTGACGTTACATCTTAGCATTTTCGTTGGGACATTGTTATTTTCGATCGGGACCGAAGGACGAGGTTACCGTTTGTTCGTATGCTAGAGCGGACGTTCCCCCATTTTTATCATCGGGCCATGCATGATTAGTTAATTACTACGTGATCCTATCATGGATAAAACTAACATCGTACCATTTTAATGAATGCAAATAACCGTGGGATCGAAGCCACCATGCTCACATATCAATGCAAAACAATTAATTTCATGGCATAAAAGCAAGTGATGTAAACACGTAAACATGTGTGTTGATTTTATTTTCTAACAGTTTTAAATATCATGCAGACAATTATGATACGAGTTTTTTAATATTTCTATATAGCATGTATACGAATAATATTTGCGGAAAACTTTGAATAAATAAAAGAGACTTAGAAGGGCGTACTTGCGTTGCGTGATCTTGATCTACCTTATAAAACGAAAGTATTAGCGATAGTTCGATCAAAAATAAATAAAGAACGAGTAAAATAAAAATTTAATTAATCTCAAACGAGCAACTAAATTATTAAACATGGCAAGTAAAAATATTTTAACACATGTGAGAATATGATCATATCGATAAATAACTAACATGGCGGCAAAAATTACGAAAGAAAACATATAACAAATATTCATACGATTTAGACAATGACATAATTAATACATTAAAATAAGGCACACGAGTATTTAATAAGAAAATAACATACGATTTAACATGGCATAATTACGAAAAAGAAAAATACGAACATTTCAACGATATAAACATGATATATAAAAAAAACATACGAATTATTAATATGATTTAAACATAGCATAAAAAAAGCATACGAATTATTTCATGTGATTTGACAAAAATAAATGGGTCCCACATTTGAATTTTGGACATTAAAAAATGGGTTTGGCTTAAGCCAAGCCCAAATTTTAAATAAAAAAAACAAGAGGGGCTTAGCTATGTTTAAAAAGAAAGAGAAGGGGAACAAATGGGCTTGGCTTAAGCCAAGGCCCATCTGTGTTAACAATAACCAAAGAAAGGGACGGGCTTGGCCCGTCACCTTCCTTTCCCAAGAACAGCAGCCACGGCTACTACTGTTCTTCTTCTTCCTTGCGTCGGCCCTACTATCGGCGACAAGGAAGGCAGCCGGCTACCACGAAACACCAAAAAATGCACACAAACAAAACTGGATTGAGAGGCGAGCTAAACCCAACAAAAATCAAGCAATTTGATCCACAAACGAGGAGTAATTTGACATTTGAACATATATGTGCATTAAACCCAAAAAATCATAATTAATTAAACCAGGCAGCATGCATTTAAATTGAAGCAATCAAAGCGTTTATAACTTGAAAACAAAGTGTTTAAAATAGATTTGAGCCATTGATTAAATGTTTAAAGCCAAAAATGAAAATTAAAATAGAGAAGCTAGAGAGAGAAAACTTGATAAACTCACCTTGATTGCTTTCCTTTGCTTTGATTCGTGTTGAGGATGAGAGGGTGCGACAACCCGTGCGTTTTTTAGGGTGGTAATCATTAAGTATTTATAGTGATTTGGACGAACGTGAGGAGCAAGTTGGTGACGCGGCTGTTTTGGTTCGTGCGGCTGGGAACGATCGGGCTGCACATGGGAGGGCGACGTGGGCATGGTGACTCTCCTCCTTCTCGAAGCCGATGACGCGGCCCTCTTTTGGAAGCGAAGACGTGGCTTTGATTTGGAGGAAGAATGCTGGCTTGCTGGAGAAGAGATAAAAGATGGCTTAAATGATTAAATTAGATGGTCGTTGGATGGTTGACTAAAGATTAGTCAACCAATCCAACGGTCGATTAAAAAAGAAAGAAAATGCTAAATAATTAATTAAGGAGTCGAACTATTAGCGTGATGAAAACGGCGAACAATTCGAACGAAGGCCACTACGTTATAGAGAAAAATATGATGATCGGGATGATGTGAACAAAAGTTTGAGCTCAACTCTCTAAACGCATTTATTTTGATAAAGTGTCGAAAAGACTCGTCCGGGACCTGATAAGACTAAAAGGTGAAAAAACCCAAAATGATAGATAAAAATGAAAGAATACGAAAGGACTCGAACTGGGCTGAGAGATCAATACCGATTAATGAAATATAACAATAAACATAACTATAAATGATCAAATGCGTTTGAAATGCAAGCATGCTATTTTTTGTGATTGAACGTGCTAGCATCGAAAATCGGGTACCAACAATAATAATAATTGTTGTGAATCACAATCACGATAGACTCTGATTTACAAGGTATCAGCAAAATATAAATTACAAGATGCAAGATACAGAAGATAAGAGAGAGCTCTAATTGGAGTTTGATAAAATCTCATCTTCAAAACTGATGTTGCCGTGTTTAAGTTTCTGCAGATTGGTATCAGGGGTGGGCTGATATTTCAGCTGTGCCGCCGAACAGTTAGAGGGTCAAACTAGGTCTTACTAATATCGTCCGAACTCCAGAGTTGATGGTGATCGTGATCAGAATCAGAAGGAGATGATAAGGACGAGGAGTACTGATAATCTAGGATATGAGGTGAGGGTTAAATGGTAAAATGTTTGATGGGGTATATCTGTGAAGGCTGCATGGGTCCCTCTATCAGGTTCGGTTTGCCACGTGGTACCTGAAAGGCACCGGAAGAGGCCTCCGGTGTTGAGGCTCCGACGGTCAAGTTAGTACGAGTGATGTGTGAACAGTGAAGGATCTTAGTGAACAGTACGGTTGGAAGGCTTACCTCCCGTTCGTGGGGGGGGGGAGGGTTATGTATAGGCCTTTCTCTCTTAAGTCGGTGGGACACGTGTCACCAAGGTACTGAGTCCGATAGCGGGACACGTGTCGCCCAACGGCGCCTCCTGCCACCGTTAGACCATAGGTTGGCCGTTTGACCCCAAAAGTGCATAGGGCGATCGTTTGACTGCCACGTTGGCAGTGGTCCCTCTAGGGGGGAGAAAGGTCTATAATGCCCTTATGGCCCGATTATGTATTATCATGCATGAACGACGACGAGCCCGAGTGTTTACCAAGGGCTTAGTCCAATACCTGCCCGACCATGGGGCCCGCTTGTTCCTTGAGCGCGTTTTGCTAGTATTAGGAGGCGGTTTCAGCCCCATTTTTGGTCTGCTCGTTGCAGTGTCACCATGGCTTGCAGGTAACGGAATGGTCGTTAGGGCTGCTGGCCGTTAGAGGCGGTCGGTAGATTACGTCCCGCTAGGGAGTTGTCTACCATTTTCTTGCGGGGCGTTTGATGGAGGTCGATAGCATGTTTGGTCATTCGCTTTAATTGTCGAAGAGAATGGGCTGTGAAGATGGGCCGCAGAAAAAGGGGTTTGGGCCTTCTCCGCTTTTTTTAGTCTTTGCGCTTGTTCTTGGGCCGACTATTGGTAGCGTCCTGTCTCATTAAATGCGAAGCAGGGGTAATGATGGTTGAATGCGTGTGCGCACTTGCGTGGTGCCCGATCGTCTCTGCGCGGTCAGATCCAAGTTGAAAATCGAGGAGGGACGTTTTAGTTGGCCGAAACGGTTTATCCAAACGTGAGGAAAGGTAATCTCAAGGGTTTCCTTCGGCACGCGTCGCTTTCTCATCAGTCGCGTGATGCCCTATATAGCGCGTCGCTCTCCTTCTCTCCTCTCTTTCCAGAGAAATCAAGAGGAAATCAGAGCAAAATAAGCAAATAGAGAAAACTTTCTTCTCCTTTTCCTGCGTATCCCAGATTCTATTCTCTTCTTCCCCTTTTTTCCCCATGGTTTCACCCGTTGCTCCTCCTGTCGTTCTAGACAGACCTATGTCCGCGGTTGAGGCCAAGATCACCGTTACGGTATCGGAGATAACCGATATGCTTGAGTTGCAGAATGAGTTGATTTCCTTTGGTGGGATTCTGGATGATAAATATACGTCTCTTCTCGCGGGCCCGGAGGTTAGGCTGAACACTCATTTTACCGGGGACGCCCGAGTGTTATACACGCGGATGTTCAAATATGGGTTTCGCATTCCGCCGCACCCGTTGGTTTCTAGTATGTTGCGCAAGTATGATCTGAACCCAGCGCAGATTCCTCCAAATTCGTGGGTCGGTATTTACGCATTAATTCGGCTGTGTGTGGAAAACCGCATTGCGAAACCCAGCCTCGTGCTCCTAAGGTATTTCTTTCAATTGGGCATTCAGAGAGGTTGGGTTTCTATTTACCCTCGAAAGTCTAATCCGTCGGTCAAGTCGCTCACCATGCATTTCTAGAGGTTCGATTCTTCGATAAAGAATTGGTCGCATCGCTTCTTTGTTCTTGAACTTCCTAAGCCCTCCTAGAGGTCCGGGTTCAATCGTGCCGTTACCGATGGCGTTTGGATGAAGCTGCAGCCGAATAAGATAACGGTAGATGACCTGGAGGCTATCGGCAGGCTCCTCAATGCCGTGAGGAAACCGTTCAACACGTGGCTGTTTGCCACTGGTCTACCGATGGATCGGTGTGGTATTAGTGAGTTTTTCTCTTTGTTATCTCCTAGTTTCCTTTGCTCGTTTTGATGGCTCTGGTTGTTTTTGTAGATGTTGAAGAGGAGGATGATGTCGAGGGGGAGGCCTCGTTGGGTCAAAATGAAGGCGAGCCTTCGGAGGAGCGGGAAGAAAGCCCTGAGGTGTCTCTTAAGAGGCGAAAGAAAACTGTCGTGGGGGCTTCTTCGCATCGAACGGAAGAGTCTCCGTCTAACAAAAAACCAAGGTCCCTCCGAAAGGGGGCGGTTGCTTCCGTTCCCTAGGTTTCGGTTACTCCCCCTTTGTTGAGACTGGTTGAGGATACCGGGGATGGTGTATTTGATCGGTCTGTGGATTTTACCGGCGAGAGGGTGCCGGTGGTAGAGGATACTAGGCCGCAACTGTTGGGCTTTTCAGCCTTTTCTGTTGTCCCTCTTAGGTTCTGCCCTTCTGGGCCATCGGTGACCTCGTCGCCTCCCAAGCCTCCTGCTCAAAAGACTTCCTCCGTTGTGGCCGACAGGGTTGCCCGTTTGCTGGAGAAAAAATGAAAAGGGAGGGAGGGAGTTCACCGGCTGGTAATGCTACTTTGCCTTCTATCGCGGAGGTTTTCGGGGTGTCCGCCGAGAGGGGAGAGGCACTTAATCCCATCGTCGTCGGTGCGGATGATGGACAGATGTCAGACATTCTTGCAAATACTTCTGTGGGGCCGGATCTAGAGAGCACTCCTCCCGATGCTTCGTCTCCTCAACGCTTCCCTGGTAATGTGTCTACTTCCAGTTGGCCTTCTCCTCCGAATACTTCTTTGTTGGGTGGCGGTGACGGTACTCGCTCCCTTGATGCCTCTACTTCAGCTTCGGTACCCTTGCACCTTCACTTCACGCCTGCCCCTCCTCTTGCCGAAATTGTCCTTTCGGATGAGTATCTGCAGGGCGAACAGCCGTTGGACTTGAACGTTCGTCTTTCCTCTCTGGGGCCCGGCGGCCGTACCACTCATACTTTGGATCTGAGGGATCTGGCGCAGCAAGGTCTACCGGCGTTGGGGATGGCCGATCCTTGCGTTAGAGATCTTCCTCTATCGGTCTTTTTCGGGGAGATGGTCGGCCTGGACTATGAGAGGGAGCACTTTCGCGAGATGTCTTTAGGGCGTCAACATGTCGAAGTCCAGGCCAGTGTATTTTCTGCTTTCTGCCAGCTCCAATTTTTGCAGGAAAATTCTTCTGAGAAGATACGGTCTTTGATGAGCAATCTTAGAACCTCTGTTCGATCCTGAATTCCTCGCATCGATGTTTAATGAGCCCAAGATAGTCCTGTTAGTGACTTCCATTTGGCTATTAGTCTGTGGATAAGCCACGGAGGAAAACCTTTGTTCGATCCCGAATTCCTCGCATCGATTTTTGAAATACCCACTAGTGAACTGTGTTCCGTTATCACTGATAAGAACTCTCGGGATGCCGAAGCGTAGAATTACTTAGTTTTTGAAAAATTCCCATGATTTTTCCGCTGTGATTTCGGGAATAGCCTCTGCCTCTGACCACTTAGTGAAGTAGTCCACTGCTAGGATGAAAAACATTAACTGGGGATGGGCTATCGGGAACGGCCCCATAATGTTGATTCCCCACTGGGAAAACGGGCAGGGGTTAACTATTGCCGATATCTCCGTGGCCGGTTGCCTTGGGATCCTTACAAATTCTTGGCACTTCTGGCAGGTCCTTACAAAAATATCACAATCCCTTCGGATCATTGGCCAGTAGAATCCATTTCAGAGGACTTGTGCTGCCATAGTCCCTCCGGAGGTATGCATACCGCAGATACCCTCGTGGATTTCCTGCAGGGTGTAGTGTCCTTCTTCCTCCGACAAGCATTTGGCCGCTGGGTGTGAGAAACAACGATGAATGAGGTCTTTATCGAACATAGAACATCTTGCTGCCCGTTTGAGGATTCTCATCTTTGTCGTGGGGTCCGTCGGCAAGATGTCGTGTTTTAGGTACTTGATAACGGGCGTGCACCAGTCGTTTTCATCCTCTTCGATACATAAAGTGAGTTGCTCCTCCATGAACGAAGGAGTTAGGATTTCCTCAATCATAACATCCTTTGGCATGGCAGCGTCGGGGTCCGCAGCCAGTTTTATGATCTCATCGGCCTTGACGTTTTCCTCTCTCGGAATGTGTTTGATGGTCACCCAAATGCCTTGTTTTCCAATAGTCGTTAGCTCCTACTTGGCTTTTGCGAGATATCGGATGATTGTGGGGTCCCTTGCCTGCGCCTGGCCGTTGACTTGATCTACTTTCAGTTTTGAGTCACCATGTAACTCTAGATGTGGCTCTTCGGTCTCATCCTGCTCACGTGTTCTCTTTGCAGCTAAGTCTTTCCTGATACGTAGGCCAGCCAGAAGTGCCTCGTATTCTGCTGCGTTATTTGACAACGACTTCAAAAAATTTAAGGCATAACGTAGCTTAAATCCCTCGGGTCCAGAAGCAATGATGCCTGCCCCGGCAGATTCTTGATTCTTAGCCCCATCGACATAGATGGCCCATCTGTCCTCGTCTTCGGGATAGGGTGAGTCCCCGTCAACTGCCTTTGGCTCGAGGGACGGCTCGCTCGAGAAGGTATATTCAGCGATGAAGTTAGCTAGGGGTTGCGCCTTAATCGATGGCCTTGACTGGTATTGTAGGTCGTGATGCTCTAGCTCTACGGCCCAGATGACCATTCGCCCTGAAGTCTCGGGTTTTTTGAAAAAAATTCGCAGTGGCTGGTCCGTTAGGATGATGACCGAATGTGCCTAAAAATAGTGCCCCATCTTTCGGGTTGCCTGAACCAGGGCGAGAGCTACCTTCTCCATGCGGTTGTATCGCAGCTCGGCATCTTTCAGGATTCTACTGATGAAGTAGATGGGCTTGTGGATGCCTCATTCATCTCGTACCAAGACGGCGCTTGCTGCTTCTTCGGCCGCCCCGAGGTATAGGAAGAGGACATCCCCCTACTCTGGCCGTTTAAGCAGTAAGTCGGATGTGAGATCCGAGAAGGCTTTCTCGCACTCTTCTGTCCATCCGAACAATGCCTTATTCTGAATGAGTTTAAAGAAAGGGAGGCATCGCTCAACTTGCTTTGTGATAAAGTGACTTAAGGCTATCGCCTTTCCTGTGAGCCGTTGGACCTCATTGATGTTCCGAGGGGATATCATGTCGTGGATGGCCTTTAGCTTGAGGGGGTTGGGCAGGATTCCCTCTCGGCTAACGACGTAGCCTAAGAATTTTCCCATCTGGAAGGCGAACATGCATTTATTTAGGTTAAGCTTCATGTCGAATGTCTGCATGGTTTGGAATGTCTCTGCTAGGTCGATCAGATAACCCTCAAAGCTCTTGCTTTTTACTAGCATATCGTCGACGTATACTTCGAGGTTTCTACCCAGCTGATCTTTGAAGATTTTGTTCATTGTTCGCTGGAAGGTTGCCCCTGCATTTTTCAAACCGAAAGGCATAGTGCGGTAGCAATACGTTCCCGATGGCATTACGAAAGTTGTTTTCTCCTCGTCCTCTACCACCATCGGTATCTGATGCTATCCCAAATTTGCGTCCAGGGAGCTCAAGAATTCATAACCAGCCGTTCGGTCTACTAATTGCTCGATTTGGGGGAGAGGGATTCAGTCTTTCGGGCATGCCTCATTCAGAGAGGTGAAGTCGATACACATTCTCCATTCTCCATTTACTTTAGGGACAACCACAGGGTTGGCCAGCCATGACGGATACTGGACTTCTCGGATGAAGTTTGCTCGTAGGAGTCTGGCTACCTCCTTCTTTATGGCGTCAGCCTTTTCCCTGGAAAAGGCTCTGCGCTTCTGCTGCACTAGTTTCACTTCCGGATTCACATTCAACCGATGCTCAGCGACTTCTCTCGAGATGTCGGGCATGATTGTGGATGCCCATGCAAACTCTCCTCCGCATTTGTTTAACAACCATGCTAACTGCTAACGCTCCTCGGGACTTAACCTTTCGCTGATAAGGAAGCTCTCGGTAGGCATTCCTTCTACCGATACCGATGTCATTTTTTCTAGCGGTTGGGTCTGCCTCTCGTCCTCCACTTCTAGGGGGTCGTTGGCTACACAGACGCACTCATCGCAGTTACCTCCTATCATGGTGAGATAGCACTCGGCGGCTACCTTCTGGTCGCCTCCGATCATGACAACACCATCCCAAGAAGGGAACTTCAGCTTCAGGTGCCGTTGGGAGACAACGGCTCCAAAAGTATTCAGGAATGGGTGCCCAAGGATGGCGTTGTAGGGCAAGTTGAGGTCAATTATCATGAATAACTGCTGCTCTGATCTCCTTGAAGTGTCCTCCCAGAAACGTACTGCTAGGAAGGCGATTCCCACTATCGGGATGGCAATCCCATCTATCCCGATGATGGGCTTTTGACATGGCATTAATTCTGACTCTGGTCTCTTCATGATCTCATATGCCCCTAGCGAAAGTAGGTTAACGGCACTTCCGTTGTCCACAAGATTTCTCCTTACCCCAAAGTCCTCGACAAACATTGTGACTACGAAGGCGTCGTTCTGTAGGTATCTTACTCCTTTGCAATCTTCTTCAGAGAAGGATAGCGTCATTCGGTCAAGGAGACCGAATCCACTATCATCGGATGTGGGCAGTTCGCGTTTCTGCTTGTCACCGACGGGGGGTTCCGGGGGGTTTGTTGCACACCCAGCTATAAAGTTGATCATTCGGTCCCCGTCCTTGGACGTCAGTAATACCTCTCTCCCTCTAGCGCTAGGTATCGGGATGGAATTTGGGCCGGTAGCGATCTGCTTTCCGTTACGTCCTGGACCCAATCTTGGTGGGTCGCTGGCCGGTTGCGCGTTTTGTCGGGTCGTGTATTCCGGGAAGTAGCCCTCCTCTATCAGTCGCTGAATGGCCATTTTCAACGCTCGACACCCTTCTATGTCGTGGCCGTTAGCTTTGTGGAAACGACAATATAGGCCTCGGTTGCTTCCTACAACGTCGCCTGGTTTGGTGTAGGGGTATCGGATCGGTAATCCCTTGCTTTCGATAATAGCTAGGATCTCTACCCTTTTCCCCAATGGTGAGGTAATGGGAGATGGTACGTAGGTCTGTCTGCCGGGTTGGAGATTTCTCTCCCTCCCCATCCGATGGTCCACCTGCCTTCTCTATCGGGAGTCAGCTCTTCTGGGTTTGTACCCTGTAGCCGAATGTTCCCTTACGACTCCGGCCGAGGTGGTCGTATCTTGTGCTATCGGCAGAGGGGAGATCTCCCTGTCGCGCCCTCTCAGAAAATCCTCCTCCTCTATTTTGACGTGCTTGTTTGCCTTGGCCCGTAAGAGGTCTAGAGTTAGCGAGGGGTCGGTTGTGAGCATATCTCCCAGTTTGTTATACCTGCAGTTCCTCCTCAGTGCCTCCGTTGCAAAGTCGATGGTGGCGTCGGCCGTCTGACTAAGTTCTGCGTTGAATCACTCTAGGTATGCTTTAAGGGACTCCTCCTGTCTCCGAATGATGTCAAAGAGTGTCGCAGAGGTTTTCTTCAGGGGGATGGCTGTGCTAAATCTGCTCAAGAATTTCTTTTCCAACTTTGCGAAACTGTCGATCGAGCCTGGCGGTAGCGCCTCATACCACGTGCTGGCTATCCCGGCTAGGGAGAGCACAAAAATCTGACAGAGTGCCTCATCCCTCGAGGTCTGGAAGGTGACTTGGTTTTTTACCCGCATTAGATGGATAACGGGGTTGGTCAGGCCAGCATAAATGTCCGCTAGGATCTTGGTTCGCCGGTCAACCTTATACTTACGTACCCGATGGGTCAAGGGGCTTTCTGAATTTCCGTCTCGCTCCTTCTGGTCGCGAGATGACACGAACCGGGGGTGTTCATGCTCCCTGTCTGCGAGATAGCGTCCCTGATTGTCCTGACGGTACTCCAGGCAGGGCAGCCGTTGGGTAGGAGATCTCTCTCGGCTTTTCCGCCCTTCTTACCCTCTCAGGTTAGACTCTCAGGAAGGCTGACGGGCCACGTGTTGTCGGAGATACGGGTCGTACTCGCCGAAAAGGTTATCGGCGTACCCTCCCGGCGCACGCGGGGGGACCATAGGCGGCACGTATTCTTCCGTCGGCCCCGAAGGGTGGGGTATAGGAGTCATCGGTATGTAATCGCCGAGATGGGGTGGGCCTGTCGGGAAGGTTTGCGGAAGAGAGGTAGCATTCGTCTAGTTTGGCTGTTGCGGGAGTCCGGCGGTCAGTACGGCCAGGATCTAGTCTATCCTTTGGTGGAGGAGAGTTGTCTCTGTGCGGGGGTGGATGGTATTAAAGGCGCCAGCTCTGGGTGCCTCGGTGATGGGGGCGTTAGTCCCCGCGTCGATGAAGGGGTTACTCCATTGATAAGCTATCGATGGGGGCGAGTTGGTCGCGCCGGCCCTGTCTGTTGCTGTCGGGTGACCAGCTCCTTGATTAGCGGAGAAATCAAGTCGGCGACCTAGGGGAGCCGTGGGGGCTCCTAGGGGTACCCGATGAATTTCTGACCGTGGTGTGCGTGGCGGATATGTGAAGAAGTCATTGAGGGATGCCTCTGTTTCCCCGAGGGGGACAAATGGTTGGGGGTCCTGGTTGGATGCCATTCTGCAGAGCGTTTCGTTTGGCGTTGGGGTAGGTGAGCTTGGATCTCAAGGTAGACTCACTTAATGATCTCAGGCTCTCAACGAGAGCACCAATATGATAATCTAGGATATGGGGTGAGGGTTAAATGGTAAAGCGTTTGATGGGGTAGATCTGTGAAGGCTGCGTAGGTCCCTTTGTCGAGTCCGGCTTGCCACGTGGTACCTGAAAGGCACCGGAGGAGGCCTCCGGTGTAGAGGCTCCGACGGTCAAGTTAGTACGAGTGATGTGTGAATAGTAAAGGATCTTAGTGAACAGTACGGTTGGAAGGCTTACCTCACGTTCGTGGGGGATGGGGGGGGTATTTATAGGCCTTTCTCTCTTAAGTCGGTGGGACACGTGTCACCAAGGTGCTGAGTCCGATAGCACCAGCAGCAGCCGCAACAATCAAAATATCAATTCAGGTCGTCAACGCAAGAAACGATAGACTCAGCCCCGTAAACACCTTTTGTCGAGCTTTTCCTGAGGAGACCTGTTACCGCCCTTACTTACTTAAAAAACCTTCCTTCCCCTATCTCCCTATCGGTCGAGCGTCTGCAAACGTTGACGACAGCTGCTTTAAAGTCTTCCTTCCCTTTCCTTAGTTTTTTTTCTATTCAAGGAGCGGTGCGAATTGAACAAAATGAAATATTAGAGCCTGAAAAAACAATGCAAACGATAAGCACTTCCCGGTGCAGCTAATGAGTTTTGGTGCTTTAAAAAAATGAAAACTTTCAGTTACTAAAAATGGTTGATACGCTCTCGAGAAGTATATAGCTAGCTATACGTCCTCTCAACCTGTTGTTGCAGCTTATATATACCGGCCGTATTATATAAGACGAGCACACGTTGTAATAAAACGTGGTCCAAAACTGACGTTATAATTTGGATATACTTAAAATAATTTTTTTCCCAAAATAGAGAGACGTAGGAGATGTAACTACTTCACTGGCACGAATAATGCAATTCTCTTCTGGATGTGGGCACTCATCTTTTCACCAACAATTTTATAACCACACAACTTAGTTTCTGAATCGTTGGTCCTTGTCTCCTTTAATGACCTGACAGGAGTCGTAATTGTTTTTTATTTATAAATCCACTCTTTTGTTTCCAACAATTTGCATCTTCTTCTTCTTTCTTGATCTGCGATGGGGAAGAAGGTGATCGCTAATGGAGAAGATGATCATCTAAATGAAGAGTTATTGGGAGAAGAAAGATCAAAGGTTGTTATTGATCATGAGAAAGAGGAGGCTTTATCATCAAGGGTGTGGATTGAAAGCAAGAAACTATGGGAGATTGTGGGGCCCGCCATCTTTAGCAGGATGGCTAGCTTCTCCATGAACATCATCTCTCAGGCCTTCGCCGGCCATCTTGGCGACGTCCACCTCGCCTCGCTCTCCATAGCCAACACCGTCATCGTCGGCTTCAATTTCGGCCTTCTGGTAATCATTATATGCTCCTGCACCTGCACTTTTGTTATGTTTGGTAACTAATTAAAGAGTAAATCGATAAAAATGGAAATAAATATGAACATATAGAATGAGTCTTTTTAGGATACTACTTGAACAAATTAAGCAAGATTTTCACGTTTTTTATTCCTATGTATGAAAAAATTACTTTTTTTTTAGAGCGTTTTAATATTTAGTGATCAACCCAGTTAGAAAGTTATCAACTCTAACCCAACGGGTTTAGAGATACATGCACGTAGTTCATACCTAAAATAATTTTAATATAATTTAATTGTTTTTTAGAAGTTTTTTTAATTTCTAATTTTTTTCAATAAAGCCCTTGATTAATTAATTTTTGTTGTGTGTGGTTTGGGAAATTATGGCAGCTAGGGATGGCAAGTGCCTTAGAGACGCTATGTGGGCAGTCATTTGGAGCAAAAAGGTACCACATGCTAGGGATATACATGCAAAGGTCATGGATTGTTCTCCTCATATGCTGCTTCTTGCTCTTGCCATTTTACGTTTTCGCAACCCCACTTCTCAAACTGATGGGCCAGCCTGATGACGTGGCAGAGGAGTCAGGTTTGCTGGCCCTGTGGTTGCTCCCTCTCCACTTCAGCTTTGCATTCCAGTTCCCATTGCAGAGATTCCTGCAATGCCAGCTGAGGAACCAAGTCATTGCTTGGGTTGCTCTGTTGAGTTTGGTGGTCAATGTTGTTTTGAGTTGGGTTTCTGTGTTTGTGTATGATTTTGGGGTTATTGGTTTGGCTATTGCTCTTGATGTTTCTTGGTGGATTCTTGTGTTGGGCTTGTTTGTGTATATGCACTATGCTTGCCCCTTAACTTGGACCGGTTTCTCTATGGAAGCCTTCTCCGGTCTATGGGAATTTGTAAAACTCTCCGCTGCTTCTGGGGTCATGTTATGGTACGTGTCTACATCATCTCTTTTCATATCAGTTATATTCGCGCGGATTAAATTCATAAATTTATTGACTTAAGGTTGATTAACTGCTCGTAGTAGTTGGATTGATATGGTTGTAATGATTGGGTGGATAGTGCAGCTTGGAGAACTGGTACTACAGGATACTGATACTAATGACGGGGTACTTGAAGAATGCGACATTGGCCGTGGATGCCTTTAGCGTGTGGTAAGAAATTTGATTCGAATTTCAGCTCCACTTTTTAAAAATAAATAATAAATAAATAAACAAAACCACTCTTTCTTTTTATGTGCATAAATTTAGATTTGAATAAAAGTAAATAAATAGAGTATTTTCTAAAAGAAAAAAGGAAGGATAAGATTTGGCGTTTTGGAATGAATCATGCAAGGCAATAATGATATTAAATGACTTGAAATACGGATAGCTGTTGAGTGGAATTAATTGCGTACGCCGCCGTGCAGCATGACGATCAGTGGATGGCAGATGATGATTCCAATGGCGTTCTTCGCCGGTGCGGGGTAACTATCTCTTTTCTTTTCTTTTCTTTTTCCTAATCTTTTTCACACGAGAGAGGCACTGTTTGTTTTTATTTCTTACATATTAGCTGAAACTGGTTGATGAAGAATTGGTTATTGTTTGTTTGCTAAATTCTCGAATTTGAGACTATAATTTTCAAAATCAATCTATCTATAACTATATAAATGTAAAGTTCTTATTATTATTATAATTACTAAACGGGATTTACACCTGAAACTACAACTTTAACAAATTTAATGATTAAAACGGGTCGGTTATAGATCGATCCAACAGGTTAGACCCATTTTATCACTCCTAATGTGAGCTACTATAAATTGATGATTTTACTTTACATGGTAATTTTTGTTAAATTGCAGAGTAAGGGTGGGTAATGAGTTGGGAGCTGGGAATGGGAAAGGTGCAAGATTTGCAACGGTAGTGTCGGTGGGTCAGTCCACTCTAATCGGACTTGTATTCTTCGGACTTATCATGATTTTGCACGACAAGTTTGCCTTAATTTTCACATCCAGCCCTGATGTTATCAACGAAGTTGACAATCTTTCCGTCCTTCTGGGCGTTACTATCCTCTTAAATAGCGTTCAACCCGTTTTATCAGGTTAATTCGAATTTTTCACTTGAAATACAACTTTTGTACGATAATATATACATTTACTATTTATTATTACAATTACATATAGACTATTTTGTGTTCCTAAAAAAAAATTATATTTCTCCACGAGACAGGAGTGGCAGTTGGGTCAGGATGGCAAGCGACGGTTGCTTACGTTAATGTTGGGTGTTACTACGTTGTTGGGCTCCCACTTGGATTCTTAATAGGATGGGTCTTCGATTTGGGCTTAAAGGTTAGTTTAATATTTTTTTCAATCTTCTTTTATTACTTCCTTTTATCCTTAAACAAATATTGTTTTAGCTTTCTTTCCGTATCCCAAAACAAATGACGTTCCTGTTTTCCAATGTGTTTTATCCGATGAGATTACTATTTTATCCTTCATCTTCTCCTTTTTACTTTTTTGAATTTTGTTTTCAAATCAGAAAAAAATAACATTTTATGAAAAACATTAGGAATAAAATAGTTTTTCTGAATTAATCATTACGTTATGTGTGAGGGAGTATTATAAAAGAGTAACAATTTAGTTATGAAGCACTTTGTTTGTGGCGTAACAGGGCATTTGGGGTGGGATGATATTTGGAGGAACAGCTATGCAGACGGTTGTATTGGGTACCATAACAATGGGAACCAACTGGGAGAAGGAGGTAAGACGGTGAAAGATGAATAAATTAAAATAAAAAAATTGAATTTGTCTTTTGATTTTTATGTGTTTACCAATTAATAGGGTTTATCTAATTTAATTATTATATAAAATTTATAATAATTTTTATTTTTATTTTATTATAGTAAAATATTTATAAAAAAAACATACTGTTAAATTTTGATTTATCTAACACAAAAATAGACTCATGATAAATGGTTGACTTTACTGCAGGCCGAGAAAGCTCGTCGTCGAGTGAACGACTGGTCAAAGTCCAGCCGAGATGATGAGTCGTTCAATAGCCAAGAAAGTTTTGTTGCAAATAAGTCATAATACAAAAAGAAAATATAACGTAAAGAGATTTTAGTACGCAATAAATAAATAAATAAACTGTTGTTTTTCTGAAGAATAAAATTAATTTTTTTTACTTGAAAGATGAAATAGTTGCTCTTCACTCGTAAGAGATCATTATTTTTTTAGCAAAGTTTAATTCTATTGATTAAGGCCCAAGAACAACACACCTTGAAGCTCAGCCCAGCCCAGCCCAAACAGCAAATAACTCTAGCATAAATCTATCTTCTTTCTTTTCTTTTTCTTTTTCTTTTTCTTTTTAAAAGGATTAATGATTTCATTAATAAAAGGAACTTAGAAGTCCAAATTACATGAAAAATGAGGAAGGACATCCTCCATAACAATTATTTCATCAGAAGAAGAATGCTAAAACACATCGTATTGTGTAGCAATTTGTTTTTTACTTTAAAAAAAAATAATACTCCACCAATTAATCGCTTATGATCTTTAAAAAAAATGTTTATAAATGTGACGGAAGAAGAGAGGATAAACTAGTTTTTTTTATTTTATCTTTTTATCTTTTTAAGAGGACAGACTAGCTAACTAGGTATATTTATCTTTAAAATATGCCATAAATATTTGTTTAATTATCCTACAATCTTATCATGTCTACCAAAGACGACCAAGTCATAAGCCTATTGGTTTAATCGAAGGAGGAACTGGTTTAATTAATCAGCAGATCATTCAAAAGCTAAAACGACAACATATATATATATATAAAAATTTCTCCGCTACCAATAAAGAGGGGGTGTCCGGTGAAAGAAAAGAAAGGGAGTGGTATATACGCAGCGGTTGGTTTGTTTTGAGAGGGAGAGAAAAAGTTTTCTCCGACGAGGTAATGTACAGTCGCCGGTTCGACTTTTTTTTTTTTTTTTTTTTTTTTTTTATATATGGGCTACTATTTAGGTATGGGGAACTAAGGAACTATTTGGGAACTGAAAACTAGAGAGAGAATTTAGAGAGACATATGTGGAAGGAAATTGCTTTCTTTGTATTGATTTTTTCACACTCTTACAAATTCACACACTTACAAATGAAGGGGAAGACCCCTTATATAGAGAAAACTATAAAGAAACGGCCAAAAAAGATGGCCGACACTATCTAAAAAAGAAAAAGGAACGGTCCTAAAGAAAAGAAAAGAAAGCTAAAGAAAAGAAAAGATACAATAATTACATCCTGCCAAAAGACAGGTGGCTATCTTATCTTTAACAGCTGTCTTCTGTGATCGTCATTGCTTACGCTTCTTTTCTGTAGACGTCATTTCTTACGTCGAACTTCTAGATGTCTCTGTGTGTATCTGGAATAGTGACATCTTCTTCATCGGCCTCTGTCATTTCTTTATCCTGTAGGTCTTCTATGCTTTCTCTGTCTCTGTCTGCTGCGAAGATGAAGATCCTCTTTTTCGCTGGGACTATACCGAAACCCAGCATGGCAGGGAGAGTGGAATCTATTATACATATCAGTTTCTTTCTTACAGCCATGTTTCCTGCAATAAGAAAGAATTTCTCTCCAAACTCTTCTAAATATCTTTCAATTTTGCCTTCTTCTTCTAGTCTGAATGTGATCTGATCTATCATTCCCATATGGAAAAAGGATAAGATCTTTGGGAAAGGCATGTCTGTGGCATTTAAGTCTACCTGTAATTTGAACAGACCTGCTGCTCCTATTTCTCTGATATGTCTCGTAAAGGGTCCTTTGTGTAGAGAAAAAGGCTTTTGAACAACCTTTACTCCCTTAAATTTCCAGTCTGTCTCTTCGAAATGGATCCTAACCAGATCCTTCTGTGCATCCATTAGTTGTTCTAGATGTCTACTTTCTGTTTTCTGTTTTATTATCTCTTCTCCTTCTGGCCATTGGTCAAATAATGGTTTAAGGGTGAAGATAGCGGGCATGTCTAACAATCTAGCCCTAAGTTCTACAAAACTTCTGTTTTCAGGGGTTCTAGTCTTTTTCAAGAATTGATCTAGCTGTTGTAACTTTGTATTCAGAATACTTACTGTGGAATTATGCTGTTGGACTTGCTTTTCGGCATCATTCTTTTTCTGTTCGAGGTAATTAATCTGTGTGGAGTTCTGTTGCTGGATTTGGGCCAGCTGTTCTTCTAACTTTCTGTTTTTATCTTGTAGCCTTGCTATAAGCTGGCTAGTATCTTCTCTAGCTACTTCTGAGTAAGGCCTGACTGTTTCAGGTTCTATGTAGAAGTTTGGGCCTAACTGGGCCCTTGCTTCTTCTAAGGCCTCAGAGAAACTGTGATATCCCACGTATATGGGATTCTGACACATAATAAAATTCTTAACTGTATTGAAACTGTTAAAAACTCCTGTTTTTAAACTTCTGTATATCACGTAATGTGAAAAAGACTTTCTGTGTATCTTAGGATTTTTATCTGAGAAATACATGCTTAAGGCATTTAAGCATTGTACTTTGAACTGTGTTGCTGCGGGGAGGGTCTGTATGTGCCAGATATTATCTAGCAAACATTGCTGTTCTCGGTCTATATTCAATCCCTCAAAGGGTTTGAATTTTTTGTTGCCTCCTTCTGTAAATTCTGTAAGGTACATTGTACCAAATCTAAGGTCTCTGTTTGTTCCCCTAACAGGAGAGGCTCGCTGTGTGGATGGAACTACTTTCTGTATATTAGAGGATGATGACCCTCTTTCTGTAATTGTGACTGGCATCGCCAGATTATTTCTGTACATGATAGTTCTGTCTGATACTGATTCCTGAGTGTCTGGCTCCTGTTTATTTTCTGTCTGTTCCTTGAACATCTGCTCTTTGGGTTTCAGTACCCTTTTCTTCATTCTTACCTGTATCATTTAAATAGTTTTTCAATTTTTCTAGACAGTAAGTCTGCCAAACTGTTATTTTTTCCTTTTATATGTTCGAAACAGATTATATCATCATTGAATGTGATGGTAGTAAATAAGGATGGGGAGCAGTCATGATCTGCAAACCCAACAAATATTCAGAAAGAGAAACAGAAAAAATTGCCGCCTATGCCAGTGGTAATTTCAAAACAGGACAGAATTGGACTAGCCTAGATTTCGAAATTCAAGCATTAATAAATGCTTTAGATAAATTTAAGATACATTTACAGAATGAATTTACAGTCAGAACAGATTGTGAAGCTATAGTTAAGTTTCTAAAGAACGAGAATAGTAAAAAGATAAACAGAACAAGATGGGTAAATTTCGTACTTTATACTGTAATTCTTTGCAAAATCTATAAACTGTATTCCTTACTCAGAAGTAGCTAGAGAAGATACTAGCCAGCTTATAGCAAGGCTAGAAGATAAAAACAGAAAGTTAGAAGAACAGCTGGCCCAAATCCAGCAACAGAACTCCACACAGATTAATTACCTCGAACAGAAAAAGAATGATGCCGAAAAGCAAGTCCAACAGCATAATTCCACAGTAAGTATTCTGAATACAAAGTTACAACAGCTAGATCAATTCTTGAAAAAGACTAGAACCCCTGAAAACAGAAGTTTTGTAGAACTTAGGGCTAGATTGTCAGACATGCCCGCTATCTTCACCCTTAAACCATTATTTGACCAATGGCCAGAAGGAGAAGAGATAATAAAACAGAAAACAGAAAGTAGACATCTAGAACAACTAATGGATGCACAGAAGGATCTGGTTAGGATCCATTTCGAAGAGACAGACTGGAAATTTAAGGGAGTAAAGGTTGTTCAAAAGCCTTTTTCTCTACACAAATGACCCTTTACGAGACATATCAGAGAAATAGGAGCAGCAGGTCTGTTCAAATTACAGGTAGACTTAAATGCCACAGACATGCCTTTCCCAAAGATCTTATCCTTTTTCCATATGGGAATGATAGATCAGATCACATTCAGACTAGAAGAAGAAGGCAAAATTGAAAGATATTTAGAAGAGTTTGGAGAGAAATTCTTTCTTATTGCAGGAAACATGGCTGTAAGAAAGAAACTGATATGTATAATAGATTCCACTCTCCCTGCCATGCTGGGTTTCGGTATAGTCCCAGCGAAAAAGAGGATCTTCATCTTCGCAGCAGACAGAGACAGAGAAAGCATAGAAGACATCAAGATGGTGACCTTAACACCATACGATTTTCAAGATTTAGACAACACAGAAGTATACAAGGCAGCACAGAGTCCCAGAATGTTGTATACACCAGAGAACTGGAACAACTACAGGCTCTTAGGAGAAGGATATTTTATCCAGATATACAGCACTAGAGAATGGAGAATGTTCCTTCCACATTCAGGAGACGGACGCCTTCTGGAGGAAGAAAACATCATAAATCTCATAGAAGACCTACAGGATAAAGAAATGACAGAGGCCGATGAAGAAGATGTCACTATTCCAGATACACACAGAGACATCTAGAAGTTCGACGTAAGAAATGACGTCTACAGAAAAGAAGCGTAAGCAATGACGATCACAGAAGACAGCTGTTAAAGATAAGATAGCCACCTGTCTTTTGGCAGGATGTAATTATTGTATCTTTTCTTTTCTTTAGCTTTCTTTTCTTTTCTTTAGGACCGTTCCTTTTTCTTTTTTAGATAGTGTCGGCCATCTTTTTTGGCCGTTTCTTTATAGTTTTCTCTATATAAGGGGTCTTCCCCTTCATTTGTAAGTGTGTGAATTTGTAAGAGTGTGAAAAAATCAATACAAAGAAAGCAATTTCCTTCCACATATGTCTCTCTAAATTCTCTCTCTAGTTTTCAGTTCCCAAATAGTTCCTTAGTTCCCCATACCTAAACAGTAGCCCATATATAAAAATAAAAAAAAAAAAAAAAAAAAAAGTCGAACCGGCGACTGTACATTACCTCGTCGGAGAAAACTTTTTCTCTCCCTCTCTCAAAACAAACCAACCGCTGCGTATATACCACTCCCTTTCTTTTCTTTCACCGGACACCCCCTCTTTATTGGTAGCGGAGAGAAAGGGATTAAAATACAAGATAGTCACCAAAACAGCCGCACAAAGAAATATGATAATTACACATCAGGTAGAAGCTATGGGGAATTAAATGCTATTTTAGACACAGCAAGCTCAAAAAGTATGATAGGATATAGCTTAATACCTAAAAAGTACCATAAACAGTTAAAATACAAGATAGTCACCAAAACAGCCGAACAAAGAAATATGATAATTACACATCTATATATATATATATATATATATATAAGAATTATACATACAATCATAATCGCATATTAGCAGATATTTAGTCCATTTACTTAATTTTTATCTGTAATGAGCACTTTATTTTTTAATGAGTCAACCCAATACGAATAAAATTAGTCTTAAATCCCTAACCTAATATCCATCATGGTTTCAAAAAATCTCTCTTTATATTAAGAATTTCATTACTCTTATATTTAATTTTTTCGTATCTTATTTATTCAATGTAAAGTTTTAGTTCGCACACTTTAATAATTTTCCCCTCGAACTAATTAAGTATCACACACCCACAACTAGAAATTAATCTCCTTTCAAACTAAGGATCATAGAGTCCATCACTATAACCAAACAATACTCCTAACTATGTACCACAAAACCTGCGGCCAACCCACTTGATACATATAGCCTACCATCAAAATACATCGGCTTCCTGCTCGACCTATAAATAAATCATACTTCTTTCTATTTATATTCAATATTCTTCTTCTTCTTTTTTCAATTGAGACAGCAGATTGATTATGAATCACCCATATCGAAGCTTATTTCACAAACTCATTAAGTGGCTGTTTGGGAGTCTGGGTTGGGTACCCAACCCAGCATTCCCGGAATGAAATGACGAATTTGGTGTTTGGTAAACACCATTCCGAAAATGAAAAAGTGCATTTTTGGGTGGCCAAATGAAAAAAACAGGGGTTTAGGGAATAATGCTCCATTCCGAAAATGGAACTCCATTTGGCCTTCTCTCTCTCTTTTTTTTTTACTTTTTCATTTCATTTTAATTTTTTTACGTTATATAACCAACAAAATAAATTAAAAACTACCCCAATAAAATCTCTATTTCAAGATAAGTAATTCTAGATCCATTTTCCTATTTTTATTAATTTTTTGAAAATGGGTTTTATACTCCAATGTGATTCACGCTAGGCACTTTTTCCTTGGCGTGATCACGCCAAGCCCTTAGCGTGATCACGCCAAGCCCTTAGCGTGATCACGCCAAGCCTTAGCGTGATCACGCCAAGGATTTTTCTCTCCTCCAACAAAATTGTAAAAATTCACGAAAAAATGCAATTAACCTAAAAATCAAGAAACATTGTAAAAAATTCCAAGAATTCACAAAAAAAATGATTTAATTATGGACAGAAGGGGCTTTTTGCCCGAAAACAATAGTCCAAGGGGGCGAATTACAAAAAATGAAGTTCAGGGGAGGTTTTTGATTTTCGACGATAGTTCAGGGGTGGTAAAAACTATTTCCCCTATATAAAATCGCGATTTCCTTCTTCTTCTTCACTTTTTCCAAAAAATTCTCTCTCCTCCAACCCGACCCCTTCACCTCCAAAATCGATTTTCTTCTTCGAATCTCCCCCAAATCTTCTCCGAATCCTCTCAAATTTTGACCACACCTTCCCTACATCCATTCCAACAAAACCCATCAATTTATTTCGACATCCATCCGTAAAATCACTCTCAAATTGAAAATCACTCTCAATTTATTTCGGCACAATGTCTTATTTATGGTATATAGATCAATTTTATTAGATGTTAGATTATAAATAAATTGATTAAAAATATATATAAAGATAAAAAAATAAAAAAAATTTAAACACTTAAAATGAATTATGCCCTTTATGGTCATTTTACATCCAAATCATAGTTTTGGAAAACTGGACTACCAAACAGCACCCTTCATTTCCCAGATATCGTTTTCCCACTGAATTTTTACAATTTTACCAAACAGCACCCTCCATTTTCCAGATGTTGTTTTCCTACTGAATATTTCCTCACTAACCGTTTCCCCACTAAACTGGACTGCCAAACAGAGCCTAAATCATCAACTACTTTATCATTTGTTGGAAAAATAAAAATTTATTCTATTTTCTTAACAAAATGATACAATTCATTTTAAACTTAAACCCTCACAAATGTGGAGACTTACTACTTTACCTTAAAATTTAAACTGAACTTGAGCTCAAATTTAAGTCGCGAACCCAATAAAACAAACAAGCCAAGCATTCAAGTAGCATTACCAAGTCAAATTTCAACATCAAATTGCACAAGCAATTGCAATACTAACACGAAACGAAATTTTGCTAGTTTTAAAGTCTTAAATTTAATCATTTTCAACACTAGGCTATCGCCTACAACATTTAGCAAACCAAGATGCATAGCCACACACAACATGGGAGCGACCGGAGAAGTTTATGTATACAAAATCATGGCAAGTTTCAAATTTCATCACTTACTCATGAGCGGTTTTAAAGTAGCACATCATCACAAGTATATCACTTACTCATGAGCCGTTTTAAAAGAGAGAATGACGAAGGTCACTACTAGAAGGTCAAAAGATAATTCCAAAAAAAATGCAAACTAGTGTATCATTTAATCAGGTTTACACCCTCATCAAGAATTAATTAAACTAGAAACATGAAACATTATTTTATTGATATTTTCATGGCAAGTCATAAGATCCATTCCGTTAAATATGATCATGATCCTATTGGTTTGTCCACGCCAACTCCATTTTTTATGTTTATCCATAACCACATTCAGTACAAATGATAAATCTCCCCTCCTTTACTTTGCTTTGCTTTCGAGTGGTTTACAATCATTAAACCTCCAATTGTAATTGTAATCAATTATATTACCAGAAAAAAAAGGAAATAACTTTATTAATTACATGTTCTCATGAATTGAAACCCACCTCACTTGTCCCCCCCTGATCACAACCTCATGATCATCCTTACCACCCAAAACAGAAATCACAACCCTTCAATATTTCTCATCATGGTCAAACTCCTCCCACTCCTTCTCCTCTGTTCCTTACCGTTGACCGCTGCACAGAGAGAATCCTCGCCGCCACCGACTTCTCTTCCTCCCCAAAGTTTCACACCGTCATTGGCAATCGTCATGGTGGTTCTTGTAAGTGCTTTCTTTTTCATGGGTTTCTTCTCCGTCTATGTCCGTCAGTGCACGGACCGCAGGTTCCAAGGAAATCACTTCCACCCTAGAGCGTCCGTACGGCGGTCATGGCGGATGCAGGCGGGGATTGACCCGGAGGTGATTGAGGGGTATTTTCCAACTTTTCTTTACTCCGCCGTTAAGGGATTGAAAATCGGTCAAGGCAGCTTGGAGTGCGCGGTCTGCTTAAACGAGTTTGAAGGCGATGAAACGCTGCGTTTACTCCCCAAGTGCAGCCACGTGTTCCATCCTGATTGCATCGGAGCTTGGCTCTCCTCCCACACCACCTGCCCCGTTTGCCGTGCCAATTTGGTCCCCACTCCGGGCGACTTGACCTTGAATTCGGTTCGTCTGTTCGAACTGGATAATACTAATAACAACTTGGTCCAACCGGATGACCGATCCAATGTCAATAATATTGACGGCGCACAAAACCATGTCGCCATTCACGTTGGAGGTGAAAACGATCAAGTTAGGGAGGCCACTGAAGTACAAGTACAACCTCCGAATGTGAATTTGATTAATCAAGCCAACCATAATCGTTCCCTACGATCGAGATCAACTGAATGGCAGTTGAATAAATTATTTTCAAGGTCACATTCGACCACGTATAATTTATTGGTCCAACCGGGTGAAAATTGTGAACGGTTTACTTTAAGATTATCAGATGAGGCACGAAAACAATTATTAAACACTCACTTGAACCGTGCAAGAAGTTGTGCGACTTTTTCCAAGGCAAGAAGTTCAAGGAAAGGTTATAGGAGTCGTAGTGTAGGAGCTGAGGGAGGTAGAAACTATTTCAACTATGAACGGTTCAACCAAGAAGTTGCTGAAGTTTTTCCTCGGACCGGTTCAAGTCGATCAACCAAAGGAGTAAACGGGAACGGCGAGGAGAATGTTACTCCGTCAAAGAACGTCTTGCGGTCCGTTAGATCACTTAAAGCTCCACTTGAATGCTTCTTTCCTGGATCGTCAGACAAGAATAACAATAACAAGGATGACCACTCCGGCGAACGGCCAATTGATCCACTAATGCCAGGTACTCAAGTGTAGATGGTTGGTTGGTCAATTGTTTGGAATTATTTAAACGAAGACAATGAAAATTTCTATGTACATAGTTTACTCCATGCTTATATTATACTTTTCCTTAATTCTTTTTTTATACGGAGGGGATTTAATTAGTTATTTACAATTGGAAAACATAGAGGGATTAGACTACTATCATGCCTTGTAATATGCATCTTTTTTAGTATCACCAACCAAGAAATAATAAATTATATATAATGTTGCAGTTTACTTGATTAGTACATATCGTTTTTATGATATAAAATTATAGATTTGATCTCTAATACTCCCTCCATGTTTTAAAGAAGGGGAAATAGCTTGAAGCACCCCTGTACTATCCTCGAAAACCAACATCCTCCCTTATCCTTCAAAAATGCCTATACACCTCCCCTGTACTATATTGACGAAGCAATTTCACCCCATTGTAACCGTTGACTGCCATTTGACTGACTATTTCCGGTTTTATGAATAAAATAATAATAAAAAAATTAAAATAAAAAAATTATACAACCTATATTTATTTTCATTTTCTTTTCTTTTCTATTACTCTCTTTTTTCTCCAGACACCTCCATTTTCTCCTCAATCCTAAGATGCCAAGCTACTGGGCTAAGCTGTCGGTGGTCAAGACGGCTATGCTTGCCCACCCGGAAGCAACACCACCACCATCGCGGCCGGATCTGGGTGGAGCGATCTGGTTTGGATTTTGTTTTGGTTGTGTTGGAGTAGATTGGGTCGGGTTTTGAGAAATTGGCAGTGGTGATTTTTTTTGGGCAGTTATGGTTCTGTTTGTGATTTGGATGGTGGTTGGGTTAAGCTGATGGATGAGGCTGGATGTTGTTTGGTGTGGGGTTGCGGTGGTTTGTTGGGAAGTTGGTCGCCGACGGTGATGATTGCGGTGATCGGGATAATGGTTGCGCTGTCGATTTGGTGGCCGGAGGTTGTGGCGTAGGCGCAGCGGTGAGTGGCAGCGACGGCGAAGGAGGAACGGCTTAGAGCGTGGCTGAGGAGATCAAGAGCGATGCAGTGGTGGCTGGGTTTGATTGGCTTAATTTGGTGTGTTTGGTTTGTGTTTAATTTGGCAAAGGATTGGTGGTTTCAATTTAATTTGGCATAGGGTATTTGGATTTTAATTTTGCAGAGTATTGGGTTTGGATTTAATCCGCAGATTTTGGGATTTAATTTGGGGGAATTGGATTAATTGACTTGGTGCAGGGATTGGTTTTCTTTTATTTGACAGAAATGGAGATGGGATTTGGCACTGGTTTAATTTGGGAAAGAGGGATCGGGATTTGGATTTGGCAGGGGATGGATTTTGGGATTTAGGAGGATGACCGGAGTGTTGATTGTGAGGATGAGTGCAGACCCCAATTTTTTTTAATTTTTTTAATGATAAAAAATGTGATTGTAATAGAAAAAGAAAGAGAAAGAAGAAAGGTAGGTTATTGGTGACGGAGGAGGCAGAAGAAAAAAAAAGAAAAAAAAAGAAAAAAAAGAAAAAAAAAAGAAAAGGAAAAGAAAGAATAAATGCTAATTTTTTAATTTTAATTTTTTTTATTATTATTTTATTCATAAAATCGGAAATAGCCAGTCAAATAGCAGTCAACGGTTACAATGGGGTGAAATTGCTCGGTCAACGTAGTACAGGGGAGGTGTATAGGCATTTTTGAAGGATAGGGGAGGATGTTGGTTTTCGCGGATAGTACAGGGGTGCTTCAAGCTATTTCCTTTAAAGAATGACGTTTACTGTTTCGGCATGTATTTCAATGCGGCCGGATAACTCACTATATGACCCCAAAAAATTTCGTACTTTTTTTTTAGCGTACGTTAATCTTTAACATACTTCCGAGAAAAAATTAAGAGCAAAATTATCTCAAATAGTGAGTCATTCGGCCACATTAAAATACGTGTAAGAATAGTAAAAGTCATTCTTTTGTGAATGGAGGGAGTATTATTTTTTATAAGCAAAACTTAAAGTATGTATTGGACAAACGTAAACGTGTTTGTTCTTACCAAAAACACAACGTCCACGAACATATGGATCTAAATGTCTTGTAATCAGACTTATATATATTTTGGCCACAAATTAGACTACTCTGAAGTAATCCATATATGTCTTGTTAATCATATGGTTTGAAACTAACCAATTAGATCAAAATGAGTGAAATTGATTATTGAAAGTGTTAAATAAATGCATAAAGTGATATGTAATACGATGAATTTAAATAGATATGATGTTATTATATATTAATCTATTTGTCAAATTGGGTTATAAAATATATATTAGCGCCCTACCCCCTACCCCCTACCCCCAAAGCAACATGTTAGCGCCAAAATAATTCTCAACTTGTTTGTAAAGAATTAAACGCACCATTTCCCACGCTAAAATCCAGGTTAATCCATTGGGTTAGAAGATGAGAAAATACCAACATTTTAACCTTTAAATAAAATATTTGTGAAATTATTCTCCAACTTTGTTACACGAATGTAAAGGAATGCATTTGGTTTCGTGGCAAAAGAGTAACTACACAAAAAATATTGTGTAACCATTATCTGATTTTGTTACGAATCTGTAAATACCAGTGTTTTAAAAACTGATCCGGCTGATTTGTTGAACTGGATTCAACCGGGTTTAATCGGGGTTCGATCGAGGTTCGATCGGATTGACCCGTTGGTACAGTGTGAACCGTTCACTCAGCGAACCGTTCAAGTTTAGATGATTGAACCGGATAAAACCGGATTGAACCGGTGTCTATAATGGGCCGGCCCATCAAATTTTCTATATTGAAAAAAATTAAAAAATTAAAAAATTAAAAAATTAAAATAAATAAATAAATAAATAATCCAAAACGGCGTCATTTTGGTTTGATATCGACCCAGCCGGGTCGATAGCGGGTCGACTGGGTCACCGCCGATTTTATAAAAATCGGCTGGGTCGACCAGGTTTTTCCTGTTCAATTGCAGGTCCGGTCCAAAAACTGAACCAACCCGAAATGCTCCTTGAGTCACCAGTTTACCGATCCGACCGTCGGGTCGGACTGGTTTTTAAAACACTGGTAAATACTATTCAACTTGGTTAACTTAATATGTATTTTTTAAATAATTAGTACGCTTTATATTTCTATGGGTTGAGTTTGAGCCAAAAATAAATGCCCAAATTTAGTAAACCTACTTGATTTGGGCTAGCATGAGTCTAGTCAACGTAGGTCAAGCCTTATTCAGTGCAAACCAGTCCAAATAGCCCATGGGCCGCCCAACCTAGTAGGGGTGAGAATTCGGATTTCGGATCGGAATCCGACGAGTTGGATCAGATAAGTTCGGATTCGGATAATTTCGGATCGGATTTTTTGTTAGGGAATCCGAAACTTATCCGACGAGTTCGGAATCGGATCGGTTCGGTAGGATTTTCGGATTTTTTTCGGATTTATCAGAAAAAAAATTAAAGTATTATTTATTTTCTATGTACGTACCAAAAAAAAATTATCAGTATCAAAGCATACTCACCTGGCCAAACAAAAGTATATGTTGCTAAGCATAAGTAATTACATCCACTGCCTAAAATATCAAAATTGGTGAAATGTTCGATCGGAACGATATTCGCGAACTCGATACCTACGAAAGAAAACGGAAGCGAGTTAGTCATTAAAAAAAACCATTAATTTATTTTGGGCCGCAACCCATTTTTCTATTTTTTCTTTTTAGTTCTTTTTTTCTTTTCTTTTTTTCTCTCTTTACCTTTCTTCTCTCCCGTCCACTCATCTTTTCTTTTTTTCTTTCCTTTTTCTTTTCCTTTCCCTTCTCCTTTCTTTTCCTTTTCTTTGCTGGGCCACTGGTAGGACTCTCCTCTCCTTTCTTTCTTTTCTATTTGGATTGGTTTGGCTGTGAGGGTGGATTTGTAGTGGTGACTTGTGGTGGCTGGGTTGCTGTGATTAGGAAGCGGCTGACGAGGGGTGAGAGTAGATCGGTGCTGCGACGGTGAGGGCTGCCAGATCGGAGATGGTGAGATGTGTGGTGTGGTTGATTACTTGATTTTGGTTACCGATTGTGTTTGTATTTGGGATTTGGTGATTGATTTGGTTTCGGTGGTTGGGTGGCTAGGATGAGATGGTTGCTGCGAGCGACGGTGGTCGGAGAAAGCATTTCAGCCCCTGACCAAGAAGGATCAAAATTGGGAGGGAGCAACGACTTATCGAAAACGTTCGGATTCCGACAGCCGCATCCAATCTGTGTCCGAAAGTGCAACGGATCAGATCGGATGGGTGAGATCGGATCGGATCGGTCGGATCCACCAATCCGATCTCACCCCTGCAATCTAGTACCCAGGTTTAATGTGGACTATTGTAATCAGTGGCAGCAGTAAACTCAATTTTTCCTAGGTCAGATGCTTGGGTAAATTTCTTTTTTACAGAAAAAATAAAATAAAAAAACACATTTTGTAACAATTTTGAATTTTCAAAGTCTTTCTAGCTTAATCCATTTGTTAAACTTCTGAATTAAGTCGTCGGCTTTGACAAGGACCCAGCTCCAAACTAAATAACATATTCCCATTTAATATCAAGTTGATCAACCGCGTTTTCGTTTACCATTTCTTGTGCGAGGATTCATATTAGATTATAAGCAGTACTTACTAAGATTTCTCAGAATATTGGAGACAGAAGGAAATATGTTATTTTAGATCTTTTGCCTATAATTGACCATCAAATACTTACGTGTTAATCATTTGATTATTATTTGGTACAAATAGTTTGATGTTTTTATATTTTAAATAGAGCATATTTGATTATTATTTGGTACAAGTGTTTGATGCTTTTATATTTTAAATAAAGATTGTTAGTATTAGTTAGAATTTGGGTGGATTGAGTAATTAATGGTTGTGAGCAGTATATAAAATAAAATTCATGGAAGTATCTAAGTATATCATTTCCATGGATTACCAGAAGAAACTAAAAACTACGATAGCTGTTTTCAAAAGCGCCACCGCAATCATCAAAGCGACCGTATCCACGAAGCGCAACGCCAAACTACAGATAGCCATCCTCCGTGCCACTGCCCCTAACTTGTCTGCGCCACCGTCTGAAGAGTTCATCTCCGCCGTTCTTTCCGCCGGCAGACAGACAGCTTGCGCTTGCCTTCAAGCTCTCATGGACCGCTTACACGCAACACACAAGGCTTCCGTCGCCGTAAAGTGCCTCTTCACTATCCATTCCATCGTAACAACAACAAGGGAGGATGGCTCTAATTTCAAGATAATTCTTCAAGAATGTTCTTTCGGCGGCAGAAACTTCCTCAACCTATCGAGATTCCGTGATCAAAAAGCGGCGGAGTTGTCATGTTGGGTTAGATGGTACGCGTCGGTTGTGGAGAAGAAATTGATGGTTTCAAGATTCTGGGGCCATTTCTTGAACCCTAATTCGAATTCTATTTCCGCCACAAATGGAAAAGAAGAGTACTACTCGAAAGAATATTTGTTAAATGAGATGGATTCTTTAGTGGATTTTGTTGAGGTAATCTGTTCGGTGCCGGAATCCCTGCATCTTCAACGGAATGATTTGGTGTACGAGGTGGTGAGGAGGGTGGGGGAGGATTATAGAATTGTTCAACGTGAGATTTTTGCCCGAGTCACTGAACTCAGAGCGATGAGTTTGAGCGTCACCGAGTTGGCTCAGTTTTTAAATGGTTTGAAGAGGTTTGAGGATTGTAAAAGAATGGTCAGGTTGTTGTTTGTTAATAGGGCACGAAACGATGCGTTGTGGGAGGTGGTGAGTGAGACAAAGATGGTGATTGTAGAAATGATGAAGGAGATGGGAGAGATTAAATTGTTGGAGAAAATTATGGGATGGGAATACGGTTCAAATTCAAAACAAAAGCATAAATACCAGCTGGTTCGGTCCAGTTCGATTCGGGTGTTTCTATAAAATTTCTCCTATATCAATATGACAAATATTCAATTCTTTTTGCTTCATAATTTTTTTTTAGTGAAAAAATAAATAAATTATTTTTGTCATGTCAACAACTGTCAATCATTAATTACAATTAGGAAGGTTCATTTTCTTCTATTAACTAGGAAGATTGGAAATGTTGCTGGTCCAATTTAGTCCCATACAGAGTCGAATTTTTCCTTTGGCTGGCGCTGCGCAACCGTTTAGTGACTAGGGAATTTTTATGGAAACGTAGAATGCTCATTGAGGAAGACAATGTTTGTCCTTTGTGCGATGCACAAGGTGAATCCGTCCAACATATTTTGCTTCATTGTAAAACATCCATGACATGCTGGGATGCTGTGATGTGTTGGTTAGGCGTGTCCTGGTGTCCTCCCAGGAATATTGGTGATCTTTGGGGGTCTTGGATGAGCTTTGTGCCTTGGGGAGGGGTGGAGATCAAAAAGAAGTGGAGGGTTTTATTTTATGCTTTGGTGTGGAGCTTGTGGCTGCAAAGAAACAAGGTTGTTTTTCATCAAGAAACGTTTTGCTCGAGACGGGTTTTTAACTGCGCCTTTTCGTTTTGGTGTAGGTGGTTAAAGACTTCAGATCATGCATTCCCCTACAGTTTGGGTATGATGTTGTTGTCTCCGTCGTGGTTTCTTACATTAGGTCGGATTGCTCAGTAGTTTTGTCTACTATTTTCCTTTCGCTGCTGGTTTTCTTCTTTGTTTTGGTAAGTCGCTTCCTCTATTGAGGACCTTATGTATGTACATTCTTTCCTTCTTCTGTCCTACCTCTGGTAGGGAGTGAATAAAAATTCTTCAGCTTATTAAAAAAAAAAAAAAAACTAGGAAGATATTCTTGTACAATATTTTTGAATATTATGCCCTTAGGTAGGACGTTAACATCTAAGTTATTCAACAAGTGATGATGATTTAACCGCAAAAAAATTAAAGAATTCAAGAAGCTAATGCTTTCTTGTTCCCTTTTCGTGCAATGATATTGATTTGAAGCGCTTACTAATTGATTAATTAAAGAGCATAACTTAAGTTGGCAACCATTACTCTTAGATGCCATTTGACATGATTTAAGTATATTGTTGCCTCTAGGTCAGTGCTTGTTTGTGGGTTGTTTGTGGGATGACCTTGAAGACATCACCATAGCCACTATGAACATACATAACAAAAAGGAAAACATATGGTATGTAGTGATAAATTATAACTTACTTCAACTAGAGCTAGCTCACACGCTCACACCTTATACTATATTTGTATAAATTGGATATTATAGAACTCATTATTTATAGAGTCCTTGTAACTAGGCCTTAGAGATGGACTGATTGAGCTCTAATTGTGGTAGTTTTTACCGCGTATTCTCTTATAATTTCGAATAGTATGCTATTGATTTTGCTGTGAATTATTCGATTATTGTAGGAAACAGCTTTGGAGAGGCAGGAAGCAAAAATGAAGAGAATTAGGCATGATTCTAGGCTGATTTGGAGCAAGCAGATTTTTGGCTGCATTCTTAACCAAGACTTGTTGATACCCAAATTTTGACGCCATTTTTAATCAATTTTAGCATTTCTGTCATTTATTTAATTTACTGTCATTTTTACTTGATTTACAGTCATCTGTAGTTAGTTTACTATCGCTAGCATTTTTAGGTGTTTCGTTGCATTTTTGCATCGTCGTTAGCATCGTCAGCTTTCGAAATCGCATTTTCAATTTTTCGGCATGCATTTTCATTATTATTATTAATATTATTTTTATCCTAAAAAAATCACGTTTTAGACTATCCGGCAGTCGTATGCTAGTTTTTCTGCATTTTTGGTCATCTCACGAATTTTAGGATTTTTAGGGTTTTAGCGCATTTTTTAGTATTTTTATTATTTTATTAATATTTTTATTCGAGCTTTTATTGGACCCGAGTAAGTCTGCTCGAACCACAGCTTGACTTTTAAATGTTTTCCATCAACTAGTTGCTAGCTTTTTTTCTGCTCGCAACGGTATACAACGTTTCGTGTAATTTTCGGCGTAACGTTTTTTATTTTTCCGTTCCCGCGTTTCGCGCTTTTGAACGCGAAAATAAACGCGTCAAACGCGAAATTTTCATGCTTCGCTGTATACGGTTAAAACCGTCATAATTTTCTCTACGCGCTGGTACCCTCGGTTCGAAAAGTCCGAACGTTTGCTCGTCGGACTTGGCTCGAGGCCATTTAAATAGCATAAATGACCATTTAATCTCAACCATTGATCTTGGTCAACTAGAAATAGTCAACCAAATCAATGGTTGAGCATTTAAGTGTGCCATGCACACGGGAACAGCATGGGAACGGATGAACAGGAGAGCGAGCCACCGAGCTGCCTGCTCCGACCTCCTGTCCCGTCCAAACCGTTTCCCGTCCCCTCGTCAATCATCACACAGCAGCCTAGACCCTCCACCTCACGGCCGTAGCCCCGCCACCGCGACCAAGCGGCCTCCACGCGCACAGCCGCGTCCCTCTCCTCACGCGTTTGAAGCCTATAAATACAAGTCACTGTCTTCATTCAAACGGGCACCAAAATCGTAAGAAACCCTTGCTCCTTCTCCCTCTTGATCAGCTTGCTCATATTGAGCGACAATCGTCCAGTTCAAAGTTTGAAACGTGAGCTTTCTCTCTCTAGCTCATCTTCGGTTTTTCTGCGCAAGTTTTCTTTAATTTCGTTTGGCTTGATTTTGAGCAAATAAATTGATTGTTTTTGTGCTATTAATTCACATACGTAATGTAGATTAAATACATGCTTTCAATTTTGAAAATCGTTGGCTAGATTGTTCGAATTAATTAGTTTTCGATAATTAACGGTTCTGTCGTTTTTTCGAAATTAAATTTTGTACGAGTCAAACTCAAAATCGAGGTTTATACGGTCGGAAAGTCGTCGAAGAGACGAACATTTCGGTACGTCCATTTTTCAAAACGGCCAAGTGTGGCCGGAGTTGGGTCGCCGGCAGTAGCTCCGGCGACCAAGGGAGGGGGTGATGAATAGTGCCATGCCTATTCATCACACGGCGCCGTTTTGGCCCCCCTCCCAAGTTTTCAAAGTTTTCAATTAGGTCCCTCCGATTTTTAATTCTTTCCGAAATTTCAAATCGCAAGTTTTTCGTAAAAATAATTCGTACGCATCGTACGTTAATTTCTCGTATTATCAACTGTTTAATTTTCTGCACTTATCAACTGTTTAATTTTCTGCACGTATCAACTGTTTAATTTTCTGCACTTATCAACTGTTTTAATTCTTAGCACTTTAAATTTCCGCACTTTATTTTCTGCAATTTAAAAATTCAGTTATTTATTTTTACCGCCTACATGGACGGTCGCACTTTAATTTCCGCAATATCAACTGCTTTAATTTTTCGCAAAACTGCTGGAAATCCTTCCGTAATATCAATTGTTTTATTTTCTGCAAATATCAATTGTTTTATTTTCCGCAATATCAACTGCTTTAATTTTTCGCACAACTGCTGGAAATCCTTCCGCAAATATCAACTGCTTTATTTTCTGCAAATATCAATTGTTTTATTTTTCGCAAATATCAACTCTCTACTTTCTGCAAATTATCCAACTGTTAAATTCTCGTATGCTTAAAATCAATCATTTTTCGCATGCAATCAACGTAGATATTAAATTCTCCCATGCGTAAAATCAATCATTCTTCGCATGCAATCACGTAGATGTTAGATTCTCGTATGCTTAAAATCAATCATTTTTCGCATGCAATCAACGTAGATATTAAATTCTCCCATGCGTAAAATCAATCATTCTTCGCATGCAATCACGTAGATGTTAGATTCTCACATGCTTAAAATCAATCATTTTTCGCATGCAATCAACGTAGCATTTTAATTCTCACATGCGTAAAATCAATCATTCTCCGCATGCAATCACGTAGATGTTAGATTCTCACATGCTTAAAATCAATCATTTTTCGCATGCAATCAACGTAGCATTTTAATTCTCACATGCGTAAAATCAATCATTCTTCGCATGCAATCACGTAGATGTTAGATTCTCACATGCTTAAAATCAATCATTTTTCGCATGCAATCAACGTAGCATTTTAATTCTCACATGCTTAAAATCAATCATTTTTCGCATGCGATCACGTAGCATTTTCATTCTCACATGCTTAAAATCAATCATTTTTCGCATGCAATCACGTAGATGTTAGATTCTCACATGCTTAAAATCAATCATTTTTCGCATGCAATCACGTAGCACTGTTAAAATTCTCACATGCGTAAAATCAATCATTTTTCGCATGCAATCACCATAGCATTTAAATTCTCGTATGTGTAAAATCAATCATTTTTCACATACGATCAACCCAACATTTAAATTTCGTATGCGTAAAATCAATCATTTATCGCATGCAAATCAGCTCAGCATTTAAATTCTCGTATGCGTAAAATCCATCATTTTTCGCATACAAACAACTGTCATCATTTTTTTCAAACCCAGCATCTCACTTTCGTATACGCAAAATTCATCATTTCTCGTATGCAATCAACGGTCATTTAAATTTTCGCACTCATAAAATTGTTTACTTCTTTCTCAAGCTATCACTAATACTCTCACTTTGTAGGTTTTAAATTCAAGCTTCGCTCGAAAGTACGCCTTTCGATTCCCTTTTATTTATTCAGCGCTTTTTCGTAAAATAGCAGTCGTACGCATGATATATAGAACTGTTAGAATTAAAATCAACCCACATGAACAACGTGTTTAAAGAGTCGCTTCAAATGCCATATTCATGTGATTTTAAATTCTCGCATATATTGACTGCATGTACATGGGGACTTTCGATCCCACATCAGTTTTCCACTTCAAAAACCAATCATTTAAAATTGGTACTCTGTTAGCAATCCATGATAGGTTCACATAGCAATCAATCTAATCATGCATGGCCCGATGATGAAATAAGAGGGCGCTCATTCAGTCTTACAGAAAATTCAGTCCCATCACGTTACGGTCAAGAATAATAGACTGATCTTGATAAACGGTAACCCCGTCCGAAAGATCTTTTTTATTATTTTTGAACGGTCCCGATTGTGGAAAAGGCTAAAGTGACGATTCCTCTGAGGGCCCCCTTTTTCAAAATAAAACGCATTTTCATCAAAACACCTTTTAAACACCTCTCATCAACCGGTAACCGTTTTCGGATGTGACTCGGGTGCCTAACACCTTCCCGAGACCATAATACGACCCCGAACCTTTTGTCTGGGGCCCAGACCCCTTTTTTGTGCCTTTAGTTTTTTTTACTTATTATATTTCCTATGCCATGACGATTAAGGTTCCCTAAAGCCTAGCAACCAAATTAGGGTGGCGACTTCATTGCATGTTGCGAGGCGTCTGTCTACGCTGAGCATGGTAAGGTCCCAAATTTCGTTGCACACTCGCGAGTTTTTTAATTTTCGTGGGGGCGCGACAGTTTGGCGACTTCACTGGGGACTTTTTGGGTCGGAGCCGGTTTTGTCTTTTTTAGAGAGGTGTTTATGTGTTTATTTATTTGCTTTGATCAATTGCTGATCTGTTCATTTATTTGCTTTATCAATTGTCATATGCATATCATAGCACCCTACACCCAAGGGACCAATACCAAAATAGGAGGGTAGTAGTGACGCCCTAGGACACATGTCCTAGGTAGTGTTCACCAATCCCAACTCGGATGAATCCCTAAAGCCAGTTGAAAGGATTACTCGATTTCGTAAGGAATCGGGGACGCCAGACGACACTTTAGGGACCTTTTCATGGTATCATCCGGGAACCATTCAAGCCAGTTAGAGGTGTCGGAATCAGAGCCCCAGCACGTGCATCATGATTATACCTGTTTATCGTGGCTATTTATCTTGTTGGTATGATGACGTGATTTTTCCTGTTATACAAACTGTGGATTTCTCACACACACCATTTACTTAGCACTTAAAATTTTTGATGGTTGTCCTACACGGCCCATTTTGCTCATTCACCATGACAGCACCTACGTTACTTTCATTTGATATTTTCGGGGGACGAAGCTTCGACGATCAAGCTGCCCAAGGAGATCTGTTAGAACGGGGATTCGCCCCTGACATCACCACTAAAATCAAAGTAGAGGTTGTAGACTTTGATTTGACTAGGATTCGGATGTTAAGGAATGAGCTGACTGAAGACGAAGAGACTCGGTTTGAGGGTAGTTATGGAAAGCTACTGACCCTAGTGGATGTCAAGGCCGATTGGAGTTGTATCAGGGCAGCTCTGAAGTTCTGGGATTCCTACTATCATTGCTTCTCTTTTGACAAGGGAGTGGACTTAACTCCTACACTCGAGGAGTACTCAACTTTGATGTGCTTCACATCACCCATATCAATCATCTACCAGAATGTCCGACTTGACTCTGCAAGTGTAAAAATAAGACTCGACAAGCTATTAGGAATCCCTACTCGTGTCAAGGAGGGTGACTACGTTTGGTGTTGGTCGGATATCGAGGCACGATTTCAGCTATCAAATGGAGCTAGGCGCTTAAGGATTCTGGCCTTCGCCATTGTAGGATTCGTCTTTTTTCCGAGGATGAGAAACGCCATCGACTCTTCAGCAGCCAACATCTTTTACGAGATGGAGGTAAATGCCATCAATCCTACAACAGCCATCTTGGCCGAGACCTTTCGTTCCTTAGACTCCTACCGAAGGAAGGGGAAAGGGAGGCTCACCTGCTGCGCCCAGCTACTGATAGTAGGATTGATCAGCCACTTCAAGCAAATTCCTGATCAATCCATCTTCTTCGAGAGCTACATCAGGTCGTGCCCTCTGCTCAGAGTTATCAATGCAATGACCACAGATAAATGGGAGATGGAAAATAAAGACGTCTGGATCAACCGATTCATCAACCTCTCAGAGGAAGACTTCAGTTGGCATGCCAAGTGGCTACGAACCTCCGATCTTATCGTCTGCTGTGGACCCCTACCTTGGGTTCCTCTAATCGGAGCTTGGGGATGTGCTCACTACTGCCCTGCCCTCGTACTCAGGCAGTTTTGCATAACCCAGATCATTCCAGTAACATTCGGCATGACGAAAACGGATCTACCACACACCGGAGAGAATCAGAACATCCAGTTGTACGCCCTAGACTGGGCCAACCCCTTTTGTCTCAAAGGACGTGTCGCCCCTGCCGCAACAATACCGCAATATCCACAGTGGAGGTTGCAGCGAGTCAACGGCAATGTCTTGCCTCACCCAGAAAATCAGAAACCGATAGAAGAGGAAGGAGAATCGCAAGTAAGTGGAGGAATGAATGCCATGGCTTACGCGCAAGTGGTAGAACAAATGCGAGCAGCACAGGAAGAGCGAGATTTAATGACAGAGGAAAGAGATACTGCCGAAGCACGTCAATGCTACGCAGAGGTCCAAAAGAATGAGGTACACCGGCGTCATAGGGATTTTGTCCGGATACAAGCAGTAAAACAGAAGGTGGCCCTCAGGGCCTTCAACGAACACTTGAGCAGCGAAACCCGCAAGAAAGAAGCTTCGAGTGCCATAATCCAAGACAAGGATTCAACGATAAGGGTCTTGACTACTCGAGCAGATCTAGGAGATAGGAAGAGCCAGGCATTGCAAAACCGAATTACCGCCTTAGAAGCTGAGATAGAAATGCAGAAAGGGGAGATGGCTTCGATGGAGTACCTTTGGCAGGAGAACTCTGACTCCCAGGATTGACGCCTTTAGGGAAAGGCTCGGATATCGGCAAACCTTTTCTTTTAGCTAGGACCCCTAATTTCATCTATCTTAGCCATTTTTGATGAACTTAGGTAGTTGGCAAGTTTACCATACTTTTGTAAACACTTTAATAAAGTCGTACTCTTTCGGATATTTATTAAAATTGCCTATCTTTTTCATATCAATTATCCATCCCAAATACAACTCAAAAGACCATCGCAAAAAGAAAAAGAAAATCCCTCCGAGATAAACACAATCTTTTCACTAAAAAACCAGAAAAATCAGACCAAGCAATATATAGCCAAGTAGCCCTCGCTCATGACCCTATCCTTTTAGTTTATCACAAGAACTTCCGAGTTCATAGCATAGATCGACGTCCCTCCCCTTGGTTGGGTTCACTAGGCATCAGGCCCTACAGCGTTGAAAGCATAATGTGAAAAGAGATCCCCCTAGCATGACGGCGTTGGTTGCCCCTGCTGATTTGGGTTTCGCCGTTAGCATCTCAGATTTGCGTCATATCGTTGGAATGTATAGAGGCTTCCTTCGTATCTCGCCAACGACCAGGATACCTCGCCTCCGCGACCACCCTGAAAATATCAAATGAAAGTATAAGCCAGAAAAGCGAATGAGCAAATGTGGAGACCTCGGGATTGCACATCACCTGTGTATCTTCATTTATACTCACTGTTTTTGTGTTTTTTCCCTTTTTTCAGGTTCACCATAGCTCCTCGGAAGCAAGCTACTCCGCACAGGCTCCCTTTGACTAGACTTCAAAAGCGAAAAATGACTGAACCGGCCAAGACCGATGAAGCACTGACCGCTAGAATTGCTGAGTTAGAGGAGCAAGTTAGGATCACTACGGAAAGGGCCGCCAGGGCCGAAAAGGAAAGAGATGAAGCTGTCACCGAGTTGCCACCGGGTTTCGATCCCCCTCAAACAAACAGACCTTCCCCTTTACTCACCGTCGCAGGACCTTCGGTGCTCCCACCCCTGTCCTGCCCCCCGGGCCGTTGGAGATGGGTTAGTCCCTTCACTGTACCCAACGCTGCAAGTCCTCCGGTTAAGGCGGGTGAAGAGATCTCCCCGTCGCTTCAGCACCTTTCAATCAATCCTGCTGTGGACCCCAGCAACAGCCAGGCCCACCCAGAGAATCCGTATCTCCCTCCTATTCCTCCGAGCACAGTTCCCGGACCTGTGGGAACTCAGCTCCTCACTTTCAACTCAGCACAACCGCAGTTCTCATCAGGACTGGCACTACCCTTCGGTTCCAACCCCATCGGGGCCGAGCAACCGAAAAATGATCGGCTAAACCTACTTGAGGAAAGGCTCCGAGCAATTGAAGGGGCTGATCCATTTGACCCTACCGGCCCTGCCGATATGTGTATGGTCCCCGGGATTGTCGTACCCCCGAAGTACAAAATCCCTGACTTCGAAAAATATACTGGGGTAGAGTGCCCAAAGACCCATCTCAGAGCATACTGCAACAAGATGGCAGAGGTAATCCACAATGAGCCGTTGTTGATTCATCTCTTCCGGGAAAGCTTGACCAAGCACGCCCTGACATGGTATATGGGGCTAGATCGAGCCAGGATCAGGACATGGAGAGACTTATCCGACGCATTCTACCGGCAATATAAGTTCAATATGGAGGTAGCACCCGACCGCGCTGATCTGCAAAACATGGAAAAGAAAGTCGGCGAGTCCGTAAAAACCTATGCTCAGAGATGGAGGGAGGTGGCCTCACGGATCTCTCCACCCTTAAGCGACAAGGAACTCCTGTCGATCTTCTTGCACACCTTCAAGGCTCCCTACTACACCTACCTGATCTCAAACCCCTCAAATAGCTTCTCCGATATGGTCCTAATTGCCGAAAGAGTCGAGCAAGGAATTAAGTCAGGACGAATCTTGCCTTCAGCATCGGAATCTGCGCCTAGGAAAGCACCTATCATAAAAAGAGACGTTGGATTTGTGGCTCCCCAAGCTCATCAGGGGCAGCCATTTCCACCACCTCCACCTTATTTATCGCCATCGCCCTACCCTCTGTCGTCATTATATCAACCTACCTACTTTCCTTTCACCTCGCCGCCTGTTGCCAATATCGCGCCTCAAATCCCTACGCATTTCCCATCAGTACAAGCATCACAACCCATGCAACCCAAGCCATATAACCCACCAAAAAACCCAAATAACCAAAACACGACAAACAATCGGTGGAGCCGAGAGCCTCCACCTCCTCTTCCTCTTCCTGCAGGAGAAATCTACAAACATCTCTTGGCAGCCGGACAGATCGTACCGGTGCCGGCTCAGCCTCAATTGCCTCCTTACCCGAAGTGGTATGATCTCAACGCGAGGTGTGAATACCACGCTGGAGTCCCAGGTCACACTCTGGAAAACTGCTTCGCATTTAAAGCCAAAGTCCAGCACTTGATCAAGAGTGGGTGGGTATCTTTCGAAGGGTTAGCAAAAGGACCCAACACATCCACCAACCCTCTTCCCAATCATGCCCAGGGAAAGGGAGGAGTGAACGCCATCTCGGCAGGAGAAAGAAACGACCTTCTCTTTTCCGCATCAAGCTGGCCACAGGAACAACTTTTCCTGGCCCTAACTCGAGGAGGACACTTGCCATACTCGGAGAGCAATCCAAGTGGCTGCATGTACTGCGAGGAAAGCGACGATCACAAAATCCAAAACTGCAAGGTGTTCGCAGAAAGGGTGGTACAACTCTCGCATCTCGGGGTGATCCAAACCCAGAAAGCAACCCACGAGGGAAGATCCATTGACGCCATCGGAGACGGATTTCCTATCTCGCATAACGCCAAGGGAACTCCACTCCCAATCTTCCGAAAGAAGGGATCGACTTCGTCGGGCAAACGATTCTCCAAACGCCGCGACGAGGGCGATCGCGAGATTGATACTTTGGGCCAACCTTCTGGGAGATTCGATTACCTCGTCAGGTATTCGGCGCCACCCTCCTATGGTGGCCCAGCACCATCACTACCTTCTTGGGAACCCTCAGACTCCGAATCATACCCTTTACCGATGTGGTCGCTCCCTCTGTTTCCTTTGAAGGAAATCTACACAAGCCTCTTGGCAGAGGGACAGATTATGCCATCCCCACTCCCGTCTCAATCCACTCCTTACCCTAGCTGGTATGATCCAAAGGTTAGCTGCGAATATCACGCCGGAACCAGAGGACACTCCTTGGAGGATTGTTATGCCTTTAGAGAAAAGGTCGAGCACCTAACTAAACAAGGGCGAATCTCGCCCCATGGATTAGCAAAGGATCCTGCTGTGACAATGGGTCCCCTACCGCACCATAATTCGGGGATGGGCGACATTGCTTCCGTAGGAATCAACTTTCCTCGCCCTTCGATGGAAGAAACACCCAACGAAGAGTTGTTCTTCGCTCTAGCTAACAACGCTTATCTACCATTCCCGGGGAATAATCAGGCCCAATGCCTCTTCTGCCAAGGGGAAAGCAAGCATGACATCCAGGATTGTGGACTCTTTCGGCAAAAAGTCAAGCAACTCACCACATTCGGAGTCATCCAAACTAAAGGAGAAGCCCGAGGAACCATCAATGCCATCGGGGACCACTCTCCAGCACCATATTCCTTCAAATATGTGGCTCAGACAGGGGACACCTCCACAACCCCACGCAAGGTAGTGTTCACATTAGCTGTGAATACTCCTAGCCGAGACCTGCACGCGGTCCCATTCGACTACGGGTACACGGTAGTCACCACCCCTCCTACAGTCACGCCAATAGGACCCACTATCGGTGAAACCTCTCATATCGGGGGCATGACCCGCACCGGGAGATGTTACATATCGGAGGAAGTAGAGAAGCAACGACAAGCTAAAGGGAAAAACCCTGTGATTCGCGAGGAAACGATAGAGGAAACACAAGGTTTGAGCCAACCTGTAACCGCGGACGAGACGGCTGAGTTCCTCAAAATCATGAAACAGAGCGAGTTCAGCATCATCGAACAACTGAAGAAAACCCCAGCTCGCATTTCCATCATGGAGCTGATACTTACTTCAGAGGCTCATCGCCAAGCTCTCCTGAAAGTCTTGAAGCAAGCCTTCGTAACTAAGGATATCACTACAGAAGGGGTGGAAAACCTTGTCGGAAGGATTCAGGCCCTCAGCGGCATTTCCTTCTCTGAAGAAGAGATCGACCCCTCAGGAAAAGATCACAACAAGACCCTATACATCACGGTAGAATGTAAGGGACACGTCATAGCCAAGGCCCTCATCGACAATGGGTCCGCGCTGAATGTCATGCCCAGGCACGTCCTCGAGCAACTACCGGTCGATTTCTCTCACATGAAACCTAGCGGAATGATGGCTAGGGCTTTCGATGGCACCACTCGAGAGATCATCGGAAACTTCGAATTGGACATGGTTATTGGGCCCCACACCTTCGCCCTGACATTCCAGATCATGGAAATCCAACCTGCTTACAGCATGCTACTGGGACGACCTTGGATCCACTCAGCAGGGGCAGTCCCCCCTTCTCTGCATCAGTGCCTCAAGTACGTCAAGGATAATGCCTTAGTCACGATAAAGGCGGAAGAGGCCCTGATCTTGGCTAAGCACGCCTCCGTGCCTTACATCGAAACTGCCGAAACCTTGGAAAGCTCGTTCCAAGCCTTCGAAATCGTCAACACAGACTGGATCAAGGAGGGGTCCCTTGTGGGCAAAGCCTCAAAATCTGAGACAGCCGGAAGTTTCCAATTGGGAAAATGCTGGAAGGAAGTTTCCAATTGGGAAAATGGCTCGGCGCCAAGCTACAAGGATCCAAAGGATGGTCGCCTCCGAAGAGCTTCGGAGACCGTTTTGGGTTAGGGTACCAACCGGGCAAAGCCGATTTCGTTAGAATTGCCCAAGAAAAGAAAGAAAAGTAGCTGGCTAAGCTATTCGGACGTTCTGCGCCAGGGGGCAAGATGTCAATCCCCCATATCAGAACTACATTCCCCTTCGCCGCCGAAACCATCAATGGAAATCCTGTCAAGGTATCGGACCTCCGTATCTGCACTCTAGGAGAAGAGGGATCGTCGTCTGGTTCAGTCATTTTCGTTAAGAAGTCAGGGGAGTCTGTGTGCAACTGGACCATCACCATGCTTCCGGATGTCTCTCCGTAATTACTTCTTTTAGAAAAACACATGTTTGCACGTTTTCTTACGAAAACCTTTTTGTAGGAACTCACGTTCCCCTTCTGTTAAAAATCAAATATATATGCAATTTTCATTTTACGCATCTCTTTTTTCGCATTTTTTATTTCAGGATGAATGTTAGTTCAGATTGTCATGATAAAACTTATGTCTTTATTGGCGAAGAAATCATCGCTACGACTGAAGACAAAGCAGAAATCTCCGACGAACTGGCCCGTTTACTGGAAAGTTCAGAAAAGGAAGTAACCCCTCATCAGGAGGAATTGGACGAAGTAAGCTTGGGGGCAAGCAACGAGAATCAAAAGCTGGTTAAGATCGGAACTACCCTGGACACAATTCAGAGAGAAAGATTGATTTCTCTCCTCAAAGACTACTCCGACGTATTTGCATGGTCATACGCCGACATGCCAGGACTTGATCCCGGGATAGTCAAGCATCGTGTCCCATTGAAACCTGAGTTTAAACCTATCAAACAAAAGCCTGAAGAAGATCATCTAGAGGGTGGTAATCACTCGCAAAGACTGGCATGACAGGCTTCCCTTCGCGCTGCATTTTTGCCGGATAGCAACCCGTACATCTACAGGGGCAACTCCCTACTCATTAGTTTACGGCATGGAAGCCGTAATTCCCCTTGAAATAGAAATCCCTTCTCTCAGAATCCTGGCAGAGTCTGAAGTAGAAGAATCAGATTGGGCAAGAGTGAGGTACGAGCAGCTGAACCTCCTTTCCGAAAAGCGCTTGGCCGCTATCTGCCATGCACAATTATATCAGCAAAGAATGGCCAACGCTTATGACAGGAAGGTGCGACCTCGCAAGTTCGAGGCTGGGGATTTAGTACTGAAGAAGATTCTCCTTCATCAGGAGGCCAGTCAAGGAAAGTGGGCCCCCAAATATGAGGGCCCGTATCTAGTTAAAAGTGCATTCTCAGGGGGTGCCCTAATGCTAACCAACATGGACGGAGACGATCTCCTAAGACCGGTGAATGCCGATGCAGTCAAGATATACTACGCCTGAAGTGTCACGGGTTACACGTTCGGCCAGATCAGTGACATAGGGTTTTATCATGACAATCTAACACAAACGTTTGTTCTGAAATTAATAAAACAAGTTTTTTTCAGGAGATGCGTATGATTTTAAAACTTTGTTATCCTCTTTCGTTAAACGTGTGAGATGACAAAAGGAGGCATGGCATAGATGGCTCCCCAGGAGTAGCTCGAGACGTAAGACGCGTCCCTTAGACTAACGCCACTAATCAATTTTAAGTTTTGCAGCGGCGTATAGTCTCATCTTGGTATCACGAGAAGACCACGGAGCTTCCGCTCGTAGCGACTCTTGGAGGGCCACAACGGGCCACCTTCAAGAGCAAATCAGGAAAGATTTTAAGGCAAACTGTCGCCATCTAAAGCGAAATTCTTTTTCCTGCAGTACGACCAGCACAACCGGCATCGCGAACAACCGTTCTCGAAGGACTAAATGCTGAACCAAAGTGACAAAGCTCATCCTAAGCCGGCCAAGTCGTCGAAACGCTAGCAAAGTCGGCTCCCATCTCCGTTCACCTATTCGGAGGAGCTCATCGCCAAAACACCGTGGTCGCACAGTGCAACATTACAGGCAACAACTCCTGGGAAAAGCACTACAAAAAGTCGTCCTCCTGGGGTCACCATCAACATACTTAATGCGGTCTTGTTCAAGAAGGTTCCGGCATCCGCACCATGATCAATACGGTGTATCCTTTAATCGAGAGACAACCAGGCTATAAGTATCACCCACGCCAAGGCGAGAGCTGCAGCAACACATCTAAAAACAAAGCTATCATCAATCGACATCCGACCTAAGTCACGCTCAATGACCCACGAGTGGCCCGTCTAAAAGGGAGAGCTTAAAAACTTATCAATCACATTCCTTTTGCCAAAAATCATCTCGCATTTACTCCTCATTAGTTCTTGCCGCATCGTTTTTTTCAGGAACTGGGTCACCCCCATTCGATGCCCGCATAAGGACGGTAAGCATGTGCCCTTGCAGCCCCGCTGCACATTACGGGAACAGAGGGTTTTCCCCTTTATCCCCAAGCAATCACGAAGCCCATCAACAAAGGTCTAGCAAGGGCCGGTAAGCAAGTATACCCAGTGCGGATCCCATTTTCCCTTCGACCGGGATCAGCGGTTCCCATAAAGCAGCTGAAAAAGAAACCAATCAGCACACCGAAGCGAAGCATCCCGGAACCGGGGACCACGTCATAGGCACCCTCGAAAAGCCGAGTTAAAAGAAGGGAGAATCCCTGAACTTATCTCTTTTTTCGTTTTAAATTAATTTCTCTATTTGTTGTCCCCTCTGCATCTCACAGGGACCGGAAGCATCTCGCTGTCATCCGCGTGAAGCTCGTGGAAGACGCCCTTGCAGCCCCGCTACACACCTTAGGGGAGTCCATCTTTCTTTCCCCTTTTATTTAAAATTGTTTTCATTCTTACTCGATTTGATAGCTTTAAGCCGAGTACGGTCGTCTGGCCCACTGGGGGCAACCTTAGGTTCTCATTAGAACGTTGCAAGTAGGTCATCCCCCACATCTAGCAATCAATTCTTCTAGCAATCAAACCATTGAGCAATCAAACCCTCAATCAATCAAAAATCAAAAAAATCGATCAAAATCCCTCTTTAGCCCGGCTAAAACAAAAGCATACTGCTCTTATAGGCATTTTCATGCATCGCATAGGTCAGAAATATTCAATCCCTCTGTTAAATCAAGCATCTATCCAAATTACGTGCCATGCATGATATTACCTGTTTGCTCTTATATCCACGGTTTGTTCCGACGTAAGCAGTCACAAACAAATCCCGGTAAGCATTTTCGAGCCATCGCGGCGTATCCTTCATGAGTGTAAGGGCCTGACTAGATACTAGTTGAGTTCGCATAATATCCAGGGTACATGCGCAATTAGACATGGGATAGCTATGAAATGACGTGGGACTTTTACGATTTTCTCCACTTTTTTCGTTTCTTTACTCTTTCCACCATGTATGTCATCACTCCCCAAACCAACAATATCACTCATACCCCGGGAGCCAAAGAGCAGTTTCAGCTAAAATTGCCAGTCGGAAGTAAAAGCACGCCAAGTTCAAGTTCACGAGGAAGGAGACTGAAAAGGGCGCCAGGAGATCGCTAAGGACTATCACCGAAGAAGCAGCAACTACGAAGGCCGAGGCCTCGAGACAGAAGGGGAAGAGATCAAGACGAAGGCTGTGCTTGCTCTGCTCTGTTGCATTTCAAAATCAAATCAAAAAAAAAGGGGAGAGAGAAAAGAGAGAAAAGAAAAAAAAAAAAAAAAAAGAAAGGAGAGAGGGAAAAGGGAAAAGAAAAGAAAAAAGAAAATGCTCAGAGACCTTCGGATAAAACAAACAATCGAAGAGACAAAGCAAGCACAGCCCGGGGACAACTCAATTCGAGAAATCTCGAAGAAAACTTTCCCCAGTGAACTCGAGTAAAAAGGCCCAAGGCCAACTCGAGAAATCTCAAAGCAACCTTCCCCAGTGAACTCGAGCAAAAAAGCCCCAAGGCCAACTCGAGAAATCTCGAAGCATCCTTCCCCAGGAAAGGCCCAAGGCCCCACTCGACACACCGCAAGCAGCGAACCGCAAAGCAGCGACGACGCTCCCCCAATGAAGACTCGAGAAAAGGGCCCCTGGCCGACGGGAAAATGACATCCCCAGCAAAACATCGCCCACATCAGGGCCGATCAGCAAAACATCGCCCACATCAGGGCCAATCAGCAAAACATCGCCCACATCAGGGCCAATCAACAAAGCATCACTCATCAAAAGCCTTCAAACTCCTCGGCAAAAGCAATCTGTTCCCAAAACAAGCTCCTTTCCGGACTTTTCATATCCCTTCATTCTTTTCCGTAAAAGTCCCATCGATTATTAGAACGCCCATGCATGTGCATCTTCATTCGAAGTCTATTCACTCGGATTGACATTGCGAACTGTAAATTATGTATCATGTTAGCAGCATCTTTATGAGTGTAAAAATACTTAGCCTTGTTTCAGAGCGTGAGTGCAAACACTAATATCAGGTGAGGACTACTTACGGCTGCAAATCGTGGGAAAGTCTTGTCCTTGGGGTCGTTACCTCCTGAGCAGGACGCAGACGCATTCTAGACTCGTATCAAGGCCGCTAGCATTAGCATTCTTCTCCTCCCAGAGTGACAGCATAGTATAATTTCCAGCATAGCATCTTCTCCTCCCAGAGTGACCTTAGTTCAAGTTTCCGCATTTTGCGTCGTCTCCTACGGGAATCGACGTTCTTTAAGATTTCAGCATAGCATCTTCTCCTCCCAGAGTGACAGCATAGTTTAATTTCCAGCATAGCATCTTCTCCTCCCAGAGTGACAGCATAGTTTAATTTCCAGCATAGCATCTTCTCCTCCCAGAGTGACAGCATAGTTTAATTTCCAGCATAGCATCTTCTCCTCCCAGAGTGACAGCATAGTTTAATTTCCAGCACAACATCTCCTCCTCCCAGAGTGACCTTAGTTTAAGTTTCCGCATTTCGCGTCATCTCCTATGGGAATCGACGTTCTTTTAATTTCAGCATAGCATTCTCCTCCTCCCAGAGTGACAGCATAGTGTAGCTTCCAGCGTAGCATTTCTTCTCCTCCCAGAGTGACAACATAGCGTAGATCTACCTTTTTCAGCTTTAGCATTTCTTCCCCTCTCAGAGTGATATCCTTCACATAATTCTACATTTCTGCATAATTATTTTCTTCCTCTTAGAGTTGACATCATTAGGGCGAAACGTTCGTACATCTACGAATAGCGCGTCATCCTCCCTAGGCAACGTCTGTTGCGTGTCAGACCCCCCAGTGGAGCCGTCATTTACGTTGTCGTAAAATCACTTTTCATCCCTAGCAGAGTAGTCATCATTTACACTTCCTGCAACTTATGTTTCTCTCAATACCCGAGTAGATCTAAGCTTATATCTTTGCAGGATCAACAACCTATCTCCTCCTCCCAGAGCGACATCAAGCAATCACCTGTTAATCCCTAGTGATGACAACAGCAATTTCCTCCTCCCAGAGTGACAGCAATCAATCTCCTCCTCCCAGAGTGACGGCAAGTAATCACCTTTTACCCCCAGTGGTAGCATCAATCAAACTACCTCCTCCCAGAGCGACATCATCACTGTAGGTTTGAGGTAAGACCTGTTGTGTCACCAAAATTCGGATATATATAGGGGCGGCTGTCTTTACTGCTTATCAAATCCTTCGATAAGACAGTAAAGAGGGGGCAACTGTTGATACCCAAATTTTGACGCCATTTTTAATCAATTTTAGCATTTCTGTCATTTATTTAATTTACTGTCATTTTTACTTGATTTACAGTCATCTGTAGTTAGTTTACTATCGCTAGCATTTTTAGGTGTTTCGTTGCATTTTTGCATCGTCGTTAGCATCGTCAGCTTTCGAAATCGCATTTTCAATTTTTCGGCATGCATTTTCATTATTATTATTAATATTATTTTTAGCCTAAAAAAATCACGTTTTAGACTATCCGGCAGTCGTATGCCAGTTTTTCTGCATTTTTGGTCATCTCACGAATTTTAGGATTTTTAGGGTTTTAGCGCATTTTTTAGTATTTTTATTATTTTATTAATATTTTTATTCGAGCATTTATTGGACCCGAGTAAGTCTGCTCGAACCACAGCTTGACTTTTAAATGTTTTCCATCAACTAGTTGCTAGCTTTTTTTCTGCTCGCAACGGTATACAACGTTTCGTGTAATTTTTGGTGTAACGTTTTTATTTTTCCGTTCCCGCGTTTCGCGCTTTTGAACGCGAAAATAAACGCGTCAAACACGAAATTTTCATGCTTCGCTGTATACGGTTAAAACCGTCATAATTTTCTCTACGCGCTGGTACCCTCGGTTCGAAAAGTCCGAACGTTTGCTCGTCGGACTTGGCTCGAGGCCATTTAAATAGCATAAATGACCATTTAATCTCAACCATTGATCTTGGTCAACTAGAAATAGTCAACCAAATCAATGGTTGAGCATTTAAGTGTGCCATGCACACGGGAACAGCATGGGAACGGATGAACAGGAGAGCGAGCCACCGAGCTGCCTGCTCCGACCTCCTGTCCCGTCCAAACCGTTTCCCGTCCCCTCGTCAATCATCACACAGCAGCCTAGACCCTCCACCTCACGGCCGTAGCCCCGCCACCGCGACCAAGCGGCCTCCACGCGCACAGCCGCGTCCCTCTCCTCACACGTTTGAAGCCTATAAATACAAGTCACTGTCTTCATTCAAACGGGCACCAAAATCGCAAGAAACCCTTGCTCTTTCTCCCTCTTGATCAGCTTGCTCATATTGAGCGACAATCGTCCAGTTCAAAGTTTGAAACGTGAGCTTTCTCTCTCTAGCTCATCTTCGGTTTTTCTGCGCAAGTTTTCTTTAATTTCGTTTGGCTTGATTTTGAGCAAATAAATTGATTGTTTTTGTGCTATTAATTCACATACGTAATGTAGATTAAATACATGCTTTCAATTTTGAAAATCGTTGGATAGATTGTTCGAATTAATTAGTTTTCGATAATTAACGGTTCGGTCGTTTTTTCGAAATTAAATTTTGTACGAGTCAAACTCAAAATCGAGGTTTATACGGTCGGAAAGTCGTCGAAGAGACGAACATTTCGGTACGTCCATTTTTCAAAACGGCCAAGTGTGGCCGGAGTTGGGTCGCCGGCAGTAGCTCCGGCGACCAAGGGAGGGGGTGATGAATAGTGCCATGCCTATTCATCACACGGCGCCGTTTTGGCCCCCCTCCCAAGTTTTCAAAGTTTTCAATTAGGTCCCTCCGATTTTTAATTCTTTCCGAAATTTCAAATCGCAAGTTTTTCGTAAAAATAATTCGTACGCATCGTACGTTAATTTCTCGTATTATCAACTGTTTAATTTTCTGCACTTATCAACTGTTTAATTTTCTGCACTTATCAACTGTTTAATTTTCTGCACTTATCAACTGTTTAATTTTCTGCACGTATCAACCATAGTTATCAGAACCGGACCGGACAGCGAACCGTTTTCGCCAATTTGGTGGTTCAACCGGGTTGAACCGGGTTCGACCGGATTGTAGATGCTGGTTCGTCCGGAACCGTTTACACATTAAACCGGTAAATCTTAGACGATAAAACCGGATTAAACCGGATTGAACCGGCTGGTTTTTACTGTAGCATTTTATAATATATCAAAAAATATTATTGAAATTGAAAAAGTTCAAAAACGACGTCGTTTTGGTTGCCTCTCTGATGGGCTGGCCCATGCCTGTAATGGGCCGGCCCATCAAATTTTCAAAAAAAAAAAAAAAAAAAAAAACCAAACCAAAACGACGTCGTTTTGGTTTGGCTCATCAAACCGGCCGGTTCAACCCGGTTCAATCCGGTTCGCTGGTTAGATAAAAACCGGCCGGTTTGACCGGTTGAACCCGGTTCACATCCTTATCCGGTCCGATAGCTGAATCGGACCGGAAACTTGAAAAACACCGGTTGAACCGGACGGACCGGCCGGTCCGGTCCGGTTCTGATAACATGGGTATCAACTGTTTAATTTTCTGCACTTATCAACTGTTTTAATTCTTAGCACTTTAAATTTCCGCACTTTATTTTCTGCAATTTAAAAATTCAGTTATTTATTTTTACCGCCTACATGGACGGTCGCACTTTAATTTCCGCAATATCAACTGTTTTAATTTTTCGCAAAACTGCTGGAAATCCTTCCGCAATATCAACTGTTTTATTTTCTGCAAATATCAATTGTTTTATTTTCCGCAATATCAACTGCTTTAATTTTTCGCACAACTGCTGGAAATCCTTCCGCAAATATCAACTGCTTTATTTTCTGCAAATATCAATTGTTTTATTTTTCGCAAATATCAACTCTCTACTTTCTGCAAATTATCCAACTCTTAAATTCTCGTATGCTTAAAATCAATCATTTTTCGCATGCAATCAACGTAGATATTAAATTCTCCCATGCGTAAAATCAATCATTCTTCGCATGCAATCACGTAGATGTTAGATTCTCGTATGCTTAAAATCAATCATTTTTCGCATGCAATCAACGTAGATATTAAATTCTCCCATGCGTAAAATCAATCATTCTTCGCATGCAATCACGTAGATGTTAGATTCTCACATGCTTAAAATCAATCATTTTTCGCATGCAATCAACGTAGCATTTTAATTCTCACATGCGTAAAATCAATCATTCTCCGCATGCAATCACGTAGATGTTAGATTCTCACATGCTTAAAATCAATCATTTTTCGCATGCAATCAACATAGCATTTTAATTCTCACATGCGTAAAATCAATCATTCTTCGCATGCAATCACGTAGATGTTAGATTCTCACATGCTTAAAATCAATCATTTTTCGCATGCAATGAACGTAGCATTTTAATTCTCACATGCTTAAAATCAATCATTTTTCGCATGCGATCACGTAGCATTTTCATTCTCACATGCTTAAAATCAATCATTTTTCGCATGCAATCACGTAGCACTGTTAAAATTCTCACATGCGTAAAATCAATCATTTTTCGCATGCAATCACCATAGTATTTAAATTCTCGTATGTGTAAAATCAATCATTTTTCACATACGATCAACCCAACATTTAAATTTCGTATGCGTAAAATCAATCATTTATCGCATGCAAATCAGCTCAGCATTTAAATTCTCGTATGCGTAAAATCCATCATTTTTCGCATACAAACAACTGTCATCATTTTTTTCAAACCCAGCATCTCACTTTCGTATACGCAAAATTCATCATTTCTCGTATGCAATCAACGGTCATTTAAATTTTCGCACTCATAAAATTGTTTACTTCTTTCTCAAGCTATCACTAATACTCTCACTTTGTAGGTTTTAAATTCAAGCTTCGCTCGAAAGTACGCCTTTCGATTCCCTTTTATTTATTCAGCGCTTTTTCGTAAAATAGCAGTCGTACGCATGATATATAGAACTGTTAGAATTAAAATCAACCCACATGAACAACGTGTTTAAAGAGTCGCTTCAAATGCCATATTCATGTGATTTTAAATTCTCGCATATATTGACTGCATGTACATGGGGACTTTCGATCCCACATCAGTTTTCCACTTCAAAAACCAATCATTTAAAATTGGTACTCTGTTAGCAATCCATGATAGGTTCACATAGCAATCAATCTAATCATGCATGACCCGATGATGAAATAAGAGGGCGCTCATTCAGTCTTACAGAAAATTCAGTCCCATCACGTTACGGTCAAGAATAATAGACTGATCTTGATAAACGGTAACCCCGTCCGAAAGATCTTTTTTATTATTTTTGAACGGTCCCGATTGTGGAAAAGGCTAAAGTGACGATTCCTCTGAGGGCCCCCTTTTTCAAAATAAAACGCATTTTCATCAAAACACCTTTTAAACACCTCTCTCATCAACCGGTAACCGTTTTCAGATGTGACTCGGGTGCCTAACACCTTCCCGAGACCATAATACGACCCCGAACCTTTTGTCTGGGGCCCAGACTCCTTTTTTGTGCCTTTAGTTTTTTTTACTTATTATATTTCCTATGCCATGACGATTAAGGTTCCCTAAAGCCTAGCAACCAAATTAGGGTGGCGACTTCATTGCATGTTGCGAGGCGTCTGTCTACGCTGAGCATTGTAAGGTCCCAAATTTCGTTGCACACTCGCGAGTTTTTTAATTTTCGTGGGGGCGCGACAAGACTGGAAACGAGCATCGCTATTGACCAAAACAGACATGCTTGGTCAAGCCTCACTTGGAGAAATCTTCAGAGCAGACAACGGATTAAAAGCGCTGACAGATGTTTTTCCTGCCTTGACGATTGAAACGTTAATCACGGACGTATTGGAGATGCGCCATGCTGTTATGATTTGATTAGATCTTTTTGTGAGGAAGAGAGAAATTCAAATACAATTTAGATTTGGTTAGGATATGATTTTCCTTCATTTTCGCCGATTAGCTATTTTCTAGGGATATTTATACTTTCCTTAGGGTTGGGAGGCTCGGCCGTCACTGATTGGGAACTCTCTCTCTGTTTTTCTACCACCATTCTTTCACCTACACTTGCTCCTTCGGCAATGAAGGATTATTATTATTTTCTAATATATTGTTTAATTTTATTTTCAATTATGAGTATGAGTAGCTAAATACATCTTTCTTAGTAGAGGCATCTAAAGCATGAGCATGAATATGCATGAGACCTAATCGATCTTATCATTCTTTGAATCTACATTTAATCAATCTCGCGATCATTTCTAACGTATTTCTGTTTGATGTTAGATCTGGCCAATTTAGTGTTGAATAGATAATACAAAAGTCATTTCTCTTGGCCATGGATTATTGACTAAGAGGATCGAAGTAGACTCCTACGCGCTAGTGGACGTCCACGAAACGGTAAGGAGAAAGGTTAATCAGATCCAGTCCCAATTGACGCTCGAGGATACTAGTCTGGAGTTGTCTTCCCCTAGTCGTTCATCATCCAATTCAGTAAACCCTTTAACCAGCAAGGTGCTGGTTGGTTAGGCATCATCTCTAAGCGTACTTGAGGTGGTGTTGATATAGGAAGGAATGAGGGATCATAAGCGTACCTTGATCCTAGAACAACTCTGTAGATTGAAGATGAACATCCCTACGTTGATGATTGTATCTCATGTCTCATAGCTGCTAGCCTCTACTAGGAACCTCTCTCCCGTTTGATTTCTATATCTGAATCTGCCGTCTTGACTAAGAACACCATTATTGGCCAAGACACTTACTTGCTTTATTTATTTATTTTTCTATTTTAGTTTTCATACAAAACTCTCAATTTCACCTAAGTGTTATTTCAGTCATTGCAAGTTCTCACAAAAGTCATATCATAACTCCCTGTGGATCGAACCTTTTACTGCTATCTATAATTTATTTGTTCTTAGTAGCAAGTTGTAACTTATATTTATTTTTGACAGATTCGACATCCATCATGGACCCTATCGCCTTAGAGGTGGATCCTACTGCTCACCTCTATATGGAATAGAATATAAAATATGAATTGACACATAAGTAGTATACAAGTCATATATTTTATATTGATCGATTTAAATTAGAACTGCTGAAACCTCCTCGGTTGAACTGATCATAGTAAAAATAATTTTTACCTCTCTATTTCTACACTATTGTCACTCTTGTACCATTTTCTTGCACTTCTTTCTTTAAAAAATGACCCAGATATTTTTATGTCACTCAATCAAGAGGTCATCAATTGATTATACATCTCTTGAGACAACCTTAGTGTAAACCGTTCATAATTTTTATTTGATTGGACCATTGAAGATTCAGTCAAAAATGAAGACATTGAGAATAGTTTATCGAGTCGCCACCCAAGAGGTGAGGAACATAGACATCTGAACCGAACTCAAAGACAAATCCTTAGGAGTGGGATCCAGATCATCCCGACATACAGGGCAAGTTGTGTGAGAGGAGAGCCAGGCACCGATGCAATCAAGATGGAACACGTGGCTACACTTGGGAATTAAACGCAACGTTTCATCATCTTCGAACTCATTCAAGAAGATTGCGCATTCTAAGCCGTCTTCAGTGGTTTTGATCCCTTTCACATCAGAGTAAAGAAAAGTAGGAAAATAAGCCTCAATGACCTCCAGGTCGAGCCCTTTCTGCATCCTCCAGCACAACCGTGCAGCAGCGGCGCCTAATCGAGCTCCTCCACGGGAACTGCGTTCGTCGAGGTGGTAAAGGCAGAGGGATAAGCAACCTATGGCCAAGAAAACACATGTGAAAGTGTTAGGATCCTTCGGTGCTGATTGGAGTAAGGAACTAGTCTCGATTGTGGATGGTCCGATTGATGAAGGATGAAGGTGTTTTTGACGGATTTGATGATGTTCGGAAATATGCGCAGCGGATAAAGTTGTAATGGAAATATGTAGGATTTTTAGAAATGATTTTTATGGAATTTTGTGACGAATTAATTCAAGATAAATGGTTCTTGAATCGGGGATTTTAGAAGTGAAAGATGGAATTTTAAAGGAACAAGTATATTCGAGAAAACCCTCTCGTTAACGAAGAACGAGCAACCTTTCTATATTGAATATCATGAAAGATCGAACTCAAACTTGCAATGAAAATGCTAGTTTGAACCCGAAATAATTACAAGAATTTTAGGGAAGAAAACTAGAAATTACAAGGAATTAAAATTGACTTTAAGATTGAATAATCAATTGGTAATCAAAAAGTGACTTCTGAAGGAAACAAAGGTTCCTATTTATAGCTAAAATCTTAAGGGTGAGAAGGGTAATTTACCAATTAATTGGGTGGCAATTAATTGGATTTAATTTGGACGTGAGGCTTTCATTGCGGTTGTCGTGGAGTGATGGGCGAGTGGGCATTGTGCAGGTGATGGCGTTGGTGGGCCGCATCGTGTGTGGACGAGTGTGCTGCTGCTGCTGCGTGGACGACGTCGTGTGCTGCTGCTGCGTGGACTGGCGTTGGGCGAGCAAGCTAGTGCTGGGCCGGGCTGCTGGGGCGTGATGGGTTGGGCTAGAAAGGAGGATAGCTGCTGCTTGATGATGGGCTGGATCGTATCATTCCATCCACCTTTGGAGAGATTCGTCCTCGAATCTATAGGCTCAGTACCGTGCAAGGCTAAACGGGCCAAGGAATGCTCGCGGCTAGTGACCACCCACGGAACCCTCAAAATGCAACTCTCAGAGAAAATAGGCCAAGAAGGAGGCCTTCCTCGGGCAAGGCATGTAGGCGCGAACGTGTATAACCCAAGAACAACCAAGGATCGGCCAAGACGGAGAAAGGGAATGACGCGGTCTAAGTGCGAGACCGAGAGACCAAGTGGATGCGACGAGATCGAAATGAAAGGCGCGCGGTCAACATACCCAAAACCAAGGAGGAAAGGATCCACCAAGTCATGTGTCGGCACCTTCGGGATGATGGAAAACTTACTACCAAAGGACCGAAAGGTGTGCTGTAGTGCTAGACCAAGGACGACCTTCTCGTAGCTGCCCGAAGGGACCTCACTATCCTCTCTCACACTCCTAACGCTCCCAAACTCCACAACAACATCGCCCGAAGAGACCTCAATGAGCTCTTCCGCAATGGGGACCAAGCACTCCACAAGAGGGGACGACCCGGATTGAAGCTCCTCATCCTCCAGAAGCGGTGGTGGCCCGAAAGAATCAACACTAGAAGGCGCCACGCTCTCCTCACTCTCTATAGCTAGGGCATACATCACATAAGTGCCCTCTACCGGTACAAGTGGTACAATAGACGTCTCTCGCTCGTGTGGGAGGGGCCGGAGGGTAACTAGGAGAAGGAGGGGACGGTGTCTCAACTCGTCGGAACGAGGAGTCGTTTACCTCTAATCTGCGACGCAACTTGGCCAAGATATCCGAAGGGTTCTCCAAGTGATCATACGAGCCCATGGACACATGATGTGGTACTCGGACTTGAGGGGAAGAAGTCTCATGCACATAGGAGCCCGGAGGGGGCCGGCGGTCACGGTGGGAAGATGGCGTCGAGTGGTAAGGTGGGGAGTGGCGCGAAGGCGCCCTAGCGGCTGGCGGAACAAAGGGATGATGAGTGGAACTCCGGACATGGGTGAAGGGTGGCGTCGTGTGATAAGACGGGGCATGACGGGGAGGTGCACTAGAGGCCGACGAGGTATAGGAACGATGAGGGGGGCTACGGTCCGAGACGTAGATAGAGGTGCCACGGTATGGGGAAGGTGCAACCTCGGCGTAGTAGTTATGGCTATGGTTCCAATGCCGTGATGACCCATCAATGTAGTCCGGCTGCTCATAACGCCCATAAGAGTCCTCTATCCTATCCGCATAAGACTCATACCCATAGGATGGCCGAGAGAGTCCTAGATGATCACACTCCATTGGACATGAAGTGTACCTGCACAAAGAAAATAAACACAAAGGAGAACTAAAAGGTGTTTGTTAGTACCTGATATGATCACGGACCCCTCCAAGATGGAACAGTTTGGCATGAAGCCAAGAGGACCGGTCACGAGCAGTCGATCCTTGCAAATGAGAATAAATCATGCCCAAGGTCGAGGATCGAGTGCTAAATCTTCCCAATCCCAGTCACCAGGCCATGCTCACCCATCCCAAGGCCTTGACATCAAAAGCTCCATCCAAGATCCTATGCATGTCAGAATTGCGACGCATATTTGCCACCAGGATATGGACAAGCAAATGGAGTCGGATTTGAGAGAACATAGGCTTGATGGAAACTTCAAGCTGTTAGCTTTCGTTTGGGATAAGTTTCAGGCCAATCGGACGGGTGGATCAAAAGTTAAGCTCGTCGACATTTTAGCGCGCAGTGAGAACGAACCTAGCGGCATGCCGCCAGGAATGTCCTACCTGGAGCGGCATACCGCCAGAAATGAATTAATTTGGTTGTCAAGAGCCGAAGCTAGCGGCATACCGCCAGAGCCATTCCTCCTGGAGCGGCATGCCGCCAGACATCAGAACTTAGGCGGATTTTGGGCTTTCAAGCCCTTTCTTTTGATGCACCTATAAATACCTCTTGTATTTCTTCATTTTAGCTTAGCTTAGACATTGGTTGATATTTGTAAAGTGAGATTACTCCTTTCTCTTATCACCTAAGCCTTAGGCTCTTCATCTCTTCCTTGAGAGAGATCATTTGAGTTGAGAACACTCCTCTTGATCTTTCTCCGGGGAATCCATATTTGTAATGATTGTGAAGACTTTTGTTTGAAAGAAATATATGTATTTATTGGTTGATCATCCATAGAAACGAGTCCCTACTTGGCCCTCGGATTATATCTTGATCAAGCAACCCCCTTTGTTGATTGTTTGCTTCTTCGTGTTGTGCTCATCTCCGCCCCTTCCATCCGTCTTCGAATTCCGGGTAACATCGTTTCCTTTTCCTTTCCATTTCCACTGCAAATCCGTGTCTTGTGTGTGAACTTCTTGTCTTCCATTCAAGTCTTGTTGTTGACTCCATTCGGCTAGATCCTCCTCAAGCTCCATATATCATTCGGCTTACTTACACTAGGCCGGATCATATCAAGTGGTAGCGGAGCTTTTGGCGCCTTGGAGTTGTCTTGTTGTTCTTCTTCGTGTGTCACCTTTCATGAACAGTGTCTTTGTGTTTTGTCAACTCGTTTTGCTGTTTGTCTTGTGTCAAAAGTGTGTAATATTGCTGCCTAATTCAAGTGATAAAATGTGTGAATGTTATGCCAACTTTTGCTAGCTCAAAAGATCAAAATCCGAAATTTATGTTCTTGGTGTTCATCTTTGTGTTCTTGGTGTTCTTACATTGCTTGAATGAAGGGAAAATTTGATCCAAAAATCTTTCAAAAAGCTGAAGTCAATTGGTTTCCCTTTAAAATAATAATTTCCTACACCAAAGTGGCCAACCAAAGAACCAATATTCCCCTACAAGTGGCAAACATTCTATCTTTCAAGAAGAATATTCCTAACCAAGTGGAGTCCTTTGTCTCCCATGCAGCACGTCCTCTCTTCTTCTTAGTGTCCAGCAGTCTTTTTCTTTTTAGTTAAGTCTTAAACTTAAGTCCCAAACTCAAGTCTTAAACCATAAAACTCTACACTTGAGTTTTAAGCTTCTTGAGTCCTAAACTTAAGTTGTCTTGAGTCCTAAACCTCCAAGTCCTTTTTCTTTGAGTCCTTAACCTTTCCTTGAGTCTTTTATTCTTATGAGTCATTTTCTTTCCAGCCTTCCCTCCCTTTCCAACGGAATTTCAAAATTTCTCCAAGAATTAAGATTGTCAACATTCTTGAAATTCTGAATTTCTCTTCAGTTATCTCTCTTGAGTCTTTCCTTCTTGTTCTAATCTCCTGAGCACTTGTGGTTGTTTGTGTATCACTAATTTGTGTATAAGTGATTAAATTTTCGTGCTTATTGTGGTGATGAACAAGGTGTGAATTTTCATCCTAACTTTTCCTTCAAGACTTTGTTTTCTTGCATTCCACTCCAGCATTTTCTTTGTGTTTTCAGCCGAATTTTTGCTTCTTTCTTGGCTGGAACTTGTAGAGCTTTGTCTTAGGAGTGTTCATAATTAATTTTGTGATTTAATCCAATCGTGTCTTTTTGTTTCATGTCATATTCGGAAGTTGCTCCAAGCTGTCCAGAATTTTTCCAGCAAACTGTTTTTGTGCTTCTTGTGTTCTTGCTTGTATAAATTCGTTGGGATAATCCTTGTGATTGAACTTGAGATTGCTAGCTTTAACATTGTCAAGACAAGCTTCAGTTTGAAGAAGAGTGAGAGCTTTGTGAGTACATATTTTTCGAGTGCTTAAACACGAGTGTAAACACGTGAGGGAGCGATTTGTTTTAACTAACGTCTATATATATATTTAGTTTGTTCAATTTTTTCAGGTACAATGTCACAAGATAGTGATTGTGAATCTTGTGACCAAGGAGAGTTCTATGATGACGTTGATTCTCAATGCAATGATAATAGTGGTTATGAATCATATGGTGATGTTAGTTGCTACTCCAATGATGATGGAAATTTTGAACCGTGTGATGAAATCAGAGATGGGTATAGCATTTGTAGTGAGGATGACGATGACGATGACGAAGGTTCTCCAAGCCTACTTGTCTCAAGCTATGGCCTAGGTCCCTCCGAACAAGGCCTTGGCCATGGCCCCTCTACTAGTGGTCGCATCCATCGAGATCACATCACTTCCCCCCATCGACAAATTCAACTTCCCATCTTTAAAGGAACATCCTCTCCGGCAGAATTTATTGAATGGGAATATCACCTCGTAAAAACATTTGAATGTCATCAACTTTTGGAAAAACAGAAATTTAGACTTGCTTCCAAGACATTTGATGACAATGCTTATGATTGGTGGTACTCTATTAGCCATGAAGGTGAAAGGAGTAGGATATGGCCAATTGCAACTTGGGCTGAAATGAGACATGTCATGAGACAATATTTTGTGTCATCATATTATCGAGAATTCCTAGAAGACGAGTTGTCCTCCCTTCAACAAGGAACCAAAACCGTCATAGAATATTGTCACGAGTTTGTTGAGTTACTCATTAAGACTTATCTTCAAGAAGAGGAGAGCATGATCATGGATTTATTTGAAAGTGGGTTAAATAGAACGATTAGAAGACAACTTGAACTCTATGAGATTACAAGCTTGCAATCCATGATGCTCCATGCTTGTAGCATTGAAGAACAAGAATCCTTGATAAAGCAAAACAGTAGCTCCATTGATTGTTGTCCAAGTAACATGAAGGCTCCTACTACCATTACCTTAGAACACAAACCGAGCCAAGCACACCAAGGAGATTGCACTCACCAAAAACAGCCACCACCCTCTCAATCTTTTGAACCAATTGTCACTGAAAAACATAACTTGATTGAAGAGAGTGTGACCGAAAATACAGCAATGATGAGTGAAAAATGTGAGCTTGTACATGAGGTACAACAAAAGAGAGAATGCGGAGAGAAGAAAGTAAGAGGTGAGGAAAATACACGGCATGAAAAAAGTAAGCATGCTAATGAGAGTGAGTGCAACCCCACCCGTGAGAATGAGTTGAGTGAGCTTAATGAGCCAAATAAATTTCAAGTTTTTGACAACCTTTTGTTTGAATTGTATTTTGACAATCCGTTGTTTGAGCTTGAAATTGAGGAAAAAGAAAGAGAACAAAACAGCCCCCATGAAACAAGTGAGCATGGGTTAAGAGAGTGTGAGCAAAACAGCCCGCATGAAAAGAACGAGCATGCGAGAGAGAAACACACACATGAGAGGAGTGAATATACAGAAAAATTGAGAGAAGAAAGTGAGGAAAAGAAACAAACTGAATTTGTGGAAGCTATTGATCCAATAAGTGTGCCATTGTGCAATGAGGATCAATTAGCTCACCCTAACCTTGACATTTCGTTTCCTACTGCTCGTGTGTCTTTCTTGCAGCAATTTCCAGTGGGTTGCCACAACCAAACACGCCCGAATGTCCCAAGGAACAAAGGTGGTTTCAAACCATCAATCCTAGGAGGCGTTGGAAGTGTAATTGCTCAACATTGGTGCTCCCAACGGCAAGGCCTTGAGGTAAACCATTCCCATTTCTCCACTTTGCCCGAAAGGTGTGTACCAAACCCTTCCTTTTTGAATGCTCAATTGTTTGAGGTTGCTCATAACATTAATCTTTACTCACATGCTGAAAATTTTTATGACAAACATTTATCATGTGGTAAGGAACTATTCTTGCATTTCGTTGAGCATGATCCTTTTGCTTGTGTATTTGAAAACCATTTGGGTACGAATTCTATGGCATGCACCAACATCATTTCCGTACCCTTCGTCAAGTATGATTCTTTTTGGTTTGAGCATGAAAATTACTTGAATGAAAATTTTGTGATATGTGTTAAGACTCCTACTTTTCATTTCATCAAGTATGACCCCTTCTTACTCAAACGTGCTAATTTTTGTAATTTTTCGGATAGTATGTATAATTTATATACATGTTGTTTCCATTTGGAATCCATGACTAATTTGCATGAAGCATGGAAACAATTCTTTTGCTCCAACTTGTTAGAATTTTCTTGGTCTAATTGCTGCAAGGAATTGTATTTCTTTCTATGCCGATTGCTTGGTATTCCAAAGTATTTTGAGAATGGGTGTGTGGCTCAATTTTCTTGGCTGGTCCTTTTAGGCCGCTTTGAGAAAATAAACCACCGTCTATGTTGTTTAATAATTGGTGATACCGTGCACATCCTTAATGTTGTCTTGATGACCAATGTGCTTGAATATGAAAGGAATGTGCATGATTTTGAGTTAGATGAACTTTGTCTTGCCACTTGTAGCCTACATAATTTAAATGTGGATAATGTGCGCTTAAATACCATGGATCTGTTACGTGCTAGGAGAACACAAATTCTTGGACCAAATTTGTCAAGAATTATTCGGTTTAATTCTTACGAAAAGTTGTGTTCCCTCTTGCGGAATTTGTTTGGTATTTTCGAGTGCATTGTGCTTATATGTAGTACGCATTTCTCTTGGCTTGTTATTGTGAGCCGAAGAGAAAAGAGGAGTTATTATGTTTGTTGTTCTATGATTTGTGATGCCATCCGCATTTTACATAACATTTTAAGAAACGATGTGCATCAATGTGCTATTAATGTTGTTGACTCCTCCTTGGACCAACCTATGCTTAAGCATGCGCGATTGCGCCTCTTGGGTCTCTCACCTTTGTTTGCAAGTGTTTTTAAGTGTGCATGTGAGAAGGTTGAAGTAAGGGATTCGAGGATGAATCCTTTCGAAGGGAAAGAGTTTGATATGATCACGGACCCCTCCAAGATGGAACAGTTTGGCATGAAGCCAAGAGGACCGGTCACGAGCAGCCGATCCTTGCAAATGAGAATAAATCATGCCCAAGGTCGAGGATCGAGTGCTAAATCTTCCCAATCCCAGTCACCAGGCCATGCTCACCCATCCCAAGGCCTTGACATCAAAAGCTCCATCCAAGATCCTATGCATGTCAGAATTGCGACGCATATTTTCCACCAGGATATGGACAAGAAAATGGAGTCGGATTTGAGAGAACATAGACTTGATGGAAACTTCAAGCTGTTAGCTTTCGTTTGGGACAAGTTTCAGGCCAATCGGACGGGTGGATCAAAAGTTAAGCTCGTCGACATTTTAGCGCGCAGTGAGAACGAACCTAGCGGCATGCCGCCAGGAATGTCCTACCTGGAGCGGCATACCGCCAGAAATGAATTAATTTGGTTGTCAAGAGCCGAAGCTAGCGGCATACCGCCAGAGCCATTCCTCCTGGAGCGGCATGCCGCCAGACATCAGAACTTAGGCGGATTTTGGGCTTTCAAGCCCTTTCTTTTGATGCACCTATAAATACCTCTTGTATTTCTTCATTTTAGCTTAGCTTAGACATTGGTTGATATTTGTAAAGTGAGATTACTCCTTTCTCTTATCACCTAAGCCTTAGGCTCTTCATCTCTTCCTTGAGAGAGATCATTTGAGTTGAGAACACTCCTCTTGATCTTTCTCCGGGGAATCCATATTTGTAATGATTGTGAAGACTTTTGTTTGAAAGAAATATATGTATTTATTGGTTGATCATCCATAGAAACGAGTCCCTACTTGGCCCTCGGATTATATCTTGATCAAGCAACCCCCTTTGTTGATTGTTTGCTTCTTCGTGTTGTGCTCATCTCCGTCCCTTCCATCCGTCTTCGAATTCCGGGTAACATCGTTTCCTTTTCCTTTCCATTTCCGCTGCAAATCCGTGTCTTGTGTGTGAACTTCTTGTCTTCCATTCAAGTCTTGTTGTTGACTCCATTCGGCTAGATCCTCCTCAAGCTCCATATATCATTCGGCTTACTTACACTAGGCCGGATCATATCAGTACCCTCCCTCACGTGTTTACACTCTTCCCTCTGTTGTCCTCACACAAAATCACACAAAAATAAAATTAATGCCAATTTTAGTTTAAAGACTCAAAGAATGATGAGCACTTTGGTGACACACAATGAAAACTCGGCACACAAAGAAGGGTATGGAAAATTAAGGTAAACAACATGAACAAAGTGAACTTACCTTAATTTAGAGTAGAGAAGATGTGGAATCAATAATGAAAACTTACAAAGACTCGAATGAAGAATGACGCAAGGATTGATGTTTAGGAAGCTGAAAGAAAAGCTTACCTAGCGATCTTGCCCCTTGCTTTTGACTTGTGTCGATCTTTATTTTTTATTATTTTTTTTTATCACAAGTGAAGGGGCGCTCAGATTGCAAATAAATAGCAAAGACAATAAAATTTGCGTTAGTGGCAAAATTTATACAATGGATAATGAATTTCGGAAAATTGAAAAGGAATTGATTAGAGCAATTTTGACTGTTTACCAACCTTCGAGACAGCCGAGCTCCGCTACCACGTGTTAGAATCCTTCGGTGCTGATTGGAGTAAGGAACTAGTCTCGATTGTGGATGGTCCGATTGATGAAGGATGAAGGTGTTTTTGACGGATTTGATGATGTTCGGAAATATGCGCAGCGAATAAAGTTGTAATGGAAATATGTAGGATTTTTAGAAATGATTTTTATGGAATTTTGTGAGGAATTAATTCAAGATAAATGGTTCTTGAATCGGGGATTTTAGAAGTGAAAGATGGAATTTTAAAGGAACAAGTATATTCGAGAAAACCCTCTCGTTAACGAAGAACGAGCAACCTTTCTATATTTAATATCTTGAAAGATCGAACTCAAACTTGCAATGAAAATGCTAGTTTGAACCCGAAATAATTACAAGAATTTTAGGGAAGAAAACTAGAAATTACAAGGAATTAAAATTGACTTTAAGATTGAATAATCAATTGGTAATCAAAAAGTGACTTCTGAAGGAAACAAAGGTTCCTATTTATAGCTAAAATCTTAAGGTGAGAAGGGTAATTTACCAATTAATTGGGTGGCAATTAATTGGATTTAATTTGGACGTAAGGCTTTCATTGCGGTTGTCGTGGAGTGATGGGCGAGTGGGCATTGTGCAGGTGATGGCGTTGGTGGGCCGCATCGTGTGTGGACGAGTGTGCTGCTGCTGCGTGGATTGGCGTTGGGCGAGCAAGCTGGTGCTGGGCCGGGCTACTGGTGCGTGATGGGTTGGGCTAGAAAGGAGGACAACTGCTGCTTGATGATGGGCTGGATCGTATCATTGAAAGCCACCACAATAATTGTCGTTGTACTGTTATATTTCCTGATAGTATCGTCTTCAGGTTGTTGTGGTGAGGAGGGTAAGGATCCTGTCTGTGCGGCGGTCAACGGTGAGGTCAAGAGGCGGAGGAGGGGAAAGAGCTTGGCCATGTGATCAGGAGATGGTTATGGGATATTTGAACTGATCAGGATAGGGGTGAACAAAAACCGGCCTGAACCGGGAACCAAACCGGAACCGCCGGTTTGGTCCGGTTCGGTCCGATTTTTTTTTTTTTTGAAACAATGAACCGAACCGGATTGTCCCGGTTAGGTCCGGTTCTCCAGAGCTGAAAAATCCAAACCGAACCATAGAACCGGTTTTATATATATATATAAATAAATATATATGCACATTAATATCAAAGTTCAAATTTAGTTTAATGGTTAAAATTTTACCCATTACCTTAAAGGGGAGAGGTTCAAATCCCCAAGCTTACATTTTCTTTTTTTCTTTCTAAACTTAACTTCTTATCTTTATTTTTTTATTCAAAACTTAATTAAAATTCCTCATTTTTTTTCTTTTAAACTTAATTAAAAGTTTTTATTTTTTCCCTTTTATTTTTTATTTTAAATAGAACAAATTATTAAGGAAGTTATATAAGAATTATTATGAGTAGAAGACATTGTCTCTTTTAAACTTTGAAACTTAACTAAGCTCTAAATATATGTTATCATCATAATGTATATATATCATAATCTTATCATCTTATTATTAGTATTGTTCAAAAATATATTATTGTAAATTATAATAGCTATTTATATAGTTAATTGTTAATATTTATTATTAATACTTATTAATAGTCATTTATATAGTTAATATTTATTATCTAAAAGACATTGTCTTCATAATAACTATTAAGAACCAAAAAATAGAAAAATTTAATAATTTTTTCTTTTAAGCTCTAAATATATGTTATCATCATAATATATATACATCATAATCTTATCATCATATTGTTAATATTGTTCAAAAATATATTATTGTAAATTATAATAGCTATTTATATAGTTAATTGTTAATATGTATTATTAATACTTATCAATAGCCATTTATATAGTTAATATATATTATTAATACTTATTATCTAAAAGACATTATCTCCATAATAACTATTTAGAACCAAAAAATAGAAAAATTTAAGTGATCTAATTTTATTTTCATATGAAGCATAATTATTTTCATAAATTCTTCATGTGTATATGTTAGGCTCGATATGAAGCACGATACTTATTGACTAGATATTTGTTAAATATATTCATTATATTTAAATATATTAATACTCATTATTTATTAATATTTAGTCACTTTAAATTTTTATATATTTTGTATCATAAAATTTAAAGATTTATCATACTAAAATATTTTTATAATATTAGGTCATTACTTATAAATTGATAAATCAAAGCATTATTTTAAAAAAAAATCAAAATTGCGTGTTTAACGCCAAAACGGCGTCGTTTTGGGCAAACACCAAAACGACGTAGTTTCGAAAAATGAATAGAACCGGTTCTGAACCGGAACCTGCCTGGACCGAACCGAAAAATTAGAACCGGACCAAACCGGACCGAAAATTTCCAGTCCAATCCGGTTCTAACCCAACCAGAACCGAAAAATTCCGGTTTGGTCCAGTTCTAGGTATTTGTCCCAATAAAAGGATCTTTTTAATGAAAAGGATGAAAGTTTGTAAGCTTGTAATTTTCTGATGGGATAATGATTATTACAAGAATCGTTTTGTTTTTTTAACAATATATTGGCGCCTTCTCTTATCGATTAAACCAACACGAATTTAGAAACCTTTGGACGCTTTTTTTTTAGCATCCATTTTTTTTTATCTCCCTCAATGTCTTTTATGCACACTTGAGAGTATCCTCATTCGAGCATAGTCCGTCATTAAAAAAATTACTCTCTTAACATAGTTTTTTTAATAATCTGCACGGGTATTTTGTTAAAAGTGTGAACCATAGGCAATCCCTGGGCTAGAATTTTTCTTTTCAAACCATGTTGGCCCACTAAGGTGTTAAGTGTGCTTCAGGCAATCTCTTCGTATACAAGAATTAAGTTTATTATCTCTTAATTAAAAGATAAGAATATCAAACTACTCGCATCAACCATCCCTATCGGTTATTATATATACTTTGAAAATTTACAATTGATTAATTTGTGTACTACTTAGCTACAGGGGTAGAGTTGAAGGTGGACAAGGGGCCGGGGGTGGAGGGAGCCATCGCCTCCCTCTAAATGTTCAGTTCATCTGTAATAGTTTGTAAAATTTATTTTTTTTATAAAAAAAAATTGTATTCTTTTTACATTAAACTTTTCTCATTTTGAACAATTTCAACGCTCCAATTATGAGTCCCATTTTTTAGTAAAATTATCATACATGTCACACTTGTATGTTATATTCATCCAATTTTAGCTTGAAATGAAATAAAGTATTTGGTCATCATTCTATTTTTTATTAGCGGATACTATTGATAACTAAACTACTAGGATGAATTTAATATCAACGTGCGGCATACTTCGACAATTTATATGGAAATTACTAGGATTCAATAAAAATATACAAAAAAAAATGTATACTTCTGATTTCTTTAAAACAAACTAAATAATTTAATAAGGAAAACAATTTCAAATTCGAGCTACAATTATTTCAAATTTTATTACTTAAAATAAAAATAATTTAAAAATAACTAGTATAATATCATACAATATCACTTAGTATTTTGAAAATTATAGAGGTTGTTACATAATTTATTTATAATTTAAAGGTCATTATATAAATATAAATTTCAAATCGTCAAATATAATATATTTTTGTCAAAAAAAAAACTAAAAAACTTTTGGACACATCATGTAGCTAATAGAAAAACAAAGAATCACAAAAGAGAAAATTAAGGGTAAAAAATTCCTTAGACAAATGTAGGGCCCGAGTTAGAAAAAAATAGTTAGGTGGGCTAGACTTAGACTAAATTTTTAGGAGCTCATGATGCTATATAGAAAAATTTTACTATACATTTTCTTAATTTATTATTTTCTAATACAAAAAATGTCATATATAGAATATTTGAGCATCATTTTAGAAAATTATAATTAAGAGAGTTTTGATTTACTTGTCATCAATATTAAAAAGTCAACTTGACTTTTAAATCATTTCTAAAGTCCAATTAGATTTTAGGATCAAATATAGAACTTTTTTATTATTAATAAAAATAAGATTAACTAAAAAATCTCAAAATTTAAGGACTTTAATCTGAACTTTAAAAAAAAAAACAAAATTGGAGGCGTAAATATTGATTTTTTAACAAATAAAATAGAATCACTTGAAATATATAAAGTAGAACTTTTAGAAAATATTTGGGGGGTCGGGGCCACCCCTTGCCTCCCCTGGTTCCGCCCTATGATATAATGCACTAAGATAAAAATGCATGGGAATATCACCTTTTATAGTACTAGCATTTATAAGTTTTTTTTTGTTTATCTTTAACAAATTCTCGAATTTGAATTCTAAAAATAGAACAAATCATACTCTTTAAAATCTAACAATATACGAATAAGATTAATCTCTTTCTCACACCACGATTCCACCACTCCTCTTATATTCGTCCTTTTCTAGTTAAAATAAGTTTCATCTTGAAATTTTAGTTCTAGAGCACTCTATGCAGTCAGATTTACTTACTTTTACTATCTATGTTCATTACTGATAAATTGACACAATGTACTTGAAAATAATGCAGATTTACTACACACTTAAATCAACTGGAATTCATATAAATCTGCAGAGACTAAACACAACAAGTTCAGTCTGTTAGCTATGAAAATTGTTCCACCCCCACTCCCAATCCCACTCAGTTGATTGGAAGGTGGAAATGGTGCCTTTCCCTTTTAAAAAAAGGCACTGTTTCTGATACAGAAACTCCTTTTCTCACTCGCCTCTAATTCTCTGTCCCTGTCTTGACTCCAAAACATTAGCTGGATCCAAACCCATCTCGGATTCAAGAGGGCTTCGAATACGTAGGCCGAGACACAAGGCTGCAGTTGTCTCAGAATCCATGGAGAGAGATCGTTTTTTTGTTGGTGTTATTTCATTCTTCACTTCTTCACTTGTTACCTCCTCTGTTTCTCCCCTGTTTCCACAATCTTCATTTCTCTCCTGATTATTAGTCAATCCACCATTGATCTCAGAATTCTCCATCTGGGTCCTCGCAATCGAATCTAAGCTATCAGGATTGCGACTCACAGCAGGTGGAGGAGGAGGACTAGTGACAGGATCATCACGAACTATTGGCGCGCGACACAAGGGGCAATTAGTGTGAGTCGTTAGCCAAGTATCAATACAAGAAATGTGGAAAGCATGGTTGCAATTTGGCAACTGATAATACATAAAATTATCAGAAGGGCACAATGGACTTTGCGCCTTCACAAAGTACCGTTGACCGGTCAAAACGGCACATGACCGGTTTGACCAAGTCAACGATATAAAACGGCATCGTGATCGATTGACCAGGTCAACGGGAATAAGTGACTAAAGGACAAGTCCAGCCCGTTATCACCAAAACGGCACAGAGCCGATTCATCAATAAAGGCAAAGACAACGACACTCGGCCGATTCACAACAAACGGCTCCTTGCCGATTCTCCACAAACGGCATCGTACTGATGGGGCCCAGATATTAATCTCCCCTCACAGATATTATTGGTATAGTACTCCATAGTCAGTATACATTTAGTCAAGGTTGGCAGGGAGGATAACCTGCTCCCATCACATCGTCACCTGACAACCGGACAAAGGGACGACTCTATTCCCCTAAAATAAGGTCTGCACCCCACGTTATAATGATGAATCCCTGCCCCTAGACCACCTGCTGAGGAAAAAGGGGAGGGGATGTCAGAGATCTAACCACTCTAGTCCAGCCTAAGGACTAGAGGGTGGTATATAAGGGAAGTTTTCTCCTTTACTCAAACACACTGAAAAATACACACACTTTCTCCACACTTAACAAAAAATTACTGACTTTGGCATTGGAGCTCTTACGCCGGAAAACACTTCCGGCATTGTGCAGGTCCTTCACGGCGATCCAATCACCACCTTCCAGCGAGCCACTTTACCAAGAAACCCCTCACTCCGGTCCACGGATTATCATTTGGTGCTTTCATTGAGAGCTTTTGGGTTTTGAGTGAGCAGCCTTGAAATTCAAAGCTTTTCCTTTTTTCAATCTTATTGGGGTTTTCTTCATTCCCAAAGATGGCATCCGATCCAAACTTTCAATCAAATCAACCTACCAGTGGTGCCGCTGGTCAGTATGAAACTCCACCTCCTCACGCCTCATCTTCCCGTGTGGACATGAACGCCGCAGCCCGCCGACTTAATTTCCCAGAAATTCCAGAGGTGCTACTTCCCGGCACTCCGTAACCAGCAGTCATCCCACCAGCAGTCATGCATGAGTTCGCTGCCTTGCATCGACGGATGGATCTGATGATGCAAACGTTTATGGGAAGGATCCCTCCGCCCGTTCACCAGCAAATCCTTCCCCAGCAGATCCTCTCCCAACCAATCATCCCTCAGCATGTCCATGATCAACCCGCGGTGACTCCGCCTCTAGTGCCTCCGCCCATGGCACCCCAGCCAGTCAGATCTGTCCACCAGCACGTCAGTCAGTCAGCTCAACGGGAAAATCCCTCGAATGAACTCAGGCTACACCGTCACAGTGAAAATTCAATCAGAGGGGAAGGATACCTGGACAACATGGAAGAGGCTAATAGCCGAGCAGTCCAGCGTAGCCCGAGAAGGAGCCAGAAGCAGACAGTAGAAGGAAGATCCGAGAGAGGAAGAGGTCGAGAGAGGTCAATGGATCGGCCCCAATCGGGAAGGGATCGCGAGAGGGCTGATCGGAATGCTTCAAGAGGCTCTGCCTCCCTACGAGCTCGGGAAGAGCAAGATGATGATCCCAAGAATCCTTTAACCTTTCGGGTTAGGAAGTATCGGGTGAGCAGACACGTCAAATTGCCAACCGATTCCTACATGGGGACGACGGATCCGACAGTTCATGTGAGCTTAGTAAAAAAGCATGTTAAGTTTTTTACTAGAAAGGATGAGGCACTGTGCCAAATATTCGTGATGACTCTGAAGGGAATCGCCAACACCTGGTTTGAAAAATTGCCAGCCGGATCTGTGGACAGTTTTGAGCAGTTGGCGAAAGTTTTCACAAGCCGATTTAGCTCTTGTATTCCTGTGGAAAAGTCTCCGGCGGTTCTATTTGATATGGTGCGAAAGTCGGGGGAATCCTTAACGGTGTATGTTGCCAGATTCAATGCTGAGTTGGCCACTCTGCCCGACGTTGCGCCAAACTTTGCCGCTGAGGCTTTGAGGAGGAACTGCAGGTATCGGGAGTTGGAAAATGCTCTGATTGCGAGCACGCCGAAGACCCTGGACCTCTTGCGGATCGAGGTGGACAAGTTTGCGAGGATGGAAGAAGCAGATTTCCAGCGGAAGAAACGGGAGGAGCCCGATCTCCCCAAGAAAGAAACAGCCGTCCGCAAGCAGGGAGAGAAGAAGCAAGCGGCTGGAGGCCGGCAGACGGATCGCCTTGCGGATTTCTCCACGTTGCAGCTAACTAAGCCGGTGGCGGAGATCTTTGCCATCATAGAAGAATAGAGATTGCCGATTCAGTATCCAAAGCGCAAACCTGGCGCCGTTATGGGACCGCATAAGGATTCTTACTGCCGTTTCCATAAGGCAAAAGGGCATGACACCGAGGATTGTTTCTCTCTGAAAAAGGCTATTGAAAAGTTGATTGAAGAGGGCTATTTGGGCGAATTTGCGGCCAAGGCTCGAAATAGGGCCAGGGAGGATCGAACTGACGGCAACAGGAGAGAAGCAGAGGCCGATCCCAATGCAGCCGGAACCAGTAGCCAGAGAGACAAAGGAAAGCAGCAGGTGTTGACAACCTCTCTCGATGAGTTCCTCATGATCAATTTGATAGCGGGAGGAACCCAGCAGGACGAATCGGAGGATGTACCGATTGGAGAAAAGAGAAAGCGGATTGATCCCGTTGGGGAAAAAACAGGTCTATCGGAGCTGGACCGAATGGCCATAACATTTTCAGAGGAGGATGAGATCGGAGTGACATATCCTCAGAATGAAGCATTAGTGGTAACAGCCATCATCGCCAATTGCGGAGTCAGGCGGACACTGGTGGACAACGGAAGTGCTGTGAACCTCATTTCTGCCAACGCTTTTAACCGCTTGCAAGGACCTAAGCCAGACTTGAAGCCTTGCCGACGGCCTATCATTGGGGTAAACGGCGTTCCCATTCCTGTTGTAGGCTTAACCTTTTTGTCAATCTTTTTTGTGGAAGACAGCTCCCGCAGAAAGGAGCAACAGCTGTTTCTGGTGGTGGACTTAAACCTGCCGTACAATGTGATCTTGGGACGTCCGTTTCTAAATGCTTTCGGTGTGGTAATATCGCAAAGGCATTTGAAGATGAAATACCCTTCCTGGGATGGCGTGGTTACGATCCGAGGAGATCAAAAGGTAGCTGCTGAATGCTACATCACAATGGTTGATGGTTGCTGTGATCGCTATGTTTGCGTAGCGGACGATTCATTAGAAGATGATGAGGAGCAGCGTACGCAGCCATTGGAGAGAATGGCCCGAGTGTCGGTGGCCGATCTGCCCACTGAGCATTTTTTAATAAGCGAGAAGCTGATGAAGGGAGAGTGTGACCAGCTTGCGTTTCTGTTAAACAAGTGCAGAGGAGAATTCGCCTGGGTCCCGACGGACATACCAGGCCTTTCGAGGGAAACGGCAGAGCACCGATTGAACGTGTACCCGAATGCCAGGCCAGTGCAACAGAAACGGCGAGCCTTCTCCAAAGAAAAAGCAGATGCAATTGAGAAAGAAGTGGACAAGCTCTTAAAGGCTAACTTCATCCGAGAGGTTCAGTATCCGCCATGGTTAGCTAATCCAGTGGTAGTGAGAAAGCCAAGCGGGGAGTGGAGGATGTGCATTGATTTCACCGACCTGAACGAGGCATGCCCCAAAGACTGTTATCCGCTGCCACGGATAGAGCAATTGGTGGATCAAACGGCTGGTTATGGGTATCTAAGTTCGCTTGATGCCAATTCGGGGTATCATCAGATACCGATGGCGATCGAAGACGAGGAGAAAACGGCTTTCATCACGCCGAGGGCCACCTACTGCTATCGGGCTATGCCGTTTGGTCTGAAGAATGCTGGAGCAACATTTCAAAGAACGGCCAATAAGATTTTCGAGCCGTTAATCGGGAAAAATCTGGAGGTGTACGTTGATGATATGCTGGTGAAAAGCAAAAATTTTGAGACCCATCTGCGAGACCTTGAGGAGGTATTTAGGATAATGCGAAAATTTGGAATGAAATTAAATCCAAAGAAATGCATGTTTGCATTCCAAACGGGGAAATTCCTTGGTTATGTGGTCAGCAGAAAAGGAATTCTGCCCAATCCCGCCAAACTGAAGGCAATCAAGGACATGGTTTCGCCAAAGAGTGTGAAGGAGGTGCAGCGACTCACAGGAAGAGTAATTGCTTTGAGCTGATTCATCTCCAAGCAGGGCGAGAAATGCCTCCCGTATTTCAAAGTCATTCGGAAGAAGGCACAATTCGGATGGGATGACGATTGTGAAAAGGCTTTTCACGACTTGAAGCAGTATCTGTCTTCCGAATTGTTGCTAACTCGACCCGAAGAAGGGGACACCCTTTTTCTTTATCTAGGGGCGGCCGATGAGGTGGTTAGTGCCGTCTTGGTTCGGGATGAAAACGGCATACATCGACCGATTCATTTTATCAGTCGAATCTTGAAGGATGCTGAGCTGAGGTATTCTCAAATCGAAAAAATCGCTTTTGCCCTGTTGCAAGCTGGCAGAAAGATGGCCCGGTATTTCCAAGCTCATCCGGTGGTCGTGCTGACAGACCAGCCTCTAAGAAGGGTTTTCAAAAGACCTGAGTCGTCTGGCCGAATGGTCATTTGGGCCATCGAATTGGAGCAATATGGATTGCAATATCAGTCCAGACCCGCCATCAAAGGCCAGGCGCTGGCCGATTTTATTGCAGAATGCACGTTTGTCCAGAAGCAAATTCCTTTGCCAGAAAGCAAAAAAGAAGCCTGCTTACCGCTTCCCGATGTGAACGGAGATCGGTGGACAATCTTCGTGGATGGGGCCAAGAATCAAACCGAAGCAGGAGCCGGCGTCATCATTTTAGGTCCAGAAGGGATTAAAATAAGGTACGCCTTAAAAATCTCAAGGCCGTTATCAAATAATGCGGCCGAATACGAAGCTCTATTGGCAGGATTGCGCATCGGAGGGAATCTGATCGGTAATGCACAATTGGCCGACGTCCGTTTGGTCATCTACGGAGATTCAAAATTGATTATTGATCAAGCCAACGGTGATTCTCAGGCTAGAGAGCCGATTATGATTCAGTACTTGAAGAAAGTACAGAAGGAGCTAGCCGAAATTAAAAATAGGGGAATTCATGCTGAAATCAGCCATATCCCAAGAGAGAAAAATGCAGAGGCCGATGAGATTGCGAAGCTGGCAGCAAACTCCGAGGCAATGATGCCACCCGATGTGACTGTAGAGGAAATTTCCATTCCTTCTTTTATGGAAGAGCAGCAAGTGCTATGTGTGTTAGAGGCAGCCGACGATTGGCGCATTCCAATGATTGACTATCTCAAGCATGGCAAGCTGCCGGAAAATGCGAGTGAGAAGCTGAAGATCCTCAAGAGAGCGGCTAGATGCACTTACCACGACGGGGTACTTCTTCGCCGTTGTCTTACTTACCCGGCGGCAAAATGTATAACGGAAGAAGAAGGCCTGTATACGCTCAGGGAGATCCACGAGGGAATATGCGGAATGCACGCCTCAGGAAACACCATGGCTGCCCAAGTTCTCCAAACAGGGCTTTATTGGCCAACAATTAGAAGGGATTCGGATAACTTTGTGAAATCTTGTCACAAATGCCAGGAATTTGCAAAGGAACCACAACGGCCAGCAGCTGAATTATCAAGTATGGTGAGTCCATGCCCATTTGCAAAGTGGGGAATTGACATCTTGGGACCCTTTCCAATTGCCAAAAGTCAACTTCAATATGTTATTGTTGCTGTCGATTATTTCACAAAGTGGGCCGAGGCAGAAGCTGTGGCAAAGATAACGGCAGACAACACTTGGAGGTTTTTCATGAACAACGTCATCATGAGATTCGGGTTCCCAAGAATTCTCGTGAGCGACAACGGCACCCAATTCACCAGTGCTTACTTCAAAAAGAAATGCTCAGAATACTCAATTGAACAACGGTTCTCTTCCGTCGCGCATCCACAAACAAACGGGCAAACCGAAGTCACCAACAGAGCAATCCTTAACGGGATTAAGAAAAACCTTGAGGGCAAGCCGGCAAAATGGCCAGAGGAGTTGTCGTTTGTCATGTGGGCCTATCGAATGACCACTAAGACCAGCACTGGCATGACACCGTTTGCCATGGCGTATGGGGTCGAAGCTGTTTCTCCAGTAGAGATCGGCGCAATCAGCCTTCGAGTTGAGTACTTCAACGAAGAGCAAAATGAAGAAAGATTAAGGGAGCAGCTGGATCTTTTGCCAGAGATGAGAGAAGAAGCCATTCTCAAAACATTGCACTACAAGCGCAAAATGGCGAAATACCATAATCGGCGTGTCAAAGAACGGCTACTCAAGGCAGGAGATTTAGTCCTACGCAAGGTAACAGCAACGGGCCAAGAGAAGAAAAAGCTCACGCCGAATTGGGAAGGACCATATCGCGTTGCCAGAGTCATCGGCAAAGGTGCATATCACCTGGAAACAATGAACGGTACTCCGATATCCAACTCTTGGAATATTTGCAATTTAAAGCTATATCACTCCAGAGTGAATATGTTGTTTTCACTGGCCGAATAAATGATAAAAATATTGTGAGGGCAAATCATTCGCAACTAATAATGTTTAAAGTATATATTTGCCCGTATTGTGCTTATCATATGGTTGCAGATATAAAAAGAATCGTGGATGTAGGTTATTTTAAATCGAACCACGTTACCAAAACCCAAAAAAATGGCGATGTTATCGCTACCTAAGGCACTGCCTGGGGATGCCGACAACCAAATCGGCAGTAGCCCGAGTAATTCAAAACACTACCAGGGCATATATCGCCAACGATACATATATCGCCAACGATACATATATCGCCAACGATACATATATTGTCGCCGAGACATATATCGCTATTGAGGCATATATCGTTATTGAGGCATATATCGCTATTGAGGCATATGTCGCTATGAAGACGCATATCGTCATCACATCGTCATAAGGCCATTTCGGTCCTGCTGATCAGACGGTGACAAAATGGAGAAAGACTCAAACCTATCTGTGTCTTAGTAAACCAGATAGAAGTACCTGTGTCTTCGTAAACCAGGTAATAAAGACTCAAACCTATCTGTGTCTTAGTAAACCAGATAGAAGTACCTGTGTCTTCGTAAACCAGGTAATAAAGACTCAAACCTATCTGTGTCTTAGTAAACCAGATAGAGAAACGACAACGCAAAAACAATGTCTCCAAAACGGCCCAGTGCCGAAATGTCGAAACGGCCACCTCAAGCAAACGGAAACAGATTCCTCAAACGGCAACTTGCCGATTTGCCAAATAAAGATAAGTTCAAGTTACAATTGTTTTATCTTTTTTATTTTTATTTTTATTTTTTCGGGAGTAGCATATATATAGCAGAAATGGTTAAGTATGTGCAATAACTTAAAATTGCAAAATTGCAAAATTATATATATTCCGAATAAAATATCGTTCTTTATAAAATATCGGCAATAGTCAAAAAACAGAAAAGACAAGTCTAAACAAAAGACAGCTCTATGGTTCATCTTCTGAAGAGGATTGATACTCCTTTGCCTCAGCCTCTCTTTCCAAGGAGTCAACATATACGCCAATCTTTATGGCATCAAAGTTAATCTCCCCATAGAACTCCATATAGCTGTCGATCATGATGTCCTTTGTCTTCTGGCGCCACCAGTCGATCTTGCCTGGAACTTTCTCCAGTTCAGCGTCCTTATCGGCAATACTGCTCCTAGCTGATTCCAACTCTACTATTTTGGTCTCCAAATCGGCACGGGCTGCTTCCAGTTCAGCAGTGAGCTTGGCCACATTATTAACCAGAGCGGCCTTATCTTCACTGAGTTTGGTGACGGAATCACACAGGGCCGATTTGTCTGACATCAGCTCCCCGATCCGCACCTGCTCTTCCCTGATCTTAGCCGAAAGGCCATCCCTTTCGTGAAGACTATCGGCCAGCTTCTTGCGTGCGTCAATGACAGCTTTCTTATCCGATTCATGGGCGGCCATCAGACTCTCCTTTTCTTTCTTAAGGGTAGCATTCTCAGCGGTTGATCGCCGAAGTGCCTCCCTGGACTTTTCAAGCTTCGAATCCACAACTTCTGCAGCATATCGGGAAGCGCATAAGCCGTTGTACATAATGCTTTGCAGGTTGGCGAAGTGAGAACTAAGTTCCAGGCGGCTGTAGCGTTCCCTGTCGGCTTGATTGGCAAAAATTTCGCCCACCAGGTGACCGGTCCGATAGTCACTGCAAGCCGGCATTTTCAAGCCAAGGGAACGGCCGCAGCTCTCTCCTAGGTTATTCAAACGGGTGACGTGAGTAACCTCCCCGTCAGGGCCTTTGCTGGAAAAATAGCCTTTGAAATCAGAAGGGGGAGGAACTGCATGATCATCCGAAATAAACGGATCATTGGGCATACGAGGACCGGCAACCCAGTAAAGCACGGCAGGATCAGAACTGGAAGAAGCGGCAAAAGGAGCATCCGCTGATGTGGTTGCCTGCCTTTCCGGACGAGGAACCGACGGGCCCTCGCCAATAATCGGCTCAGTAGCAGCATTTGACAGATCGGCGTCAGGACTTCCTAAGCCGGCATTCGGCTCAGCGGCAGCATTCGACAGATCGGCGTCAGGACTCCCTAAGTCGGCATCAGTCCGATTGAGGTCAATCGGCTCAGAAACGGTGTCAGGCCGACTGATTTGATCGGGCTGAGGAGGAGCGGCAGCAGATGGATCGGCTTCCTCTGAAACGGCTCCAGGCCGATCTCCCACATTTTCTGCCAAAACGGCGGCAGCCCGTTTTGCCGCAACAGCTTTCTCCCTTTTCTCCGCAGCTCTTTTCCTCTTCAAAAGAACCCGTTTCGCCGCCTCAATAATCTGCGGATCAGGATTTTTCAAGGGAAATGACTCAAATGTATCTCGGCCGACCTTCTTTCGTCTAAAAACTGACGGGGCCGAGAAATCCTCATCGTCAGCAGGCGGATCAACCTCTGGGTCCTCAGAGCGATCCGCATTATCGGCTACTTCTTCCTCATCAGAATCGACAATACGAGAACGGACCAAGGACGGTCCTGCAGCAACGGCCGCTCTAATTGGTCGTCCTTCTCCTGCATAAAAGTCAAGTTAGAATTTTACAAAAAGATTCGGGCAACCTTTAGAAAATCTGGTAACTCACCGTCAACGGCGCAGTCCAATAACGGCAAGCCCAGTGCCATCTTCTGCACATGGAACCTCGTGTCAAAAGTTAGCAAGATGTCGATCTGGGCCTGCAACTTGCTAGAAGGTTCCTCTGTCCTTACCCATTGAAGCTCATTGATCGCTGGATTGAACCCAGAGGTCCATAGGGGTTTGTTTGTGCTGGAAATCATGAAGAAGTGCTCCCTCCATCCCTTAATAGAAGATTCGTATCTGTCAAAATTCTTCAGAAACGGCTGAAGATTCTCATCCTTGCGAGGATGAAGGGTAACCAAACTGCTACGAGTGCTTAAATGGAAGAAGTACTTAAACAGCTGGAGTGGAGGTTCTTTGATTTTAAGGTGAGCGCAGACGTTGATAAAAGCATAGATCGAAGCCCAGGAATTGGGAGTGATCTGGGCAGGGCTAAGAGCATGCTGCACTAGCAGATTTTTCACCATGGTTTTCAGAGGAAAACGAAACCCATAAGCAAACATCTTAGAATACAGAACCCTGTGGTTATCTAGCAAGTCACTATTTAACCTAACATTAGGAGGAGCTACCAGGGCTTTACATCCTATCGGCAACTCAATCCCGTACTTCTCTAGTTCTAGATTTAATTCATCCACAGTCCTAATTTTGGTAGCAGTGTTCTCAAGCAACTCATCAGTGGTAACAACAGGGCGCCTAGGAGCCATTTTCTCAGTCACAAACAACACAAAAAGGGAGGAGAAGGTTAAGAAATACCAGCTGATTGCAGAAATTCCTAGAGAGCGGAGCCCAAAAATCGAAGATAGCAGAAGAAGGTTGCTTGAGCGAGGAAGAGAGAGAGAATTTTTGAGGAAGAAGATGAGAGCGGCGTTGAGAAATGAAAAGTGACTCAGGTTTCCAAGGGAGAATGCTTTTAAAAGAAATGAATCCCTAACCGTCAGCAAACCCAATCGGTCGCTGACACGTGGCTCATCTGTTCTGAAAAGGCAGTAATTTGTCAATAAAGTTGAGCGGCGCATTTAAAGAGGAGCAGCGCACGCGTTTCTCAAAGGGTTTATGAATTTCGAAATTCAAAAACTGGACAGACGAAGAGACGTCTCGCCTCAAAAGCAGCGAGCAGTTACAAACACTTGGCCATTACAGCGCCACGTCACAGGTATACTTTAAGTTAAAAATTTGACTTTATTGCAAACTAAGTTTTATTTGCAGGAATGAAGAAGAACTTTTCAAATACGCGGAAATAGATCAAAACGGCAACATGCCGATTGTCAGACGTCAAGAGGGAAACGGCAAGCCCTTGGTAAACACTCGGGTTCCTTTGTTGTTGGGCCTCTGATAATACATAAAATTATCAGAAGGGCACAATGGACTTTGCGCCTTCACAAAGTACCGTTGACCGGTCAAAACGGCACATGACCGGTTTGACCAAGTCAACGATATAAAACGACATCGTGATCGATTGACCAGGTCAACGGGAATAAGTGACTAAAGGACAAGTCCAGCCCGTTATCACCAAAACGGCACAGAGCCGATTCATCAATAAAGGCAAAGACAACGGCACTCGGCCGATTCACAACAAACGACTCCTTGCCGATTCTCCACAAACGGCATCGTACTGATGGGGCCCAGATATTAATCTCCCCTCACAGATATTATTGGTATAGTACTCCATAGTCAGTATACATTTAGTCAAGGTTGGCAGGGAGGATAACCTGCTCCCATCACATCGTCACCTGACAACCGGACAAAGGGACGACTCTATTCCCCTAAAATAAGGTCTGCACCCCACGTTATAATGATGAATCCCTGCCCCTAGACCACCTGCTGAGGAAAAAGGGGAGGGGATGTCAGAGATCTAACCACTCTAGTCCAGCCTAAGGACTAGAGGGTGGTATATAAGGGAAGTTTTCTCCTTTACTCAAACACACTGAAAAATACACACACTTTATCCACACTTAACAAAAAATTACTGACTTTGGCATTGGAGCTCTTACGCCGGAAAACACTTCCGGCATTGTGCAGGTCCTTCACGGCGATCCAATCACCACCTTCCAGCGAGCCACTTTACCAAGAAACCCCTCACTCCGGTCCACGGATTATCAGCAACAATCTAAGTCTCTTATCTTCTTCAAACTCACTCAAGCAAACCGAACAATCAGTTCCTTCAATCAGTCCTTCTCCCTTCTTGTACTTAAACACTGCGATTGAGTTGATAACCGACTGCTGCAAACCAATTGTAGTGATGAACCATATCGGATGATCAACTCTGTTTTCATCAAGACCCTCCTCTGCATTCTCTGCTGCAGCTGGTGGCTGCAGACCCTCCTCTGAATTCTCTGCTTCAGCTGGTGGCTGCATGTCATTAATGCACTTGCCTACGATACAATAATAGCAGAAGAACAGGAAAAAGATGGCTACTGACGAGATTACAAAGATGGAAGAATCCGATAAATTGGCTTTTTGGGGATGAGGTAGAGGTACAGATGGGAAGTAGCAATCCTTAGGGCAGACAGGATTGCAGAAAACTATAGGGCAGCCTGTTGTGTTGTTTTGTGCTGTTAGAGCAGGGAAGAGTTTTTTGTGCTTCATAATTGATATTAATAGAGAAGGCAAGAAATGAATGCAAGAATTGTGACAAAAGTGAAAAGATTGGTGAAGAGCAGAAACTCTCGGTTGGTGTTGGTGTGGGGCTAGATATTAACCAATATTATCTTTTTATTTGTGTCCCTTTCAGGTTTTTTTTGTTTTTATTGGAGTGAATCCATTTTCAGGTTGTAGCGATAGGTGAAGAGGCCTAAGCTAGCAGCCTTGTTTCTTTGGTAAAATTCGGTTCCATATCTAGAATGTCAACCAACTCCTCCTCTTGTGCCTCTTTTTGTCCAGCCTATACAATTCTTGTCATAAGAATTACCAGAATCATCATCAAGTACTGGAAAAAAGTTTAATAGAGTTTTTTTATTGTGCACATTCTTTGCCTTTTTTTTCAGTGCTTTTTTTCCTTCTTTGTATATGTTTGTATAACCGTTCAAATCTATGAAGTACCGATACTTGGTTATTTTGGCGTGTCCCACATTTATATTCGACACACGGCACACACCAATAAGACGTGTTACATTCACCAACTTCCGTGTCCAGATAAGCTACCTCGTCCAAGCGAGAAGAAAGTGCTATGATCGTGGGATCAAAAGAGATGGAGTAATAAGTGTTGACCACCTTCTGGAAATAGTAGTTGGCGAACCGCTACTACTATTGTTGTACCAAACCGCTAGGTCCTGTTTTATTTCCGGTTTGGTCCAATGTTTGGATTTCCCGGAACTTACACAAAGTATTTAAAAGAAAGCAGATACGATACATGGCTAAATCATTTGGAATCCATATAAATATGCAGAGACTAACACAAACTTCCTCTCTTATTAGCCATTAAAATTGTTCCACTCAGTTCGTTGGTGGTGGAAATGGTGCCTTTTCCTGTGAAAGGCACAGTTTGTGATACAGAAACTCCTACTTCAAAGCTTTTGACATCTAGCTAGCATAAAGATGAACTTACACATGAAAATACTGTCAATTCCTTGGAAATGGTGACAGGATCCCAGCTTATTAGGAGAAAAACCTTCGCATTTACAAAGGATAAATTGAATTCTTGGCTGAATTTACTTACCGTGGAAGAATCGAGTTCACGCTCCTGTTTTGTCTCGACGAGAAGAACCTTCCTCCACAGGAGAAGGATCTTCTCATAGAGATAGGACTCGTAGTCAGACATTGCACAATAGATGAACTCCCAGTCGGTCTAATTGTGCTTGAATCCCTTTCTTCGCGCTCCAAAATGTTAGCTGGATCTGAACCCATCTCGGATTCAAGACACAATTTCGCAGCCATCACAGAATCCATCGAGAAAGATCTTCTGATTGGTACATTTATTTCATTCTTCACTCCTTCACTTGTTACCTGCTCTGTTTCTCCCCTGTTTTCACAAGCTTCATTTCTCTCCTGATTATTACTCAATCCACCATCTGTAGCAGAATTCTCCATCTGGGTCCTTGCTATCGAATCTAAACTATCAGGATTCTGACTCACCGGAGGTGGAGGAGGAGGACTAGTGACAGGATCATCATGAACAATTCGCGCGCGACACAAGGGGCAATTAGTGTGAGTTCTTAGCCAAGTATCAATACAAGAAATGTGGAAAGCATGGTTGCATTTCGGCAACAACCGAAGTGTTTCATCTTCTTGAAACTCACTCAAGCAAACTGAACAATCAGTGCCTTCAATCAACCCTTCTCCTTTCTTGTATCTGCACACCGTAATTGAGTTGATAACCGATTGCTGCAAACCAATTGTAGTGATGAACCATATCGGATGATCAACTCTGTTGTGGTCAAGACCCTCCTCTGCCTCCGCATCCTCGGCTTCAGCTGGTGGCTGCCTGTTATTCCTGCGTTTGACTACTATAACATAATAGCCGAGGAGCAGGAAAAAGCTAGCCAGTAACGAGATTACAACGATGAGAAAAGGCGATAACCGATGAGGTTCCTGGGAAGAAATTGGAGGAGGAGGTGGAGGTGGGAAGTAGTAGTAGTCTGAGTAGCAATTGTAGGGGCAGATGACCGGATCACAGGAGTAATTAGGGCAGTCTGTTGTTTGGTTTTGTGAGGTTAGAGCATGGAAGAGTTTTCTGTGCTTCATAATTGGTATTATTAAAGAAGGCAAGAAATGAATGCAAGAAAGATGATGAGCAGAAAGTCTGGGTTGGTATTGGTGTGTGGGGCTAGAGATGAACCAATATTATCTTTTTGGTTTGAATTGAAAGGAAAGAAATGCATCCCTTTCAGGTTCTATTTTGATAGGTGAGGAGGACTAAGCAGCCTTGCGTCTTAGATTAGTAATAATTTGTAATCTCATTTGAGTATTATTTTTTCTAATCACAAAAATTACCTTGTGATGTTTCAAATCGTGGTAGTTTCGATATCTTTTTATCTCTTCCGCGTCATTTTGACGGGAGACTAATCTCGTTCGAATTTTTTTTTTTTTATTCCACAGATTCAAACTTAACATCTAGGTTAAAAATAGACGAGTCTTTTAATACTTGATACGACTATTTTTTAACTGTTTATTTATTTAGCTAGGCTACCTAAAAAATGATTATCTTCAGGTACCAATGTTCAATAAAATATAATACAATTGCTAGATTTCAAATACCCTCTGGAATTTGCAACTTCGGGTAGGTGAGATGATAATACTTTGGAAGCCAAAATGTTGCCGTTGTTGGTAGCGTGTCATTATCTTAAAGTAGGTGCATTATTTCTTTTTCCCTTTTTGCAAAAAAATAAAAAATAATTCAAAATTAAATCTGTAAATATTAAGTTAGTTCGATAAAATGCATATAATTAATAATTAATATATATAAATAATAATTAAATCAATTACACCCGTTATTTAAGAGATAAGAACCCTAAATTATTTACACCAATTAGTAAGCTGGCGTGAGCGATCATTACTCATGACTGATAAGATGTCTCATGAGTCACAATGGGGGTAATTTACATATGTATGGGGAAATTGACTTCTTGTCAATAAGGGTTGTATGTTTTAGGACCCTAAGTTGAAATTTTAGTGTCGGCTGAAACTGTCGTAATTTCGATATATACATATGGTATGATTTTTTTCCCTCATAACAATAGAACCTATCCATTCCCAATAAAACCACACAAGGTGGACGGGTCATACATTTAAACTAAACTCTACTTTTATTTTCGGTTATTTTATTATTAAAAGTCTCGTGATAAAATATTTTCTTAAACAAACGTTTAAACTCAAATTTACAAGGCACAACGGGTGCAAAAAATTAGAATCACTACTTTATTTATTAAGAAAAATAAATAAATAAATCATTATTAATCATATTTTAGGGGAAAATCGGTTTGATAACATAATTAATTTGACTCAATACCTAGAAAGCGTTGTTTACATAAAAATTGTTGCTACCCGACTTTTGACATTTCGTCGTAGGATATCCGCATTTTTCCATTTTTCGTCTTATTACTAACCCTTTTAATATTAATCATGTTTTTTATTCATTATTGTCATTTATTTAGTATTTATCAGTTTATTTCGTGTCATTTCATTTTATTTAACTTATTTCGTATTTTTGCATTTTTTCCGTTCGAGCTTCTATCGGTCCCAAACGAGATTTTTCGGACCATAAATCGAACTGAATAATATATGCTCGTCCAACTCACCTTCTCCATTTTTATTTCCATGACCTCTGCAAATCTCAACCTCTCCCTCTCCATTTCTTCCTCCAAGCCATCACCGTCTTTACTCACCCTCACTGCAGGCATTTAATGCCCAACCTTTAATCTCCATCCTTGCACTCCAAGCACCTTCTCCCCTCACGGCATTTAATGCAACCCATCCCTCACTACCCTCTATAAATACTCCCTTCTTCACTACCATTTTCTTCACCAATTCACACTCACTCCCTCTCAATTTCTCACATTTCTTCTCTCAAATTCTCGCTCTCTCACTCTAGGCAGAAGCAATAAGCAAGGCAAGTGATCTCTTTCCTTTTCATTCTTTTTTCTTGTTGCTGCCACTGCTTCTGTCTCCGCCGCCGCCGCTACCGTTGCCGCCTTGCCGAAGATACTGCTCCGTCTCTTCTGGAGCTGCTGCTGCCTTGCTGCTGGAGTTGCTGTGCTGCTGTTGTTGTTGCTGGAATGGCGCCATCGGGAGGAAGAAGATGATGAACAACGTCATTTCAATTTGGTCATTGGGCCAACTGTTCATGGCCCAGCCCAGCTAGAAAAGAAGGAAGAAGAGAGGCCGGGCCTGCTGGCCTAGCTAGTGGGCTGGAATCCTCGGCCCAATGGGCTACTGCTAGGCCTATTTCGTTGGGCTTAGCCCGCGTCGTTAATTCGACCCATCGCAATATTTTTCGTGTCAATTAATGGTTCGCTCGTATCGTTTAATTAATTGTTGTGCTTGCTTTTAATTCCAATAATTAACATGTTTTGTTTGCCTTTGATTGTTAAATTGATTATTTTTGCTTACTTTTAATTGTTAATCATTTTATTTATTCATCGCTTATTATTACTCGTACTAATAATCTCGACTATGGGTGTACACGGGTCGGATCGGTTATAGATCCAACCCGCCACCGACCCTCCCAATATTTAGCAGGTCGATTCGGGTCGGTTATAGGCACATATAACCGCGGGTTGGCGGGTGTAGCGGGTCGGATCGATTATAGGCGGGTTCGCGGTTATATTACTGGGCCTAGAATAATGGGTCGGGCTAACAAAAAAAAACCTAAAAAATAGCATCTTAATTGGAATAAAAAATAGCACCTAAAAAAAACCTAATCTGGATCTATATTTTTCTAGCACATTAATTTAGATCCAGAACAACAAAACCCATTATTTAAAAAAACCCACACCTAAGATCCAGAACAACAAAACCCATTATTTAAAAAAACCCACACCTAAGATCCAGAACAACAAAACAAATTGCACATTAATTTAGCAACGAATTCCGAATCAAGATTTTGAACCCTTTGTCCATTGATCTTCGTCACATCAACATCACCATGCACTCTAGCATCATCCCCATCGGACTTATCCCCATTCTTTCTCCGCCCAACCATTTGGAAATTTTCCAAGAAATTGAAATTGTGCATGCAAAAAATAACAACATAAACAATAAATACCTAACAAAATCACTAGGTTTTTAGGAGCAAGTTCCACTAATCTTGAAAGACAATGAAAAAAGAGAGCTAGGAGGAGGAACGCACCTGTGGATTCGGAAGGAGATGTGCAGGATGCGAGAGAGGAAGAGGAGTGACTACACTGGAGGAGGAGAGTAGTAACTAGTGAGGTAGTGGGATCAACCTTAGGTAGTGGGATCAATCTTAGGGAGAGCGAGGAAGAAGAAAGAAAAGAAAAATAGGGAGCGGCTACAGAATGAAAGAAATGAGAAAGAGATGCTTATATACTTAGAGTTAGGGTCGGGTCGGGTCGGTTATTTTGCGATTTTTGAAATGTTGACCCGTGAACTGACCCGCACTAAATTGGCGGGTCAAATGTTCACCTCTAATCTCGACTTTGTAACATAAATCGATCGGTACCTACTCTCAAGTATACATTTCTCACCCTTTTATTTATTCGAAGTCTTCCGTATATATTCGTATGCATGATTATTTAAAATTGTTAGCATTTAAATTAAATTATTTGCATGATAAATAACTTGTTTAATTGCTCGCTTTAATTATTTGCCCAATGATGATAGAGGGCGTTCGCTTTAGTAAAGATTAAACGGTTAATTCCGTTAACAATCAGTCCCGACCAACGTAAATACTAAAGCGGTGATTCCTCTGAGGGCCCAATTACTCATCTTTCAAAAATGATTTTTAAACACCTCTGTTTTTACTGGTAACCTTTTTTGGATGAGACTCGAGTGCCTAACACCTTCCCGAGTCCATAAATCGACCCCGAATCGTTGTTCTTGGGTTTAGACCCTTTCTTTTTGTGCCTTAGTTTTTATTTTATTTTCTTCCTTTTTCCAGACATTAGGTTTCCCTAAACTTTAGAAATAAATAGGGTGGCGACTTCATTGCATTATGTGAGACATCATTTTTTTGTCTCTCATCATCCGTACCGCTCGCGAAAGGGGGGTGCGACAAAAACATACTGATATGCGAAACAGACATCATAGAATCAGAGATTTTAACATACCCTACTCGTTTAGGTTTAACATAATGTCAAATTAGTTATATTCATTTCAAGATTTCCATCAAATGGGTTTCGGAAAAAAAATATGACATGTTCATCACTTTACTGCATCATGGATAACCTGGGCATTCATTGAAAATTATATGACATGCATGATCTCGTCTGCTTGCTCTTATATCCACAACATGCCTTAGACATAAGCAGTCACAAACATATCCCTGTGAGCACTTCGGGCCTTCGCGCCTTATTTCTTTCATGAGCGCAAATGCCTAACTAAGCGCTAGTTAAATTTGCATAATATTCAGGGTACATGCACCACTAGACATGGGATAACAGTAAGATGACATTGGACTTTGCTCTTTTCTTCCACATTTTCCCAACCTTTTGCCCTCAACACCTACCCTTGCATATCGTTCTGTAAATTTCTGTTCACCTCTTTTATCAACCACTCAAAAGCCTTTTTATTTGATCTAAACCCCTCCCTAACTAGTGAGTAGTGCTTGATTGAGGTCGCTAGCTGGATTTTAGGATGCACATCGAGTATGGTTTGAAAAAAAAAGGGATGAAAAAGAAACCCTTGAGGATTGTTGATGACCTACGCCAGAAGAAGGCCGAGGAAAGCAAGAAATGAAGGCCGCTGCCTTAAACCAAAACTGAGGAAAGCCAAGACGGAAACTGTACTTGCTTTGCTTACTGTTTATATTCACATTTGAATCCAAAAAAAAAAAAAAAAAGAGAGAAAAAAAGAAAAATTCAAAGAATAAAGGTGTTCAAAGAACACAATCAATAAAGGCAAAAGCAAGTACAGAAAATGGCCCAGAGAGCCAATAAAAATGATCTCAGGAAGGAGCATTCCCAGCAAAGATTCAAGAACTTGTACACTTCGTGCTCGTTGCAACCAATCGTTGAGTATTGCTCACAAAACCCCTTTTTCATTCCGCTAAAAAAAATTCCCCATTTCTAAAAACAAACTCTTCCTTTCAAACTTCCCACACTACATCCTTCATTTCTCTTGCAAAGTCCTCTTGATTATTAGAATGCTCATGCATGTGCATCTTTCACTCGGATTGACATTGCAAATTTGATTTTTGTGCTATGTTTGTTGTATTTTTATGAGTGTAAACACTTAGCCCTGTTTCTGAGCGTGAGTACAAACACCAGTATCCAGTTAGGACTGTTTACGGCTACATGTTGTAGGAAAGTCTTGTCCTGGAGGTCGTTATCTCCTGAGCAAGATGCAGATGCTTTTTAGGCTTGTATCAAGCGTGCTTATATGACAAGAATTGGATGACATGTTTCTCCTAAATGATTAAATTTGTCGAATTTTCTCTTGATAAGGAAGTTGTTTTTATCTTAACGAAATGCTTAGGGGCAATCCTTAGGGTAGTGTGGGAATATTTGACAGTTCTCCCATATATCATTTGCTCTCTCTTTCCATCCATACTGCTTCGTGTTTGCTTCCTCCCTACTTGCAGGATACAAATATGGAAAGAAACTTCGGTGGAATCTCACGCTATAAGACGGGTTTTGATGAAAAAATTGTTGTCTTGTCCTCGTCATGAATCTCCGCCAACAAATCCATCCAAGACATCCGAGTAGAGCCATCAGCTTCCGAGTGGAGTCAAATCTTCTTTTCTACAAATGCGAATTCTGCATCAACAATATGAATAGAGGTAACATTACATTTATGCAATTCATGTTTCTGAGAAGCATCCAATTGGCATCATAATCAAGGTTAGTTATTATCATCATGTCTTTTTAATGTTCTGATTGGTCACGCCCCCACATACATCTTGTCTTTTAATGTTGTGATTGGTCACATCCCTACAGCATGTCATTAAATATGTGAGTGGTCACGCCCCCATACCCTTGTCTTTTACTGTTGTGATTGGTCACGTCCCTACAACCTGTCTTTAAATATGTGAGTGGTAAAACCCCCACACCCTTGTCTTTTAAATGTTATGATTGGTCACGTCCCCACAACCCGTCTTTATATATGTAAGTGGTCACGCCCCTACACCCTTGTCTTTTAATGTTGTGATTGGTCACGTCCCCACAACCCGTCTTTAAATATGTGAGTGGTCACGCTCCCACACCCTTGTCTTATAAATGTTGTGATTGGTCACATCCCCACAACCTGTCTTTAAATATGTGAGTGGTCACGTCCCCACATACATCTTGTCTTTTAATATTGTGATTGGTCACGTCCCCACATACATCTTGTCTTTTAAAATTGTGCTTGGTCACGCCCCCACACCCGTGTCTTTTAAATGTTGTGATTGGTCACATCCCTACAACCTGTCTTTAAATATGTGAGTGGTCACGTCCCTACATACATATTGTCATTTAATATTGTGATTGGTCACGTCCCCACAACCCGTCTTTAAATATGTGAGTGGTCACGTCCCCACATACATCTTGTCTTTTAATATTGTGATTGGTCACGTCCCCACAACCCGTCTTTATATATATGAGTGGTCACGCCCCCACACCCTTGTCTTTTAAAAGTTGTGATTGGTCACATCCCCACAACCTGTCTTTAAATATGTGAGTGGTCACGTCCCCACATACATATTGTCTTTTAATATTGTGATTGGTCACGTCCCCACAACATGTCTTTAAATATGTGAGTGGCCACGCCCCCACACCCTTGTCTTTTAATGTTGTGATTGGTCACGTCCACATAGCTCGTCTATAAATATGTGAGTGGTCACGCCCCCACACCCTTATTTTTTAAATGTTGTGATTGATCACGTCCTCACAAGCCGTCTTTAAATATGTGAGTGGTCACGTCCCCTACATCTTCTCTTTTAATGTTGTGATTCGTCACGTCCCCACAGCGTTATCTTTAAATATGTAAGTGGTCACGCCCCCACACCCTTGCCTTTTATTGTTGTGATTGGTCACGTCCCCACAGCCTGTCTTTAAATATGTGAGTGGTCACGTCCCTACAGCATGTCATTAAATATGTGAGTGGTCACGCCCCCATACCCTTGTCTTTTACAGCTGTGATTGGTCACGTCCCTACAACCTGGCTTTAAATATGTGAGTGCTCACACCCCCACACCCTTGTCTTTTAAATGTTGTGATTGGTCACGTCCCCACAACCCGTCTTTATATATGTGAGTGGTCACGCCCCTACACCCTTGTCTTTTAATGTTGTGATTGGTCACGTCCCCACAACCCGTCTTTAAATATGTGAGTGGTGACGCTCCCACACCCTTGTCTTTTAAATGTTGTGATTGGTCACATCCCCACAACCTGTCTTTAAATATGTGAGTGGTCACGTCCCCACATACATCTTGTCTTTTAATATTGTGATTGGTCACGTCCCCACAACCCGTCTTTAAATATGTGAGTGGTCACGTCCCCACATACATCTTGTCTTTTAATATTGTGATTGGTCACGTCCTCACAACCCGTCTTTATATATGTGAGTGGTCACGCCCCCACACCCTTGTCTTTTAAAAGTTGTGATTGGTCACATCCCGACAACCTGTCTTTAAATATGTGAGTGGTCACGTCCCCACATACATAGTCTATTAATATTGTGATTGGTCACGTCCCCACAACATGTCTTTAAATATGTGAGTGGTCACGCCCCCACACCCTTGTCTTTTAATGTTGTGATTGGTCACGTCCACACAGCTCGTCTTTAAATATGTGAGTGGTCATGCCCCCACACCTTTATTTTTTAAATGTTGTGATTGGTCACGTCCTCACAACCCGTCTTTAAATATGTGAGTGGTCACGTCCCCTACATCTTGTCTTTTAATATTGTGATTGGTCACGTCCCCACAACCTTATCTTTAAATATGTAAGTGGTCACGCCCCCACACCCTTGCCTTTTATTGTTGTGATTGGTCACGTCCCCACAGCCGGTCTTTAAATATGTCAATGGTCACGCCCCCACACCCTTGCGTTTTAATGTTGTGATTGGTCACGTCCCCACAACCTGTCTTCAAATATGTGAGTGGTCACGCCCCCACACCCTTGTCTTTAAATTTTGTGATTGGCCACATCCCCACAACCTGTCGTTAAATATGTTAGAGGTCACGCCCCCACACCCTTGTCTTTTAATGTTGTGATTGGTCACGCGCCCACAACCTGTCTTTAAATATATGAGTGGTCACGTCCCTACAGCATGTCATTAAATATGTGAGTGGTCACGCCCCCATACACTTGTCTTTTACTGTTGTGATTGGTCACGTCCCTACAACCTGGCTTTAAATATGTGAGTGGTCACACCCCCAGACCCTTGTCTTTTAAATGTTGTGATTGGTGACGTCCCCACAACCCGTCTTTATATATGTGAGTGGTCACGCCCCTACACCCTTGTCTTTTAATGTTGTGATTGGTCACGCGCCCACAACCTGTCTTTAAATATATGAGTGGTCACGTCCCTACAGCATGTCATTAAATATGTGAGTGGTCACGCCCCCATACACTTGTCTTTTACTGTTGTGATTGGTCACGTCCCTACAACCTGGCTTTAAATATGTGAGTGGTCACACCCCCAGACCCTTGTCTTTTAAATGTTGTGATTGGTGACGTCCCCACAACCCGTCTTTATATATGTGAGTGGTCACGCCCCTACACCCTTGTCTTTTAATGTTGTGATTGGTCACGTCCCCACAACCCGTCTTTAAATATGTGAGTGGTGACGCTCCCACACCCTTGTCTTTTAAATGTTGTGATTGGTCACATCCCCACAACCTGTCTTTAAATATGTGAGTGGTCACGTCCCCACATACATCTTGTCTTTTAATATTGTGATTGGTCACGTCCCCACAACCCGTCTTTAAATATGTGAGTGGTCACGTCCCCATATACATCTTGTCTTTTAATATTGTGATTGGTCACGTCCCCACAACCCGTCTTTATATATGTGAGTGGTCACGCCCCCACACCCTTGTCTTTTAAAAGTTGTGATTGGTCACATCCCCACAACCTGTCTTTAAATATGTGAGTGGTCACATCCCCACATACATATTGTCTTTTAATATTGTGATTGGTCACGTCCCCACAACATGTCTTTAAATATGTGAGTGGTCACGCCCCCACATCCTTGTCTTTTAATGTTATGATTGGTCACGTCCACACAGCTCGTCTTTAAATATGTGAGTGGTCACGCCCCCACACCCTTATTTTTTAAATGTTGTGATTGGTCACGTCCTCACAACCCGTCTTTAAATATGTGAGTGGTCACGTCCCCTACATCTTCTCTTTTAATGTTGTGATTGGTCACGTCCCCACAGCCTTATCTTAAAATATGTAAGTGGTCACGCCCCCACACCCTTGCCTTTTATTGTTGTGATTGGTCACGTCCCCACAGCCGGTCTTTAAATATGTAAGTGGTCACGCCCCGACACCCTTGCCTTTTAATGTTGTGATTGGTCATGTCCCCACAACCTGTCTTTAAATATGTGAGTGGTCACGCCCCCACACCCTTGTCTTTAAATTTTGTGATTGGTCACATCCCCACAACCTGTTTTTAAATATGTTAGTGGTCACGCCCCCACACCCTTGTCTTTTAATGTTGTGATTGGTCACGTCCCCACAGCCTGTCTTTAAATATGTGAGTGGTTACGTCCCTACAGCATGTCATTAAATATGTGAGTGGTCACGCCCCCATACCCTTGTCTTTTACTGTTGTGATTTGTCACGTCCCTACAACCTGGCTTTAAATATGTGAGTGGTCACACCCCCACACCCTTGTCTTTCAAATGTTGTGATTGGTCACGTCCCCACAACCCGTCTTTATATATGTGAGTGGTCACGCCCCTACACCAATGGCTTTAAATGTTGTGATTGGTCACGCCCCCACTACCTTGCGTTTTAATGTTGTGATTGGTCACGTCCCCACAACCTGTCTTGAAATATATGAGTGGTCACGCCCCCACACCCTTGTCTTTAAATTTTGTGATTGGTCACATCCCCACAACCTATTTTTAAATATGTTAGTGGTCACGCCCTCACGCCCTTGTCTTTTAATGTTGTGATTGGTCACGTCCCCACAGCCTGTCTTTAAATATGTGAGTGGTCACGTCCCTACAGCATGTCATTAAATATGTGAGTGGTCACGCCCCCATACCCTTGTCTTTTACTGTTGTGATTGGTCACGTCCCTACAACCTGGCTTTAAATATGTGAGTGGTCACACCCCCACACCCTTGTCTTTTAAATGTTGTGATTGGTCACGTCCCCACAACCCGTCTTTATATATGTGAGTGGTCACGCCCCTACACCCTTGTCTTTTAATGTTGTGATTGGTCACGTCCCCACAACCCGTCTTTAATGTTGTGATTGGTCACATGCCCACAACCTGTCTTTAAATATGTGAGGGGTCACGTCCCCACATACATCTTGTCTTTTAATATTGTGATTGGTCACGTCCCCACAACCCGTCTTTAAATATGTGAGTGGTCACGTCCCCTACATCTTGTCTTTTAATGTTGTGATTGGTCACGTCCCCACAGCCTTATCTTAAAATATGTAAGTGGTCACGCCCCCACACCCTTGCCTTTTGTTGTTGTGATTGGTCATGTCCCCACAACCTGTCTTTAAATATGTGAGTGGTCACGTCCCTACAGCATGTCATTAAATATGTGAGTAGTCACGCCCCCATACCCTTGTCTTTTACTGTTGTGATTGGTCACGTCCCTACAACCTGGCTTTAAATATGTGAGTGGTCACACCCCCACACCCTTGTCTTTTAAATGTTGTGATTGGTCACGTCCCCACAACCCGTCTTTATATATGTGAGTGGTCACGCTCCTACACCCTTGTCTTTTAATGTTGTGATTGGTCACGTCCCCACAATCCGTCTTTAAATATGTGAGTGGTGACGCTCCCACGCCCTTGTCTTTGAAATGTTGTGATTGGTCACATCCCCATAACCTGTCTTTAAATATGTGAGGGGTCACGTCCCCACATACATCTTGTCTTTTAATATTGTGATTGGTCACGTCCCCACAACCCGTCTTTAAATATGTGAGTGGTCACGTCCCCTACATCTTGTCTTTTAATGTTGTTATTGGTCACGTCCCCACAGCCTTATATTTAAATATGTAAGTGGTCACGCCCCCACACCCTTGCCTTTTGTTGTTGTGATTGGTCATGTCCCCACAGCCTGTCTTTAAATATGTGAGTGGTCACGTCCCTACAGCATGTCATTAAATATGTGAGTGGTCACGCCCCCATACCCTTGTCTTTTACTGTTGTGATTGGTCACGTCCCTACAACCTGGCTTTAAATATGTGAGTGGTCACACCCCCACACCCTTGTCTTTTAAATGTTTTGATTGGTCACGTCCCCACAACCCGTCTTTATATATGTGAGTGGTCACGCTCCTACACCCTTGTCTTTTAATGTTGTGATTGGTCACGTACCCACAACCCGTCTTTAAATATGTGAGTGGTGACGCTCCCACACCCTTGTCTTTTAAATGTTGTGATTGGTCACATCCCCACAACCTCTCTTTAAATATGTGAGTGGTCACGTCCCCACATACATCTTGTCTTTTAATATTGTGATTGGTCACGTCCCCACAACCCGTCTTTAAATATGTGAGTGGTCACGTCCCCACATACATCTTGTCTTTTAATATTGTGATTGGTCACGTCCCCACAACCCGTCTTTATATATGTGAGTGGTCACGCCCCCACACCCTTGTCTTTTAAAAGTTGTGATTGGTCACATCCCCACAACTTGTCTTTAAATATGTGAGTGGTCACGTCCCCACATACATATTGTCTATTAATATTGTGATTGGTCACGTCCCCACAACATGTCTTTAAATATGTGTGTGGTCACGCCCCCACACCCTTGTCTTTTAATGTTGTGATTGGTCACGTCCACACAGCTCGTCTTTAAATATGTGAGTGGTCACGCCCCAACACCCTTATTTTTTAAATGTTGTGATTGGTCACGTCCTCACAACCCGCATATGTGAGTGGTCACGCCCCCACACCCTTGTCTTTTAAAAGTTGTGATTGGTCACATCCCCACAACTTGTCTTTAAATATGTGAGTGGTCACGTCCCCACATACATATTGTCTATTAATATTGTGATTGGTCACGTCCCCACAACATGTCTTTAAATATGTGAGTGGTCACGCCCCCACACCCTTGTCTTTTAATGTTGTGATTGGTCACGTCCACACAGCTCGTCTTTAAATATGTGAGTGGTCACGCCCCAACACCCTTATTTTTCAAATGTTGTGATTGGTCACGTCCTCACAACCCGCCTTTAAATATGTGAGTGGTCACGTCCCCTACATCTTGCCTTTTAATGTTGTGATTGGTCACGTCCCCACAGCCTTATCTTTAAATATGTAAGTGGTCACGCCCCCACACCCTTGCCTTTTATTGTTGTGATTGGTCACGTCCCCACAGCCGGTCTTTAAATATGTAAGTGGTCACGCCCCCACACCCTTGCGTTTTAGTGTTGTGATTGGTCACGTCCCCACAACCTGTCTTTAAATATGTGAGTGGTCACGCCCCCACACCCTTGTCTTTAAATTTTGTGATTGGTCACATCCCCACAACCTGTCTTTAAATATGTTAGTGGTCACGCCCCCACACCCTTGTCTTTTAATGTTGTGATTGGTCACGTCCCCACAGCCTGTCTTTAAATATATGAGTGGTCACGTCCCTACAGCATGTCATTAAATATGTGAGTGGTCACGCCCCCATACCCTTGTCTTTTACTGTTGTGATTGGTCACGTCCCTACAACCTGTCTTTAAATATGTGAGTGGTCACACCCCCACACCCTTGTCTTTTAAATGTTGTGATTGGTCACGTCCCCACAACCCGTCTTTATATATGTGAGTGGTCACGCCCCTACACCCTTGTCTTTTAATGTTGTGATTGGTCACGTCCCCACAACCCGTCTTTAAATATGTGAGTGGTGACGCTCCCACACCCTTGTCTTTTAAATGTTGTGATTGGTCACATCCCCACAACTTGTCTTTAAATATGTGAGTGGTCACGTCCCCACATACATCTTGTCTTTTAATATTGTGCTTGGTCACGTCCCCACAACCCGTCTTTAAATATGTGAGTGGTCACGTCCCCACATACATATTGTCTATTAATATTGTGATTGGTCACGTCCCCACAACATGTCTTTAAATATGTGAGTGGTCACACCCCCACACCCTTGTCTTTTAATGTTGTGATTGGTCACGTCCACACAGCTCGTCTTTAAATATGTGAGTGGTCACGCCCCTACACCCATGGCTTTTAATGTTGTGATTGGTCACGCCCCCACAACCTTGCGTTTTAATGTTGTGATTGGTCACGTCCCCACAACCCGTCTTTAAATATGTGAGTGGTCACGCCCCCACACCCTTGTCTTTAAATTTTGTGATTGGTCACATCCCCACAACCTGTCTTTAAATATGTTAGTGGTCACGCCCCCACACCCTTGTCTTTTAATGTTGTGATTGGTCACGTCCCCACAGCCTGTCTTTAAATATATGAGTGGTCACGTCCCTACAGCATGTCATTAAATATGTGAGTGGTCATGCCCCCATACCCTTGTCTTTTACTGTTGTGATTGGTCACGTCCCTACAACCTGTCTTTAAATATGTGAGTGGTCACACCCCCACACCCTTGTCTTTTAAATGTTGTGATTGGTCACGTCCCCACAGCCCGTCTTTATATATGTGAGTGGTCACGCCCCTACACCCTTGTCTTTTAATGTTGTGATTGGTCACGTCCCCACAACCCGTCTTTAAATATGTGAGTGGTGACGCTCCCACACCCTTGTCTTTTAAATGTTGTGATTGGTCACATCCCCACAACCTGTCTTTAAATATGTGAGTGGTCACGTCCCCACATACATATTGTCTATTAATATTGTGATTGGTCACGTCCCCACAACATGTCTTTAAATATGTGAGTGGTCACGCCCCCACACCCTTGTCTTTTAATGTTGTGATTGGTCACGTCCACACAGCTCGTCTTTAAATATGTGAGTGGTCACGCCCCAACACCCTTATTTTTCAAATGTTGTGATTGGTCACGTCCTCACAACCCGCCTTTAAATATGTGAGTGGTCACGTCCCCTACATCTTGTCTTTTAATGTTGTGATTGGTCACGTCCCCACAGCCTTATCTTTAAATATGTAAGTGGTCACGCCCCCACACCCTTGCCTTTTATTGTTGTGATTGGTCACGTCCCCACAGCTGGTCTTTAAATATGTAAGTGGTCACGCCCCCACACCCTTGCCTTTTAGTGTTGTGATTGGTCACGTCCCCACAACCTGTCTTTAAATATGTGAGTGGTCACGCCCCCACACCCTTGTCTTTAAATTTTGTGATTGGTCACATCCCCACAACCTGTCTTTAAATATGTTAGTGGTCACGCCCCCACACCCTTGTCTTTTAATGTTGTGATTGGTCACGTCCCCACAGCCTGTCTTTAAATATATGAGTGGTCACGTCCCTACAGCATGTCATTAAATATGTGAGTTGTCAAGCCCCCATACCCTTGTCTTTTACTGTTGTGATTGGTCACGTCCCTACAACCTGTCTTTAAATATGTGAGTGGTCACACCCCCACACCCTTGTCTTTTAAATGTTGTGATTGGTCACGTCCCCACAACCCGTCTTTATATATGTGAGTGGTCACGCCCCTACACCCTTGTCTTTTAATGTTGTGATTGGTCACGTCCCCACAACCCGTCTTTAAATATGTGAGTGGTGACGCTCCCACACCCTTGTCTTTTAAATGTTGTGATTGGTCACATCCCCACAACTTGTCTTTAAATATGTGAGTGGTCACGTCCCCACATACATCTTGTCTTTTAATATTGTGCTTGGTCACGTCCCCACAACCCGTCTTTAAATATGTGAGTGGTCACGTCCCCACATACATATTGTCTATTAATATTGTGATTGGTCACGTCCCCACAACATGTCTTTAAATATGTGAGTGGTCACACCCCCACACCCTTGTCTTTTAATGTTGTGATTGGTCACGTCCACACAGCTCGTCTTTAAATATGTGAGTGGTCACGCCCCTACACCCATGGCTTTTAATGTTGTGATTGGTCACGCCCCCACAACCTTGCGTTTTAATGTTGTGATTGGTCACGTCCCCACAACCCGTCTTTAAATATGTGAGTGGTGACGCTCCCACACCCTTGTCTTTTAAATGTTGTGATTGGTCACATCCCCACAACCTGTCTTTAAATATGTGAGTGGTCACGTCCCCACATACATCTTGTCTTTTAATATTGTGATTGGTCACGTACCCACAACCCGTCTTTAAATATGTGAGTGGTCACGTCCCCACATACATCTTGTCTTTTAATATTGTGATTGGTCACGTCCCCACAACCCGTCTTTATATATGTGAGTGGTCACGCCCCCACACCCTTGTCTTTTAAAAGTTGTGATTGGTCACATCCCCACAACTTGTCTTTAAATATGTGAGTGGTCACGTCCCCACATACATATTGTCTATTAATATTGTGATTGGTCACGTCCCCACAACATGTCTTTAAATATGTGAGTGGTCACGCCCCCACACCCTTGTCTTTTAATGTTGTGATTGGTCACGTCCACACAGCTCGTCTTTAAATATGTGAGTGGTCACGCCCCAACACCCTTATTTTTTAAATGTTGTGATTGGTCACGTCCTCACAACCCGCCTTTAAATATGTGAGTGGTCACGTCCCCTACATCTTGTCTTTTAATGTTGTGATTGGTCACGTCCCCACAGCCTTATCTTTAAATATGTAAGTGGTCACGCCCCCACACCCTTGCCTTTTATTGTTGTGATTGGTCACGTCCCCACAGCCGGTCTTTAAATATGTAAGTGGTCACGCCCCCACACCCTTGCGTTTTAGTGTTGTGATTGGTCACGTCCCCACAACCTGTCTTTAAATATGTGAGTGGTCACGCCCCCACACCCTTGTCTTTAAATTTTGTGATTGGTCACATCCCCACAACCTGTCTTTAAATATGTTAGTGGTCACGCCCCCACACCCTTGTCTTTTAATGTTGTGATTGGTCACGTCCCCACAGCCTGTCTTTAAATATATGAGTGGTCACGTCCCTACAGCATGTCATTAAATATGTGAGTGGTCACGCCCCCATACCCTTGTCTTTTACTGTTGTGATTGGTCACGTCCCTACAACCTGTCTTTAAATATGTGAGTGGTCACACCCCCACACCCTTGTCTTTTAAATGTTGTGATTGGTCACGTCCCCACAGCCCGTCTTTATATATGTGAGTGGTCACGCCCCTACACCCTTGTCTTTTAATGTTGTGATTGGTCACGTCCCCACAACCCGTCTTTAAATATGTGAGTGGTGACGCTCCCACACCCTTGTCTTTTAAATGTTGTGATTGGTCACATCCCCACAACCTGTCTTTAAATATGTGAGTGGTCACGTCCCCACATACATCTTGTCTTTTAATATTGTGCTTGGTCACGTCCCCACAACCCGTCTTTAAATATGTGAGTGGTCACGTCCCCACATACATCTTGTCTTTTAATATTGTGATTGGTCACGTCCCCACAACCCGTCTTTATATATGTGAGTGGTCACGCCCCCACACCCTTGTCTTTTAAAAGTTGTGATTGGTCACATCCCCACAACCTGTCTTTAAATATGTGAGTGGTCACGTCCCCACATACATATTGTCTATTAATATTGTGATTGGTCACGTCCCCACAACATGTCTTTAAATATGTGAGTGGTCACACCCCCACACCCTTGTCTTTTAATGTTGTGATTGGTCACGTCCACACAGCTCGTCTTTAAATATGTGAGTGGTCACGCCCCTACACCCATGGCTTTTAATGTTGTGATTGGTCACGCCCCCACAACCTTGCGTTTTAATGTTGTGATTGGTCACGTCCCCACAACCCGTCTTTAAATATGTGAGTGGTGACGCTCCCACACCCTTTTCTTTTAAATGTTGTGATTGGTCACATCCCCACAACCTGTCTTTAAATATGTGAGTGGTCACGTCCCCACATACATCTTGTCTTTTAATATTGTGATTGGTCACGTGCCCACAACCCGTCTTTAAATATGTGAGTGGTCACGTCCCCACATACATCTTGTCTTTTAATATTGTGATTGGTCACGTCCCCACAACCCGTCTTTATATATGTGAGTGGTCACGCCCCCACACCCTTGTCTTTTAAAAGTTGTGATTGGTCACATCCCCACAACTTGTCTTTAAATATGTGAGTGGTCACGTCCCCACATACATATTGTCTATTAATATTGTGATTGGTCACGTCCCCACAACATGTCTTTAAATATGTGAGTGGTCACGCCCCCACACCCTTGTCTTTTAATGTTGTGATTGGTCACGTCCACACAGCTCGTCTTTAAATATGTGAGTGGTCACGCCCCAACACCCTTATTTTTCAAATGTTGTGATTGGTCACGTCCTCACAACCCGCCTTTAAATATGTGAGTGGTCACGTCCCCTACATCTTGTCTTTTAATGTTGTGATTGGTCACGTCCCCACAGCCTTATCTTTAAATATGTAAGTGGTCACGCCCCCACACCCTTGCCTTTTATTGTTGTGATTGGTCACGTCCCCACAGCCGGTCTTTAAATATGTAAGTGGTCACGCCCCCACACCCTTGCGTTTTAGTGTTGTGATTGGTCACGTCCCCACAACCTGTCTTTAAATATGTGAGTGGTCACGCCCCCACACCCTTGTCTTTAAATTTTGTGATTGGTCACATCCCCACAACCTGTCTTTAAATATGTTAGTGGTCACGCCCCCACACCCTTGTCTTTTAATGTTGTGATTGGTCACGTCCCCACAGCCTGTCTTTAAATATATGAGTGGTCACGTCCCTACAGCATGTCATTAAATATGTGAGTGGTCACGCCCCCATACCCTTGTCTTTTACTGTTGTGATTGGTCACGTCCCTACAACCTGTCTTTAAATATGTGAGTGGTCACACCCCCACACCCTTGTCTTTTAAATGTTGTGATTGGTCACGTCCCCACAACCCGTCTTTATATATGTGAGTGGTCACGCCCCTACACCCTTGTCTTTTAATGTTGTGATTGGTCACGTCCCCACAACCCGTCTTTAAATATGTGAGTGGTGACGCTCCCACACCCTTGTCTTTTAAATGTTGTGATTGGTCACATCCCCACAACTTGTCTTTAAATATGTGAGTGGTCACGTCCCCACATACATCTTGTCTTTTAATATTGTGCTTGGTCACGTCCCCACAACCCGTCTTTAAATATGTGAGTGGTCACGTCCCCACATACATATTGTCTATTAATATTGTGATTGGTCACGTCCCCACAACATGTCTTTAAATATGTGAGTGGTCACACCCCCACACCCTTGTCTTTTAATGTTGTGATTGGTCACGTCCACACAGCTCGTCTTTAAATATGTGAGTGGTCACGCCCCTACACCCATGGCTTTTAATGTTGTGATTGGTCACGCCCCCACAACCTTGCGTTTTAATGTTGTGATTGGTCACGTCCCCACAACCCGTCTTTAAATATGTGAGTGGTGACGCTCCCACACCCTTGTCTTTTAAATGTTGTGATTGGTCACATCCCCACAACCTGTCTTTAAATATGTGAGTGGTCACGTCCCCACATACATCTTGTCTTTTAATATTGTGATTGGTCACGTCCCCACAACCCGTCTTTAAATATGTGAGTGGTCACGTCCCCACATACATCTTGTCTTTTAATATTGTGATTGGTCACGTCCCCACAACCCGTCTTTATATATGTGAGTGGTCACGCCCCCACACCCTTGTCTTTTAAAAGTTGTGATTGGTCACATCCCCACAACTTGTCTTTAAATATGTGAGTGGTCACGTCCCCACATACATATTGTCTATTAATATTGTGATTGGTCACGTCCCCACAACATGTCTTTAAATATGTGAGTGGTCACGCCCCCACACCCTTGTCTTTTAATGTTGTGATTGGTCACGTCCACACAGCTCGTCTTTAAATATGTGAGTGGTCACGCCCCAACACCCTTATTTTTTAAATGTTGTGATTGGTCACGTCCTCACAACCCGCCTTTAAATATGTGAGTGGTCACGTCCCCTACATCTTGTCTTTTAATGTTGTGATTGGTCACGTCCCCACAGCCTTATCTTTAAATATGTAAGTGGTCACGCCCCCACACCCTTGCCTTTTATTGTTGTGATTGGTCACGTCCCCACAGCCGGTCTTTAAATATTTAAGTGGTCACGCCCCCACACCCTTGCGTTTTAGTGTTGTGATTGGTCACGTCCCCACAACCTGTCTTTAAATATGTGAGTGGTCACGCCCCCACACCCTTGTCTTTAAATTTTGTGATTGGTCACATCCCCACAACCTGTCTTTAAATATGTTAGTGGTCACGCCCCCACACCCTTGTCTTTTAATGTTGTGATTGGTCACGTCCCCACAGCCTGTCTTTAAATATATGAGTGGTCACGTCCCTACAGCATGTCATTAAATATGTGAGTGGTCACGCCCCCATACCCTTGTCTTTTACTGTTGTGATTGGTCACGTCCCTACAACCTGTCTTTAAATATGTGAGTGGTCACACCCCCACACCCTTGTCTTTTAAATGTTGTGATTGGTCACGTCCCCACAGCCCGTCTTTATATATGTGAGTGGTCACGCCCCTACACCCTTGTCTTTTAATGTTGTGATTGGTCACGTCCCCACAACCCGTCTTTAAATATGTGAGTGGTGACGCTCCCACACCCTTGTCTTTTAAATGTTGTGATTGGTCACATCCCCACAACCTGTCTTTAAATATGTGAGTGGTCACGTCCCCACATACATCTTGTCTTTTAATATTGTGCTTGGTCACGTCCCCACAACCCGTCTTTAAATATGTGAGTGGTCACGTCCCCACATACATCTTGTCTTTTAATATTGTGATTGGTCACGTCCCCACAACCCGTCTTTATATATGTGAGTGGTCACGCCCCCACACCCTTGTCTTTTAAAAGTTGTGATTGGTCACATCCCCACAACCTGTCTTTAAATATGTGAGTGGTCACGTCCCCACATACATATTGTCTATTAATATTGTGATTGGTCACGTCCCCACAACATGTCTTTAAATATGTGAGTGGTCACACCCCCACACCCTTGTCTTTTAATGTTGTGATTGGTCACGTCCACACAGCTCGTCTTTAAATATGTGAGTGGTCACGCCCCTACACCCATGGCTTTTAATGTTGTGATTGGTCACGCCCCCACAACCTTGCGTTTTAATGTTGTGATTGGTCACGTCCCCACAACCCGTCTTTAAATATGTGAGTGGTGACGCTCCCACACCCTTTTCTTTTAAATGTTGTGATTGGTCACATCCCCACAACCTGTCTTTAAATATGTGAGTGGTCACGTCCCCACATACATCTTGTCTTTTAATATTGTGATTGGTCACGTGCCCACAACCCGTCTTTAAATATGTGAGTGGTCACGTCCCCACATACATCTTGTCTTTTAATATTGTGATTGGTCACGTCCCCACAACCCGTCTTTATATATGTGAGTGGTCACGCCCCCACACCCTTGTCTTTTAAAAGTTGTGATTGGTCACATCCCCACAACTTGTCTTTAAATATGTGAGTGGTCACGTCCCCACATACATATTGTCTATTAATATTGTGATTGGTCACGTCCCCACAACATGTCTTTAAATATGTGAGTGGTCACGCCCCCACACCCTTGTCTTTTAATGTTGTGATTGGTCACGTCCACACAGCTCGTCTTTAAATATGTGAGTGGTCACGCCCCAACACCCTTATTTTTCAAATGTTGTGATTGGTCACGTCCTCACAACCCGCCTTTAAATATGTGAGTGGTCACGTCCCCTACATCTTGTCTTTTAATGTTGTGATTGGTCACGTCCCCACAGCCTTATCTTTAAATATGTAAGTGGTCACGCCCCCACACCCTTGCCTTTTATTGTTGTGATTGGTCACGTCCCCACAGCCGGTCTTTAAATATGTAAGTGGTCACGGCCCCACACCCTTGCGTTTTAGTGTTGTGATTGGTCACGTCCCCACAACCTGTCTTTAAATATGTGAGTGGTCACGCCCCCACACCCTTGTCTTTAAATTTTGTGATTGGTCACATCCCCACAACCTGTCTTTAAATATGTTAGTGGTCACGCCCCCACACCCTTGTCTTTTAATGTTGTGATTGGTCACGTCCCCACAGCCTGTCTTTAAATATATGAGTGGTCACGTCCCTACAGCATGTCATTAAATATGTGAGTGGTCACGCCCCCATACCCTTGTCTTTTACTGTTGTGATTGGTCACGTCCCTACAACCTGTCTTTAAATATGTGAGTGGTCACACCCCCACACCCTTGTCTTTTAAATGTTGTGATTGGTCACGTCCCCACAACCCGTCTTTATATATGTGAGTGGTCACGCCCCTACACCCTTGTCTTTTAATGTTGTGATTGGTCACGTCCCCACAACCCGTCTTTAAATATGTGAGTGGTGACGCTCCCACACCCTTGTCTTTTAAATGTTGTGATTGGTCACATCCCCACAACTTGTCTTTAAATATGTGAGTGGTCACGTCCCCACATACATCTTGTCTTTTAATATTGTGCTTGGTCACGTCCCCACAACCCGTCTTTAAATATGTGAGTGGTCACGTCCCCACATACATATTGTCTATTAATATTGTGATTGGTCACGTCCCCACAACATGTCTTTAAATATGTGAGTGGTCACACCCCCACACCCTTGTCTTTTAATGTTGTGATTGGTCACGTCCACACAGCTCGTCTTTAAATATGTGAGTGGTCACGCCCCTACACCCATGGCTTTTAATGTTGTGATTGGTCACGCCGCCACAACCTTGCGTTTTAATGTTGTGATTGGTCACGTCCCCACAACCCGTCTTTAAATATGTGAGTGGTCACGCCCCCATACCCTTGTCTTTTAAATGTTGTGATTGGTCACATCCCCACAACCTGTCTTTAAATATGTGAGTGGTCACGTCCCCACATACATCTTGTCTTTTAATATTGTGATTGGTCACGTCCCCACAACCCGTCTTTAAATATGTGAGTGGTCACGTCCCCACATACATCTTGTCTTTTAATATTGTGATTGGTCACGTCCCCACAACCCGTCTTTATATATGTGAGTGGTCACGCCCCCACACCCTTGTCTTTTAAAAGTTGTGATTGGTCACATCCCCACAACTTGTCTTTAAATATGTGAGTGGTCACGTCCCCACATACATATTGTCTATTAATATTGTGATTGGTCACGTCCCCACAACATGTCTTTAAATATGTGAGTGGTCACGCCCCCACACCCTTGTCTTTTAATGTTGTGATTGGTCACGTCCACACAGCTCGTCTTTAAATATGTGAGTGGTCACGCCCCAACACCCTTATTTTTTAAATGTTGTGATTGGTCACGTCCTCACAACCCGCCTTTAAATATGTGAGTGGTCACGTCCCCTACATCTTGTCTTTTAATGTTGTGATTGGTCACGTCCCCACAGCCGGTCTTTAAATATGTAAGTGGTCACGCCCCCACACCCTTGCGTTTTAGTGTTGTGATTGGTCACGTCCCCACAACCTGTCTTTAAATATGTGAGTGGTCACGCCCCCACACCCTTGTCTTTAAATTTTGTGATTGGTCACATCCCCACAACCTGTCTTGAAATATGTTAGTGGTCACGCCCCCACACCCTTGTCTTTTAATGTTGTGATTGGTCACGTCCCCACAGCCTGTCTTTAAATATATGAGTGGTCACGTCCCTACAGCATGTCATTAAATATGTGAGTGGTCACGCCCCCATACCCTTGTCTTTTACTGTTGTGATTGGTCACGTCCCTACAACCTGTCTTTAAATATGTGAGTGGTCACACCCCCACACCCTTGTCTTTTAAATGTTGTGATTGGTCACGTCCCCACAACCCGTCTTTATATATGTGAGTGGTCACGCCCCTACACCCTTGTCTTTTAATGTTGTGATTGGTCACGTCCCCACAACCCGTCTTTAAATATGTGAGTGGTGACGCTCACACACCCTTGTCTTTTAAATGTTGTGATTGGTCACATCCCCACAACTTGTCTTTAAATATGTGAGTGGTCACGTCCCCACATACATCTTGTCTTTTAATATTGTGCTTGGTCACGTCCCCACAACCCGTCTTTAAATATGTGAGTGGTCACGTCCCCACCTACATCTTGTCTTTTAATATTGTGATTGGTCACGTCCCCACAACCCGTCTTTATATATGTGAGTGGTCACGCCCCCACACCCTTGTCTTTTAAAAGTTGTGATTGGTCACATCCCCACAACCTGTCTTTAAATATGTGAGTGGTCACGTCCCCACATACATATTGTCTATTAATATTGTGATTGGTCACGTCCCCACAACATGTCTTTAAATATGTGAGTGGTCACACCCCCACACCCTTGTCTTTTAATGTTGTGATTGGTCACGTCCACACAGCTCGTCTTTAAATATGTGAGTGGTCACGCCCCTACACCCATGGCTTTTAATGTTGTGATTGGTCACGCCCCCACAACCTTGCGTTTTAATGTTGTGATTGGTCACGTCCCCACAACCTGTCTTGAAATATATGAGTGGCCACGCCCCCACACCCTTGTCTTTAAATTTTGTGATTGGTCACATCCCCACAACCTGTTTTTAAATATGTTAGTGGTCACGCCCTCACGCCCTTGTCTTTTAATGTTGTGATTGGTCACGTCCCCACAGCCTGTCTTTAAATATGTGAGTGGTCACGTTCCTACAGCATGTCATTAAATATGTGAGTGGTCACGCCCCCATACCCTTGTCTTTTACTGTTGTGATTGGTCACGTCCCTACAACCTGGCTTTAAATATGTGAGTGGTCACACCCCCACACCCTTGTCTTTTAAATGTTGTGATTGGTCACGTCCCCACAACCCGTCTTTATATATGTGAGTGGTCACGCCCCTACACCCTTGTCTTTTAATGTTGTGATTGGTCACGTCCCCACAACCCGTCTTTAAATATGTGAGTGGTGACGCTCCCACGCCCTTGTGTTTTAAATGTTGTGATTGGTCACATGCCCACAACCTGTCTTTAAATATGTGAGGGGTCACGTCCCCACATACATCTTGTCTTTTAATATTGTGATTGGTCACGTCCCCACAACCCGTCTTTAAATATGTGAGTGGTCACGTCCCCTACATCTTGTCTTTTAATGTTGTGATTGGTCACGTCCCCACAGCCTTATCTTTAAATATGTAAGTGGTCACGCCCCCACACCCTTGCCTTTTGTTGTTGTGATTGGTCATGTCCCCACAGCCTGTCTTTAAATATGTGAGTGGTCACGTCCCTACAGCATGTCATTAAATATGTGAGTAGTCACGCCCCCATACCCTTGTCTTTTACTGTTGTGATTGGTCACGTCCCTACAACCTGGCTTTAAATATGTGAGTGGTCACACCCCCACACCCTTGTCTTTTAAATGTTGTGATTGGTCACGTCCCCACAACCCGTCTTTATATATGTGAGTGGTCATGCTCCTACACCCTTGTCTTTTAATGTTGTGATTGGTCACGTCCCCACAACCCGTCTTTAAATATGTGAGTGGTGACGCTCCCACGCCCTTGTCTTTTAAATGTTGTGATTGGTCACATCCCCATAACCTGTCTTTAAATATGTGAGGGGTCACGTCCCCACATACATCTTGTCTTTTAATATTGTGATTGGTCACGTCCCCACAACCCGTCTTTAAATATGTGAGTGGTCGCGTCCCCTACATCTTGTCTTTTAATGTTGTGATTGGTCACGTCCCCACAGCCTTATGTTTAAATATGTAAGTGGTCTCGCCCCCACACCCTTGCCTTTTGTTGTTGTGATTGGTCATGTCCCCACAGCCTGTCTTTAAATATGTGAGTGGTCACGTCCCCACAACATGTCATTAAATATGTGAGTGGTCACGCCCCCATACCCTTGTCTTTTACTGTTGTGATTGGTCACGTCCCTACAACCTGGCTTTAAATATGTGAGTGGTCACACCCCCACACCCTTGTCTTTTAAATGTTGTGATTGGTCACGTCCCCACAACCCGTCTTTATATATGTGAGTGGTCACGCTCCTACACCCTTGTCTTTTAATGTTGTGATTGGTCACGTCCCCACAACCCGTCTTTAAATATGTGAGTGGTGACGCTCCCACACCCTTGTCTTTTAAATGTTGTGATTGGTCACATCCCCACAACCTCTCTTTAAATATGTGACTGGTCACGTCCCCACATACATCTTGTCTTTTAATATTGTGATTGGTCACGTCCCCACAACCCGTCTTTAACTATGTGAGTGGTCACGTCCCCATATACATCTTGTCTTTTAATATTGTGATTGGTCACGTCCCGACAACCCGTCTTTATATATGTGAGTGGTCACGCCCCCACACCCTTGTCTTTTAAAAGTTGTGATTGGTCACATCCCCACAACTTGTCTTTAAATATGTGAGTGGTCACGTCCCCACATACATATTGTCTATTAATATTGTGATTGGTCACGTCCCCACAACATGTCTTTAAATATGTGAGTGGTCACGCCCCCACACCCTTGTCTTTTAATGTTGTGATTGGTCACGTCCACACAGCTCGTCTTTAAATATGTGAGTGGTCACGCCCCAACACCCTTATTTTTTAAATGTTGTGATTGGTCACGTCCTCACAACCCGCCTTTAAATATGTGAGTGGTCACGTTCCCTACATCTTGTCTTTTATTGTTGTGATTGGTCACGTCCCCACAGCCTTATCTTTAAATATGTAAGTGGTCACGCCCCCACACCCTTGCCTTTTATTGTTGTGATTGGTCACGTCCCCACAGCCGGTCTTTAAATATGTAAGTGGTCACGCCCCCACACCCTTGCGTTTTAATGTTGTGATTGGTCACGTCCCCACAAACTGTCTTTAAATATGTGAGTGGTCACGCCCCCACACCCTTGTCTTTAAATTTTGTGATTGGTCACATCCCCACAACCTGTCTTTAAATATGTTAGTGGTCACGCCCCCACACCCTTGTCTTTTAATGTTGTGATTGGTCACGTCCCTACAGCATGTCATTAAATATGTGAGTGGTCACGCCCCCATACCCTTGTCTTTTACTGTTGTGATTGGTCACGTCCCTACAGCATGTCATTAAATATGTGAGTGGTCACGCCCCCACACCCTTGTCTTTTAATGTTGTGATTGGTCACGTCACCACAGCTCGTCTTTAAATATGTGAGTGGTCACGCCCCCACACCCTTATTTTTTAAATGTTGTGATTGGTCACGTCTTCACAACCCGTCTTTAAATATGTGAGTGGTCACGTCCCCTACATCTTGTCTTTTAATGTTGTGATTGGTCACGTCCCCACAGCCTTATCTTTAAATATGTAAGTGGTCACGCCCCCACACCCTTGCCTTTTATTGTTGTGATTGGTCACGTCCCCACAGCCGGTCTTTAAATATGTAACTGGTCACGCCCCCACACCCTTGCGTTTTAATGTTGTGATTGGTCACGTCCCCACATACATCTTGTCTTTTAATATTGTGCTTGGTCACGTCCCCACAACCCGTCTTTAAATATGTGAGTGGTCACGTCCCCACATACATCTTGTCTTTTAATATTGTGATTGGTCACGTCCCCACAACCCGTCTTTAAATATGTGAGTGGTCACGCCCCCACACCCTTGTCTTTAAATTTTGTGATTGGTCACATCCCCACAACCTGTCTTTAAATATGTTAGTGGTCACGCCCCCACACCCTTGTCTTTTAATGTTGTGATTGGTCACGTCCCCACAGCCTGTCTTTAAATATATGAGTGGTCACGTCCCTACAGCATGTCATTAAATATGTGAGTGGTCACGCCCCCATACCCTTGTCTTTTACTGTTGTGATTGGTCACGTCCCTACAACCTGTCTTTAAATATGTGAGTGGTCACACCCCCACACCCTTGTCTTTTAAATGTTGTGATTGGTCACGTCCCCACAACCCGTCTTTATATATGGGAGTGGTCACGCCCCTACACCCTTGTCTTTTAATGTTGTGATTGGTCACGTCCCCACAACCCGTGTTTAAATATGTGAGTAGTGACGCTCCCACACCCTTGTCTTTTAAATGTTGTGATTGGTTACGTCCCCCCAACCCGTTTATATATGTGAGTGGTCACGTCCCCACATACATATTGTCTATTAATATTGTGATTGGTCACGTCCCCACAACATGTCTTTAAATATGTGAGTGGTCACGCCCCCACACCCTTGTCTTTTAATGTTGTGATTGGTCACGTCCACACAGCTCGTCTTTAAATATGTGAGTGGTCACGCCCCAACACCCTTATTTTTTAAATGTTGTGATTGGTCACGTCCTCACAACCCGCCTTTAAATATGTGAGTGGTCACGTCCCCTACATCTTGTCTTTTAATGTTGTGATTGGTCACGTCCCCACAGCCTTATCTTTAAATATGTAAGTGGTCACGCCCCCACACCCTTGCCTTTTATTGTTGTGATTGGTCACGTCCCCACAGCCGGTCTTTAAATATGTAAGTGGTCACGCCGCCACACCCTTGCGTTTTAATGTTGTGATTGGTCACGTCCCCACAACCTGTCTTTAAATATGTGAGTGGTCACGCCCCCACACCCTTGTCTTTAAATTTTGTGATTGGTCACATCCCCACAACCTGTCTTTAAATATGTTAGTGGTCACGCCCCCACACCCTTGTCTTTTAATATTGTGATTGGTCACGTCCCCACAACCCGTCTTTAAATATATGAGTGGTCACGTCCCTACAGCATGTCATTAAATATGTGAGTGGTCACGCCCCCATACCCTTGTCTTTTACTGTTGTGATTGGTCACGTCCCTACAACCTGTCTTTAAATATGTGAGTGGTCACACCCCCACACCCTTGTCTTTTAAATGTTGTGATTGGTCACGTCCCCACAACCCGTCTTTATATATGTGAGTGGTCACGCCCCCACACCCTTTTCTTTTAAAAGTTGTGATTGGTCACATCCCCACAACCTGTCTTTAAATATGTCAGTGGTCACGTCCCCACATACATATTGTCTATTAATATTGTGATTGGTCACGTCCCCACAACATGTCTTTAAATATGTGAGTGGTCACACCCCCACACCCTTGTCTTTTAATGTTGTGATTGGTCACGTCCACACAGCTCGTCTTTAAATATGTGAGTGGTCACGCCCCCACACCCTTATTTTTTAAATGTTGTGATTGGTCACGTCTTCACAACCCGTCTTTAAATATGTGAGTGGTCACGTCCCCACAACCCGTCTTTAAATATGTGAGTGGTCACGTCCCCACATACATCTTGTCTTTTAATATTGTGATTGGTCACGTCCCCACAACCCGTCTTTATATATGTGAGTGGTCACGCCCCCACACCCTTGTCTTTTAAAAGTTGTGATTGGTCACATCCCCACAACCTGTCTTTAAATATGTGAGTGGTCACGTCCCCACATACATATTGTCTATTAATATTGTGATTGGTCACGTCCCCACAACATGTCTTTAAATATGTGAGTGGTCACACCCCCACACCCTTGTCTTTTAATGTTGTGATTGGTCACGTCCACACAGCTCGTCTTTAAATATGTGAGTGGTCACGCCCCCACACCCTTATTTTTTAAATGTTGTGATTGGTCACGTCTTCACAACCCGTCTTTAAATATGTGAGTGGTCACGTCCCCTAGATCTTGTCTTTTAATGTTGTGATTGGTCACGTCCCCACAGCCTGTTTTCAAATATGTAAGTGGTCACGCCCCCACACCCTTGCCTTTTCTTGTTGTGATTGGTCACGTCCCCACAGCCGGTCTTTAAATATGTAAGTGGTCACGCCCCCACACCCTTGCCTTTTAATGTTGTGATTGGTCACGTCCCCACAACCTGTCTTTAAATATGTGAGTGGTCACGCCCCCACATCCTTGTCTTTAAATTTTATGATTGGTCACATCCCACAACCTGTTTTTAAATATGTTAGTGGTGACGCCCCCACACCCTTGTCTTTTAATGTTGTGATTGGTCACGTCCCCACAGCCTGTCTTTAAATATGTGAGTGGTCACGTCCCTACAGCATGTCATTAAATATGTGAGTGGTCACGCCCCCATACCCTTGTCTTTTACTGTTGTGATTGGTCACGTCCCTACAACCTGGCTTTAAATATGTTAGTGGTCACGCCCCCACACCCTTGTCTTTTAATGTTGTGATTGGTCACGTCCCCACAGCCTGTCTTTAAATATATGAGTGGTCACGTCCCTACAACATGTCATTAAATATGTGAGTGGTCACGCCCCCATACCCATGTCTTTTACTGTTGTGATTGGTCACGTCCCTGCAACCTGTCTTTAAATATGTGAGTGGTCACACCCCCACACCCTTGTCTTTTAAATGTTGTGATTGGTCACGTCCCCACAACCCGTCTTTATATATGTGAGTGGTCACGCCCCTACACCCTTGTCTTTTAATGTTGTGATTGGTCACGTCCCCACAACCCGTCTTTAAATATGTGAGTGGTGACGCTCCCACACCCTTGTCTTTTAAATGTTGTGATTGGTCACATCCCCACAACCTGTCTTTAAATATGTGAGTGGTCACGTCCCTACAGCATGTCATTAAATATGTGAGTGGTCACGCCCCCATACCCTTGTCTTTTACTGTTGTGATTGGTCACGTCCCTACAACCTGGCTTTAAATATGTTAGTGGTCACGCCCCTACACCCTTGTCTTTTAATGTTGTGATTGGTCACGTCCCCACAACCCGTCTTTAAATATGTGAGTGGTGACGCTCCCACACCCTTGTCTTTTAAATGTTGTGATTGGTCACATCCCCACAACCTGTCTTTAAATATGTGAGTGGTCACGTCCCCACATATATCTTGTCTTTTAATATTGTGATTGGTCACGTCCCCACAACCCGTCTTTAAATATGTGAGTGGTCACGTCCCCACATACATCTTGTCTTTTAATATTGTGATTGGTCACGGCCCCACAACCCGTCTTTATATATGTGAGTGGTCACACCCCCACACCCTTGTCTTTTAAAAGTTGTGATTGGTCACATCCCCACAACCTGTCTTTAAATATGTGAGTGGTCACGTCCCCACATACATATTGTCTATTAATATTGTGATTGGTCACGTCCCCACAACATGTCTTTAAATATGTGAGTGGTCACGCCCCCACACCCTTGTCTTTTAATGTTGTGATTGGTCACGTCCACACAGCTCGTCTTTAAATATGTGAGTGTTCACGCCCCAACACCCTTATTTTTTAAATGTTGTGATTGGTCACGTCTTCACAACCCGTCTATAAATATGTGAGTGGTCACGTCCCCTACATCTTGTCTTTTAATGTTGTGATTGGTCACGTCCCCACAGCCTGTTTTCAAATATGTAAGTGGTCACGCCCCGACACCCATGCCTTTTATTGTTGTGATTGGTCACGTCCCCACAGCCGGTCTTTAAATATGTAAGTGGTCACGCCCCCACACCCTTGCCTTTTAATGTTGTGATTTGTCACGTCCCCACAACCTGTCTTTAAATATGTGAGTGGTCACGCCCCCACACCCTTGTCTTTTAATGTTGTGATTGGTCACGTCCCCACAACCTGTCTTTAAATATGTTAGTGGTCACGCCCCTACACCCTTGTCTTTTAATGTTATGATTGGTCACGTCCCCACAACCCGTCTTTAAATATGTGAGTGGTGACGCTCCCACACCCTTGTCTTTTAAATGTTGTGATTGGTCACGTCCCCACAACCCGTCTTTAAATATGTGAGTGCTCACGTCCCCACATATATCTTGTCTTTTAATATTGTGATTGGTCACGTCCCCACAACCCGTCTTTAAATATGTGAGTGGTCACGTCCCCACATACATCTTGTCTTTTAATATTGTGATTGGTCACGACCCCACAACCCGTCTTTATATATGTGAGTGGTCACACCCCCACACCCTTGTCTTTTAAAAGTTGTGATTGGTCACATCCCCACAACCTGTCTTTAAATATGTGAGTGGTCACGTCCCCACATACATATTGTCTATTAATATTGTGATTGGTCACGTCCCCAAAACATGTCTTTAAATATGTGAGTGGTCACGCCCCCACACCCTTGTCTTTTAATGTTGTGATTGGTCACGTCCACACAGCTCGTCTTTAAATATGTGAGTGGTCACGCCCCCACACCCTTATTTTTTAAATGTTGTGATTGGTCACGTCTTCACAACCCGTCTTTAAATATGTGAGTGGTCACGTCCCCTACATCTTGTCTTTTAATGTTGTGATTGGTCACGTCCCCACAGCCTGTTTTCAAATATGTAAGTGGTCACGCCCCCACACCCTTGCCTTTTATTGTTGTGATTGGTCACGTCCCCACAGCCGATCTTTAAATATGTAAGTGGTCACGCCCCCACACCCTTGCCTTTTAATGTTGTGATTGGTCACGTCCCCACAACCTGTCTTTAAATATTTGAGTGGTCACGCCCCCACACCCTTGTCTTTAAATTTTGTGATTAGTCACATCCCACTACCTGTTTTTAAATATGTTAGTGGTCACGCCCCCACACCCTTGTCTTTTAATGTTGTGATTGGTCACGTCCCCACAGCCTGTCTTTAAATATGTGAGTGGTCACGTCCCTACAACATGTCATTAAATATGTGAGTGGTCACGCCCCCATACCCTTGTCTTTTACTGTTGTGATTGGTCACGTCCCTACAACCTGGCTTTAAATATGTGAGTGGTCACACCCCCACACCCTTGTCTTTTAAATGTTGTGATTGGTCACGTCTCCACAACCCGTCTTTATATATGTGAGTGGTCACGCCCCTACACCCTTGTCTTTTAATGTTGTGATTGGTCACGTCCCCACAACCCGTCTTTAAATATGTGAGTGGTGACGCTCCCACACCTTTGTCTTTTAAATGTTGTGATTGGTCACATCCCCACAACCTGTCTTTAAATATGTGAGTGGTCATGTCCCCACATATATCTTGTCTTTTAATATTGTGATTGGTCACGTCCCCACAACCCGTCTTTAAATATGTGAGTGGTCACGTCCCCACATACATCTTGTCTTTTAATATTGTGATTGGTCACGTCCCCACAACCCGTCTTTATATATGTGAGTGGTCACACCCCCACACCCTTGTCTTTTAAAAGTTGTGATTGGTCACATCCCCACAACCTGTCTTTAAATATGTGAGTGGTCACGTCCCCACATACATATTGTCTATTAATATTGTGATTGGTCACGTCCCCACAACATGTCTTTAAATATGTGAGTGGTCACGCCCCCACACCCTTGTCTTTTAATGTTGTGATTGGTCACGTCCACACAGCTCGTCTTTAAATATGTGAGTGGTCACGCCCCCACACCCTTATTTTTTAAATGTTGTGATTGGTCACGTCTTCACAACCCGTCTTTAAATATGTGAGTGGTCACATCCCCTACATCTTGGCTTTTAATGTTGTGATTGGTCACGTCCCCACAGCCTGTTTTCAAATATGTAAGTGGTCACGCCCCCACACCCTTGCCTTTTATTGTTGTGATTGGTCACGTCCCCACAGCCGGTCTTTAAATATGTAAGTGGTCACGCCCCCATACCCTTGCCTTTTAATGTTGTGATTGGTCACGTCCCCACAACCTGTCTTTAAATATGTGAGTGGTCACGCCCCCACACCCTTGTCTTTTAATGTTGTGATTGGTCACGTCCCCACAGCCTGTCTTTAAATATGTGAGTGGTCACGTCCCTACAGCATGTCATTAAATATGTGAGTGGTCACGCCCCCATACCCTTGTCTTTTACTGTTGTGATTGGTCACGTCCCTACAACCTGGCTTTAGATATGTTAGTGGTCAGGCCCCCACACCCTTGTCTTTTATTGTTGTGATTGGTCACGTCCCCACAGCCTGTCTTTAAATATATGAGTGGTCACGTCCCTACAGCATGTCATTAAATATGTGAGTGGTCACGCCCCCATACCCTTGTCTTTTACTGTTGTGATTGGTCACGTCCCTGCAACCTGTCTTTAAATATGTGAGTGGTCACACCCCCACACCCTTGTCTTTTAAATGTTGTGATTGGTGACGTCCCCACAACCCGTCTTTATATATGTGAGTGGTCACGCCCCTACACCCTTGTCTTTTAATGTTGTGATTGGTCACGTCCCCACAACCCGTCTTTAAATATGTGAGTGGTGACGCTCCCACACCCTTGTCTTTTAAATGTTGTGATTGGTCACGTCCCCACAACCTGTCTTTAAATATGTGAGTGGTCACGTCCCCACATACATCTTGTCTTTTAATATTGTGATTGGTCACGTCCCCACAACCCGTCTTTAAATATATGAGTGGTCACGTCCTCACATACATCTTGTCTTTTAATATTGTGATTGGTCACGTCCCCACAACCCGTCTTTATATATGTGAGTGGTCACGCCCCTACACCCTTGTCTTTTAATGTTGTGATTGGTCACGTCCCCACAACCCGTCTTTAAATATGTGAGTGGTGACGCTCCCACACCCTTGTCTTTTAAATGTTGTGATTGGTCACATCCCCACAACCTGTCTTTAAATATGTGAGTGGTCACGTCCCCACATATATCTTGTCTTTTAATATTGTGATTGGTCACGTCCCCACAACATGTCTTTAAATATGTGAGTGCTCACGACCCCACACCCTTATTTTTTAAATGTTGTGATTGGTCACGTCTTCACAACCCGTCTTTAAATATGTGAGTGGTCACGTCCCCTACATCTTGTCTTTTAATGTTGTGATTGGTCACGTCCCCACAACCTATTTTCAAATATGTAAGTGGTCACGCCCCCACACCCTTGCCTTTTATTGTTGTGATTGGTCACGTCCCCACAGCCGGTCTTTAAATATGTAAGTGGTCACGCCCCCACACCCTTGCCTTTTAATGTTGTGATTGGTCACGTCCCCACAACCTGTCTTTAAATATGTGAGTGGTCACGCCCCCACACCCTTGTCTTTAAATTTTGTGATTGGTCACATCCCACAACCTGTTTTTAAATATGTTAGTGGTCACGCCCCCACACCCTTGTCTTTTAATGTTGTGATTGGTCACGTCCCCACAGCCTGTCTTTAAATATGTGAGTGGTCACGTCCCTACAGCATGTCATTAAATATGTGAGTGGTCACGCCCCCATACCCTTGTCTTTTACTGTTGTGATTGGTCACGTCCCTACAACCTGACTTTAAATATGTGAGTGGTCACACCCCCACACCCTTGTCTTTTAAATGTTGTGATTGGTCATGTCCCCACAACCCGTCTTTATATATGTGAGTGGTCACGCCCCTACACCCTTGTCTTTTAATGTTGTGATTGGTCACGTCCCTACAACCCGTCTTTAAATATGTGAGTGGTGACGCTCCCACACCCTTGTCTTTTAAATGTTGTGATTGGTCACATCCCCACAACCTGTCTTTAAAAATGTGAGTGGTCACGTCCCCACATATATCTTGTCTTTTAATATTGTGATTGGTCACGTCCCCACAACCCGTCTTTAAATATGTGAGTGGTCACGTCCCCACATACATCTTGTCTTTTAATATTGTGATTGGTCACGTCCCCACAACCCGTCTTTATATATGTGAGTGGTCACACCCCCACACCCTTGTCTTTTAAAAGTTGTGATTGGTCACATCCCCACAACCTGTCTTTAAATATGTGAGTGGTCACGTCCCCACATACATATTGTCTATTACTATTGTGATTGGTCACGTCCCCACAACATGTCATTAAATATGTGAGTGGTCACGCCCCCACACCCTTGTCTTTTAATGTTGTGATTGGTCACGTCCACACAGCTCGTCTTTAAATATGTGAGTGGTCACGCCCCCACACCCTTATTTTTTAAATGTTGTGATTGGTCACGTCTTCACAACCCGTCTTTAAATATGAGAGTGGTCACGTCCCCTACATCTTGTCTTTTAATGTTGTGATTGGTCACGTCCCCACAGCCTGTTTTCAAATATGTAAGTGGTCACGCCCCCACACCCTTGCCTTTTATTGTTGTGATTGGTCACGTCCCCACAGCCGGTCTTTAAATATGTAAGTGGTCACGCCCCCACACCCTTGCCTTTTAATGTTGTGATTGGTCACGTCCCCACAACCTGTCTTTAAATATGTCAGTGGTCACGCCCCCACACCCTTGTCTTTAAATTTTGTGATTGGTCACATCCCACAACCTGTTTTTAAATATGTTAGTGGTCACGCCCCCACACCCTTGTCTTTTAATGTCGTGATTGGTCACCACCCCACAACCTGTCTTTAAATATGTGAGTGGTCACGTCCCTACAGCATGTCATTAAATATGTGAGTGGTCACGCCCCCATACCCTTGCCTTATACTGTTGTGATTGGTCACGTCCCTACAACCTGGCTTTAAATATGTTAGTGGTCACGCCCCCACAGCCTTGTCTTTTAATGTTGTGATTGGTCACGTCCCCACAGCCTGTCTTTAAATATATGAGTGGTCACGTCCCTACAGCATGTCATTAAATATGTGAGTGGTCACGCCCCCATACCCTTGTCTTTTACTGTTGTGATTGGTCACGTCCCTACAACCTGTCTTTAAATATGTGAGTGGTCACACCCCCACACCCTTGTCTTTTAAATGTTGTGACTGGTCACGTCCCTACAACCCGTCTTTATATATGTGAGTGGTCACGCCCTTACACCCTTGTCTTTTAATGTTGTGATTGGTCACGCCCCCACACCCTTGCCTTTTAATGTTGTGATTGGTCACGTCCCCACAACCTGTCTTTAAATATGTGAGTGGTCATGCCCCCACACCCTTGTCTTTAAATTTTGTGATTGGTCACATCCCCCAACCTGTTTTTAAATATGTTAGTGGTCACGCCCCCACACCCTTGTCTTTTAATGTTGTGATTGGTCACGTCCCCACAGCCTGTCTTTAAATATGTGAGTGGTCACGTCCCTACAGCATGTCATTAAATATGTGAGTGGTCACGCCCCCAGACCCTTGTCTTTTACTGTTGTGATTGGTCACGTCCCTACAACCTGGCTTTAAATATGTGAGTGGTCACACCCCCACACCCTTGTCTTTTAAATGTTGTGATTGGTCACGTCCCCACAACCCGTCTTTATATATGTGAGTGGTCACGCCCCCAGACCCTTGCCTTTTATTGTTGTGATTGGTCACGTCCCCACAGCCGGTCTTTAAATATGTAAGTGGTCACGCCCCCACACCCTTGCCTTTTAATGTTGTGATTGGTCACGTCCCCACAACCTGTCTTTAAATATGTGAGTGGTCACGCCCCCACACCCTTGTCTTTAAATTTTGTGATTGGTCACATCCCACAACCTGTTTTTAAATATGTTAGTGGTCACGCCCCCACACCCTTGTCTTTTAATGTTGTGATTGGTCACGTCCCCACAGCCTGTCTTTAAATATATGAGTGGTCACGTCCCTACAGCATGTCATTAAATATGTGAGTGGTCACGCCCCCATACCCTTGTCTTTTACTGTTGTGATTGGTCACGTCCCTGCAACCTGTCTTTAAATATGTGAGTGGTCACACCCCCACACCCTTGTCTTTTAAATGTTGTGATTGGTCACGTCCCCACAACCCGTCTTTATATATGTGAGTGGTCACGCCCTTACACCCTTGTCTTTTAATGTTGTGATTGGTCACGTCCCCACAACCCATCTTTAAATATGTGAGTGGTGACGCTCCCACACCCTTGTCATTTAAATGTTGTGATTGGTCACATCCCCACAACCTGTCTTTAAATATATGAGTGGTCACGTCCCCACATACATCTTGTCTTTTAATATTGTGATTGGTCACGTCCCGACAACCCGTCTTTAAATATGTGAGTGGTCACGTCCCCACATACATCTTGTCTTTTAATGTTGTGATTGGTCACGTCCCCACAACCCATCTTTAAATATGTGAGTGGTGACGCTCCCACACCCTTGTCTTTTAAATGTTGTGATTGGTCACATCCCCACAACCTGTCTTTAAATATATGAGTGGTCACGTCCCCACATACATCTTGTCTTTTAATATTGTGATTGGTCACGTCCCCACAACCCGTCTTTAAATATGTGAGTGGTCACGTCCCCACATACATCTTGTCTTTTAATATTGTGATTGGTCACGTCCCCACAACCCGTCTTTATATATGTGAGTGGTCACGCCCCCACACCCTTGTCTTTTAAAAGTTGTGATTGGTCACATCCCCACAACCTGTCTTTAAATATGTGAGTGGTCACGTCCCCACATACATATTGTCTATTAATATTGTGATTGGTCACGTCCCCACAACATGTCTTTAAATATGTGAGTGGTCACGCCCCCACACCCTTGTCTTTTAATGTTTTGATTGGTCACGTCCACACAGCTCGTCTTTAAATATGTGAGTGGTCACGCCCCCACACCCTTATTTTTTAAATGTTGTGATTGGTCACGTCTTCACAACCCGTCTTTAAATATGTGAGTGGTCACGTCCCCTACATCATGTCTTTTAATGTTGTGATTGGTCACGTCCCCACAGCCTGTTTTCAAATATGTAAGTGGTCACGCCCCCACACCCTTGCCTTTTATTGTTGTGATTGGTCACGTCCCCACAGCCGGTCTTTAAATATGTATGTGGTCACGCCCCCACACCCTTGCCTTTTAATGTTGTGATTGGTCACGTCCCCACAACCTGTCTTTAAATATGTGAGTGGTCCCGCCCCCACACCCTTGTCTTTAAATTTTGTGATTGGTCACATCCCACAACCTATTTTTAAATATGTTAGTGGTCACGCCCCCACACCCTTGTCTTTTAATGTTGTGATTGGTCACGTCCCCACAGCCTGTCTTTAAATATGTGAGTGGTCACGTCCCTACAGCATGTCATTAAATATGTGAGTGGTCACGCCCCCATACCCTTGTTTTTTACTGTTGTGATTGGTCACGTCCCTACAACCTTGGTTTAAATATGTGAGTGGTCACACCCCCATACCCTTGTCTTTTAAATGTTGTGATTGGTCACGTCCCCACAACCCGTCTTTATATATGTGAGTGGTCACGCCCCTACACCCTTGTCTTTTAATGTTGTGATTGGTCACGTCCCCACAACCCGTCTTTAAATATGTGAGTGGTGACGCTCCCACACCCTTGTCTTTTAAATGTTGTGATTGGTCACATCCCCACAACCTGTCTTTAAATATGTGAGTGGTCACGTCCCCACATATATCTTGTCTTTTAATATTGTGATTGGTCACGTCCCCACAACCCGTCTTTAAATATGTGAGTGGTCACGTCCCCACATACATCTTGTCTTTTAATATTGTGATTGGTCAAGTCCCCACAACCCGTCTTTATATATGTGAGTGGTCACACCCCCACACCCTTGTCTTTTAAAAGTTGTGATTGGTCACATCCCCACAACCTGTCTTTAAATATGTGAGTGGTCACGTCCTCACATACATATTGTCTTTTAATATTGTGATTGGTCACGTCCCCACAACATGTCTTTAAATATGTGAGTGGTCACGCCCCCACACCCTTGTCTTTTAATGTTGTGATTGGTCACGTCCACACAGCTCGTCTTTAAATATGTGAGTGGTCATGCCCCCACACCCTTATTTTTTAAATGTTGTGATTGGTCACGTCCTCACAACCCGTCTTTAAATATGTGAGTGGTCACGTCCCCTACATCTTGTCTTTTAATGTTGTGATTGGTCACGTCCCCACAGCCTGTTTTCAAATATGTAAGTGGTCACGCCCCCACACCCTTGCCTTTTAATGTTGTGATTGTTCACGTCCCCACAACTTGTCTTTAAATATGTAAGTGGTCACGCCCCCACACCCTTACCTTTTAATGTTGTGATTGGTCACGTCCCCACAACCTGTCTTTAAATATGTGAGTGGTCACGCCTCCACGCCCTTGTGTTTAAATGTTGTGATTGGTCACATCCCCACAACCTGTCTTTAAATATGTGAGTGGTCACGCCCCCACACCCTTGTCTTTTAATGTTGTGATTGGTCACGTCCCCACAGCCTGTCTTTAAATATGTGATTTGTCACGCCCCCACACCCTTGTCTTTAAATATTGTGATTGGTCACGCCCCCACACCATGTCTTAAAATTTTATGAGCGGTCTTGCCCCCACACCATGTCCTAAAATGTCATGAGCGGTTACGCCCCCACACCATGTCCTAAAATTTTGTGAGCAGTCACGCCCCTACACCATGTTGTAAAATTTTGTGCAGCGATTCACACCCCCACTTTCCAAATCTATTTCGTGCGGCGCCCCACTTTCTAAATCTATTTCGTGCGACGGTTCACAACCCCACTTTCCAGTCTATCTCGTGCGGCGGTTCACACCCACACTTTGCAAATCTATTTCATATAGTGGTTTAAACCCCCACTTTCTAGCTTATCTCCTCCCGGACTGCGAGTACTACCCTCTCCCGGACGTGACTTTACTTTTCCGCACCAGCGTGAGTACTGCGAATACTACCCTCACTCAGACATGACTTTACTTTTCCGCACTAACGTAAGGACTGCGAGTACTACCCTCACTCGGACGTGACTTTACTTTTTCGCATCAGTGAAGGACTACGAGTACTACCCTTGCCTGGATCTGAATCCACCTTTTTCGTATCTGTGAAGAGCTACGAGTACAACCCTCTCCAGATCTGAATCTACTTTTTTGCACCAGTGAAAGGAGTACGAGTACTACCCTCGCCTGGATCTGAATCTACTTTTCACACCTATATAGGGACTACAAGTACTACCCTCGCCGAGGTCAGAATTTACAGTTCACCCCATTCTAAAGGAAGTCTGCATTTACATTTTTTTGCCATTTGCATTGTCTCTAAGATTTATACATTGCATCCATTTAATGTTCCCAACATGTCATACTACATTCAAAACGTTGGTGGTACTTGGGGAAACCGTCTTTACTGCTCATCAAAAATCTCGGTTACACCTTATTTTTTATAAGACAGTAAAGAGGGGGCAATTGTTGCTACCCAATTTTTTGACATTTCGTCATAGGATATCCACATTTTTCCATTTTTTATCCTATTACTAACCCTTTTAATATCAATCATGTTTTTTATTCATTATTGTCATTTATTTACTATTTATCAGTTTATTTAGTGTCGTTTCATTTTATTTAGCTTATTTCGTATTTTTGTATTTTTTCCGTTCGAGCTTCTATCGGTTCCAAACAAGATTTTTTGGACAATAGATCGAACCGAATAATATATGCTCGTCCAACTCACCTTCTCCATTTTTCTTTTCCACGACCTCTGCAAATCTCATCCTCTCCCTCTCCATTTCTTCCTCCAAGCCATCACCGTCCTTCACTCACCCTCAATGCCGACATTTAATGTCTAACCTTCTCCCTCACCTTCAATCTCCATCCTTGCACTCCAAGCACCATTCTCCCCTTACCGCATTTAATGCAACCCATCCCTCACTGCCCTCGTCATCATCATCACTACCCTCTATAAATACTCCCTTCCTTACTACCATTTTCTTAACCAATTCACACTTACTCCCTCTCAATTTCTCACATTTCTTCTCTCAAATTCTCACTCTCTCACTCTAGGTAGAAGCAATAAGCAAGGAAAGTGATCTATTTCCTTTTCATTCTTTTCATTTAATTATTTAGTACTTGCTCTAACCTCATTTTTCTTTATTTTTCTGCCCATTTTTCTGCCCAATTTTTCTTGTTGCCGCTACTGTGCTGCTGCGGCCCTGCTGCTGTAGTTGTTGTGTTGTTGCTGTCGTTGCTGGAATGGTGCCATCGGGAGGAAGAAGATGAATAGCGTCATTTCAATTTGGTCAGTGGGCTAACTTTTCATAGCCCAGCCCAGCGAGAAAAGAAGGAAGAAGAAAGGCCGGGCCTGCTGGCCTAGCTAGTGGGCTGGAATCCTCGACCCAATGGCCTACTGCTGGGCTTGTTTCGTTGGGCCCGACCCGCGTCGTGAATTCGACCCATCGTAATTTTTTTCGTGTCAATTAATGGTTCGCTCATATCATTTAATTAATTATTGTGCTTGCTTTTAATTCCAATAATTAACATATTTTATTTGCTTTTGATTGTTAAATTGATTATTTTTGCTTACTTTTAATTGTTAATCATTTTATTTGTTCATCGCTTATTATTACTCGTACTAATAATCTCAACTTTGTAGGGTAAATCGATCGGTAGTATACCTTTCTCACCCTTTTACTTATTCGAAGTTGTTGCTACTCAATTTTTGACTTACATCACAACGTTTTTCGTATTTTTATTGCTTTTCACGTTTAAAAGCCCGTTTACGATAAATTTCAGTCGATTCTTTGATCGTGGCTATTTGTTTAATATTTCGCTTTATTTCGCGTTATTTTAGTTTTTTACCTTTTTTACGTCATTCGAATTGCTATCAGGCTCCGAACGAACATTTTCGACACTTTGACAAAATAATTGCGTTTAGAGAGTTGAGCTCACATTTTCGTTCGCATCATCTTGATCGACATATTTTTCTCATTAACGTAGTTACTTTCGTTCAAATTTCTCATCAATTTCATCGCAACAATTAGATCGAGCCCATAATTAATTAAATAAAGTTTTTTCCTTCCTTTTAATCTAGGCCATTGGATTGGTTGACTCTCCCTTAGTCAACCATCCAACGGTCGTGGATTTAAACACAAAACCCATCTCCCTTTTCTTTTCCCGCAAGCCATTTCTCTTCCAAAATTGGCCCGTCACCTTCTAGAGCTTAGCCTCGTCATCGGTTCGAGAAACCAACCTCGTCACCATGCCCACGTCGCCCTCCCATGTGCTTCTCGATCCTTCTCAGCCAAGCAAAATAAAAGAGCCGCTTCACCCAATTTCTCACCACGCAAATCAAACCAACCAGCCGCCTATAAATACTTAACGATTCCAACCCTAAAGGGGACAGGTTGACGCACCCTCTCATCATCAACACTCGTCCAAGCAGAAAGCAAAACATCAGTACGTGCTTTAATTCGTTTTGTCCATTTTTCATTTTTCACTGTATTAGTTTCGTTTTAATTGTTTCTTGCCCTTGTTTGTAAATCATTTGTTTGTTTTAATGCCATGATTTAATACTCAATCTTAGGATAATTTGCATGCTCTCAATTTAATGGTTGGCTCACTGTTTTGGTCGAATTAAATTACCCATTTTATGTAAAAGACACCGCTTGCGTTTATTGACTTTGCTTGATTTAGGCTCACTGTTTTTGTTGGGTTTTAATACCGTGGGTTTAAGGAAATTAGCGGGGAGGTTTTGGTTGAGTTCCGTCGCATCGTTTGAAGCTTGGGTCGCCGGCCATGGTCGCCAGCGACGTGGAGAAGAAGAACAGCGCCATGCTGTTCTAAGGAAGAAGAAGAAGCAGGGTGACGGGCCAAGCCCGGCCCCTTCTTTTTAAACGCAGATGGGCCTTGGCTTGGCCAAGCCCATCTGTCCCTTTTTTTTAATTTCAGCATGTAATGGGTCTAGCCCATTAGATTTCGTCAATTGTTCGTTTGCTTTATGTTCGTGTATATTTTAATTAATTGTTCGCATGCAATAAATTGTTTACTTTGTGCCATGTTTTAATTATCATAAAATTCTCGTATGCAATAAATTGCTTTCTTTATGCCATGATAATTTCGAAAGGAATTATTCGTATGCTTACATGATAACGACTTGTTCAGGCCATGTTTAAATTATCGTAAAATTTCTAGTATGCTTGCATGTTATAAATAAACTGATTATTAGTTATGCCATGTTTAAATTGTTATAAATTGTTCATATGCAGTACATGAATTTAATTGATTACTTATTTGCCATGTTTAATTAATTATTTACTCGTTTCCCATGTCTAGTTAATTGTTTATTTGTTTGCCTTGAAAAAATTGCATATTTGTTTATCGTGTTTATTTAATTATTTACTCGTCAAATTGAATAAATGTTGCATGCGCTCTTTACTATTTATTTATTTTCGAACCATCGCTAATACTCTCGTTTTATAAGGTAGATCAAGATCACGCAACGCAAGTATGCTTTCTAGCCTCTCTTATTTATTCAATGTTTTCCGCAAATATTATTCATATGCATGCTAGATAGAAAATGTAAAAAAACTCATATCATAATTGTATGCATGATATTTGGAATTGTTAGAAAATAAAATCAACGCACATGCTTACGTGTTTACATCACTTGCTTTTATGCCATGAAATTAATTCCTATACCTTTGATATATGAGCATGGTGGCTTCAAGCCCACACGGTTTATTTGCATTCATTAAATTGGTATCGTGCTAGTTTTGCCATGATAGATCATGTAGTAATTAAATATTAATCATGCATGGCCCAATGATAAAAAGGGGGAAACGTCCGCTCTAGCATACGAACAAACGGTAACCCCGTCCTTCGGTCCCTTTGGGAAATAACAAAATATGCTAAGATGTAACGTCACCTTTGAGGGCTAACTTACGTGCTAAAATATTTCCAAACACCTTTTTAACCGGTAACCTTTTTAAGGATGTGACTTGGGTGCCTAACACCTTCCCAAGTCCATAATACGACCTCGAACCTTCGTTCTTTGGTTTAGACCATATGTGCCTTAGTTTTTTTATTATTATGCCATGACGCTTAGGTTCCCTAAACCTTAGAAAATAGGGTGGCAACTTCATTGCATTATGCGAAGCATCCATCTATGCTTAGCATCCGTCCCGAACCTAAACTCGTTTCCAACGAAAAAAAGGGGTGCAACAATTTGGCGACTTCACTAGGGACTTTAGGGTCGAAGCCGGTTTTTTAAGGTGTTTTTTTGTTTTTTTTACTTGCTTTAATAAACTATTTTCGTGATTATTTATTATACGCTTTGATCAATTGTCATACTCATGCATAGTGCCCTACACCCAAGGGACAATTACCAAATAGGCTTAGGAGGGTAGTAGTGACGCCTTGGGACACGTGTCCTGGGTAGTGTTCACCAACCCCACTCGGACGAACCCCTAAAATTAGTCGAAAGGTTGCCTGGTTCCGCAAGGAATAGGTTGACACTGGCTGACACTTTAGGGACCATTCTATGGTATCGTCCGGGAACTTTGCAGCTGTTAGAAATTAGTCGACGTCAAATCCTCGCATATGCATCATTTTGTTTGTTAATAGCTCTGATTATCCTGTTTGTACGTTCTTTTTTTTTCTCACATGCGAAAAAAAAAAGAGGAAAAGAAAAGAAAAGAAAAAGAAAACGTAGTAAAATAATTTATTCATTTTTTACTAACACTTGAACTCTGTTTTTATTTTTCCCCAAGACCCATCCTGCTCTGTTCAAATGACAGTGCCTACGTTACTTTCACTTAATACTTTTGGGGAAAGTGGTTTTGAGAACCAAGCTGCATGAGGGGATACGTTGAAATTCGGTTTCATTCCCGATATTAAGGCCAAGAGTGGGATGGAGGAAGTGGTGATACAAAAAGGAGAGATTACGTCATTAGAATATTTTTGATGAGCAAACGAATTCCGACTCCTAAGGTTGACGACTTCAAAAGAAAGATCATGCATCGGCTACCTTAGATTTTCATCTTTTCGTCCCATGTAACCATGTTTCTGTCTACTAGCCTTTTTGGGTAGATCAAGATAGGTAATCCAACTTATAATGGTTGTAACCCTTTTTGACAAAAAAATCAATAACAATGTTCGTAATTATTCGGATAATTATGAAACGTATCCTTTCCTTCACACATCCAAAGGATATCGAACGGCTATCGCCTACGGTGGAAATGACATTCCCCAAATTAAACCGCACATAGAGCTAAAAAAAAAAAAAGAGTTAACCCTTGAAATGAAAACACAAAAAAAAAATATATATATAGACCAAATGACGATAACGCAAAGATAATCGTTTCTTTTCGGTTTCAGCTACGCGCTCTTTTTCCTTGGCCAATATCAATGCGATTTGCTCGGAGTTTCCACTCGGATAAAAGACGAAAGATGTTAATGACAGGTTGAAGTCTGCCCATGCCAAATTTTCTGGGCAGAGCATCTCTCACAAAAAATTCAGAATGCAAGGACAGTTACTTCTTCTCGGTTTCAGCTGCGCGCTCTTTTGTTGTGGCCAACATCTCCTCGTAGCGCCGATCCGTGGGTTTCATTGATAGCATCCAAGATCGGCATCTCGTCAAGTGGAATGAATAAAAGCTTCCTTCGTATCTTCACCGAAGTGTTATCGTCTCAAAAGTATTAAGTGGAAGTGTGGCCAAAAGAGTGAACAAGTAGCACGGAGGCTTTGGGGTTGCATTGCCCGTACTTACTATTTTTCTTTTCTATTTTTCAGATAACAATAGCTCCGCGAAGGAAAACTACTTGATAAGAGTCCGAGGTTTGTTGAGCAGGATCGGCCAATGAGGGGCTGGTCGGGAACACTATTCCGGTGTCTTCGTTACCTGCAAAGCGCCGGAGGGGGTCTCCGGCGTAAACGCTCCGATGCTTAAGTCAGTATGAGTGGTGAAAATGGTAGGGGTTCAGCACGCTGTCTTAGGCTTACCCTCTTGTCTGGTATGGTGGGGGTATTTATAGGTAAAGGAAGGATCTTACCGACAGGGGGTAGGCGCTATCTCTGGCAGATGCCGCTTGGGTGCTAAGGAGTGACGTCATGCGAGGTTACGTTTTATGGAGTGAAGTCATGTGTGACCTAGGATGGGATGACGCCCGTGCAGATGCCGCGTGAGAGCCCCCCCCCCCGGTTAATGTCAACCATCCCAAGGCCGGCCGCCAGGCTAGGGGCGGTAGGTACAGTGTCATGTCCCCCTTGGTATATACAGTGTTCTGGCTTTGTCGTCAGGTGCGATGGCAAAGATGTCGCTAAAGTGATGTCAATGGTTATCATAAGCCCAACTGAAAACGAGCCCGAGTGTTTACCAAGGGCTACCACCTCGTCTTCAGTCTTGTCTCTTCAGGGTTTTCTGCATTAATGAGGGCTCGAAAGTCGATAAACACATCTTTCCAAAACACCTTTTTTTCTGAGTCTATAAATAGGCCTTTTTTCTGCACTTGTTTTCACAACTCTCTTGACTTTCTTCACCTCTCCTCATTCAATGGAGGAAGTTACCAAAAAAATTCGGCTCTCCAAGGCCCACACCCTAAGGAACCTGACTCAAGCAGACATCGATTTCCTGGGGTCGCTGAGCACCAAGACTTCTGAGGATATCTTGGAGCTCCAAGGGATGCTGACCCCCTGCAGGCTAGGCAGAATGTTGTCTCCATGGAGGACTTCAGCCCTGTGGAGAAGGCGGTGAAGCTGTCGGTGGCTATTTCTCAAATTCAGCTACTTATTGCTATGCTGCAGCACAGGAAGGATTTGCTGGGGTGCTGCCTGAAAGGCATGAGGGCCTGCTCTTCCGAACTGACCACTCTTGCGGATGCCCTGAGGGATATTCCCTTCATGGAGTGGGAAGATGACGACGCTGGGTCGAATGTCTGACCAGCGGTGGGGACCCTTCTGCTATGTCTCTCTATATTTCCTTTAGTGCTACCTTGTGTAATCCCGGGCCGTTAGGCCTTTAAATAAATAAAATGGTTTCCTCCTTTGATTGCCACGTGTTGCTACCTGAATTTTGACTTGCGTCGCAAGCTTTTTCGCACGTTTAATTCGTTTATCACATTTAATAGCTTGTCTAGGTCAAATCTCTGTCGATTTCTGGTCCTAGGCTAGTTTGTTTAATATTCTGTGTCATTTCGCGTCCTTTCAATTTTTCGTATTTTTTATTGTCTTCACGCGAACTTTTCTCGGTCCCGAGTAAGGTTCCCGGGACCGAGGGTCGAATTCATTATTTATCTGTTTGATAAATACGTACTATTTTTCTCATACACGCCACCAAGTTCAGTTTCGTTCAATTGTCATCGTAAGGACTAATATTTTGCGCGCGAACATTTTGACACTTCCGAAAGAGAAAATAAACACGTCACCTCAACTTTCGCATTTCTTCACTGTATATTAGTTTTCTCGGCTTATTTTTCTACACATAGTTGGATCTCGCTTCGGGTTTATTTACAGTTTCGACGATTCCTCTCGTACCAAAATATCCCATTTTGTGCCTAAAAGTGAGATAAGTACCACATAAATGCCATTTAATGCATTCTTACCCTTCCAACACCACTCCAACTCACCTAGATCATCATAAAGTCCCATCCAAACACCCTTGGCCACACAATGAAGCTTGCTCATCACCTAGCCACACAACCACACAATCAACTCTAGCCACACAAACAATTCGACTAACCCTAGCCACACAACCAACTAAACCCAAAATTTTCCTTCTCTCTATAAATAGCAAGTTTCTAGCATTGAACCAAGGGCACCAAAACCTCCTCTTAATCACCATTTCTTGCACTACCTTCTTGGTAAATAGCTCTCCCAGACAAGTAAGCTCCCTCTCTCTTTAGTCTCTTTAATTTTTGTTTTTGCTTATAATGCATGAATAACTTGTTATAACTTGTCTACTATGCTTAGTTTTCATGCTATGTATAACTTGTCTACTATGCTTAGTTTTCATACTATGTATGTTTCTCTTGCCCCAATTTAATTGCATGATGCTTTGAGTAATTAATGGATAGATATGCATGTTAATTGGCTTGCTTTTCCATGCAAAATTGATGTTGTTTTGAGCTTGTTTTGAGCTTGTTTTGCCATGATTTTAATGCTTTAGTAGTATAATTGTTCCAACCATTTGGGGGTAAGAATGGTGGAGGTTTAGAAGTTTGGCCATGGGGGGGGGGCGTTGCTTGAAGAAGAAGGTAAGGTAATGGTGGGAAAGGTAAGGAAGAAGAAGAAAGGTTTAACTCATTCTATGCTTTTAAATTAAAAGGTGGGCTTGGCTTCGGCCAAGCCTATTTTTTAATGTCCAAAAATCCAACGTGGGACCCACTTTGTTTTTCGTCGAAATAATGCTAAAATGTTTGCATGCTTACTTGTGTGTTTAAATGAGGTTAAAATGTTCATATGTTTATTTTTGTGATTAAAATGATGAAAAATGATTATATGCTTTTTGTGATAAAAGGAATAAAAATGTTTACATGTTTTATTTGTATCTTAATTACATGAAAATTGGCATGATTTAAATGATGTGTTATGCCATGTTAAAATGCTTGTATAACTTAAATGATGTGTTATGCCATGTTAAATTGCAAGCATGATTTAAATAATTTGTTTATGCCATGTTTATTTAATTAAATGCTTGCATGCTTCAAATGATTTATTTATTTATTTGTCATGTTTATTTAAATATTTATTTGTCAAACTAAGTAAATGTTTGCATGCGCTTTTCTTATTTATTTATTTTCGAAAACATTGCTAATGCTTTCAATTTGCAAGGAAGATCAAGAGCACGCAACGCAAGTACGTTTTCTAGCCTCTTTTATTTATTCGATGTCTTTTTGCAAATGTTATTTGTGTACATGTTATTTAAAAATGCTAAAAACCCTATAATTGCTTGCATGATAAAATCAACTCACATGCTTACATGTTTAAATCACTCGCTTTGTTTATACCATGAAATTAATTGCTATATATTGATATGTGAGCATGGTGGCTTCGAATCCCACACAATTATGTGCATTCATAAAATTGTATGATGTTAGTATTTATCCATGATAGGATCACATAGTAATTAATTAATTAATCATGCATGGCTCGATGAAAAGGGGGGAACGTCCGCTCTAGCATGAAGAACAAACGGTAATCCTGTCCTTCGTGTCCCGATCGGAAATAACATGTCCCGACGAATATTCTAAGATGTAACGTCACCTTTGAGGGCCAAATCATGTCAAAAATGTTTAAATAATCGGAAAGTGTTCCAATTCGGTAAGCGGACTCTGTTGACACGATTCAATCATTGGCCTATGTAAATGATTAGAAAGTGACTTGAGTTCGTGGGAAGAATTGGTTGACATGCTTCGATCATTAAACAAATCTTTGTATATCAAAACTGTATTCAAACACCTTTTCACCGGTAACCTTTTTAAGGATGTGACTTGGGTGCCTAACACCTTCCCAAGTCCATAATACGACCTCGAACCTTCGTTCTTTGGTTTAGACCACATGTGCCTTAGTTTTTTTATTTTTATGCCATGACATTAGGTTCCCTAAACCTTAGAAAAATAGGGTGGCGACTTCATTGCATTATGCGAAGCATCCATTTATGCTTAGCATCCGTCCCGAACCTTAAACTCATTTTTCAACGAAAAAGGGGGTGCGACACTACGTTGTTGATATTTTTCTTCCTTGTATGGTATCTTGTTCGAAAAATAACCTCCGTATATGTTAAGAGTGGGCTTTGTGTCCCCTGGGATCCCGCACCCTTTCTTTTATTTGACCGGTACATAATAATGAACTTCTCTCCCAACCGCGCTCGAATTTATTTTGCGCCGTTTCTTCAGCGCTAACGGATTGGGCAACGATGTCGGCGCCTTTTGGTTGGCGCAGACTTTCAACAGTTGTGGTTACGAAATCAGATCTTTCCCCCAATGGTCGTTGCTCCTAAACGTATTAATTATTCTTGGAAACACGCAAAAAGGCAGGGGCGCCTCCCTGTTCTGGCTATATAATGGGGTTTTCCTCTCTTTTTCCTATTCATCCTTCTTCTTTGTTACTACTGATACCTCCATGGCTGACCCTCGCTTCTTGTGTACTGCTGCTCGTGACTCTCCGCTGACTCCTTCGACCTCACCAGACTCAGACAACCCTCCTCCGTCGCCCCCATGAAGGCCCACCAAACGCAAGTGTCGTAAGAAACCAAAAAGGCCGACGAAGAAGGTCTTCGAGTCTTTCTTTGCCGGTTACGAACCTCACTACTTCGCACTACAGAAGGGCGATGAAGCGCCATCGTCTGCCTCTCATCCTCCTTCAGAGAGGGATGTTTTTACTCAGAATGCCGATTCGAGGTCGGCAGCACCTACTATCGGGGAGAGCTCCCGTGCTAGTTATGTAGAGAGGGTTACCCTCGCGACAAAGCTTGTGCCTAAACCTGCCGAGCTTTTCTTTTCCTATAACAGTGGATTACCATCGTCCCCGGAGGACTATGATTACTGTTACGACATGGACTGGGCTGACGAGGATTGACGATGTCGCGTTTGTTGTAGATGCCGCTGGCTCTTTGAATAAATGAATAAAAATAGAATTTTTCTTTTTCTTCTTTACTTCTGCATTATGCCGTCTCATGGGGTAACTGACGCTGACCAGCTAGTTATCGCTTCACACAACCATCTTTTTTGTCTTCGTGCAACTCACGATCCTTACTTTGCGAGGTTCGAGGCGAGTGCTTGACTTTAAGTTTCCTGTCAGAACCTTTCCACGTGTTGCATTTATGTTACACGTGTCCTGCTGCGATGGGCTGCCTGATCGTCTGGTTTTCAGCCATCTTTCTTAAAAGGAAATTCGTTCCTTTTTTTCTATTCTTTTGCTTTTCTTTTAAATTTCGCGTCTCTCTTCGCATTTTCACTCGCTCCGAGGAAATTCTCTCGCTCGTATCCAGATGATCCGCCTATTAATTTCACTCTTCTTTTTCAAGGTATTCTGCTCGATCTTGCTTTGATTTTTCCTTTTGCTGCTTATCTGTCATACCTCGCACAAGGGCTCAGTCCGGCTCTCTGGTTATTCCCGGGGCAGTCTCTCGAGATCTAGAAATCGAAAACACCCCTAGCATCTTTACCTGCCCCACTGTTCTGCATCTCGAATTAGAAAGCAATGGTATTACTTTCCCCAGGGATCACCGTCCTTCTATTCCTACTAGCACTATGAGTCTCCATAGCAGGCTTTATGGGACTCGTAGAATGCTTTATTTTAAGATGTTTCAATATGGGTTCCACCTCTCTATTCATACCACACTAGAGAACGTACTGCGTGAGTATGGGCTTAACCCTGCACAGATCACCCCTTCCTCGTGGAGTGGCATCTACGCTTTCCTACGCGCTTGCGAGTTGAAAGATATTCTCGTTCCCTCTGTCACTTTGTTTCGTAAGTTTTTGACTCTAGTCTGTCGCAATGGCTATGTTGATATTACCCCAAGGTGGGGTGATGCCTTAGTCGGGCCTTTTTGGCAAAGATTTCACGGATTTGAGGAGAGCGTCGAAGACTGGAAGAGCGGTTTCTTTGTTGTCGAATTACCCTCTCGTCTGTGGCGCTCTAGTTTCAACCTGGATGTTGTTGATTGGGTAAAGCCAGTAGTTCTGTCTAGGGAAGAATTAGGCCAGGTCAACGCATTGCTGGAGATGGAGTCGTCCTTCCAGATCTGAAACTTTGCCTTGTATAGGCCTTTATCTGAGTGTACCATAGGTGAGTTTTTGGGTTTTGTCATTATCTTACTTATCCCTTGCTTACTAACATAGCTTCTCGCAGGGACTACTATCGCTCGTCCACTTCCACAGGGTGACGCTCCTCCCAAGATTATTCCGCCTCCGGCGTCAACTCCTTCTACTTCTGCTAGGGGCCCGGCTGACCACTGCATGCCCATAAAGAAAAGGGCTTCGAACGCGGCTCTTTCGAGGGAGAGCGGTACTTCTACCCGCGCTTCTCGCTTCGTGGAGAATTGGTTGCCAACTCGGAAAAGGGGGTCCGACTCTGGTTCGCCAATAATTGAGACAAAGATATTTTCTTACGGGGCCGAGGATATGGAGGACATGGATACAGAGCTGAGTCTTCGCCCAGCCTCTGCGGCTCAGCGAAAGAGGCTGAGGGAGGAGAGCGAGACTCAGATGGCGAAGATGGTTGCTCGGCCTACCCCTGTCCCAGCGACAACCCCTGTCGCTCCTCGCGCTGCCGTTTCACCTGGTGCCACTGGAGAGGTTGCTGCGCCGCTAGGTGACACTTCTTCGACTCCGAGGTCATCCCCTCCTAACGGGGTTCCCGCGTCTGTAATGGTATCACCGTCGGTGGCAGACTCCACTCCAGTCATGGAGCCTCCCCCTTCGCCCATTGGTTTCTGTATCCCTGACGTGGTGGCACTAGTTCAGGGTACTACTGGTCCTTTTTGCTTTCCACCAAAGTCTCCTTGTCCGTTGTTCCTTACTTCTATTCGAGATACCGGTGGTTCAGTCGATAGTTCTGCCCCTTCCTTTGTCGCGGATATCTCCCTTGACGGGCCCCAAGGGGCCCCTTCCCACCAACTAGATTTGTCGAAGTTTGGGACTGACGGGTTTCGTGCCTTGGGTGTATCAGACCCCTTGTCATGAGACCAGCCTACGGCTATCTTGGCATGCGAGATGTTCCGTGTCCCTGAGGATGAAAATAGGTTACTGCAGTTTCCTTCTGATGTTCAGCGCGCCCGCGTTATGAATAACTACCTTGCCATCTTTCGAGAACTTCATTACTTTATCAAGGCCCACGGTGGGCAGTTTCAAGATTCGGGTGCCTTGGCCAAAGTGGAAGAGTTGACGCGGCTCCAGAAGCGTACCCAAGCCGAACTGCGCGAGTGTCGTGTTGACCTTGCTCGGGAGAAGTCTAGAGGAAAAGCCAAGGTTGAAGCTTTGGAGGCTAAGTTGGTGGCTGCCGAGAGAAGAATTCTCTTCTTCGCGAAGAGATATCGTCTCGTGATGCTGATTTGGCGAGGACTTCATCAAAGGTGACTTGGTGGAAAAAAAAAGTCGTACGGGCCTTTACTACTGGGCTCGCGGATTAGTGTCATGGTAAAACTTTTGATCCTGCTCAGGTTGCCGAGTATGCCTCCGCGAAGATGAAAGAAATTGATGAGAATCAGGAAGGCTTCTTTTCATCCGAAGAGGAGTGATGAGATGACACCATGCAAGGCCCATTCAATGCCGGTTGATTGAGGTGTCGCTTTACTGTCTGTTGTTCTGTTGTTACTATTTTTTCTATTTGAGCTTTGATATCGCTCCCTTGCTCTGTAATAACTAATAAATCTTGTATACTTGGCCAAATAACACATGTACCTTTGCGATGTCGCCTTCCTGTTGAGTTTACTTATCACTTGTCTGCTTGTACTATGTGCTATACTTTTTGCGTGTCGCGGCATTGTAAGTTGCCTTCTCTTTCGCTAGACCTGACTCCACTTTTCAGAACATTTAATGCTCTGAATTCTTTTGTTGATAAAGGAGACAGTCATGATGCTCTAGGCACACGTGTCCGCAGAGGGGAGCGCTAGGGGAATGGTGAGGCTGAAAGCGTCTTTTCACTCGCTTGGGACTTTACCCGTTTCCCGCGTGTCTTGTTTTTGACACGTCACACGTACTGATCGCGTTTCACTTGGGCCTTAGGGTTATAAAACCCATCTCATATTTCTTTCTCATCTTTTGCTGCTTCTCTTCCTAAGAAAAGAACACAACTTCTCTTCCTCTCGTTGCGATCCGCCGCCACCTGGGTGCCCTAACCTTCTTTCCCAAAAAGGTACCTTCTACTCTTCCCTTAGTTTAGCTTTTGCTCATGGCTCGTAATCGCCGTTATTCCCAACCCCAATTTGTTGGGGAAGGAGATATTGAGAATACCGTCTCCACCATTGCTTCCTCTGCCGTTCTTCGGCGACGGTTGCGAAATTATAATGCCAATCTTGATCATCTGGATGGGTATTCCACTAAAGTTTCCCCTAGGTCGCTTCGCCTCAACAGCGAGCTACCTGGTAACCATAGGATTCTTTATGCAAAAATGTTTAATTATGGTTTTCGACTCCCTCTGGATCCTCTGGTTGCAGAATTGTTTTCTGAATTTGATTTGAATGCTGCCCAGTTAAGCCTGAATGCTTACTGTGGCATTTATGCCTTTATAGCTCTTTGTAGACATGTAGGGATTGAATCCCCTTCTCTATTGCTACTTCGATCCCTGTTTCAACTGTATAATCACAGTAATGGTGTCATAGCGATATCGGCTCGCTATGACGATGACTCACTAAAACCCTTCACTTGGAAATTATTGCATCTTGAGTCCTCTGTTGACACCTGGAAGAAGGGGTTTTTTATCGTCACTTTGCCTGAGCCTTTGTGGCGAAGTGGGTTTAATTTGAGCATTAGGGACGGCGCCTAGGGCGGGAGGCCGCACCTAGGGCCAGTTGAGCAAGGTTGGTTGGATAAATTGCTCAACCTGACAGGGATTCCCGGTGTTCATACTAGCGAGCTTGCGTGCCAGGGTGACATCTGAGGCTGTATCCAAAGTGAGCATCCTCCATTTCATTCGCTATTCCCTATCGATACTAACTCTGACGTTTTTCTCTTATTCCTGCAGATCCTCCGGCCACGTGGAAACCTGAGTGTATCAAGAAACGAGAAAAAAGAGCTCAACGGAGAAGGGAAAAAGAGGCTCTTGCCGCTGCTACTGCTGGTGTCGCTGCTAACGTTGTGCACCCGTCCACTTCTGCACCTGAGTCTTCTTCTCGTCCTCAAGCGGAGGTTACTGCTGCTTCAGCCACTGAGCCAATTTCTTCCACAAGCGCGGACCCTACTCAAGCGTCATCTTCTCATCCTCCAGTTGCCAAGAGGAGGAGAAGGACTATCCGTATTCGCGTCATCGCTCCTACTCGCCCTTCTATTCCAGTTTCCGAGGTTGTTCTTGCAAATTCTTTGTAAATTTATTATTTCATTTACTTGTCCCCTTATTCTCTTTATTTTTCTCCGTAGGATACCGCCGCTGTTTCTTCTACCGCTCCTTCCTGCGACGGTATGGACCTGACGCATATTCTTGGTCCCAAGTGGCCGCGAGGATGCCCCTTCATCGGATGGTCTTACCACCGATCAGGAAAGGCAGGAAGGTGTCGTTGGTGTTGGCCCTTTGCCAAGCGATCAAACCTTCGAGCTGCCGGGGAACAGGGCTGCTTCCGCGCCCTTTCCTCAATATCCTTCTTCTTTTACCGCGTCATCTCCTCCTCCTAGCCATCCACTGGGCTTAATAGGCGACCTATCAGAGAGTGACTTTCCTCCCTTCCAGGCCGCTGGTTTTGGTCTTAATATAGGAACATCCTCTCGTTCCCCTCCGTCTCCTCCAACGTCTTCTTTGTTCCTGCAGCCACTCAAACAATCTCTCCTTTCCTTGCGTCCGTCGAGACTCCCCGTTTGGTGGCTGACTTGAGTACCATGATTTTTGGCGAGTCCGCCACCCACCAAGTCGACTTAAGCAATATTCGTCAACGCGGGTTCCCAGCGCTAGGGGGTGATAACTCTTTAGCGACATCTACTTACTTGACGGCGCATATGTTTTCGCTTGATGAGGAGGAGCGAGCTTTCCTTTCTCATGCCCACGGGGACCAACTGCAATGGATACGCACTCAACTATTCTCTACCCTTCAGGACTTCCACTACTGGTCAAAGGACGTGACGAAGCAAGTGAGCTCTCTCAGCTCTTCCTCCGAGGAGTGGCGCGACACCAATCGTCAACTTTTGGAGGAAATTAACAGGAGCCAAGAAGAGCTTGGGAGGAATCGAGAAGAGATGAGGAAATATACAGAAGAGCGGCAGAATATGGAAACCAGCCTGGCAACTATGAGAAAGGAATTGGAGGAGGCTAAAGAGCGCGAAGCCACCAAGGATGCCGACCTACAGGCAGAGTGGGACCAGCGTGTCGTGCTTGAGAAAGAGACGATAGACAAATGCAAGTGGTTCTCGGAGCAGACTGCAGGCATCATAGCTGACTGTTTCATTGAACGCTATGACCGAGATAAGTTTGATGTTGCTGCTATCATTCAGCTCTTCAAAGATAAGTCAGGAGGCCTTACGAAAGCTGGCTACTATTAGGCGAAGAGGCCGCAGGGAAGTGAGGGAGATAACAGCCTGCCAGGGCCATAGGGTTTTTTGTTCTTTTTGTACGTAGAACGTCTTCCCTTTTTGCTCTTTTGTGTTTCAAGGCTTCTTTGCTGGCGCAAGCCTCTGCTCTTGTATGAACAACGCCTATATTTTAGTTGTAACTTTCCTTTGCCGATGGTTTTTCTTAATTTGTTGCTGCTTATTCACAGACTTGTAACACCAATATTGATAGAGTGATGCCGCACGCACATTCGAGCCTTCTTCGTAGGGCCATTACATGTAGTGTTCAAAGTGGTATCGCTCTTTCCTCCTCTTCGTGAGGACCCGTGCGGTCGAACAAAGCTGACGTTCTTAATCATCTCGAACTGTGTTTAGGATAACAAGATGACCACCATTCGGTCAGGATATTCTGCCTTTCCATGGCATCATCACTTTCTTGAGTGCTTCGCCACCTTTATGTTTTACCAATTTTCCTGCACATTTTCACTCATTGTTTATGTTAGTAGCGACATGATAAAAGGTCTTAGTTACCTTGGGGTGTTACCGCGTACTCTCCAAGCTCACTTGGCGCGATCCCACCGAGATGTCGCTCGTGTCACATACTCATCCAGCCATCTTCACCGGGTTTGTTCCTTCCGGTTACTCGTTGGGGTATCGTGACTCCTCATATTTCCTCAATTGGCCGAGAAGTGCCTGATTTTAGTGAGCCGCCTGATCAAGGCCGGCCATCACGAGGATAGGACTTTTCACTTCCCAGTGTTGACACCTCGCACCTCGAAATGTGCCTCGTCTTAACGATGTGCCTGTGTTAGCGCCACCATCGTAAGGGTAGGATTTTCACTTTCGGGGTGGAGTTTTTATCTTGCCTGGGGTCTTGCCTCGTCTTAGTGATCAACCGCCTATGTGAGCACGGGTTGTCACAAGGGTAGGATTTGCACTCCCAGGGGAGTCGGGGCGTGCCTCGTCTCGGTATACCGTCTATGTGAGCACGGGTATCCCAGGATAGGAATTTTCACTCCCGACAATGCTGGAGTGTGTCTCATTTTAGTGAGCCGTCTGATCAAGGCCGACCTCACAAGGGTAGAATTTTCACTTCCATCACCATATATTTCTAGGGTCGCCGGGGCATGCCTCGTCTTGGTGTCCCGTCTGTGTTAGCCCGGTCTGCCACAAGGTTAGGACTTTTCACTCCCGACACCCTTTCTTCTGTTATCTGCACACCACAGACAACCAACAAAGAACAAGAGGTATCTCCAAAATAGTTGTTAGAGCATGCGCCACAGCATGTCAAATTCTAGAATGATATAATTTCAAGCGAGCAATATTCCAAGAGTTAGGTAAGGGGGTACCGTCAAGTGTTTCCAGGTGATATGCCCCCTTCCCGATAACGCGGGTGACAAGGTATGGGCCCTCCCAATTCGAGATAAGTTTCCACATCCGTTGGCCCGCCGCTCGCTTATCCCTGAGCACCAAGTCTCCTGCTTTGAGCAGCCGCTCCTTAACATGTCTATTGTGATACCGCGCCATTTTCCTTTTATAGTGCATTATTTTCAGGAGGGCTTCCTCATGTAGCTCAGGTAACGCGTCAAGGTTAGCTCGTAACCTTTCTTCGTTTAGCTCCTCCTTGAAGTATTCAACCCTTAGGCTTAGGGTGCCGATTTCCACAGGCGTGACAGCTTCGGTGCCAAAGGCCATCACAAAGGGTGTTTCCCCTGTGCTAGTTTTAACAGTCATGCGGTAGGCCCATATTACGTAAGGTAGCTCATCTGGCCATTTCTTTTTTGAGCCCTCCAGATTTTTCTTAATGCCACTCAGGATGCTTCGGTTGGTCATCTCTGCCTGGCCGTTAGTCTGGGGATGCGCCATAGAGGAAAACCTTTGTTCGATCTAGAATTCCTCACACTGTTCCTTGAAGAAGTGGCTGGTAAATTGCGTCCCGTTATCACTGACCAACACACGAGGTACCTCGAAGCGCATGATAACTTGGTGCTTAAAAAAGTGCCATACTTTCTCCGCTTCTGCCCATTTTGTGAAGTAGTCCACAGCCACGATTACAAATTTCAGTTGGGATCTCGCCTTAGGAAAAGGGCCTAGAATGTCAATTCCCCACTTGGCAAAAGGGCAGGGAGCCACGATCTGAGAGATTTCAGTGGCGGGTCGCCGGGGGATCTTAGCAAATTCTTGGCATTTGTGACATGTTTGCGCAAAGTTGTTGCAATCCCTACGGATGGTGGGTCAGTAAAACCCTGACCGAAACACTTGTGCGGCCATGGTGCCGCTCGATACGTGCATACCACAGATCCCTTCATGAATCTCTCGCAGGGTGTGAAGGCCTTCCTGTTCAGTTATGCATTTTGCCGCTGGGTGGGAGAAATATCTCCGAATTAGTTCCCCGTCGTAGTAGGTGCATCTTGCCGCTTGTTTCAATACTTTTTTTCTTTCTGCATTATCGCTCGGCAACTCGTCATGCTTTAAGCATTTTATCACGGGGATCCTCCAATCCTTTTCAATTTCTTCTACACACAGCGACAACTGCTCCTCCATGAAGGACGACACTGACTTTTCCTCGTAATAAACGTCCTCTGGTATGATTGCCTCCTGATTAGCTGCCGTTTTGGCAAGGTTGTCTGCCTCGGCATTGTCCTCTCGGGGAATATGTTCAAAGGTGACGCGCACGCCACTTTGTTCTATTTCCATCAATTCTCGTTTCACTTTCGTGAGGTATTGCACCATGATAGGTTCTCTGTCTTGGGAGTGTCCCAAGACTTGGTCTATTACTAGCTTGGAGTCACCTCATATTTTCAATCGTGGGGCTCCTACTACCGCATCACACTTGGCTTTGGTGAAGATGTTTCTTCCTATTCTGAGCCCGGCTAATAACGCTTCATACTCTGCTGCGTTATTAGATAATGGTTGTAAGATTCTGATGGCATGTCGCGCTTGTACATCGTGCGGCCCGATCATGTGAATACCGGCTCCTGCCAGTTCTTGATTTTTAGCGTCATCCACGTAGATAACCCATGAGTCCGCGTAGGCCTCCGAGGGTGGGAGCTTTGTGCTATTCTCTTCCTCTTCTAGCGGCTCCACCGTAGGGTCCCTAGCAAAGGTGCACTCGGTGATGAAATCCGCTAGGACCTGGGCTTTTACAGATGGTCGGGCCTTGTACTGTAATCCATACTGCTCAAGCTCGATTGCCCAAATCAGCATTCTCCCAGAGGACTCTGGTTTCCTGAAGATTCTCTTCAAAGGCTGATCTGTGAGCACAATAACTGGATGGGCTTGGAAGTACCTGTCCATCTTTCGTGTGGACTGTATTAGGGTGAATGCCACCTTCTCGATGTGGGTGTACCGCACCTCAACATCCTTTAACACATGACTGACAAAGAAGACGGGGCGGTGGGCATGATTTTCCTCCCGTACTAGGACAACACTGACTACTTCATCTGCAACACCGAGATATAGGAAAAGGGTGTCGCCTGGTTCGAGTCGTGTTAACACCAGGTCGGACGACAGATAGATTTTCAAGCTTATGAACGCTTCTTCGCATTCTTGCGTCCATCCAAAAGGAGCCTTTCTGCGTATGACTTTAAAGAATGGCAGGCATCTCTCGCCCTGCTTAGAGATAAATCGCCCTAAAGCAATGACATGTCCTGTCAACCTTTGGACCTCTTGGACGGTTCGCGGCGATACCATGTCATGGATGGCCTTAATCTTTGACGGGTTCGGCTGGATGCCCTTCTTGCTTACCACGTACCCCAAAATTTTTCCCGTCTGAAATGCGAATGCACATTTGCGAGGATTTAGTTTCATTTTGTATTTCCTTAATGTGTCAAACACCTCTTGTAGGTCTGCTAAATGGTCACTGAAGCTTCGGCTCTTGACCAATAAGTCATCTACGTAGGCTTCTATGTTTTTCTCGATTTGCCTCTCGAACACTTTGTTCGCCATGCGCTGAAAAGTTGACCCGACATTCTTCAAGCCAAACGGCATCGCTGTGTAACAATAGGTAGCCTTTGGGGTTATGAATGTCATTTTCTCTTCGTCTTCTTTGGCCATGGGAATCTGATGGTATCCAGAGTTGGCGTCCAAAGAACTCAAATATGCATATCCAGCAGTTTGGTCAACTAACTGATCAATCCTGGGAAGCGGATAACAGTCCTTGGGGCAGGCGTCGTTTAAGTCAGTGAAATTAATGTACATGCGCCAGTCTCCGCTAGGCTTCGGAACTAGGACGGGATTGGCCAACCAGGTGGGGTATTGAACCTCTCGAATGAATCCTGCGTCGAGGAGTTTCGTTACCTCCTTGTCAATAGCCATTGTCTTCTCCACGGAGAACGCTCGCCGCTTCTGTTGAACTGGCGTGGAACGGGGATAGACGTTGAGTCGATGTTCTGCTACCTCCCTAGACACGCCAGGCATGTCCGCTGGTTTCCAAGCGAACTCCCCTTTGCACTTGTTCAGCAGTCGGGCTAGTTGTGCACTCTCCTTCGGGGTTAGCTTTTCACTGACCAAAAAACTTACCTCACTATTGCCGTGGACGGGGATGGGCACCATTGTGTCTACCGGTTGAGTGCGCCTTTCATCCCTTGGTTCATAGGGATCTGCCGCCACACACACATACTGGTCACAACTTTTCTGAGTCATGAGCAAGTAGCACTCGGCGGCTAGCTTTTGGTCACCCTTGATTGACACCACTCCTTCCCAAGAGGGATATTTCATCCTGAGGTGTTTTTGAGATATCACTGCCCCGAAGCGATTGAGAAATGGCCACCCTAGAATGGCGTTATACGGTAGAATGAGATCTACGACCAAGAACAATAACTCTTCTGATCGCTTGGACGTGTCTTCTCTAAAGTATACGGGTAGCACTATGACTCCAGTTACAGGTATAGGAACACCATCCACTCCAATGATTGGCTTCTTACAGGGTGCTAATTCACTGATAGGGCGCTTCATGAGGTTATATGCTTCCAGTGAAAATAGATTTACCGCGCTGCCGTTGTCAATGAGGGTTCTTCGAATCCCGTGGTTTCCAATGACGGGTGTGACTACCAACGCATCGTTGTGAGGGAAAATGACACCCCTCTCATCTTCTTCTGAGAAGGATAGCATCATCCTGTCTAGCACGTCTATCGCTTCTTTTTTTGCGGGCTGGTTTTCTTGTTTTCGCTTCTCTCCTGCAGCGGGTGTCGCTTGAGTGAGCTCGTCGAGATATGATGTGCCACCGGCAATGATGTTGATAATGGGGATGTCCTCTTCATGAATTGTTAACGTTTCTTTCCCCCTTCCACCAGAAATCCCGCTGCTTCCAGGGGGAGGAGGCAGTTGTTGGTCGCCCAACGCCCCTCGTGGGGGGTTGCCTCTGGCTTCTTCTCTTACTCTGGTGGTAAATTCTTTGAGGTAACCCTCTTCCAATAAACATTCTATCGCTAGTTTCAATTCTCTACATACATCTGTGGAATGCCCTCTGGCCTTATGGAATTTGCAGAAAGCGTTTTCTCTTCCTCCCATGATCACTCCCGATTTTACAAGGGCTGGATAGCGGATTGGCAGGTTCCACTGCTGAATAATTGCTAAGATCTCCGCCCGTGGGAGTATAAGGGAAGGAAGGTCGGGGTCATAGATTTGACCCTTAGGTGGGTCTACTTGTTGATGCGCGTTCGAGCCACCGGTTCTTCTCTAGAAAAGTTACCTTTCTGTCGATTTGACGCCTTGAGGATGTAATCTTTCCGTTGGGCGTATTCGTCGCCCGGGTGGGTGTCGTGGGTCATACCGGCCTGAGTGGCAGGGACGGGGGGCGCATTCTAAGGCATATTTCGCATTCTATCTCTATATTCCTCCTCTTCCATTCTTGCGTAGTTGTGAGCCTTCAGCCTTAATGCATCTAAGGTTGCCGGCGGGTCCACCATTAGTGTGTCTCTTAACTTTCCGTAGCACAGTTTCGCTTCAAGGCTTCAATGGCAAAATCAATAGTAATACCTGGTGTTAGCGACATTTCCGTGTCGAAACGACCGAGATTGCCTTTTAAGGATTCTTCTGGTTTCCTGCGTATGTCAAACAAGGTTGCGGCAGACTTCCGAATGGGGATGGCCGTGCTGAAGAGACTCTTAAACTTAGCCTCCAATTGCAAGAAATTATCAATCGATCGAGTGGGGAGTCCTTCAAACCAGAGGCGAGCTACCCCTGACAATGTCATAATGAATATTTGACACAACGCTGCGTCATTGTGCGTCTGGAATTGTACGAAATCTTTCACCTTGTTGAGGTGGGAGATGGGATCTTTAGTGCCGGCGTACGACTCTGTGGAGAGCTTGACGTGTCGGCTGACCCTATGACGTCTTATACGGTGGCTGAAAGGATGACCTGAAGTGTCATATAGGATCTCACGATCATGACGAGGCGGAGAAATTTCCAAGTGTCGTCTGTGCCCTCGAGGCTCCGGGGTATACTGTTGCCTTAGGGATCGGCTGCGACTCCTGGGTGAACGGGTTCGATGTCTTCTACTGCTCGATCTTTTGCTCCGCTCTAGGGAGACCTCTCTGTCGGCCCCTTCTCTCCTGCCGTCCCAACGCTCCCAATAGTCACCTTGTTGTCGTTCTACTTGGGAAACAGGGACTCGCGGTATGTAAGGCCTCACTTTTCCCTCGGTGAGTTGTACAAAGCTGAATGGTGTACTTATTGCAGGTGAAGTTAGAGGAACGCTCACCTGCCGTCGAGGCGATACCGGTCGTTCGGTGACGATAGATGGGGTGAAAACAATCTGAGAAGGCACACCCGATCCAGGGGCGCTAGAAGTAAAGCCTGCGGCTAACTCAGTCAAGTAATCTAGCTGGGCACGGAGGGCTAAGATTGAACTTGCCAAAGGATCGTTAGCACTGCCCATTCCGGAACCCGTAGGAGGGGGAGTGGAGTGACTAGGTCCGACCATTTGAGAAAGCGGGGTGCCCGTTTGGGAAAACGGGCGGCTCCTGTCAGTCCATAAAGGAAGTCCATCTGTACAGAGAAAGTTCCATGCGATGTGGTGAAGACACCAGACGAAGACGTAGGAAAAATTTCCCTGCGCGCGTGGGTACTGCGAGAATGAGGGGGTGTAGATTCTGAATCTGAGGCCATGATCCTTCGACTCTCAGAAAGAACAGAGCTTGGTTATCAAGGAAGCTCACTTAATTAACCAAGACTCTCAATGAAAGCACCATTTGATAAGAGTCCGAGGTTTGTTGAGTAGGATCGGCCAATGAGGGGCTGGTCGGGAACACTATTCTGGTGTCTTCGTTACCTGCAAAGCGCCGGAGGGGGTCTCCGGCGTAAACGCTCCGATGCTTAAGTCAGTATGAGTGGTGAAAATGGTAGGGGTCCAGCACGTTGTCTTAGGCTTACCCTCTTGTCTGGTAAGATGGGAGTATTTATAGGTAAAGGAAGGATCTTACCGATAGGGGGTAGGCGCTATCTCTGGCAGATGCCGCTTGGGTGCTAAGGAGTGACGTCATGCGATGTGACATCATGCGTGACCTGGGATGGGATGACGCCGTGCAGATGCCGCGTGAGAGCCCCCCCGTTGATGTCAACCATCCCAAGGCCGGCCGCCAGGCTAGGAGCGGTAGGTACAGTGTCATGTCCCCATTGGTATATACAGTGTTCTAGCCTTGTCGTCAGGTGCGATGGTGGAGATGTCGCTAGAGTCATGTCAATGGTTATCACTACTCCACCAAGGCTCCCCGTGACTAGACTTCAAGCGCAAAAAATGGCCGAACAAGCTAAGACAAAAGAGAGGTTGGCTGCCAGGATTGCAGAATTGGAAGAGCAGGTTAGGGTTACTACAGAGAGGGCCGCTTAGGCCGAAAAAGAGCGAGAAGAAGCAGCCACCGAATTCCTACCCGGTTTTGATCCAAGTCAAACGATGGGACCTTCCTCATCCGCCATCACTGGATAGTCAGAACCCCAATCGTTTTCTGTTCCCGGGGGTCAATGGGAATGGACAAGTCCTTTCACTACAACCATCACCACAAACCCATTAGTTAACAGGGGGAGAGAAGCTACTACAACTCTACAACATTCTTTGGTCAACCTTACTCTGGACCCTAGTCAAAATCTGACTCGTCAAGAACCCCAAGGCTTTCGCCCTCCTCACGGCCACTCTACTCAAGTCGTGATTCCCAACCCTACGGGATTTCAGACTCTTTTCATCAATCTAACGCCGCCTCCACTTACTTCAAAACCCCTGTCACCCCTTGGTCCTAACACGGTCGTTGCAGAGGGACCAAATACGGATAGAATGAGCTTACTAGAAGAAAGGCTCAGGGCCATGGAAGGGACGGATCCCTTTGACCGTATGAGTCCGGCCGACATGTGCATGGTCCCTGGAATCATAATGCCTCCAAAATACAAGGTTCATGATTTCGAAAAGTATACAGGGGTCGAGTGCCCAAGGACTCACCTCAAGGCCTATTGCAACAAAATGGCTGAGATGATACACAATGAACCTTTGTTGATCCATCTATTTGGGGAGAGCTTGACCAAGAACGCTTTGACTTGGTACATGAGTCTGGATAGGATCAAAATCAGGACTTGGAGAGATTTATCTGACGCCTTCTTTAAACAATACAAGTTCAATATGGAGGTAGCACCAGACCGTTCTGATCTCTAGAATCTTGAGAAAAAAATAGAAGAATCGGTGAAAACTTATGCTCAGAGGTGGAGAGAACTAGCTTCCAGGATGTCTCCTCCTTTGAATGACAAAGAGCTCTTGTCAATTTTTGTGGACACTTTCAAGGCTCCTTACTACACTTATCTTATCTCAAATCCATCCAGTAGCTTTTCCGACATGGTTCTAGTGGCCGGGAGGGTAGAACAGGGAATTAAGTCTGGGAGGATCGCTATTTCCACACCCGAAGTAACACCTAAGAAAGAGCCTATCATAAAGAAAGATGTCAACTTTGCCTCTCACCAGCCTAGCTACAGGCCACCTTCACAATACCCTGCACCATTCCCATCGCCTCCATATAACCCGCCAAACAACCAAAATAACCCAGGTAATCATTGGAACCAGGATCCACTGCTACCTCTTCCCGTTCCTTTGGGAGAAATCTACAAGCGTCTCTTGATAGCCGGGCAGATTGCGCCAATCCCAGCCCAACCTCAACGACCTCCCTACCCAAAGTGGTATGATCCCAACGCGAGATATGAGTACCATACAAGAGTTCAGGGCCACGCAGTAGATAACTGCAGTGCTTTTAAAGCAAAGATTGGTCATTTGCTTAGGAGCGGCTGGATATCTTTTGAAGGGTTAGCCCCAGGACCTAACGCAAACACCAACCCTCCTCCTATCAACTTCTGAATGATCCTCCCTGGTGGCCTCTACTGCATGTATCAAGAGAAGTTTGCTTCTCTTCTTTTGCTTCTATTTTAAACTCTTGTACAATCCTTGTGCAGTCCTTTCAAGGGGTAACTTTTGATGTAAATAAAGCTTCACTTGATGAAAGTCCACACTACCCCTATAGGGTAAACAATAGCTCCTAAAAAATAAGCTATTCCCCACCCTTTAGAAAATTCGTATGGTGATTTAAACCCCACCTTTCAAAAATCATGTGGCGGTTTAAAATCCACCCATTTCAAAAAAATCGTGTGGTGGTTTAAACCCCACCCTTCAGAAAATTCGTGTGGCGGTTTAAACTCCACCTTTCAAAAAACATGTGGCAGTTTAAACCACACCTTTCAAAAAATCATGTGGCGGTTTAAACCCCACCCTTCAAAAAAAACATGTGGCGGTTTAAACCCCACCTTTCAAAAATCGTGTGTTGGTTTAAACCCCACCCTTTAGAAAATTCGTGTGGCGGTTCAAACCCCACCTCTCAAAACAATCGGGTGGCGGTTCAAATACCCCACCTTTCAAAAGATTGTGCAGCAGTTAAAGCCCCACGTTTCATTCTTGTGCGACAGCTCAAACCCCCACCTTTCGTCAAAAAAAAATTTGTGTGGCAGTTTACACTTCCACTTTTCGCCAAAAATGTAAATGAGGCTTATAAACCCGGGGGCAAGCGAGTGAAGCGACGGCCAAAAGAAGGCGATGAAAAATATCAAAGCTAATTTTTCAGGGAAGTTCATTCTCCTTTAGTCTAAGCCTTTTACAGTCTTTGTACAGTCATTTTTTAATTGGGGGCAATTTTGAACTTTATCCCCTAAAATTGTTAAAATCTTTTCAAATTTCATAGTTGTAAAATTATTTCTACTTTGATTAAAAAAGAAGAAAAATAAAAGGGAAAAATCCACACTACCCTCAAATTTTCAAAACCTCCGTAAATTGAGCATGTTTATCATTTTATCATGTCACAGATAACATGTGCGTTCATTAGAAATTATATTACATACATGGTCTTGTCTGTTAACTCTTATGTCCATGGCATGTTTAGGCATAAGCAGTTACAAACATATCCCTGTGAGTATTCGTTCATGAGTGTAAATACTAGGCTAAGTGCTAGTTAGATTTGCATAATATCCAGGGTACATGAACCATCAGACATGGGATAACAATAAGATGACATTGGACTTTGCTTTGCTCTTCTTCCACATTTTTCATTTTTAACTTTTTTGCCCTCAAAACACATACTTTGTACACCATATACAACTCTATCAAACACTTCAAAGCCTTCTTCTAAACTCCTCACAAATGGGTAAGTGCTCGACGGAATTGGCCGACTAAGCGCAAGAAGCATGTTAAGATTCATTTCAACGAATTAGCAGGACGAAAAGGAAACCCTCAAAGGTTGACAGTCCGCGTTAACACACAGAGAAGCGGCAAATAAAATCCAAGGCCGCTACCCAAAAGCCCTCTATCTTCACCGAACCAAGTGAGTAGTGCTCGATTGGGACCGTTAAAATAGGAGCTGAAAATATACATCTAACAAAGGAATGGCAAGAAAGCCCTTAGGGGATCGCTGACAAATCAATGTCAGAAGAAGACCGAAATAAATCAAGACTTAGAGGCTTCTGCCAGGGACAGAGAGGATGATAAGACCAAACAAGAGATTGTACTTGCTTTGCTTGAAAAAAAAACTGTAAACATCAACAGCAAAATGATCTCAAAAGGAAAGGAGATCATTCCCGGTAAATATCACAGAACTTGGGCACGGTGCCCTCAAAACAATCCAGAAGGAACATCTCGAGCAAAGGTTCGAGAATTTGTGCACTTTGCTCTCACCACGATCAAATCGTCAAGTATCGTTCACCGCAATTTGTCCTCAAAAAAAAAACCTATCAAACATCAACTGCAAAATGATCTCAAAAGGAAAGGAGATCATTCCCTGCAAATATCACAGAACGTGGGCATGTCTTCAAAATAATTCAGAAGGAACATCTCGAGCAAAGGTTCGAGAATTTGTCCACTTTGCTCTCACCACGATCAGAAGAAGACCGAAATAAATCAAGACTTGGAGGCTTCTGCCAAAGACAGAGAGGATGATAAGACCAAACAAGAGATTGTACTTGCTTTGCTTGAAAAAAAAACTGTAAACATCAACAGCAAAATGATCTCAAAAGGAAAGGAGATCATTCCCGACAAATATCACAGAACTTGGGCACGGTGCCCTCAAAACAATCCAGAAGGAATATCTCGAGCAAAGGTTCAAGAATTTGTGCACTTTGCTCTCACCACGATCAAATCATCAAGCATCGTTCACCGCAATTTGTCCTCATCACAATCAGTCGTCGAGCACAAACTCATTAAAACCTTTCACGAAAAAAAAACACAACACTTTTCCTTTCTTCTACAAATTCCTCCTTTCTTTCTCCCTCGCAAAGTCCTTTCGATTATTAGCAGGCCCATACAGGTGCATTTTCATTTGAAGTTTATTCACTCGAATTGACATTGCAAATCTGATTTTGTGCTATGTTTGTTGCATTTTTAGGAGTGTAAACACAACCCTGTTTCTGAGCGCGAGCGAAAACACTAATATCTAGTGAGAATCTCTTATATTTACATGTCATAGGAAAGTCCTGTTCTTGAGGTCGTTATTTCCTGAAGAAGACGCAGGCGTTATCTAGACTTGTATCAATCATGTTCATATAACGAATACTGAACGAACATTTTTCAAAGAATACTTGATTTGATTTTCTCTTAAAACAAAGAGGTCATTTTTGTTCCAACAAAAGACTTGGGGGCAAGCCGAGGTTTAAATGTAGGAATACACATTGTTTCTCATATTATCACTGCTCTCTCTTTTTCCATCTGTTGCTGCTTTCATGTTTGTTTTTCTCCTATTCGCAGGATACAAATACGGTTCGATGGAATCACGCCACAAATTGGGTCTTCAATAAAGAAATCATTGTAATGCCCTCGTCTTGGATTTTCGTCAAAATCCAATCAACTTTGAATGGAGTACGTTACCACTCCCCAAACAACTTCGTGCAGCGGAATCACGCACCCTCACGGTCAAATCAAACCAATGCGATGGCTTTCAATCACTCACCAATGCGGGGGCTTCCAACCACTCACGAAAGCGGTGGCTTTCAACCACTCACCTAAGCGGTGGCTTCCAACCACTCACCTAAGCGGTGGCTTCCAACCACTCACCAATGTGGTGGCTTTTAACCACTCACCTATGCGGTGGCTTCCAACCACTCACCAATGCGGTGGCTTCCCACCACTCACCAATGCGGTGGCTTCCAACCACTCACCAATCTATCCAAATGCGGTGGCTTTCAACCACTCTCTCCAGCTCAAACCAATGCGGTGGCTTCCAACCACTCACCAATGCGGTGGCTTTCAACCACTCACCCATATATTAAATGCGGTGTCTTTCAACCACTCTCCAACTCAGTTCAGGCGATGGGTTCAAACCGCCCTTCATTTCAGTTCGCAAGGTAAGTCCGAGGTAAGACCCGCATTCCCTTTATATCATTTAAATTCTGGCATTTATCTCCTCCTTGAGCGACTACTTTTCTGCATAATCTCCTCCTTGAGCGACTACTTTCTTGTCTATCTAAATACTCCTCCTTGAGTGACTACTTTTCTGCATATCTAAATACTCCTCCTTGAGCGACTACTTTTTCGCATAATATTAATACTCCTCCTTGAGCGACATCATTTACATTTCTGCAATACATTTCCAAAACTGTGGTAGTACTTGGGGCAACCATCTTTACTACTGATCAAAAATCTCAGTTACACTGTATTTTTTTATCAGACAGTAAAGAGGGGGAAACTGTTGCTACTCAATTTTTGACTTACGTCACAACGTTTTTCGTATTTTTATTGCTTGTCACGTTTAAAAACCCGTTTACGATAAATTTCAATAGATTCTTTGATCGTGGGCTATTTATTTAATATTTCGCTTCATTTTGCGTTATTTTAGTTTTTCACCTTTTTTACGTCACTCGAACTACTATCAAGCTCCGAACGAACATTTTCGACACTTTGACAAAATAATTGTGTTTAGAGAGTTGAGCTCATATTTTCGTTCGCATCATCTTGATCGACATATTTTTCTCATTAACGTAGTTACTTTCGTTCAAATTTCTCATCAATTTCATCGCAACAATTAGATCGAGCCCATAATTAATTAAATAAATTTTTTTCCTTCCTTTTAATCTAGGCCATTGGATTGGTTGACTCTCCCTTAGTCAACCATCCAATAGTCGCGGATTTAAACACAAAACCCATCTCCCTTTTCTTTTCCCGCAAGCCATTTCTCTTCCAAAATTGGTCTGTCACCTTCTAGAGCTTAGCCTCGTCATCGCTTCAAGAAACCAGCCTCGTCACCATGCGCACGTCGCCCTCCCATGTGCTTCCCGATCGTTCTCAGCCAAGCAAAATAAAAGAGCCGCGTCACCCAATTTGCTCACCACGCAAATCAAACCAACCAGCCGCCTATAAATACTTAACGATTCCAACCCTAAAGGGAATGGGTTGACACACCCTCTCATCATCAACACTCATCCAAGCATAAAGCAAAACATCAGTACGTGCCTTAATTCGTTTTGTCCATTTTTCATTTTTCATTGTATTAGTTTCGTTTTAATTATTTCTTGCCCTTGTTTGTAAATCGTTTGTTTGTTTTAATGCCATGATTTAATACTCAATCTTAAGATAATTCGCATGCTCTCAATTTAATGGTTGGCTCACTGTTTTGGTCGAATTAAATTACCCATTTTATGTAAAAGACGCCGCTTGCGTTTATTGACTTTGCTTGATTTAGGCTCACTGTTTTTGTTGAGTTTTAATACCGTGGGTTTAAGGAAATTAGCGGTGAGGTTTTGGTTGAGTTTCGTCGCGTCGTTTGAAGCTTGGGTCTCCGGCCATGATGGCCAGCGACGTGGAGAAGAAGAACAGCGCCACGCTGTTCTAAGGAAGAAGAAGAAGCAGGGTGACGGGCCAATCTCGCCCCCTTCTTTTTAAACGCAGATGGGCCTTGGCTTAGCCAAGCCCATCTGTCCCTTTTTTTTGTTAATTTCAGCATGTAATGGGTCCAGCCCATTAGATTTCGTCAATTGTTCGTTCACTTTATGTTCGTGCATATTTTAATTAATTGTTCGCATGTAATAAATTGTTTACTTTATGCCATGTTTTAATTATCATAAAATTCTCGTATGCAATAAATTGCTTTCTTTATGCCATGATAATTTCGAAAGGAATTATTCGTATGCTCACATGATAACGACTTGTTCATGCCATGTTTAAATTATCGTAAAATTTCTAGTATGCTTGCATGTTATAAATAAACTGATTATTAGTTATGCCATGTTTAAATTGTTAAAAATTGTTCATATGCAGTAAATGAATTTAATTGATTACTTGTTTGCCATGTCTAATTAATTATTTACTCATTTCCCATGTCTAGTTAATTGTTTATTTGTTTGCCTTGAAAAAATTGCGTATTTGTTTATCGTGTTTATTTAATTATTTCCTCGTCAAATTGAATAAATGTTGCATGCGCTCTTTACTATTTATTTATTTTCGAACCATCCCTAATACTCTCGTTTTATAAGGTAGATCAAGATCACGCAACGCAAGTACGCTTTCTAGCCTCTCTTATTTATTCAATGTTTTCCGCAAATATTATTCATATGCATGCTATATAGAAAATGTAAAAAAACTCATATCATAATTGTATGCCTGATATTTGGAATTGTTAGAAAATAAAATCAACGCACATGCTTACATGTTTACATCACTTGCTTTTATGCCATGAAATTAATTCATATACCTTTGATATATGAGCATGGTGGCTTCAAGCCCACACGGTTTATTTGTATTCATTAAATTGGTATCGTGCTAGTTTTGCCATGATAGATCACGTAGTAATTAAATATTAATCATGCATGGCCCAATGATAAAAAAAGGGGGAACGTCCGCTCTAGCATACGAACAAACGGTAACCCCGTCCTTCGGTCCCTTTCGGAAATAACAAAATATGCTAAGATGTAACGTCACCTTTGAGGGCTAACTTGCGTGCTAAAATATTTCCAAACACCTTTTTAACCGGTAACCTTTTTAAGGATGTGACTCGGATGCCTAACACCTTCCCGAGTCCATAATACGACCTCGAATCTTCGTTCTTTAGTTTAGACCATATGTGCCTTAGTTTTTATTTTATTATGCCATGACGCTTAGGTTCCCTAAACCTTAGAAAATAGGGTGGCGACTTCATTGCATTATGCGAAGCATCCATCTATGCTTAGCATCCATCCCAAACCTAAACTCGTTTCCAACGAAAAAAAGGGGTGCGACAGAAGTCTTCCGTATATATTCGTATGCATGATTATTTAAAATCGTTAGCATTTAAATTAAATTGTTTGCATGATAAATAACTTGTGTAATTGCTCGCTTTAATTATTTGGCCGATGATGATAGAGGGCGTCCGCTTTAGTAAAAATTAAACGGTTAATTCTGTTAAAAATCAGTTCCGACCAATGTAAATACTAAAGCGGCGATTCCTCTGAGGGCCCAATTACTCATCTTTCAAAAATATTTTTTAAACATCTCTGTTTTTACTGTTAACCTTTTTTAGGTGAGACTCGGGTGCCTAACACCTTCCTGAGTCCATAAATCGACCCCGAATCGTTGTTCTCGGGTTTAGACCCTTTCTTTTTGTGCCTTAGTTTTTTATTTTATTTTCTTCCTTTTCCAGACATTAGGTTTCCCTAAACTTTAGAAATAAATAGGGTGGCGACTTCATTGCATTATGTGAGACATCCATTTTTTGTCTCTCATTGTCTGAACCACTCGCGAAAGGGGGGTGCGACAAAAATATACTGATATGTGAAACAAACATCATAGACTTAGAGATTTTAACAAATAGGAAAGGTGTTGTTAGGCACCCTACTCGTTTAGGTTTAACATAATGTCAAATTGGTTATATTCATTTCAAGATTTCCATCAAATGGGTTTCGGAAAAAAATTCGAGAAAATAATGAATATAAAATAGCATCAATGATTAGAATTTACAAGTCAGAAGAAAGAAGACGTCAAGTTGAGTTGAAATAGATGAAGAGAGGGGACAAAGAAAACGAGAACAATCAAATAAAGTTTAAATAAAACTTGCAACGGCTGAATCAACACATGAATAATGATTTAATCGAAGAGATATTTTAGCAAAGATTGAATGTCAAGAAATGACCAGTGTAAACAATCATCATGAAGAACCTTTTTAAAACTAAGTTTGAAGAGAATTGAGTTTGACAAAAACCAATTAATGGAAGACTCAAATAAAACCAAACAAATTTTGAGTAACTATCAACATCAAATGTTAATAAAGATAAAAGTAAGTCATAACAAAGTTAGTCATACAATAATACATTATTTCCAATTCAAATAATATAATTCGTTAGTGTTTGTGCTTCATATAGTTTGGCGGGCCAAGTCTGACTATTACACTAGTAAAATATATCAAATTGTGAGATAGGAAACATACTAAATTGATTTCATCATGCAAACTGTACAATTATTATATATATTTCGATTCCTAATCCAAAATAACTTTGTCTGCGAAGTAGCAACTTTATATTCCAAAAAAAAAACTGGGTTAAACTCCATGCAAGTCAAATTATCCCACCTCAACATATATAAAACAACATCCTTTGATTGAATACTAAGAATACACATCCATAACAAGCCCTTTAATTTGTTAGGAATCGACCATGTTGTGCAGGACAGGATCAGGATTAGCAGTTAAGCCTAGGTAACAACACCAAGAACAATCACAGATTTGCAGGTGCTGCAGGTAGAAGTAGAACCAATCTAAAGTTCAAATCGGACTTTCCGGTGAGTCGAAGGATGCAAATTATCAGCAAAAGTCCAAGCAACAGTAGAAAGATGTATATATACACTTCATTTCTTCTGCAATATTTTCTCTTTTTTTCCAATTTTTACTATCACCTATCAATGATTAGAATACATATAAAACTGGTGCAGGGGTACAACTATCTACAACAGTGTTGATCCAGGCCCTCCTCTTATTCCTGGTGACCCTTCTCCTGGCTCTTGGTTACTTATGCTTTGTATGGGAACTAAAGTGCACGAAGGAAAAGAGGAGAAATTTAAGTAGGGAAAGGAAAGGAAAGGAGAGGAAGGGACTTTATAGAGAAATTCCCTTGTATGGCTGCATCTTTTATATACAAGGGAAAAGGAAGGAAATTTTAATATTTGTGTATAGCAACATGGATGGAAAGGAAAGGAAATTTAGTTATTTTTACTACTTTACCCTTATTATCAATTCAGATAATCATTAATCCATCAACCTAATAATATTTGTATATAACTTTCTTTATTGATTGAACATTTCAAGTAAACAGGCATGATTGCTCCAAAAACAATCTCAATATAAGTACAATCCTCTCTTTTCTTTCTTTTTGTAATAGGAAAATCAACATATGTGGAAAAAAATGGGTTGCACCCCTCACTCGTGTTTTTATAATTGGATTTTAAACCCATTTGAAGCACCTCCCCTTCTCCTCCTAGTCGTAGATGATTGATCTTTGTTTCGGGAGTCAAAGAAGAACTGAAGCGTTCAATGGTAGTATAACGGATATAATAGTACGATGCTATCATGCTAAGATTAAGTGGATAGAGGTCCATGTCCTCCTCTACAGCAACACATTTACTTACGATTGTCATTCCCATGGTGATCACCAGAAAAAATGCTAGAGTGACCGAAAAGGCAAATGTCAATGTTAAAGAATCTGCAGTCATAAGTTGAGGCAATAAGTCCATACAACCATGAAGTAACTAATTAAATTATTTGTTCGCAGGAAATAAAGCTTCATAATAAGATGGCCTATATAACTAAATGCATAGAAAGCTATTGGAAATGCAAAGATTGGATGGTTGATTTGACTATTGTGAAGGACAATATTGATAAGGGAACTGTAAGGAATCCTGTGGTTGGTATCATCGAAACTTGTTGCTAGCAGATCATAAGAACTCAGGAATGGCATCAGCGGGTAGATCATCGAAACACACCATCTAATAGTAGCATTACCACATAAGAAACACATCAACAATCATCCATAAATGAAGATAAGACAAAACTTAAGGCAACATTCATTTTAATAATCTTTAGCAGATAAAATCTACAAATTGTCTCAAAAGATAACATAGAGCTACAATATCCACTGTTAAAATCCAGCTAACATAATAAAAAGGACAGCAAGAATTAAGAAACCGACTCGAAGCATGAAATTGGGCAATGACTTCAATCTGATGTACCAAACATATGTTTGGTGCATTAAATAATCATTGCGCTCCGATACTGGACATCCAAAAAATTTCCTTACCCTTGCAGCATCTTCCGTGAGAAAGTCATAGGTTTTATAGCTAACATGACCCTCAACTCCAATTCTCAACAGCTCTTTATATACTTCTTCCTCCGAATAAACACGCACCCGTGTTTTTTTTACAATTTTATTTCTCTCATCTGCAATTGAGTTCCCCATTTCAAGTTGTTTAGCAACACTTTCAAGAGCAACTCTCACTTCCGAATAATCCTTTTGAATGGTATTTAGCTTTCGCTTATTTGGAGATGTCACCGAGTGACTTTCTGTATTAACTTCTGGAGTGGGAGTTAGATTTGGAGTCACTGGTTCACTTTCATGTCCATATAAATCATCAAAATTCTCTAGAGAAAATTATTGGCTAGCAACTCCACGATCAATGTCTTCAATATTATTGTTCATTGTCAGAGTATCATCCTTCATTTTTTTTCCCAATGACTTGCTTTCTCCTTCGCAGTCTCAGCATAATCACCTGTTGCTCTATCTTTCGCATAAAGCGAAAGTAACTTATCGTAGTGAAGAATTTCAACATGCATGAACTTCTTTGCATGAGGATGTGCCTGTAAAAGAATAAAATGAGAGGAGACAAATATATTAAACAATTTCCTATAAATGTTATGCTAAAAATGTCATATTAAAATTTAAATATGTATTTTTACCTCGATTAATTTTTCCCAAACTTCAGGCTCTGCATCAAACTTTTTGGTTATAGGACTCCAAGAAAAACCACTTGTATGCTTGAAAATATCATAGAATTGTGTGAAAAAAAAATTTATAGACTTGATGTGATTTTTCACCTTTTCCTTGTCAACTTCAAGAACTCCTGTTTTTTCACGGACTTCTTTAACTACATCATTCAGCCCTTGAGTAGTAAAAACACCATCAATTTTTGCACCATTTCTGTCTTCGTACACAAGAGCGTCAATTAAAACTTCATCCATGAATTTTGTCTACCGCATTAAGTCTCTTTTTCCGACATCCTTCTCTTGTATTGCCATTATGTCTATTGCAAACATGTACAAATATATCAGTATCCATCCTTAGTGGATTTAAAAGGACCAGTTTAGACCTTATAGGGTGACATCGGATCTTCAATGTCCACATGGAATGTTTATTTTTACGTCAGATAGAGCACCCTTATCTAATGGCAGACACATTTTTGCCTTTTATCTTAAAACAAGGAACATATAGCCTTGATGTAATGTCAAGGATGAGGAACTTGAACCAACATATAACAACAGTATGCTCAACTATTCAGCAAAGAACACGCAGCTGGCTGGAGTTAAATAAACATTCATTTTATTGCAAAACAAACCCCCAAACCAAGTTTCCTCAAGTTTTAAAGGCAGGATTGATAGAAATAAGTATGAAATAAAGTTATATTCTCAGCAGGATGTGCACACTTCTCTACTTTGTACAACTACTTGAGGCATCAGAGACATCCAAACCCTAATAAAGCAAACTTACATTGATTGAATATGCTGTTCCAAGAACAAAACTGATGAATAGAGCCCAAAATAATGGACAAGAGTCAACAATCCACCCAAGCCAAAAACTCTGCAAAGAATGAAAATAGTTAGCATTTTCAGTCAACAAGTGCATACGCCAAATACAATGCATATCTGAGGAACACTAACCCCACTGACTGACTTAAGGAGTGAATTTACTTATCAAATGATGCTTGACACTCACATCTCATAAAGTTTACTAGAAAATTTTCGATTACAAGTTCTATTAGCAAGAACAGAGAAAGTATAAGCAAATCACAGAAATAAAAGTAAGTTGGGAAAAATAATTTGTCTGAAGGCACAACTGCAAAAAAAGGTTCCAGAAAAGAGAATAACAACACAATCATTCTCATACTATGCATTAAGTAGCTCCCTGCTGGTTAGGTATAACGTTTGGAATAACCTTTAGTGCCTAAAGGAGAGCATAAGTATATTCATATAGCAAATTAAAACCCTTCAAATTAGATGGCTTAAAATAGTACAAACAATAATGTACAAAGCAAGACATACACTACGATGGTACACCTAGGTAATATGCAAACACAAACTCACCTCTTAGTAATGCAGCAAGGAGTCCGCGCTTGAGGACGAAGAGAGGGGAGGGCGCCGCTGGTGATGGAGGACGGTCGTGGTGATGGTTGAGCTACTGTTTGCTCTTGTTGTATTATTTGTTGTCGTGAAGACCTAAATTTAACAGGGATAATAATGGAATAATTTTTTATTTCCCTTTAATTCCTTCCTTTTTCTCCCACTTGTGGGAGGAAATTTCTTGTGGGCCCGAAAGGATATTTTTACAATTTGTTTACCCTGTATTTTCTTGCTTGCCCTTTGCTTCCCTTGCACTTTTTTTCCATAAAAATTTCCTTTCCCTTTGATCGGTTGTCGAACCCGTCAAAAATAATAATAAAACCTGCAGTTAAATGCACAATAAATTGTATATAGTGGCAACAAAGTCGAACACAGGGATTAAGGGATTAATACTCAATTCAATTTGATTGACAGAGAAGTCCAAATAAGGTAGTAACAAAAAGGGGGGTTTTTGAATGGTTGTTTGTTTGTTTGTTTATTGACTACTTAAAACAGTAATAAAAGAAGACAAAGAAGTTGAGAAATCAATGGAGACAAGGTTCCCAGTAAGAATCTATATCCGGTTGCAATTGTGGTCAGCCGGTCATTGGTGCAAGTATCGTCTACCCTAAGCTGATAGACGCGCTATGGGAACCAGGTGCGCTTAGGTCCCCTACTTACCTTCGTAATAAAAGCTACCCCAAGGTACGCTTATGGGGTAACCTTAACAGTCCGCCGTCCTCCAAGGTACGCTTATGAAGACAACACTCGGCTGCCCATGAAGAGGAGGTAAGACGCGTCTCGGGCGAGACACTCAGTACGCTCGAGGCTCTGCTCGAGCAATCCGTTTAATCCAACTGGAAGAGACCAGGATCCCGATTACCTCCAGAATGGTTATCTTCTTTTACCCTGTAGCTTCGCGTTAGGTATAACCACAAAGTCGATTATAAAACTCTAAGTTAACTACTAGTTGATCAAGCTTGTAATTAATCCTAGGGTTTTTGACAATTAAATATTAAACAAGATAGATATTAGCCTGGAATATGTAAAGCACAGTTTGACCTCACGGCTTCCCTTGCAACCTTCAATCGATTCTTACCAAGAACAAGGAGACTTAGCCGCACATATTAAAAGTAAAAATAAATAAATAAACCAATTGCATAATTATAGAGAAGGAAGAAGAAAGAAAGAAATCCTATTTATTACCGGCCGGAGCAAAGCTCCGGTTTATTGAAAGAAAGAACAAGGATGCCGAAGGCAAAGGGTGGTGCCAAAGTCTAGCGGGAGCGGAAGGAGAAGAAGTAAGAAAACCTAATTACTAAAAGTATTTATAGAACTATTACAAAATAAAACTCCTAATCCGACTGGAATTATATTCCTCATTGATCTTCTACTGAAATTGGGATTCCTGGAGTAATAAATGAGCAGATCCGATATATTCCTTTTCTGCGCTTGTTTCCTTCTCTTGCTAGGACACTGCTGCCTTCTGCGAATGTCCAGCTGCACGGCCTAGCTGCTCAATTCTCCAGAAAATGATAGAAAGCGCTCCTTTTTGTATTTTCCTCTTAATTAGCCCAGATCTGTAAAAAGTGAATAAACACAGCAACATAAGCAACATCATGATCTAAAAAGGCATATAAAAGAGGGAAGAATTATGGACATAAAATGCTCTATCAAACATCCCCACACTACCCAATGCTCGCCCTCAAGCATTTAAAATCAGAAAGCATCACCTTGTCTAGAACACACAGCCTCAATCCACAACACACAGAGTTACTTACGCCACCACTTACGCCTCGACCAAGCAGTACGCCACCCTCCAGCCTAGATGAACTCTGCACTACTCCAAAGGAATATCGAAACCAGAGGAATAGCTTTCCTACATCAGCCTGCTGCAAGCAATCCTCACAAGGTATGGTGTTTATTGCTCACGCTCGGAAACAGAGTTGGGTGTTTACACTCTTCAATGCGAATCATCATGTACAAAACTAAATTTGCAATAGCGACCCGAGTACGGAGAACACATGCATGGGTAATCATATGATCATAGAAACTTTGCAAGGGAAAAACAAGATAAGATGTTTGAAGAAGGGGGTTCAAAAGAAAGAGAAGGAAGGATAGAAGTTTCTTAGCTGGAAAACAAGCAAGTTGGTGAGAAAGCCCCCCTGTTGGCAGTGGCGCGGGCAAGAAAGAGAGCGCTGACGGAGAGTGGGGGTATCATCTTCTGTCGAAAAATGTCGTTGGTCTTCTGATCTTGTAATGCTCTACTCCAGTTCTGATTTGTACTCCTTTTTGCTCAAACGCTTTATTCGGGAAAAAAAAATTTGAGCAATGGGAGCATACATGAAATTCTGGATTGTTGAACTGGAGCAGCAAAATTTTCCTTGGGCACCTGATCTTTCATCTCGTACGTGATATTGATGGCTCGGCCTAGCAGTTGGTCTCCACATTGCTTACTGGAACACTAGACTTGCTTTTGAATATCTAGGCCGAGTCGCCTGGAATCCCCACACTGGAGCTTTTGTCTCCCTTATGCGTTCTATGATTTTTGCCATATTACTGCTTTCAGCATCTCGTTGTAGCAGTTGAATGTTTATAGCTTAATTCTCTGCAACTTTTTATGTTTTCAGCTCCTTAGTCTGCGTTCGGTGTCTCAGTCTAGCAGCTCAATACCCCCATATCGAAGATGTTGATTTTCTCTGTCCCACCTTACCACTGCCGGAGGCATCTCTCACCAGCTAAGAAAAGAAAGGAATGTCTCAAGTAGTCAGAAGGGTGGTAAAATAAAGGGTTGAGCAGCAAGGGCGAGGAGATAAAAAGCAAGAAAAAAGATAACAAAGAAAATGCAAAGTTCCTAATCACATCATCGCTTTCCCATGTCTGATCATGCCTATACCTAGAGGTCTCATGCAAATCCAGCCAGCACACAATCATTGCATCCACTCATCAAGAAAATATGGCATGGAAGCTCAAAAACTCACGGGACAAGATATAATGATTGCAGGCAGCTAGGGCAAAACATAGTTATAAGAGCTAACAGGCAGTATGGTGTGCAAGTGGTTTTGGTGCAGTGGGTGAAGTTTCTGTGTGCAGTGGGCCTACTCTGCGTATTCCATCAAAAGTGAGCTTAAAAACAGGGGTAGTGTAATTAGTTAAAAACCATTTGAGGGAAATTCCAAGTTGGAGCAAAAACATGCATATGCAAGGCAAACAATCATGCAAAACATGCTGAAATGCACTCACAAAACATGTCACAAAAGTATGAAACCCATCCCCACACTAAAGCAAAACACCGTCCTCGGTGTGGAGAAAGGAATCAAACAACCGGAGTTCAAAGCAAAGGGAAAAAGGGGAAAGGAAATTGTTCACCGCGAAATGAAAGTACAAAATTGGCCCGAAGGCGAAGAGAGAAAAGTTTGGGGGAGAGGATCAAGGGCTAGCTGGAGGACGTAGCCTCGAAGCTAGCTCATCAGGTAGGTTCTGGAGAAGGGAGATGACTGTCCGGAGTAGGGCATTCGTCTCAGCCATATCGGCAGCAGGGATGGTAGTAGAACGGTTGTCATCATCAGCTTGCCCGAGACGCTCATCGCTAGGAGGAGGAATGAGGGAGGGAGGAGGTGAAGCTGCAGACAGGTCAGGCCACTCGAATACTCCTCCATTCTGGGCACTCTAAACTCTCTTCGCGCCGCCAGTGTAACCTTTACTGAAACATAAAACACAACCTTTCAAGCGCAAATGGCCCATACCATCGAGGGTACGGGCATCAAGCAATTTGAAACCAACAGGGACAAAAAGGTCACAACTGGACACATCAAGACCATGCTGCTCAACAGCCAAACGTGTAATAAGAGAACCAAGAATAGGATTACGGTTGCAAGTAATAATGGCATGTAGTTCATGAGCAATCCATTAGCCTAAGTTGGCCTTATGGCCGTTATGCATACACCACAGAAAGAATAGTTCCTGGATAGAAAGGGTGCCCGAGGACTGCATCTTGCCCGCAAAGGTGAGGGCAAGGAAACGATGAAGTATACGAAGGGCTGGGTCACGCAGCTCATGGCCTTTAGATTTTCGTGAGGTATACTTGCCATTGGGATTGCCAGTAAGCTCTCTAAAGGCACTGGTGACATCAAACTCAGGTGGGTAGGAAGCGTATGCACCGAGATACCATGGTGCACCTAAATCAGACTCTTTGGCAAAACCAAGCTTGACATTAAATTTATCTATGGACAAGTGCTCCCACACATCCATCAAATGAAAATTAACCACTTTATCAGCCCCTAAATGCATGTTACCCTTCCCTTTCTGCTTAAGCCTAGCGCTATCAAACCAAAAAGATGTAAAGAATTCATGGCTTAATTCTAGGAACGTGGGGTGCACAAGGTCAAACAAGGGAAGCCAACCAATATTGTCAATCAATACATTCACCCTAATAGCTATACCCATCTTTTCACAAAATTCAGCATCAAGTTGAGCACAAGGGGAAACGAGCATACCATGCAAAGCTAACAACCTATCATTGTTGGGCTTATCAAGGAAGTCCAGCCAACCATGAAGATGAGCAAGGTCAGGTGTTACCTAGGCTAAGGGCACGACTGTGCCTACTCTAGCGTGGACAGAACGAGCAGCAGGCGTAGGCATTGCCGTCTTGGTCGAGCTGTTAGTGGTGCGAGCTGATTTTCTTAGCTTCGATGAGGCAGCTGGTGTAGCGGGGGCCTTGCGCTTTGGGCGGATGGAGTATGGTTCCTCGATATCCATGGAGGTGTCCTCCGTGGTCTCAGTGGTGGCCGGGGGCACAAAAGCTTCATCTTCGGAGTCGTCATTGTCGTTCAGGGGGACCAAAAGCGTCACCTTCTTTTGCTTGCCCTCAGTGTAGCAGACTGGCTCGATCAATCGGCCGCGAGAGGTCATGCCACGGCCCATAGGCAGTCCGCTAGGTCCCGGGACTGATCTAGTGACTTAGACATCAGCCTCGGACGTCGGAGTGGTTGTGGCGCTCTGGGCGGTTGTCGTAGAAGGCGGGTCAGTGGGGGTGTTCTCAGCATTATCCTCCGATTCATCATCGGAGTCGTCTTCCTTGGAACCCTCTTCGGATTCCTCGTTGTCTTCCCCAGATTCCTCCTCGGCTGAGGACTCTCCCGACCCAGCTGCTGCAGGAATAGTATCAACGACCGTCGTGCCGGAGGCACTCGGCGGCGCTGTCGTAGACGGAGCCTCCTAGTCGGTGGTATCAGTTGCAATGGAGTCCTCGGACTCGCCTGAGTCCGACTCATATTCGCCGGATGAAGACTCGTCTTCGACCGGATGAGCTTTCGGGGGGGTTACGATGGTGGCAGGAATGGGGGTAGGTTTCAGTGGTGGAGGAGTGGGTTTTGAAGGTGAGGTGAGAAGAGGCTTGGCCGCTGGGGTCTTAGCGACCTTTGGGGTGGGTGGTGGGTTTTTGGTTGTGGACGTGGTGGGTACTACGGTGGTGGTCGTGGGAGCAACTGGGGTAGTAGCAGCGACGGTGGTGGTCGGCTGCGGTTGCTTTGGGGTGGAGATGGGGGTGGTGCGTGTCTTGGGAGATTTTGTGGTGGTGGGTTTTGTGGGTGGTGTTCCAGTGATGGCAGAGACGTCGGCTGCAACTGGATTCACGGTGGGGGTGGTCGGCGTGACCTGCTCTCGACGGCTAGGAGTAGCATCGGAGCGGCCGGCTTTCTTCTTTGAGCGTGCCATGGAGGAGTTGCAGAGCTTGTGTGGGAAGAGAGAAAGCTGAAAAGTAGGGGAGAAGATGGAAGGAATTTTTTGAAAGTGAAGAGAAAAGGGAATAAAGTGTTCTCCCTTTATGGTCGTGCAGCTGCTAGCCGTTGTCACGTGCGGATGTGGCGGCTGCTGATTGGGGCCCATCAAATCCCAACTGCAACGCTCCTGTCATTATCACAAAATTTCAAAGTTTAAAATCCGAAAATAATGTGATACGGAAAGATAAAAAATAGGAGAAAGTGGGGGGTAAAAGGTGGATTTAATAAAAATAAATTAAAGGGGATATATAATAGATTTAGTGATGGAGAAAATCAAGGGATGGAAAGGGGAATAATTAAAGGAACGGGGTAGGAACGTGGGTTGCCTCCCACAAAGCGCTGTGGTTAGCGTCTCGGCTTAGACGTTGATGATCGAAATCAGATTTGGTCAGTTGGTTCATCCACATTCATCTCCTCAGCGATGAATGGCTTGAACCCCTCGTAAAATGTTTTTAGACGGTGTCCATTGACCTTGAAGGTGACTCTAGTGTCCAAACTTCAAATTTCAACGGCGCCATGATCGTAAACGGCCATGACAACATAAGGGCCTGTCCACTTGGACTTCAATTTTCCTGAAAATAACCTCAAACGAGAGTTATATAGCAAGACTTTCTGTCCGATAGTGAAAGATTTATGAGATAGAAGTTTATCGTGGTAAGCCTTCTTCTTGCCCTTGTAGATGAGGGCATTCTCGTAGGCATCATCACGAAGCTCTTCTAACTCCTGAATTTGCAATTTGCGATGTTGGCTAGCTTCTTCAAGGTTGAAATTGGCCTTCCGAGTGGCCCAAAAGGCTTTATGCTCAACCTCAACGGGTAAATGGCAAGGTTTGCCATAGACAAGCCGGTAAGGTGTCATCCCAATAAGGGTCTTGAACGATGTTCGATATGCCCACAAAGCATCGTCAAGCCTCAGACTCCAGTCCTTACGGGATTGGTTGACGGTTTTTTCTAAAATAGACTTGATCTCACGGTTAGATACCTCGGCCTGTCCGTTAGTTTGTGGATGATAAGCGGTGGAAACACGGTGTGTGACGTCATACTTCTCGAGCAAGTTGTTGATGACTCGTTTGCAGAAATGGGTTCCAGGATCACTGATAAGAGCTCGCGGGGTTCCAAACCTACTAAAAATACGTGAACAAAGAAAGGCTGCAACTACTTTGGAATCATCAGTTCTGGTCGCCTTAGCCTCAAACCATTTAGAAACATAGTCCACCGCGAGGAGGATGTATATGTTGCCAAATGAATTGGGAAAGGGACCCATAAAATCAATGCCCCAAATGTCGAAAATTTCACAAGCAATAATACCTGTGAGCGGCATCTGGTTGCGGGCACCAATATTACCAGTACTCTGGCAGCGCGGGCAAGCCGCACAGAACATGTAGTTGTCCTTGAAAATTGAGGGCCAGTAGAGCCCTGCTTCCAGAACTTTCATGGCTGTCTTTTTAGCTGCAAACTGGCCTCCTTCAGTGCAAGAGTGGCAGAATCTAAGGATGGAAGGGATCTCATCGGTGGTAACGCATCTTCGTATGATTTGGTCTGAGCAGAATTTCCAAAGGTAGGGACTGTCCCACATATAAGACCTAGCTTGTCTTCTGATAACAATCCACCTAACGACAAGGGTATTTCCGTCTCTTATCCCGCATGGAAAGATCGGAACCACTGTTCCTACCTCCACGGTAGGGTCGAGGCTGTCATCTCTCCCGTTAAGAGGCTAACGCTAGGAGAGCTGACATCACGAAGGGGGGGTCCCCACATCCACCTTCTGAACAACCAGAGGTGCCATCCCACCCCAAGGGAAACACACCAACCGTTACCTCGCCTAGGTAACAACCATGTCTCCACACACCGCCCTGACGGTATACCACAACATGGGCAAACCCCTGCCCCTGACGGGACCGGTTGCTCCCTAGCAAACTTACTCGCGCGGAAACGCTTCTTTCATCTATAAATACCTCCCCCACAAAGGAGGAAGGTAAGAACGAATTACTGGCCCAAGCTCTACCAAATTCACTACACATACTGACTTAAGCATCGGAGTGTTTCCGCCGAAGACCCCCTCCGGCGTATTGCAGGTACTGCGGACCGCTGTGGGCACTGATCTAAGAGGACCACTTTCTCCATATATCCTTCGGCAGAAGACAAATTCTTATCAAATTGGTGCTCTCGTTGAGAGTGTTGGTTCTATTAAGTGAGCATCCTTAATAACCATGCTCCTTCCTCCCCGAAGCTAGAAGGGTTATGGCCTCGGAGTCAGATCCCGCGCTGTCCCAATCCTCCAGCATCCCCTACAACACCCGCCGATGACGTTTTGCTTTCGCTACCTCTGATATCTCTACTCCAGTGCAAGATGTCACTGCGGGAGAATCAGATCTTCCTCCTGGGCAGAGTACGGAAGAAATTACATTCCAGATTTGTTCCCCCTTTTCCCAACCAGTCATTCTACCCCCCAAGCAAGTAGATCCGCGATAGGTGAAGCAAACAACCCTTTCGCAAGCTCAATAGCAGCTCTCCAAGCTCAATTGGATTAGTTGACAGAGATGGCTGCTGGATTTACTCCTCATGCCTCGAGACCTGGTGTGTCCTCCCGAATAGTTTTCACCCCGTCCATTGTCAACGAACGACCAATATCGCCCCGACGATCTAGGGGACTCCCGTCCTCCTTACCTTTTTCCTCGGCCCCCATAAATGTCCCGCCGCTCACGCGAGGACCTGTTGAATATTCTGGACAATACAGGGGGGAAATCCCTATCCCTGAGGTAGCCCGCCGACATGATGAGCACAGAGAACACTGGGATGATCTGCGATGGGAGATATTCCGAGAGCAATCTCCTAGATACAGTGAGAGATCTAGTAACAGAGGTCGACGAGCTCGAACTCCAAGAAGTCGTAGCCGATCTCCCAGGCGGCATCAAGAATATGACCCACAGAATCCCAGATATGATGTTGAAATTCCACACCCGCATCAGCCTCGTGGGGTCCCTGATATTAACGCTGGCCATCCGTTCATTTACCGTGTCAGGCACCACAGGGTCCATCGGCATGTGAAACTCCCTACAGAATCATATGATGGCACGAAAGATCCCATTTCTCACCTCAATAAGGTGAAAGACTTTGTGCAATTCCAAACCCGCAGTGATGCTGCATTATGTCAGATCTTCGTGATGACGCTGTCAGGAGTGGCACGTCTTTGGTTTGAGGGACTCCCGACCGGGTCTATTGATAATTTTTCTCAACTGGAAGAAAAATTCAAAAGTCGGTTTAGCACGGCTATTCCTATCAGGAAGTCAGCAGCTGCACTATTCGATATTCATCGAAGACCGCAGGAATCATTGAACGACTTTTTAGGTCGATTTGATCTTGAAATGTCCCTAACGCCAGGGGTCACTATTGATTTTGCGGTTGAGGCCCTGAAACGCAATTGTCGATACGGGAAATTGAGAGACACGTTAACGGTGGACCCGCCGCTAACCCTGGATGCGTTGAGGCTAAAAGCGCATAATTATGCGAGGATGGAAGAGGAGGAAAATAGGGAATGGATCCGAAACATGCCAACGGACCCATACTTGGCCCTTAATGCCCCGCATAGCAGCGCCCCTGACACGCGACCCACTGAGGATCATGGACAACGAAAAGAGCATACTGTTAAGGCCTCTAACCGGCAGAGAGGCAATTTCTCGAAAGGAAGACCCGGAGGGTCCCCCACTCGGAAACAAACAGATCCGCCAAAGGGCCGGATATATGATCCTGACCTTCCATCTCTTATACTCCCAAGGGCTGAAATCCTAGCGATAGTCCAACAGCGAAATCTGCCCATTAGATATCCAGCTCCTGTGAAGCCAGGAGTGATCATGGGAGGAAGGGAAAACGCGTATTGCAAGTTCCACAAGGTCAAGGGACATTCGACAGATGTATGCAAAGAACTGAAATTGGCCATAAAGCGATTGGTCGAAGAGGGCTACCTCGGAGAATTTTCCACCAAGGCAAGAGAAGATGCCAGGAACAACCCAACTGGAATGACAACTGATCAGAGGCAAACGCCTTCACACGCCACGGGGGCTAACGCAATTCCCCTTGGACAAAATAGAGAAGCTCTCGTTGTTCATAGCGATCAGATGCCTATGATTAATATCATCGCCGGGGGAACACCCTACTTCGAGGAGGTCATACCACAAACGCCCAATCCGGGAGAAAAGCGCAAGCGAGAGAACGCGCAGGTAAAAAATTGAGGCGATCAGTGCCTTAGACAGAATGATATTGTCCTTCTCAGAAGAAGACGAAAAAGGCATTGTTTTCCCGCATAACGACGCGTTGGTAGTAACACCCGTCATTGGAAGTCACGGGGTGAGAAGAACCCTTGTTGACAACGGGAGCGCAGTAAATCTATTTTCGTTGGAAGCATACAATTTGATGAAACGCCCTGACGGCGAGCTAGCGCCATGCATGAGGCCAATTGTTGGGATTGATGGGGTACCGATTCCGGTAGCCGGAATAACATCCTTGCTAGTGTACTTTCGAGAAGACACCTCCAAGCGATCTGAAGAGCTATTATTCCTGGTCGTGGACTTAACGTTACCATATAACGCCATACTGGGGCGACCGTTCCTCAATCGTTTCAGGGCAGCAATATCCCAAAAACACCTGCGGATGAAATACCCCTCGTGGAACGGCGTGGTCTCAATCAAAGGAGACCAGAAACTGGCAGCTAAGTGTTATTCGCTTATGACTCAAAGGAGTTGTGACCGCTACGTTTGCGTGGCAGATGATCCCTTCGATGATAAAGACGAGAAGCGTACTCAACCGCTCGATCAAATGATGTCAATACCTGTCGGAGAGGGCAGTGAAGCGAACCTCTTGATCAGTGAGAAACTAAGCCCCGAAGAGAATGTGCAATTAGCTCGACTGTTAAGAAAATGTAAAGGGGAATTCGCATTGAAACCGGCAGACATGCCAGGAATCTCGCGAGAGGTCGCAGAACACCGGTTAAACGTTAGCCTCGACACTAAGCCCGTCCAACAAAAACGACGCGCCTTCTCACCAGAAAAGATAGCGGCCATCGAGAAAGAGCTACTAAAGCTCACAGATGCAGGCTTCATCCGAGAAGTCCAATACCCAACCTGGCTGGCTAACCCTGTGTTAGTCCCTAAGCCTAACGACGATTGGCGCATGTGCATCGATTTCACTGACTTGAACAGCGTCTGCCCCAAAGATTGTTATCCCCTTCCCCAAATCGACTAGTTGGTCAACCAAACTGCTGGGTACGCCTACCTGAGCTCCTTAGATGCTAACTCTGGGTATCACCAAATCCCTATGGCCATAGAAGATGAAGAAAAAACTACCTTCATCACCCCTAGGGCTACATATTGCTACACCGCAATGCCGTTTGGGCTGAAGAACGCCGGGGCAACATTCCAGCGCATGGCGAATAAGGTTTTCGAAAAGCAAATCGGGAAAAATATAGAGGTTTACGTGGACGATATCCTGATTAAAAGTCGAAGCTTCAAAAACCACCTTGCTGATTTGCAAGAAGTTTTCAATGTGATGAAAAAGTACAAAATGAAACTGAATCCACGAAAGTGTATGTTCGTATTCCAAACGGGTAAATTCTTGGGCTACGTGGTCAGCCGGAAGGGTATCCAACCCAACCCCTCAAAGATAAAGGTCATTCAAGACATGATATCCCCTCGGACCGTCAAAGACATACAGAAGCTCACTCGCCGAATCATCGCGTTAGGACGGTTCATATCTAAGCAAGGCGAGAGATGCTTGCCTTTTTTCAAGGTCATTCGAAACAAGGCCCCATTCGGGTGGACAGAGGAATGCGAAAATGCATTTGCAAGGCTGAAAGCTTACTTGTCATCCGATCTAGTGCTAACGAGGCCTGAGTCCGGTGATGAGCTATATCTATACTTGGGAATAGCCGACGAGGTAGTCAGCGCCGTCCTTGTGCGAAGCGAAGGGCATGTACACCGCCCTGTATTTTTTGTGAGTCACATATTGAAAGATGCTGAGCTGCGATACGCTCGCATCGAGAAGATAGCGCTTGCCCTAGTACAGGCAACACGAAAGATGGACCGATACTTCCAAGCCCACCCTGTCACTGTGCTCACCGATCAGCCGCTGAGAAAAATCTTTAGAAAGCCTGAGTCTTCAGGGAGGATGTTGATTTGGGCAATCGAGCTTGAACAATATGGGTTGCAGTACAGAGCCAGACCGGCGATTAAAGCCCAAGCGTTAGCAGACTTCATAGCGGAATGCACATTCACCAAAAATGCGTCGGCAGACCCGTCAGAGGAAGAACCAGAAAATTCATGCCTACCGTACCCAGAAACGTTAGCGGACTCATGGGTTATTCATGTGGACGGAGCAAAAAATCAAGAGCTAGCAGGTGCAGGTATTTTCCTGGTGGGACCAGGCGACATGGAATTGCGATACGCCATCAGAATCCTGCAGCCGTTATCCAACAATGCCGCTGAATATGAAGCGCTGCTGGCAGGACTCAGAATTGGAAACAGCTTCTCCGTTGAAGCCTCTACTGTTGCGGAGGAGGAATGCGGCTTGCGCCTAAAAATACGAGGAGACTCTAAATTGATAATGGATCAAGTCCTAGGAAACTCCCAAGCCCGAGAACCCATCATGATTCAATACTTGGCCAAAGTAAAGCGTGAGCTGTCGGAGATGCAGAAAAAAGGCACTCGGGTCACTTTAAACATATCCCCAGAGAAAACAATGAAGAGGCTGATAGCCTCGCCAAGATGGCAGCCAACGTGGAAGCCTTCATACCCAACGAAGTGCACTACGGGGAGTTATCCATACCCTCTTTCATGGAAGAACAAGCATCGCTCTGTGTGGAAGAAATAGAAAGCGACTGGAGAACGCCAGTGATAGAATATCTGAAACATAACAAGCTGCCAGAGGAGAGCACGGAAAGGAGGAAAATCCTGAAACGAGCGGCGCGATGCACATATTACAACGGAGAGTTAGTACGGAGGTGTTTTTCCCATCCTGCCGCTAAGTGCATAACAGAGCAAGAAGGCTTGCATGTGCTACGAGAAATTCACGAAGGGATATGCGGCATGCACATCGCCAGCGATACACTAGCAGCCCAAGTGTTTCGGTCGGGATTCTACTGGCCCACAATACGAGGAGATTGCCATAACTTCGTGAAAACCTGTCAGAAATGTCAGGAATATGCTAGGATTCCTCGAAAACCGGCCGCGCAAATTTCAAAAATAATCGCTCCATGCCCGTTTGCCAAATGGGGCATTGACATTTTAGGCCTGTTTCCAAAGGCTAGATCTCAGTTGAAATTCGTGATCGTGGCGGTAGACTACTTCACAAAATGGGCCGAAGCCGAAGCGTTAGCCACCATCACCACTGAAAAAAATTGGCATTTTTTCAAACACCAAGTCATTATGCGATTCGGGGTGCCACGCATACTGATTAGCGACAATGGAACGCAGTTCACAAGCAAATTCTTCAGGGATCAGTGTGCGGAATTCCAGATCGAACAAAGGTTCTCTTCCGTGGCGCACCCTCAAACCAATGGCCAGGCAGAAGTAACCAACCGCAGCATCCTTAGTGGCATCAAAAGAAACCTGGAAGTATCCAAGAAGAAATGGCCAGATGAACTACCATATGTACTATGGGCCTATCGCATGACTGTCAAGGCCGGCACTAGAGAGACCCCGTTTGCGTTAGCATTCGGAACTGAAGTTGTCACACCGGTTGAGATCGAAACGATGAGCCTTCGGGTGGCTCATTTCAAAGAAGAAAATAATGAGGAAAGGTTACGTGTTAACCTTGACGCTCTACCGGAAACACATGAGGAAACTCTCCTGAAAACTATGCACTACAAAAGAAAAATGGCACAATACCACAACCGGCAAGTGAGAGAGCGATTGCTCAAAGCTGGAGATTTAGTGCTCAGAGATAGACGAGCGGCAGGGCAACGCATGGGAAAACTCAGCCCAAACTGGGATGGACCGTATCGCGTCACCCGTGTCGTGGGAAGAGGAGCTTACCACTTGGAAACGCTCGATGGAATGCCCCTGCAGAACTCTTGGAATATAGCTCGGCTGAAGCTATACCACACCAGGAACTAGCCCATCCTATCTGGTAATATCAATGCTATTCTAACAAGATATATTTTCCTGTGCGTTTGCTGTTGATAAAATGCAGATAGTGAAGAATGACAGGAGTGAAAATCCTATCCTTGTGATGGCTAGTCCTGATCAGACAGCTCACTAAGACCAGGCACGCCCTGGCATGGCTAAGCGTTGGGAGTGAAAATCCTATCCTTGTGGCAACTGTGCTCCCATAGACGGCCCATTAAGAAGAGGCACGACCCCAAACGCTCCCGGGAGTAAAAATCCTATCCTTGTGGCAACCGTGCTCACATAGACGGCCCACTAAGACGAGGCACGCCCCGGTATCCTTGGGAGTGAAAATCCTATCCTTGTGGCAACCGTGCTTCCATAGACGGCCCATTAAGGCGAGGCACGACCCCAAGGAGAGACCAACTCCGTCCTGGAAGTGAAAATCCTATCCTTGTGGTAACCGTGCTCACATAGACGACCCATTAAGACGAGGCACGTTCCAGAGACGCGAGGTTTCAACACTTGGGAGTGAAAATCCTATCCTTGTGATGACCGGTCTTGATCAGACGGCTCACTAAGACGAGGCACGCCCCAAGCCGATCTTCGACATACGAAAAGGAAGGATACCCCAGCTAGTAACTGAGCGGTTGACACCCGGTGAAGCAAAGTTGGAAAGAGATCCATACCGCAACAACACCGTCACGACAGGCCTAGTAAGGCTAGAGTTTGCTCCTTAACAACAAAGGGTGGCGTAAAGCTGAGCGTAACATGTGCAGAGGTAGCACAGCAAACGTTATGGGCGGACAATTTCACAAGCAGTAAGGAGAAACAAGGTAAATGACAAAAGACCAAAGCCGCGGATTAATCAAGAAAAAGTAACATTGTCAATATTACAAAACAAAAGGGGGCGCATCAGCCACAACAGTCAAAAAAGACGTATCAAGAATGATGTCTAAGGAGCAGGTGATGCACCGCCTCCTTCCTGCTGAGCAGATCTCCAGCGATGAAAGCCCTCATCAGTGACGGTAGCGATCCTCTCTTCAAAATACCGACCAAGAAAATCAGCGTCGAGGTTATCTATCCCGTGCTTAAGCATAAAACCGTCAGACATGATGCCCCCGCCTTCTTTCAAATACCAACGGCTCTTCTCAGCAGAAAGAACGAGATCGGCGGACAGCTCAGCGTTCCACTGTCTCTCTCGACGAAGCTCATCCTTCAGCTCTTGCTTAGCAGTTGTTGCCTCCTGAACAGCAACCGCGGCCTCCTGTTTGGCAGCCTCCATCTCTTGCTTAGCAGTTGTTGCCTCCTGAGCAGCAACCGCGGCCTCCTGTTTGGCAGCCTCCGACTCTTGTTTGGCAGCAGCAACTGCATTCACGTAACCCTGATGCTCTGATAGTAGTCTGTTCAGCTCCCCCTGCCCGTTTGCCTCCACTCTTGTGTTTTCTTCATCCATATAATGGAGATGGCAGAGCGAGGAAAATAGCTGGGAGCGAAGAAAGTTTATACGCTCCTGCTGGCTCCTAGCCGCAAAGGCATCTCTCTCTCTTGGAATAGACATTATCTCAGCTGCCAATAAGGAGGTGCATGAGAGGACATAGTCAGGAGGAGCATCCGCCGGAAACTGCAAGTAGTTATCTCGGAAGGAGCGCAGGCTGAACAGGTGAGTAGGCATCAGAGGAGGAGCATAAGTTGAGGCGTGAACCATCAAGCTGGGAGCAGGGCCACCTCTCGCAGCAATCGGAGGAGACACTGGAACAAAAAGTAAGGTGGGAGGAGAAGAGGGTCGACTAATGGTACAGTTAGCGTTAGGGACAGGAAGCCCGTCACCCCCGAGCACTTCGCCATGATGAACCATCAGATTGGAATAAATCGGAGAATCACTCAAAAGCTGAGGACCACCGCCAAAATTGGCACCCTGCGGCTGCTCAACTGGCACACCCCCGAGGACAGCCCCAGAAGGATTGGCAGCAGATGAAGTCGGGCTTTGTTGAAACTCATAACGAGCCTTCTTTTGACGCTCTCGAAGGACGTCTGTCATAGACATGTCGTCTTGAGAGGAAGAATGAGCGGAAACAGTGGCGGTTTCCTGGATAGCACAAAGTATAATGAGAAAGTGGCACGAAGGGAAAAGGAAACCATAAGAAGAGACAAATACGTACTTGAGCACCCGAAGGAGCTAGAGGAATCCCAGAGAGAATCGGGCTAGCAGTTGCCTCTGAAGAGGCAACAGTATGAGAGGAAACGGAAGGCGTAGTACGTGCCTGCCTAGCCCTTTTCTTCCTTACGGCGCGAGTACGAAGAGCCGGTTGGGCAACGTCTGGAGAGGTAGCAGTAATTTCCCCTTCAGCGGTGGTAGCAGTAGCAGCCGCGGCAGCTCGAGCTTCGATTTCGGCTCTCTTCCTTTGCTCTCGTTTCCTCTTCCTTTGGAAATATTCTGGCTCCCAACCGGGTGGAGGAACTGCACAAATATAAAATGTTAGCGTTAGCACTTCTTGGAAGAGCATAAGGAAAGGTCAAACGCTCACCCTTTTTGCACTGCTCTATGTCCAACCCGTTAGCCACTTTACGGGCATCGACGCTGAAGTCTAATTGAAGCAGTGTCTTCAACCAGCCGTCCTCTGGGTCAGAAAGGGGTTTCCGATCACCCCAGGCCCCATCTCTAATTTCCTCGTTAAAGTCGGCCCTCCACATAGGCTCAGGCAGATCAATAATAAAAAATTCTTCTTTCCAGTGGGGAATAGAAGACTCGATGCCCATGAGTTTCCAGGTGAAGGGCTTTAAGGAGTCATCTTCATAACGAGGGGATATCGATATAACCCCCTTGCAGGAATATAACTGGAAGATATCGTGAAGCAATGCCAAGCTGGGAGAAGCAATCCCTTTAAAATGACACAAAGCGGCAAATGCACTAACAACGCAAATCGCGTTGGGGCTCAACTGAGCCGGAGCCAGATCAGAATCGGCCAACAATAATTTCACGAGCGGGTCAAGGGGAAGACAAAACCCATGGTCAAACAACTTGGCATACAGCATTCTACTATTAGCGGGTAAAACGTTGTTCAGGCGAAGAGATTCAGAGGCAGCACGAACGGGATAATCTCGGGGAAATCGACCCTTAGACCCGGCAAGCTTGCGATTAATCAAGGCTAGCGTATAAAGGGAGGGGGGTGTATTATTAATCTTTTCTTCCCCGGCAGACCTCGGAGGATCCCCTTCCTCGGAAGATTTTTTAGCACGGGTCTTAGCCATAATTAACAAAGGAAAAAGAAGGAGGGAAGAAAAAATGTGTTTACCTTCGCAAAAAGAATACCAGCAGTCTCGAACCAGAAAAGAAGAAGCGACGCGGGTGAAATACCTAACAGCGTGCAGAAGAAGAGATTAAAAAAGAAAGAGGAGGTAGGGAAAACATTATATATAACCCTGAAAGGGCACTACCAATTAGCAGCTGACACATGGCGAAGCAGCGCGTCAAAAGGGGAAGCGCGCGCGTGAAGGTATAAATTTTAAAACGAACGCGCGAGAGGAAATAAGTTTAAAACAATGATGAAACGCTTCAGTACTCGCGTCTCCCTAGAAGACGCCTGTTTCGAGCGCCTCTCTGAAGGGACACGTGTCCTCCTCCATCATTACTTTTCAAAATCGCATTAAATGAAGGACTACGACATTTAATGACCTAAAAAATAGCGCTAGCTCCACCAAACGGCACGATGCGGCAATAATAAGAAAGAGAATGAAGAGGCAACGGTAGCATTACAATGAATCAAACGGTGCAATAAGAGTTACATAACGTCAGCGTTATTACAGAAGAATTAATGTCAGACAATCCCCAGCAAAGAATAAAATAAAGCAACGGGAACAGCAACAAAGGAGGGACCAGGAACCCGTCGTGAAACTTAAGGCACCCGTCAAAGGAAAATCACGCGCTACCGTTGCCGTCAGCCCCTCTCCCCATCCGGAGTGGAAGAATCGTTCCCACCTTTGCCAACCTCATCCATTACAACAGAAACGTAATCAGCAATCTGGGCCGGATCAGAAGGATTACCTTTGAAACGGGCTGCAAATCCAGAAACAAAGGCCTCCAAAACCTTCTTCTTTCGCAGCTCTTCCCTTAATGGTGCCCTAGCAGAATCTTCATCTCGGGCCAGCATCTCCTCGCGAAGAAGAAGATTTCTTTCTCTCTAACGATAACTCGGCCTCCAGAACCTCCATTCTCGCTCTCCCGGCAGACTTTTCTCTGTTTAGCTCCTTTTGAGACTCGTCATAAAGACGCGTTAGCAGTCTCGCATGGTCCGCCGACTTATCAAGTTGCACCTTTGAACGCGCATTGCGTTAGAGAAATTTCGTGACTCGCGATCGTGAATCTCGAACAGATAGTTCAGATAGCGGTTATCCAGGGAATCATTCACAACATGTCGAAGACGGGCCGCTGGAGGAAGCTGAAGGAATTTCTCTTTCTCTGACCGAGAGCTCATCATTTCCCCTATCAGGGGCGCGGTAAACTCATCTCTAGAAAAGGGTTGAGGAACCCCGGCAGCGCGAAGACCGTAGAAACAGAACCCTGCCAAGTTCATGCGATAGGCTGGGGCATCGTTAGGACCACCATAGGAAAGATTGATTGGTGGAACTGAATCCTCAGTAAGCACAATCGTGATAGGAGTAAAGAATAGCTCGGGAAGGGCTCTAGGTGACGGCCCAGCCGCTGAGTCCGCAGTAGAAGATGTGGTCGTCACGTCGGGAATACAATGAGAAATCGGGGAATTAGGAACGGCAGCTGTAGGAGGAGGACATGCTGTCGGAGGGATCTCCGCCTCGGTAAAACAAGTGGCGGCTGGCACCCCAATAATTTTCTCTAGCTGGGAAGTCCTTCCCCTAGGAGAAGCGACAGGTGTAGAACCAGTTTCCACATCAACAGAAGACGTCCCGATAGCCTGTTCGCTCGCATCCACTCTGAGCCTTTTCCGATGTAGGGAAGAAGCAATGGAAGAGGCATGACAAAGGTCAAGCTTAGCATCTATATCCTCGTCATCGCTATCGACCAACCTTGTCGCAGTTTGGCTAGATTCCGCCCCCTTGCGACGATCCGGTAGCCAATTCTCCACGAAGCGAGAAGCTCGAGCGGAACCGCCGAACCTTCGCCCTCCTTAGGCAACCGTTTTGGTTCTCCTCCTGGGAGGCTGAGCGCATCCCTGATCGGACCCTCCAGCAGGAGGGGAAGCTAGTAAAGTTTGGAGCGGTACAACATTCAATGGAACGCCGGTATCACCTGGGAACCGAGCGTTAGCATACTCTAAAAAAAAAAAATTAGTATGAAAAGAGGCAGACTCACCCATAACGCACTCCTCTAGAGGCTTGAATAAAGCGAAGTCGCGGATGCGATAGCAGGTGTCCTCGTCTAACAAAGCGTTAGCCTGCTCCAGCTCAGCTCTGGTTAATATCGCGGGATTCTTCCAAATGGGGCCTATGAGCTCCTGATTGAAATTAATACGCCACAAACGAGACGGTAGCTCAAGAGCGAAGAAACTACTCTTCCAGTCAGCCACACCCTTCTCAAAGCCGCGAAACCGCTGCCAGAACGACTGCACGAACGCGTCATCCCATCGAGGAGTGATTTCGATTAAACAATTATGACAACTCATACTAAAGAATTTGCGAAATAAATTGAGAGATGGGGTGAGAATGTTCTTCAACTCGCAAGCGCGAAGAAAAGCATAAACCGCACACCAGGAAGAAGGAGTTATCTGGGCATGATTAAGATTATACTCCCGCAGTAGCGTTAGTACCGATTCATGAACGGGAAAACGGAAACCATAAAGGAACATCTTAAAATAAAGTAGCCTACAAGAACCCCATGCCGGATTATGAAGCCGCATGTAGCTTTCAGGAGCAGAGGGTTCGTGCCTGGGAGGAAAGGTGATACCGTGTTCCTCCATCTCGGCCTTCAGAACCACATCGCAGGTAAAAACACTGGGCGATTGAGCGACCTCTGGATCCATGGGTTTCCAGAGGACCTGGCGAGGCCTATTTCTAACCATAATAAGCCAGCAAAAAGGGAAAATCTGAGAAGAATTAAAGTGGTACCTTAGATGGAAAGATCTACGGGAGAATCAACAGAGGACGGCGGACGGCCGGAAAGTTATTCGGAGAAGAAAGCGAAGGAAGACGAAGGGAAAAATTCAAAGCGGGGGCAAAAAGTTTTGGAAAGAGAAAATGGTCCTTTTTAAAAGATTAAAATGCCACCGCATTAATTAAGCCGCCAATCATGCAAGGACGCGTGGAAAAAGAAGTTGGCCACGTGGAAAGCATTAAAGAACTCGAAGAGAGAAGTTATTTCCCTAAAAGAACGACAGAGCTGACCCAGTCAAAGTAACCGCGAAACGATTGCCTCGGCAAGGCTAACCGCTTGCGTTAGCTGTCAACAAGACCAGCAGGCTAACGGGAAATAATGACAACAGAAAAAGGCAGAAAACATCATCTCATTCATAAAATGCCAACAGGCATATACAACACAAAGGCGTTAATCCTCATCAGCCCAGTCCGCGTTATAGCAGTAATCATAGTCCTCCGGGGATGATGGTAATCCACTGTTGCAGGAAAGGGAATATTCGGCAGGTTTAGGCACAAGCTTTGTCGCGTGGGCTACCATCTTGTCATAACAGGCACGAGAACTCTCCCCAATAGTAGAAGTTGTCGGCCTCGAGTCAGTGCCATGAGTAAGGGCCTCTTTCTCGGAAGGAGGAGGAGGGGCAGACGATGACGTTTCAACACCTTTCGATAGCATCAGGTAGTGGGGCACAAAGCCTGCAAAGAAGGACTCAAAGGTCTGCTTCTTTGCTTTCACTGGCTTCTTGCGACCCTGGCGTCTGGCGAGGCATTTAGTAGATCTCCACGGTGGTGTTAGAAGGGGATCATCCGAATCCGGCGAAGTCGGAGGAGTTAGCAAGGAATCGCGCTCATAAAAATCTGTCATTCTGACCTGCAAAAAAGAAAGAGAAGGAAAAGAGGAAGATGAACAGGGAAAGGGGAAAGCATTTCCCTTAAATAGCTGAGGAAGCACTCCGATCCTCGCGCAGATCCTGAGAAACAATTAAGACGCCTGGGAGAAATAACCGCAATAGCAGAATTCGATCCGGCACAAGCATAACTACTCGATAAATGCGCCAATCAAAAGGCACCAAACAACCACCCAGTCACCTGTTCCTGGAAAACGGCCCTGGAAACAGTTGAGACAGAACATTCATTGAACATAACTACGACAATGGCTATGTCCCGAGGCGGGCTCATTTTCAGTTGGGCTCATAATGAATATCCCAACTAAAGCATCAAGGGATCGAGCGGGAAAAAGAAGATTCGATAACAAGCGGAAGCAACCATTTATTTATGGCCTAAGCGGCCGAAGAAGTCTAGGAATATACAAAAAGCATAAAAGAAAATAACAAGAGGAGGCAAAGGCAGCGGTCAAGCATTAGATCCGGCGTCATCTTCCCCGGGCACAACAGGAACCTCCCTCAAAGCATCAGCAATGGAGGTCAACTCGGCCGAACAGGCCCTCATGCCCTTCAAGCAGCAGGCCAAAAGGTCTTTCCTCTGCTGCAGCATCGAAGCTACCACATCGAGATGAGCAGTAGTGATGGCCAGCTTTGCCAAGATCTCCAGAGGGCTAAAGTCCTCCAAAGATATCCCCAGCTGCTTAGACAAAACAGGAGTCAGAATTCCCTGCAATTCCAGAACGTCCTCGGAGGTCTTACGGATCATCCTCTCCAGGAAACTGATATCGCCCTCAGTAAGGTTCTTCAGGGTCAAAGTCTTAGAGATCAGGAAATTTCTGGTCAGCTCATCCATAGTGAAAGGTGGAAAGAAAGGACGAAAAGGTGTGGAGAAATTCGCATAAAAAGAAGCTTCAATTTATAGCTCCTGGACAAGTATAGTCAGGGTCAGCTCGTTTCTTGACAAAGAGCCGCTCCGGTACGAAGAGAACTCACACAAGAAGAAGAGGCGATAGCCCTTAGTAAACACTCGGGCTCATTTTCAGTTGGGCTTATGATAACAATCCACCTAACGACAAGGGTATTTCCGTCTCTTATCCCGCATGGAAAGATCGGAACCACTGTTCCTACCTCCACGGTAGGGTCGAGGCTGTCATCTCCCCCGTTAAGAGGCTAACGCTAGGAGAGCTGACATCACGAAGGGGGGTCCCCACATCCACCTTCTGAACAACCAGAGGTGTCATCCCACCCCAAGGGAAACGCACCAACCGTTACCTCGCCTGGGTAACAACCATGTCTCCACGCACCGCCCTGACGGTATACCACAACATGGGCAAACCCCTGCCCCTGATGGGACCGGTTGCTCCCTAGCAAACTTACTCACGCGGAAACGCTTCTTTCATCTATAAATACCTCCCCCACAAAGGAGGAAGGTAAGCACGAATTACTGGCCCAAGCTCTGCCAAATTCACTACACATACTGACTTAAGCATCGGAGTGTTTCCGCCGGAGGGGGTCTCCGGCGTATTGCAGGTACTGCGGACCGTTGTGGGCACTGATCTGAGAGGACCACTTTCTCCATATATCCTTCGGCAGAAGACAAATTCTTATCATCTTCTGATGCGTTTCTGTTCCGATGGGGATGAATCTGCGGGAAAGTGACCTGAAGCACAAAAATTAGCAATATCAGTAAACCAAGGGTATTCGACGGCTTGGGCAAGACACAATTGTTCATCAGGGAATGTGTCACGAATAGGAATTAGGGAATCATCCGTCTGAGTGGACAGACGGCTTAGATGATCAGCTATTGAGTTCTCAGTTCCTTTCTTGTCTTTGATCTCGAGATTGAACTCTTGTAGCAAGAGTACCCATCGGATCAACCGAGGCTTAGCGTCCAGCTTGGTCAAGAGGCACCGAAGGGCTGTGTGGTCTGAAAAGACAGTCACCTTCGTCCCCAAAAGATATTGGCGGAATTTATCTAGAGCAAAGACTACGGCGAGAAGTTCTTTCTCGGTAGTCGTGTAGTTCTTTTGGGCTGGGTCCATTAGTTTGGAGGCGTAGTAGATGACATAAACCTCTCAGTCTTTCTTCTGTCCCAACATTGCTCCTAAGGCGTTATTACTCGCATCACACATGATTTCGAACGGAATAGTCCAGTCTGGTGCGCGAATGATGGGGGCCGAGATGAGCTTCTGTTTGAGGAGGTCGAATGCCGCTTTACAGTCGTCATTGACGATGAACTCAACGTCTCGCTGTAGCAGCTGGCATATCGGCTGTGTGATCTTGGAGAAGTCCTTGATGAACCTTCTGTAGAATCCTGCATGACCAAGAAAAGAACGTACTTCGCGTACACAAGTAGGATGTGTAAGAGACTCGATTACCTCGATTTTGGCTTTATCTACTTCAATTCCTTTGTGAGAGACAATGTGGCCTAAAATCAGTCCCTGATCTACCATAAAATGGCATTTCTCAAAATTGAGGACAAGGTTAGTTTCAACACATCTTTGTAAAACTTTTCGTAAAGTGACTAAACATTCGGGAAAGGAATTACCATAGATGGTGAAATCGTCCATAAATACCTCAATGTCGTGTTCAACGAGCTCTGAGAAGATGCTAACCATGCAACACTGGAATGTGGTTGGGGCGTTGCAGAGACCGAAAGGCATCCTCCTATATGCGAAAGTACCGAAAGGGCAAGTAAAGGTTGTCTTGTCCTAATCGTCTAGGGCAACCGGTATCTGGTGAAATCCTGAGTAACCATCGAGGCAGCAGTAGTGTGTCTTTCCAGCCAGTCGTTCTAGCATCTGATCAATGAACGACAAGGGGAAGTGATCCTTCCTCGTGGCAGCCTTTAATCGACGGTAATCGATACAAACGCGCCATCCGTTCTGTACCCGAGTGGAGATCTGTTCGTCGTTCTGTCCAGTGGTGATTGTGATACTTGTCTTCTTTGGAACAACTTGAACTGGGCTAACCCACGTACTGTCCGAGATAGGGTAGCTCACACCAACGTCGAGTAGCTTTAATATTTCTTTCTTAACGACCTCCATCATTGGGGGGTTAAGGCGGCGCTGCGGCTGACGAACGGACTTGCTATCTTCGTCTAGGTGTATCCGATGAGTGCATAGGGCTGGAGATAGTCCCTTGATATCTGTAATTGTCCATCCAATGGTTGTCTTGAATTCCTTCAGTAAGGTGACGAGAGTTATCTCCTCCTCAGCGTCAAGTTTGCTGGAGACGATCACGGGCAGAGAATCATTACTTCCGAGGTACACATACTTCAGGTGCGTGGGCAAGACTTTGAGATCAAAATTTAGGGCCTGCACAATGGAAGGAGGAATCTTTGTGTATTCAGAAGGTAGAGGAGTTATTACCATTTTAAAAGGAGAGTGAGGGGTGGTCTCCAGAACAGCTACGATCTCGCGTAGGTTAGGTGGGGTGACGAATTTGGAGTCTAAGTGGTCCATGGCTGCGAAGTTGACGCTATTGGCTAGGGCAAGCTGCAGAGGGTCAACAGAAAATAAGTCAGCGATTTCCTCAACATTCGGATCAATGATATCAATAAAATTAAGACTAGAGAACTCGGAAGGGTAACACATAGCATCAAGCATGCTGAATCGAATAATCTGTCCGTCAAACTCGAGAGTGATGGACGCGTCATGGACGTCTATCTTGGCACGGGCTGTCCTGAGGAAGGGTCGGCCTAGAAGAACGTCGGAGGGTTTGGTGCCTTGCTCGTCTTCCATGCTGATCACATAGAAATCGGCCGAGAAGAGGGGACTGCCAACTTGGACGAGGACGTCCTCAATGATACCTTCTGGATAGATTACTGATCGATCTGCTAATTGGATGATGACTCGAGTTGACTTCAGTGGTCCGAGGCATAGTCTGGTGAAGATCGTTAAGGGCAAGACGTTGATACCTGCACCTAAGTCACACATAGATTTTCCAATGTCAGTGCCCCCAAGTTTGCAAGGGATGGTAAACATCCCTGGGTCTGCATACTTTGGAGGGATTTTCCTTTGAATAACAGCGGATACATTAATGCCCACACAAATTTTGTTCACGCCTGCCAATTTACTTTTGTTAGTGCATAGAGATTTTAGAAACTTAGCATATCGCGGGACGTTTTTGATAGCCTGCAAAAGTGGGATGTTAATTTGAACCTTACTAAATAAGTCAAAAATTTCTTTTTCCTCTTTGTCTTTTTTTCTTTTTGACTAACCTATGTGGGAACGGGGGTTCGAGGACTTTCATGATGAAGTCTTCTGAGAATTCAGAATTCTTATCAATTTTAATTGGCGTACCTGGTTTCCTGGAGGTGTAGACCTTTTTCTCTTTTTCGTTAACGGTTTCTACTTCGTTAGCGACGGGTGTGGAATCTGGGTGTTCAGCTTCTCGGGCAAGAGGCTCTCGGTCAGGTAAGTGCGTGCCACTATGAAGTGTCATGGCACAGGCTCCGTGCTTAGGGTTGGCTTCTGGTTGCGGTGGCAACCGTCCTCCATTCTTCATCTCTTTTACCTCTGCAGATAAAATACCCAATTGCTTTTTAATATCAAAGACAAGAGTGTGTAAGTTTGGTACCTCAGCAACTTGGGGTGGAGGCCCCATGGGTCCTTGCAGAGCTTGGTACTGATATTGCTGGTTGTTGGGGGAGTTAGGCCAAGGCTTGAAATTCTGGAGGTTAAAAGGCGGTTGCTGCTGATTCTGGAATGGATTTTGCGGCTGCAGTTGGTTTGGTACTGGCTGCTGCTGTTGGTTGTTTCCATAGCTCAAGTTTAGGTGCCGCCAGCCACTATTGTAGTTTTGTGTGTAGGAGTCGTACTTCCTGGGAGCTCCATTGTAATTCCCTATAGCATTCACATCTATCTCGTCCGGTATGTGTGGACAAGCGTCCGTGGGGTGGTCAGTGAAGTTACAAAAACCACATGCCTTGATCTGCACGGGCTGGCCGGTAGATATGTTCTGAAGCATTCCAGTAATGGTGGCAAGTTGATTTTCTATTGCAGCAGACCGGGCGTCATGAGTAGTAGTGGGCAGTAGGTCCAAAGGTACAGCGTTCTTAGCCATGAGCTCTAGAAGAGCTTTGGCGTCCAGGGGGGTTAGGGCAAGAAGGGAACCGTGACTGGCAGCGTCAATTAATTCTTTGTTGTGTCCTCGCAATCCCTCATAAAAGTACTGGAGGAGGGCGTGGTCAGGAATGTTATGCGAGGGGCAGAGCGTCTGCATCTTTTTGTAACGGTCATAGTATTTTCCTAAGTTCTCAGACTCTTTCTGCATGATGGAAACTAACTGTTTCTTTGTAACATTTGCCATAGTGGTGGGATAGTAATTTTCCGTGAAAGCTTTGAACATATCGGCCCAGCTGGTGATTGATAGGACAGGGAGGTCATAGAACTAGTTGCGTGCGTCATCTTCAAGCGACCACATAAAAGCCCTAAGCTTAGCTTGATTGATGTCCACCTCTGCGGGCTTCAAAGCTTCGCAGACAGTATGGATTTGTTGGAGATGTCGAAGTGCACTTTCCCTATGGATGCCATGAAACTTAGGTAAATAGTGAAGGACCGATGATTTGATTACCCAATCATGGGCTACAACGGGCCATGCTATACACCCAGTGGTGGATTCGGTGGTGGCATTCAGATCTTCGATGGAAGGATTGACAACAGGTGGAGCGACCACTTCTCTGTTGTCGGCCATGATTGTTGGTTTAGGATGGAGGTGATCTTCAGTGGCTAGGTCGAGTTGTTCATCGTAAGCGGGAGGTTCCAAGTTATCAGGGGAGGGTTCAGATGAATTTGATGTAGGATCTGCAGATTGATGTTGCTTGGCTAATTTGTGAGCTAATCTTTCTGATCTCCTGATTTCTGGGTCGTAAGGCAGTAGAGTTGTGTTGGATGACCTGGTCATACAAAAAGAAAGAGAGAGTTAATATCGTTAATCCCCGGCCAACGACGCCAAAATTTGATCGGTTGTCGAACCCGTCAAAAATAATAATAAAACCTGCAGTCAAATGCACAATAAATTGTATATAGTGGCAACAGGGTCGAACACAGGGATTAAGGGATTAATACTCAATTCGATTTGATTGACAGAGAAGTCCAAATAAGGTAGTAACAAAAAGGAGGGGTTTTGAATGGTTGTTTGTTTGTTTGTTTATTGACTACTTAAAACAGTAATAAAAGAAGACAAAGAAGTTGAGAAATCAATGGAGACAAGGTTCCCAGTAAGAATCTGTATCCGGTTGCAATTGTGGTCAGCCGGTCATTGGTGCAAGTATCGTCTACCCCAAGCTGATAGACGCGTTATGGGAACCAGGTGCGCTTAGGTCCCCTACTTACCTTCGTAATAAAAGCTACCCCAAGGTACGTTTATGGGGTAACCTTGACAATCCGCCGTCCTCCAAGGTACGCTTATGGAGACAACACTCGGCTGCCCATGAAGAGGAGGTAAGACGCGTCTCGGGCGAGACACTCAATACGCTCGAGGCTCTACCCGAGCGATCCGTTTAATCCAACTGGAAGAGACCATGATCCCGATTACCTCCAGAATGGTTATCTGCTTTTACCCTGTAGCTTCGCATTAGGTATAACCACAAAGTCGATTATAAAACTCTAAGTTAACTACTAGTTGATCAAGCTTGTAATTAATCCTAGGGTTTTTGACAATTAAATATTAAACAAGATAGATATTAGCCTGGAATATGTAAAGCACAGTTTGACCTCACGGCTTCCCTTGCAACCTTCAATCGATTCTTACCAAGAACAAGGAGACTTAGTCGCACATATTAAAAGTAAAAATAAATAAATAAACCAATTGCATAATTATAGAGAAGGAAGAAGAAAGAAAGAAATCCTATTTATTACCGGCCGGAGCAAAGCTCCGGTTTATTGAAAGAAAGAACAAGGATGCCGAAGGCAAAGGGTGGCGCCAAAGTCTAGCGGGAGCGGAAGGAGAAGAAGTAAGAAAACCTAATTACTAAAAGTATTTATAGAACTATTACAAAATAAAACTCCTAATCTAACTGGAATTATATTCCTCATTGATCTTCTACTGAAATTGGGATTCCTGGAGTAATAAATGAGCGGATCCAATATATTCCTTTTCTGCGCTTGTTTCCTTCTCTTGCTAGGACACTGCTGCCTTCTGCGAACGTCCAGCTGCACGGCCTAGCTGCTCAATTCTCCAGAAAATGATAGAAAGCACTCCTTTTTGTATTTTCCTCTTAATTAGCCCAGATCTGTAAAAAGTGAATAAACACAACAACATAAGCAGCATCATAATCTAAAAAGGCATATAAAAGAGGGAAAAATTATGGATGCTCATTTTGCTGATCAATTCATTGAAAAGGTTGTTTTATTAATTTTGAATTTCGTTGTATGTTGAAATTGTTACCGTACTTGAACATGAGATCTAACTTCCATGGACTTAGTTTAAAACCTAATTTGACTTAAATTTGAAATCTTATTTTGTCTATATTAACTAGTATATGTTATGTTGTTTTTATGATGCATGCTATGAATCCGAATTCGAATCGGATCCCTAATATTATAGTAACAAATAATAAAATCAATTTTAAAAAAAAGAAAAAAAAGTGTTTGGGTAAACATTTTGTTATTAATTTGTAATTTAGATAAAATTCTGATTTATTTATTTTTTTCTGGTTGGTATTGGAGGAAATGCAGTGAGAGAAGGTGGAGGAAGTGAGAGAAGGTGGAGGAAGAGATGGAGTCTCTTATTGAAGCAGTCAAAGATGAAGCGAAGGAAGCAAAAGATTAAACGCTACCGTGTTGCTTACCGATTTATCTATCAATTTGACTTTGTGAATTTTAGTAAGAGTCAGCAGATGGATAAGAATTAACCAACATGAGCACTTCATATAGTCATATAATGTATATTTGTTTATTTTATTAAAATTAATACTCCCTCCGTCCGGTATTAAGTGGCGAAAACCTACGGAAAGTTACTGTACACTTTACTTGACTTTTTAGTGTAAAACCTACTGAAAGTTACTGTGCTAAAAAGACAGTTAATACCAGACGGAGGGAGTAATATATTTAAAAATTATTGTTTTTATTATACTTCACTAACAATATATTTTATTTATTAGTTATTAATCCTTTTTTTTTTGAAAAGCTGAATTCTACATGTTGCCGCAATTATCCTTTAAAATTGAGGATATATATAAATTAAAATATATTTTATTTTAATAAACTTTTTTTATATTATACAATTGATATCTTTTATTATACAAATGATTTTTAATATTTTTAATATTAAATTTGAAATTAAAAATGGATAAATTATTAATTGGGAACAAATTGACAAACGTGACGTACAACTCGAGATTTTATAGTGATAGGCCAAATTGGTATAAATAGAAAATCTAAAAATTTATAGTAATTTTGATTGGATAAAGAATAAACCGGGATTAATTCGGTTTAAAAAAAAAAATGACTTTCCCTCTTTCTGCACTTACAAGTGATTCGGCCACGTGTCAAATTGCGGCCCCACCAGGATCCCTTATTGAAAGCCCGCTCTAACGGTAGCCTTGTTTTGAATTTCTCCCAAACAGTGAGCAGAACTATAAGACACCAAAATCTCTCTCCATACACCCTAATCGGAGAAAGATCACATCTCATTCCATTACTCTCTTGCGTCCGATCCTAAGTTTCTCATCTTCAAGATCGCCTCTTTCTTTCGTTTATCATCTCCGTCAAAATCTTCGTCACCGAAAATGGATGTCCCTCGTGAAGTCGACGATTACATCAAAGAAACGATTCAAGATTCCATGGGGCTCCCCGTCTCCGCCCACACACTCCTACTTAAGCTACGCGCCACCGAGGATTCCAATCGCCGCCTCAGAGACCAACACCTTCTACTCCTCGAGAAACTCCGCCACAAAGACCAACTCATTGACTGCGCCAAGGTAACAGATGACGCTCTTCGCCTCTCATAGTTAGAGATCTAGGCTGTTTAATTATGAATGATATGATGTGTTATGTTTCTGATTTTTCTCGGTTTTAGGCAGAAGCAAGTATGAATGCGGCTGCGTTGAAGAAATTTGTCGAAGAGAACCAGAGGCTAGCGGAAGAGTGTGCAAATTTGGTGAGTCAGTGTGATAAATGGGAAAGGGAATGTTCTCTTTATGATCATGATAGGGAGGCACTGATGGAGTTTGGGAACGAAGCAGATGAGAGGGCTAAAGAGGCTGAGTTGAGGGTGTGCGAGTTAGAGAAGGAGTTGGCGAAAGTATCAGAGGAATTGCAGTTCTATAAGCAGGAGAACAAAATGCTCCGCACGGTAATTTTCTTGTTTTTTAAATTCGCTTTCTGACTTTTCCTGGGCTTCGAGAAGTGGGTGTTGAGTTACAAATTGTATTAACTTAGTAGAGTAATTTATTAAAATGCAGAGGGATGAATGACGTTGTTGGTAAAGCTTTGCGTTTACTATATAATGGAGTTGTTTATAGTGATATCATCATTTTTAAGCCTAGGGACATACTACCCATCTATACGTGAGTTATCTTCGATGTGTTAATTGATACACAAAAGGACTTGCGGATTTATGTGTCTTACGACATACGCTAGCATTTTACGTCGTCTATCAATGGATCGGTGACTCATGGTTTTGGTATATGGAGGAGTAACATAGTATCTCGCAATGCAATGAGCTCAACTTTTTTTCGAAATTAAGTTGAGTGCGGAGCATGTTTGTAGTAGGCTGAAGTGGAGAAAATGGAAAGGAAGTAGATTTATAAAATGAGTTTTGGATGAAATAGGAATTATCTCTGTAGAATAATGTTTATGTGCAAAACGATTCTATAAAAACTGAATAATCTTAAGATGGAGGCACTTAGCAAATCAATTTCTTATTTACCTTATTCCATGAGCATGAAGCCACAAATATCCTTTAGTAGTAATGGCACTTAGCAAAAGAGATATTTGACATTCACTTTTGAATTCCCTCTCGGAATAAGGTGTTCTTATGAAATTATTACTTTGATTTTCATGTTTGGTGAAGTGTTGATTGATCTAATTCTAAATACCCTTTTGTTGCTACTCAGAAGGCAAGAACTTAGTCAATGGGTCCTAAAAACTTTGAAATAGCAATAGTGTCAGTTAACCTTTGCCAAATAGGATGCAAGTGGATCCTCTATCAGTAATTCATTTAACTTTAATGTCAGTTACAATGTGCCATTCCCTAAGCTTCTCTTTCTCTTTAATATTGAATTGGCAAGATTGAGTGAGTTCAGTGTTCTAGTTCCACGCTGAGTGGACAATGACAAATGCGTGATTTCTGTCACCTTCCAGGTTGATAGATCTGTTGAGAGCACAAATATTGAAGAAAATTTGCTCAAGTCCATTTTACTGCCATTGATTGGAGAAGATGAAGGTGAATCTGGTCGTGTTTTTCTGGAGGCAAACAGTGGGTATGAATCATCTCAAGAGTTGCTGAAGATGTGGAGTAGGTAAATTATTTGTCATTATTGTCTTTTGGACTGCAAGTACCTTGATTTCATCTTTAAATGTGTCTATTTGTGCTAATAGTTCTAAGTTTCTTTTTATTGATTAAAGTGTTGTCATTTTTCAATTGCAATGTTGGTTCATTCATTTTTCTTTTTTGAAATTGTCTTTTGCTGTGGCAGTCTGGGGCCATTAAGTAAGAAGGTATTATCATTAGCTGCCAAAGTGGAGACACTTCAGAAAGATAAGGAACATCTCAGGATCAACCTTAGTAGAGCTGAAGAGGAGGTGAGAAGGGAAACATGAAACTGGTTTCTTGTTTGACTTCAAGTTAACCTTCTTGTAACAAACTTGTGTAATATGTAGGTCAAGTTGCTGTTTGAAGAAAACAATATATTAGATGAGGAGAACAAAAAAATATTAAGGCAACACCAGAGAGAACACTATCTTGATGGTTCTGATTGCAGACATACCAGCAGTGGATCTACCAAGGTAAGGAACAAAAGGAACAATCTATTTCTGGTATTTGCAAGTGTCCATATATTTGCAATGCATGTACCTTTGGATGTATGTGCTTCTTTATGCGCGTCCATGTCTTTGTGTGGCGAAGAGAGCTTCCTTTGTTTGCAACTAAATTTACCGGCTTGCATGACATGCTGGCCTTTGTTGCTTCATTCATTATGGTTTGGTTTACTTTACATTATTTCAGAGAAGCAAGCGAAAATCAAGTCCCAAGACAAATAGTCCAGTGGAGAGGAGCATTGATTTTAAGGATGTAGATTCGGTGAGACAGCCATTGTCACCCTTGCAACATAATTCCCCTTGCAACATAATTCCCCTGACTGCAGGATGCGTAAGAGGTGATACAACTAATTGATGTGTGCATTACTCTAATTTCTTCCCATAACCTCTGGGCAATTCTTTGTATGTCTGTTGCTCCTGGTGGTGGAAAGTTGGTTTTTCTTGAAGCAAGCTTACATATCTGTTGTCTGTAGTTGTATCTAACTGATTCTTAATGGATGAAGGGTTTTGTTCCTTTTTCGTATCGATTGTCATCTTTTCTCTTCCCTTGTGCTTCTTTGAAAACGGATTCTATAGATCATTTTGATTTAGTGAGGTGTTTAATCAAGGTCGGATTCTAATCAATTCTGGTGGTTCCAGAGTTTATGAATATTTCAACATTGTGCATGTCCATTTGTTCTCAAATGTTTCCTTCGATCCACATTTTGCAGTTTGGGTTTGTTACCTTTTGACGCGATTAATCAATTATGGTCATTTATTTTTTATTTTTCACTAACCGTTATTGATTTCTCGGCCCAGCTCGAGTCCGTTCGTATTCTTTTAATTTTATCTATCATTCTGATTTTTTCCTTTTTTTAGTCTTATTAAATCCCGGACGAGCTTTTTTTTTCCACACTTTGTCAAAATAAATACGTTTAGAGAGTTGAGCTTAAAATTTTGTTCGCATCATCTTGACCGACATATTTTTCTCATTAATTTAGTAAACTTCGTTCAAATTTCTCGTCAATTTCATGGCAACGAATGGATCCAGCCCATAACTAATTAAATAAATTTCATCCCTCCCTTTTAATCTCAACCGTTGGATTGGTTGACTATCACTTAGTCAACCATCCAACGGTCCCCGAATTAAACCTTTAAACCATCTCTTTTCCTCTCCAGCAAGCAAAATGTTTTCTTCTCCAGCAAGCCAAATCTCGAAGCCTCGTCATGGCTTCGAGAAACTAGCCTTGTCATGCTTCCAGAACAGCCTCGCCACCATCCCATGTGCTCCCCGATCGTTCTCAGCCAAGCAAAAAAAAGGAGCCGCGTCACCCGTATCCTTCACCACACAATCAACCGAGCTTCCCCCTATAAATACCTCACTATTCCCACTCTAAACCCGAGGGGTTGACGCACCCTCTCATCACCAGCATCAATCCAAGCAAAAGGAAGCAATCAAAGTGAGTATTTTCAAGCTTTCTCTCTCTAGCTTCTTTCTTTTAATTTTCGTTTACCCTCCTAATGCATGAATCAATTGCTTAAATATGCTTTAAATGCTTTTAAACCATGCTAAGTTCGCTTCCCTTGCACCAATTTGATTGATCGTTGCTTTAGCTATTTAATTGCTAAAAAACCATTTAACTAGCTTGCTTTTGGTTTGCTAAAATCACCACTATTTTGAACTAAAAATCTTGCTGTTTTGTGTTGATTGCGCCGCTGTTGGTTTGTCAGTCATATTTGTGTTTATTTGGTCGGGATACGTGCTCGGATCTTAATTTGGTCGCCGGCCATGGTGGCCGGCGACATGGAGAAGAAGAACAGCGTTGCTGTTCTAAGGAAGAAGAACAGTACTGTTCTTGTGTAGGAAGGTGACGGGCCAAGCCCGTCCCTTTCTTGGTTTTTTAAATGCTAATGGGCTTTGGTTTAAACCAAGCCCATCTTTTTCCTTTTTTTCTTTTTTTTCTAAGTTAAATCATGGGCCTAGGATTTATTCCTAGCCCATTTAAATTAGTTTCAGCATGCGGGCCCGGCCCAAATAAATTTTTTATGCGATGTTTATTCTATTTTCGTATTTTTAATATCGTATGAATTGTTTACATGTTCGTATGCAATAAATTGTTTACTTTATGCCATGTTTTAATTATCGTAAAATTCTCGTATGTAATAAATGGTTTTATTTATGCCATGATAATTTCGAAAGGAATTAGTCGTATGCTCTCATAATAACGACTTGTTCATGCCATGTTTTTATTTTATTTTTTTTTAAATTAAAATTTGGGCTTGGCTTAGGCCAAGCCCATTTTTTAATGTCCAAAATTCAAATGTGGGACCCACTTATTTTCGTCAAATCACATGAAATAATTCGTATGCTTTTTTATTATGCCATGTTTTAATAATTCGTATGTTTTTATTATGCCATGTTTAAATCATTGAAATGTTCGTATTTCTTTTTCGTAATTATGCCATGTTAAATCGTATGTTATTTTCTTAGTAAATACTCGTGTACCTTATTTAATGTATAAATTATGTCATTGTCTAAATCGTATGAATATTTGTTTATTCATATGCATGCTATTTAAAAGTGTATGTATTATAATTGTATGCATGACATTTAGAATTGTTAGAAAATAAAATCAACGCACATGCTTACGTGTTTACGTCACTTATTTTTATGCCATGAAATTAATTCCTATACCTTTGATATATGATGCATGATGGCTTCAAACCCATATGAAAATCTATGTGCATACATTAATCGGTATCTTGCTAGTTTTTGCCATGATAGATCACGTAGTAATTAAGTCATGCATGGCTCGATGAAAAGGGGGGAACGTCCGCTCTAGCATAGAGACAAAACGGTAACCCCGTCCCTCTGACCCAAACGGAAATAACAAGTCCCAAATGCTAAGATGTAACGTCACCTTTGAGGGCCCAAAATACATATAAAACATAATTTTTTCTCAAAAAAACACCTCGCATAACTGGTAACCTTTCTTAAAGGATGTGACTTGGGTGCCTAACACCTTCCTAAGTCCATAATACGACCTCGAACCTTCGTTCTTTGGTTTAGACCAATTGTGCCTTAGTTTTTTTATTTTTTATGCCATGAGATATAGGTTCCCTAAACCTTAGAAAATAGGGTGGCGACTTCATTGCATGTTGCGAGGCGTCCTTTTACGTCGAGCATCGTAAGGTCTCAAATTCGTCGTATACTCGCGAATTTTTTTATTTTTATTTTTAATTAAATAATAGTACACGTTATATTAAAATAATTACAAAAAAATTGAAAACACACCATTTTTCACCTAGATAATTTATAAATGACAAACATTTTAGAATTTGTTTTTAACCTTAAAGGGCATTCATTGTAAAACGGAGAGAATAACATTATTAATTTTTTCTTACCAATTATATTCTTTTTGTAATTTTTTACAATTTATTTTAACTTTTTTAAAAAGGAAGAGTTAAAATTATAGCAATGTGTACCAACAAAGAATATTCCAAACACCTTCACCCGTTACATTTCACCCAACAAACAAAAGTGTTATTTGTGTAAAATCCTCTCTCACTCTATTTACTCAATACATATTACAATATATACCTAATACAATATAACGTATATATATACGTATACTAATACACATACTAATACTAATACGTATATCTAACACTCCCCCTCAAGCTGGAGCATAGATATTTATCATGCCCACCTTGTTACAAAGATAATCCACTCGAGGACCTGGAAGGGCTTTAGTGAAGAGATCACCCAGTTGTTCTCCTGTCTTCACATAGTGAGTGGAGATGAGATTTCCCTGAATCTTCTCACGAATGAAGTGGCAGTCTACTTCAATATGCTTAGTCCTCTCATGGTAAACAGGATTTGCAGCAATGTGGAGAGTAGCTTGATTATCACACCAGAGTTTTGAAGGTGAGGAGTGTTCTATACCAATTTCAGTCAGAAGTTGCCGCATCCATATAATCTCACAGGAGGATTGTGTCATAGCTCTGTATTCTGACTCTGCACTGGATCGAGACACCACGTTTTGCTTCTTGCTCCTCCAAGAGATCAGATTCCCACCAACAAAGACACAATAGCCGGTTATTGATCTTCTATCAATCTTCGACCCAGCCCAATCTGCATCAGCAAAACATTCAATCTGATTGTGACCGTGGTTACTGTACAGGATCCCGAGCCCAGGTGCCCCTTTCAGATAGCACAAGATATGCTCTAGAGTTTCCCAATGCTTATCTGTTGGAACAGACATGAACTGGCTGACAACACTAACCGCGAAGGTGATGTCAGGTCGTGTCACACAGAGATAGTTTAGTTTCCCAACTAATCTCCTATACTTCTCAGGATCATCAAAAGGGTCACCGTCATCTTTGGTGAGTTTGACATTAGAGGCCATAGGGGAGCTACAGGGCTTAGCTCCCAACTTTCCTGTTTCTGCAAGGAGATCAAGAACATTCTTTCTTTGAGATAAGAAGATACCTTTGTTACTCCTGGATACTTCTATCCCTAGAAAGTATTTCAGCTGATCCAAGTCTTTTGTACTAAACTTGGTATGCAGGAAAGATTTGAGTGAAGAGATCCCAACACTATCATCTCCTGTAATGATAATGTCATCCACATACACAACAAGCAAAATCATACCAGCAGCAGATTGTCTATAAAAGACTGAATGATCACACTGACTCTTTTGCATGCCAAATTCTAAAACTACCTCACTGAACTTGCCAAACTAGGCACGAGGACTCTGTTTTAGACCATACAAAGCTTTCTTTAAACGACAAACTTTCCCATACTCCCCCTGAGCAACAAACCCAGGTGGTTACTCCATATAAACTTCCTCCTGTAGGTCACCATGAAGGAAGGCATTCTTGATGTCCAACTGATGTAGGGGCCAGTTGCTGGAAGCGGCCAAAGAGATGAATAACCTCACAGAAGATAATTTGGCCACAGGAGAAAAAGTGTCAGAGTAATCCACCCCATATGTTTGAGCATATCCTTTGGCAACAAGTCGAGCCTTGAGGTGGGCCACAGAACCATCTGGATTGACTTTGACTGCAAACACCCACTTACACCCCACAGCTTTCTTCTCCTTTGGTAAATTCACCAAATCCCAAGTCTGATTATCGTCCAACCAGGATGACTCAATGCTTCCTTCACTGTTTTAGGAACAACAACAAAGTCTAGAGAAGAAATCAAAGCACGTGTCGAAGCAGACAAGCCATCATAAGAGACAAAGTTGGCAATTGAGTAAACAGATTTGCATTGTCGTTTACCTTTGCGAAGACTAATGGGTAAATCCAGATCAGTAGAATGAGAAGGTATCGAGGGCTCTGATGGAGGTGCAGGGACTAGAGGATCACTACAAGGTGGGTCTCCCATAACTGAGAGATCAGGAGACTGAATTATAACAGTATCTGCAGGTGGATGCTCAAAGGTACTTGAAGAAGTCACTTGGTCTAGAGCAGTATCTCTAGAAGACTGATCAACAGTACCAGGAGAAGGACCCAACGAAGTAGCCTGGTGTAGGATAGTATCACTAGCAGATTGCTTAGAAACATCCAAAGGAGTGGAGGAATAGACCAACCAATCATCATCATGATCATCCTGTCGAGTGGGAGTAGGATGAGGTGAGAAGAATGGTACCTGTTCAGAAAAGACAACATCGGTGGACACAAGGTACTTTTGGAGGTCGGGAGAGTAGCATCGATACCCCTTCTGAAGTCTAGCATACCCCAAGAAGACACACTTTAAAGCCTTAGGATCCAACTTTGTGATGTTAGGACGAACATCACGAACATAGCAGGTACTACCAAAAATCTTAGGCTCAATGGGGAATAATGGTTTACCAGGAGCAAGTACAGTAATTGGAATACCATCATCAAGAACTGCAGAAGGCATACGATTAATCAAGAAGCAAGCTGTAGAAATAGCGTCAACCCAAAATTGCTTAGGAACCTTGTTCTAAAATAATAGAGCACGAGCAGTCTCTAAGAGGTGTCTATTCTTCCTTTCAGCCACACCGTTTTGAGCTGGTGTGTCAACACAAGAAGATTGATGCAAGATACCATGCTGAGTCATATACCGATGAAAAGATTCAGACATATATTCCTTAGCATTATCACTTCGCAGTATACGAACAGACACATCAAACTGAGTTTTTATTTCAATACAAAATGCACAAAAATGATAAAACACCTCAGAACGACTTTTCATGAAATATATCCAAGTCATTCTAGAGTAATCATCCACAAAGGTGATAAAGTATCTAAAACCTGGTTTGGAAGTCACAGAACATGGACCCCACACATCCGAATGAACTAATGCAAAAGCATAATCCGCACGTTTACTGGTACGAGGGCCCAAAGAGGTGCGATGATGTTTAGCAAAGTGACAAGACTCGCAATCCAGAGAAGTAGCAGACTTGAATTCTGGACACAATTTCCTTAGATATTATAGACACGGATGTCCTAAGCGGCAATGAGTTTCAAACAAGGAAGTACTGCTGAGACAAGCTATTGGCTTTGGTACCCATGGATCAAGAACATAAAGACCACTAGACACATGCCCTCTACCAAGTATCTGCTTCGTCACTAGATCTTGAATAAGACAATGATCAGGGAAAAGGAGATGAAGCAGTTGAGGTCTTTCGTTAGCTTACTTACTGACATCAGGTTAAAAGCCAATTCAGGTAGACTAAATACAGATGACATAGTAATAGCAAAAGTTGGTTTAGCTGTACCAGAACCCTCAACATTACAGGCGGTGCCATCAACAAGAGTGACAGGAGAAGATGTTGTGAGCTTCTTAAAGCTTGTCAATAGATTAGGATTACCTATCATGTGCTCATTAGCACCAGAGTCGATTGTCCATTTGTCAGAAGAGGAAACAAGACAGGTTTTACCTGACTCAACTAATCCAGTACTTGAGTTTGCTTTCACCCATTCTAAATACTGAGAGAACTTAGCATACTTATCTGCAGAGATGGTTACAGTCTTTCTAGAGAAGGAATTAGGTAACCCGACAAAATTAATAGAGTTCATCTTGAGAAGAAATTAGGTAACCTGACAATTCCAGCAATGAATACGGAGCAAATACGGATTGACTACACACAAGTCAGCCAACCAAGCAGACAGACCCCAACGAGTCCAGCAAATTTGAAGCAAAAAAGTACCCGTAAACAGTACTCAAACCAAGCAAATACGCAGCCAACTAAGTAAATACGCAACCAACCAAGCAAATACGCAGCAATAGATTCAGACTACAAAACCGAGCAAGATACAATAGCAATACAAAGCGGGCAAAGGTACGAGCATCAAACCAGTCAACCCAAGCAGTAAACCAGCCAATCCGAGAAGCAAACCAGCCAACCCGAGCAGCAAACCACAGCAAACCACAGCAAACCAACCAACCCGAGCAGCAAACCAGCCGACCCAGCAGCAAACCACAGTGAACCAGCCCACTCAAGCAGCAAACCAATCAACCCAACAGAGAACCGACCCGTGAACAGTGACCCGAGAATGGTAGATTCGTAATTTAGCAAAACCGAGCATCAAACATCGCCAAAATTGAAAACCAAGTACGGGTACCTGCCGATCTCGACGAGGCGAGCAAAACCTCGGTCGCGGCTGCCGAAAAGGATGTCGGACGCACCCTCACTCGCCGGCGCGTGGGCTTGGCCGGAAAACGCTCCGGCTGCGACTGGCGGCGCGTGGCAGCTCCGATGGCGGCGATTCCACCTGTCGCCGACTCGTCTCGGCTGTGCGCTCCTTCCTATGTGGGCGCTACCATGTTATTTGTGTAAAATCCTCTCTCACTCTATTTACTCAATACATATTACAATATATACCTAATACAATATAACGTATATACATACGTATACTAATACACATACTAATACTAATACGTATATCTAACAAAAAGAAAAAACCAACACAAGAGGTTAAGGGACTAATTATTTTAAATAAATTATAGTATTTTCTCTTTTAAATGTACCATCAATAATTTTTTCTTTAAAATCTTGTAACCAAAATTCTTTTGGTTTGTAGAATATGCGATCAATATGATTTTCTTCATCTTTTTTATTACTCTTTCATTTTCTTTATAAACTATTCCTCCATTTAGATATAATTATCGTAATTTTATTTTCTTTTTTAGTTGTTGAATTACAATTTTTAATGTAAAATACACTCTACAATTGGTAGAAAATATAAATTAATTGCACTATTAATCAGTACCTTTATTATTGTTCGATTACTTTTTACGATATTTATATTCGAATAGAGGGACTAAAATTTTGATCTTTAATTTTTTTTAATACCTATAGGTTTAATATCAACCAATTCGAACAGAGGGACTAAAATTTTGATCCTTAAACTTTTTCTAATATCAACCACTTTTATAGTCAAAATCATTCTATTTTTATTATTTTATTTATCTATTTTTATCAAAACATGCGGTAATTTTCTGTGAACACAAAATGGTCAATTTTTCTCGAAAATGGGGTGCTCGTCTGCTCGCTGAGACTAGAGAAAAAAATATCTTGCGCCTCCTTCTTATCCAAACGCATCCGCCCTTTTTAAAACATGCTACGCCCATAGTAGTTCTCTGCTACTAATGAAGTCACTACCGCACTCATTTTCTTACTGGGCGCGTTTACTTGCGAGAATATTTAGTCTGAAAATTTGCTATTTTTTTGAAAATAGAGAATTTTCATTTCAAACAGAAAACTGAAAACCATGCTTACTTCGCATTAACTGAAAATTTTTCCTGATCTAAAAAACTGGAAAACGTGTTTTCTTCGTACTAATTTTCAAATTCTTGAAAAATTAATAATTAATAATTATAATAAATGTATTAAGAGTTACTAATTTCTTATTTAAATTTTCTGCATAATTTTCTGTATAATTTTTCTGTATACCTTTGCTGCATTTTCCTGCATAATTTTATTGCCCAAATTCATACTCATTTCTGTATAATTATGTCAACATTTTCTGCACAAATTTACTGCATTTTTCTGCATAATTATGTCAACTGGTGGCGTGAGAAAATGGAAGTGTAGGATCTATTCTAAGTATAAAAAAAAAGGTAAATAAATATTACATTACATGGGACATGGTTTTGTTATTCTTTCCTGGCACTCCATCCATTGTCATCCTTACGTGAGCCATAATGTCAAGAAACAAAATAATCCACTTAATAAACACTAGCTCATAATGTCATCTTTGCAAGCATGAGTTATAGGAAAAGGTGGGATGTGGGAGCAAACTATTAGTCAATGCACAAATGTAAGGGCATTACCTAACTTTACATTCTTTTTGGTCATGAAGTGCAATGAATCACCAAAACTTGTAGCTAAGAGTAGCCCAGGAATATCAGCCCCTGCGTAAGGTGCCTCATATGGCATTGAAGCTCCATTAACATAAGTTAAAACCATCAAAGCTCCATATACTCCTGCTTGTATGCCCAAATCACTAGTTGATGGTGTTTCCATTGACAAAGGAGCGCTCTTAACAGAACCCTGCAGCCACTTCGGCAACGACCCCATCCCAAGGCCATTGACACGCTTAAAATCTGCATAGCGAATGCCACTGTCCACAACTTTTCCTGCTCGACGCTGAGTTAAACTCCTCATAAGCAACATATCATAGGCAGTTTCCACCTAAAAAGTACAATAAATTAATTCATCACAATCTGGTCAACAATTTCAATTTAAGGATTTTAAGCTTAATCCACATAATTTTACATCTCTACAACCAAATTTCGCAAGTTTTAGTGGGAAAAAAAGGAACTGTAGTCAAGAAGAACCACAAATTACACACAAAAAGAACAAAAAGAATTTCATGACACTGAACTTAAAGTCCAAACCTTTACTACTAACTAAAACAAACCCAACTGAATGCCCCAAAAGGGAAAACAAAAAATTAGATAGAAATAGAATTAACTAGTGAAGTCGAGAGTAATAACACTACAATTCGAACCAATGAAGCAACAATAACAGAGCCCAGGATTTGATAAAAGACATTCAAGAAAACTGCATAAGCAAAACAATAATTGCATAACACCCAATAAAATTTACTAAATAAATTTGCAAACAACACTCACATTTTCACTTGGATTAGTGCCAATTGAACCAAATTTAATCTTTGGCGTTCCACCTTGATCTTCTACTTTCCTGATCTCCTCAACCAACTCAGGCACCAATCTTATCATCATTCCAAACGCAAGTGGATTGTTCCCAGGCAACAAAGAAAAGTTTTCTTCCACCCCGCTGAGCACAGCAGAACTGGTGGTGGTTGCGGATGTGGAGGAGTGGTTGCGAGGATTGGATGGCAGAACGGACGTTGATTCTTTCTCGTCTGCCATTTGTTCACCTTCTTCTTCTCCCTCCGCATCTGCAGCTAACGCAGTCCACATGAATTAGATCAAAATCAAAGAGGGCTTCACGCTTCGGGACTATGGATGAAGAACGATGGATGAAGAGAAGGAGAACGTGAATCGCGATGGAGAAAGAAGAAATTGGGAAGAAGAATCGCGATGGAGATGAATCGTGCTTTGGGTTAAGAGTGAGAGGGGCAAAATTGGGTTTATGAAAGTTTCATTAATTACTCAAATTGAAACGCGTGTTTTCAATTTAGAGTAAAAAAAACATAAAACAACATTTTGTCAAAAATTTTATTTTTATTTTTTGAATGGAAATAAGGCGAAGTAAACACCTTTTCTCGAAAATTCTCCAGATTTCTAATTCTCCTAAGTAAACGCAGCCTTAATGTCTCTGCTTTGTCTTCCTCGTTGTCCATCATCAACACCAAACTTTTGCAGTAAAACCCCCAAATCTTCACCTCTTCTTAAATCCTTTAACACAACGAACTATATTATCAATGTCGCCGGCAGGAACAACAATTCCTCTCTTTCATACTCCTCCTCCCACTCTTTAACACTTCGGATTAGACCCAACAAGAAAATCAGTCATTTTGTTTTGCATTTCTCTTCTGCAACTGAAGAACTTGTGTCCAACACTCAAGAAGAGGAGCAAGTAGAAGATGAATATTCAAAGACCAGGCTTCTGGCTTCAAATGTTCCGTGGAGTTCTACAGCTGAAGATATCCGTTCTCTGTTTGAGAAATTTGGGACTGTTGTAGATGTGGAGGTTGTTATTTCTGTTCATTCCATCTTTTTACAGTGATAATCTCATCATTCGGGTTCTTTTTCTTGTTTATGCTTGTTTTGCTGATGTGGGTTTGCGTTGTTTTTGGTTGTGTTGCTCTAGCTTTCTATGTATGACAAGACCAGAAATAGGGGCTTGGCTTTTGTCGAAATGGGTTCACCTGAGGAGGCACTTGCTGCTTTTAATATGTTGGATTTTGGACAATAACGTGTATATCAATATCCGTTACCGTTAATTATATTTAGACCAATCGAGTGATCTAATAAAGTTTATGGTCTGAATTGTCTAATCAATTAAGTGCGAGGGGCAAATTTAATGTTTGTGCAGATTCCCGGGTTAATTACTAATTGTTAATGGACCAATTAGTAATTAATCATTATGGTTATTTGGGAATTGGTCCCTGGAGGAATTTCTCTATTTTATTTAAAGCCTCTTCATCAAGGTAACAATATAACTACAGAAAACAAAAGGTTTTGTGCAAGAGCTTTGGTTTCCATTTGCCTAGAGAATTTCATCCTCCAGAAGGCCAAAAATCCCTCTCCAATTTCATGGCATCGGCTAATACAGGTACGCTTCCGCTGTTTATCTATATTAATCATTTTATAATCGATTTGTTTTGGTTCTTGGGATTGTTCATAAGGTTAGGGAACAATCTAGATTCTATTCAAATAAAAGCAATTGGTAGCAGAGCCTTTAAAAATTCATTTTTTTATGCATGATTAATTATTTGTTACGATGCATGATTGAAAGGATTAATTAAAGGCAATATATTTTTGTTGCTGGAATTTTTATACCTGGAATTTTAGGTAATCTGTTGGGAAACTTTTTGGCTGGTGCATTTAGCACCAGCGGCAGCAGGCGGCTGCTGTACCTAGCACATAGGCGCTAGGGTTGCATGACAGCCAACGCTGTCATGCGGAGTGGGAAGGCCAGCCCTTGGGCTGGCAGCGCTGGGTAAAGGCCCAGCGTATGAGGGACAGGCCAGCCTGTTGGCTGGCAGCGCCTGGGCCTGCGTAGGCCCAACGCATGAAGGGGACGCCAGCCCCTTGGCTGGCTGGCACGGCCCAGCGCCTCTTGCCCACGGCCCAGCTTGGTTTTTGGGCCATTTTGGTCCATTTTTCCAAAAAAAAAATTGCCCATTAAGTCAGTCTTGTTTTTAATCATCATAAAGTTAAGGTGATTATTAAAATAAAATATAAGGATTTAAAAACAAGATTAGAGGCAAAAGGCATAATTAATTAATTGTGTGATTAATTAATTTAAAGTTATTTAATTATTTTGAATGTTAAACATCATAAAGTCTAGATGTTTATTAAATTTCAAAATAATTAATTTAAAAGTTATTTAATTATTTTGAAAATTAAACATCATAAAGTCTGGATGTTTATTAGGTTTCAAAATAATTAATTTAAAGTTATTTAATTATTTTGAAAATTAAACATCATAAAGACAAGATGTTTATTAGGTTTCAAAATAATTAACTTAAAGTAAATTTTATTATTTTGAATAATTAAACATGATAAATTTTAGATGTTTATAAGGGTTCAAAATAATTAATTTTTTAAAGAAAATTGGAATAACAATAAGGGAGCTTTTTTTTAAGCTTTGCTTGACTATTCTAATTGGTTAATTAAAGTAGTATAGTCACAAAAGTGACCTCTGCTATGGAAAATTTTCGAATTAGACTTTTCAAGTGTATTGTTTGTGATTTCATGTGAATAATTGTCGGCCCAAAGGAAGACAATTATTTGACAGAAATTATAAACACGGTAGTGATGAATTTCAAGTTTATAGCTATTAAGAGATTTATTGTGTATGTTTGATCGGCCCAAAGGAAGATCAAACATTTGGCAAAATCAAGCTATAAAATTCACACTATGACAGATTAATTAACTGTGAATTGTGTCTTAATCCAAAGATTAAACACAATGTCATATAATTAGTCTTTTTCGATTTTATCGATATGTTATTCATTAAGAGCATTTTTTATAAAGTGAGCTAATTAAAGTGTTGTGTTCTTTCAGATATGAACTTAGCAAGATCTGTTTCTGCCAACATGAATAGCATCCCACTTCTGACTTCTGGTAACTTTGCGTTATGGAAGCTAAAGGTGGAGACGGAGCTCTGTTGCATGAAAATGGACCAGGCGCTGTATAAGGATTGTCCTCAGGAGCCAGACCTCAATAGCAGTGATAAGGACCTCCTGGCTTACGAGGACTGGGTACAATCAAACAGAGCCTGTCGTTTAGTCATGATAAGCTCCATCTCCGAAGGCCAGCAGAAGTCGCTGGAAAAAGAGCAGGATGCCAAGAAGATCCTAGCGATCTTGACTAGTCGCTACACCCATACGGCGAAGGCCGAGATTAGCGATACCATTCGCAAATTCTCGACCGTAAAGTACTCGGGTGTTGGCGACATTCGGGAGTATGTCCAGGAAATTCTCAATCTGGCAGATAAGTTGAGGTCACTAAAGATTGAGTTACCGGATGATTATCTGGTACACCATATTCTGACCTCTCTGCCACCTCAGTACAGTCAATTTGAGGTGAGCTACAACTGCCAGGAGAACAAGTGGTCTATTGACCAGTTTACGGTTCAATTGGTTCAAGAACAAGACCGCCTAAAGGCTCTCAAGCTGGACAGTGCTCATTTGGCTACTGCTACTGCCTCTTCATTCGGTGCGAAGAGGAAAGGCAAGAGTGCCGCAGGGCCCGCTTCTCAGAAGAAACCTAAAGTCTCAGCCACTGAGAATAAAGCAAGCAAGTGTTTCTTCTGCAAGAAGGCAGGCCATCAGAAAAAGGACTGTGCCAAGTATGCTGCTTGGATAAAGAAGAGAGGTACATCACTTTCTCTTGTTAGTTCTGAGTCCCTTCTCGTTTCTGTAGCTAAGAACACTTGGTGGTTAGATACAGGATCCACTAAACACATAAGTGTTTCTTTACAGGGCTGCAGGGCGTACCGGATGCCCCAGGCAAGTGAGAGATTTCTCTACATGGGAGCAGGTGACCCGGTACCGGTCGAGGGCATTGCCACCATAGAGCAGATTCTTAGCACCGGATATGTCTTAGAATTAAGAGAGACTTTTTATGTACCGTCATTTAGACGAAGTCTGATTTCTGTTCCTATTTTGGACAGAGAAGGTTATGTAATCAGATTTGGAAATAATAAAAGTCTCATTTATCTTAATTCTACTCTGGTTGGTACTGGTGTTTTGAATGATTGTGACAGCTTATATTTATTGCATACAGTCGATAGCAATAATGAATATAATGTTGGCGAGGCTAGAGGGACTAAAAGAAAATTGTCAACTGAGGATTCATTCAGACTATGGCACAAGCGTTTAGGTCACATCTCCAAAACGAGAATAGATCGTCTTGTGTCAGACGGGATCCTTCAGGCACTTGATCACACAGACCAACAGGTCTGTATCGAGTGCATAAAGGGCAAAACGACTAACAAGAGAAGATTTCAGGCTGAGAGAAGTGCGGAAAGTCTAGGGCTGATACATACCGATATCTGTGGTCCATTCCCTACAGCATCTTGGAATAGTCAACGGTATTTTATCACGTTCATAGATGACTTCTCCCGTTATGGGTATCTGTATCTTCTAAAGGAAAAGTCCGAGGCATTAGACGCTTTCAAGTCTTTTAAGGCCGAAGTTGAGAATCAACTCGGAAAGACTATAAAGGTTGTCAGATCATATCGTGGTGGCGAATACTACGGTCGATATGATGGATCAGGTGAACAGCGTCCTGGGCCATTTGCCCAGTTTCTCGATGAGTGTGGGATAGTTCCACAGTAGACCATGTCGGGGTCTCCGACCATGAATGGTGTAGCTGAAAGGAGGAACCGTACCCTTAAAGATGTGGTGAGGAGTATGATTGTCAATACCACCTTGCCTATATCACTCTGGGGAGATGCCTTAAGAACTGCAGTCTATATTCTCAACAGGATACCAACTAAAGCAACAAACAAAACCCCATATGAATTATGGGCTAGCAGAAAGCCTGTCTTAAAGCATATTAAGGTTTGGGGATCTCCAGCTGAGGCTAGGCCTTATAGGCCTGATGAAAGAAAACTGGACTCAAGGACTGTTAGTTGCTATTTTGTTGGCTATCCGGAGAGGTCAAGTGGTTATAAGTTTTATAATCCTACTACCCGCACATTCTTTGAGACGGGAAATGCCCGGTTCTTTGAGGATGTTGAGTTTGAGGGGGAAGATAGAAGAACCGATGTCATTTTTTATGAGGATTCAGCTACACCTCATCAGGCAGTACCTGAGGGACAAGATGAGCTTATTGTTCATGTTCCAGTTCTTGTTCCTCAGCAAGCAAGAAACAACATCGTTGATCCTCCTACAGGACCAGGTCATCAGGTTATATCTGAAGACCATCAGGACCCACAGGATTTACCTGTGGATCATTATGAAGTCCTACAGGAACCTCTGCCAGATCAAACTCATCAACCTCATGTAGTTGAGAACCAAGCAAATATGCCTCTCAGGAGGTCCACTAGAGTGAGAAGAAGTGCGATTCCGGATGATTATGTCGTATTTCTGCAAGAACATGAGGATGCTATTGACTCATTAGAGGGTGACCCGATCACTTTCATTGAGGCTACTAGCTGTTCTGATGCTCAAAAGTGGATACGGGCCATGGGGGATGAATTTCAATCCATGAAGGACAATGACGTGTGGGAACTTGTACCATTGCCTAAAAATGTGAAACCGATCGGATGTAAATAGGTTTTTAAAACCAAACGGGATTCACAAGGTAATATTGAGAGGTACAAGGCACGTCTTGTTGCGAAAGGATTCACCCAGAAGGAAGGAATAGACTATAAAGAGGCCTTCTCTCCAGTTTCTTCGAATGACTCTTTTAGGACTATCATGGCTCTTGTGGCATATTTTGATCTTGAGCTACATTAGATGGATGTAAAGACTGCTTTCCTCAATGGGGATCTTGAGGAAGAAATCTACATGAAGCGACCAGATGGCTTAATCTCTCACGAGGATAGTCAGTTGGTATGTAGATTGAAAAAGTCTATCTATGGGCTCAAGCAGGCATCTCGTCAATGGTACCTGAAGTTCCATCGAATTATTACTTCATACGGTTTTGAGGTAAATACAGTAGAGGACTGTCTGTACCATAAATTCAGTGGGAGTAGGTTTATATTTTTACTGCTTTATGTGGATGATATTCTGCTTGCTACAAATGATGTAAAGCTTCTCCAGGATACTAAGGCATTCCTTTCAACTCAGTTTGAGATGAAGGACCTTGGTGAAGCTTCTTTTGTGCTTGGGATACAGATCTATTGGGATCGTTCAGAGGGTATCCTCAGGTTGTCACAAAAGGGTTACATCGATAAAGTTCTTAAAAGGTCCAACATGCAGAATTGTAAGCCACATGATACCCCTATCTCCAAAGGTGAGAAATTTAGCCTAGACCAGTGTCCTAAGACCGATTTGGACCGCAAGTTCATGAAGGGTATTCCATATGCTTCGGCTGTGGGAAGCATCATGTATGCTCAAGTTTGTACCCGTCCGGATCTTGCGTATATAATTGGTATATTGGGCAGATACTAGAGCAATCCCGGGAGGGGTCATTGGGTCGCAGCCAAAAGGATCTTTCGGTACCTGCAGAGAACGAAAGACCATATGCTCACGTACAGGAGATCAGATCAGCTTGAGATCGTTGGGTATTCTGATTCTGATTTCGCTGGATGCCAGGACAGTCGGAGATCGACATCAGGTTTCGTCTTTCTACTGGCTGGTGGGGCCATTTCTTAGAAGAGCGCCAAACAGTCACTCGTCGCTTCTTCCACTATGGAGGCTGAGTTCGTAGCTTGCTACGGGGCATCCAGTCATGCGGTATGGTTGCGAAATATGGTCAAGGAACTGCGAGTTGTCACTGGGATCGAGAGACCCTTAAGGATCTATTGTGACAATCGGGCTGCAGTGCTGTACTCCAACAATAGTCAGAGCACATCCAGATCGAAGCACATCGACATCAAGTTCCTTGCTGTTAAAGAAAGAGTTCAGAGTGGTCTTGTGAGCATTGAGTTATTAGGTACAAATGCTATGGTTGCGGATCCGCTCACTAAGGCATTGACACATGTTGCATTTCATGGCCATGTATCGAGCATGGGTGTCATTAGGTTAGATGCCTGAGATTAGTGGGAGTTATGTTTTGTACCATTATGGCTCACGGATGTATTGACTGTGTATTTATTTTCACAGTTTATGGATATTGATTTCTATTCAATATGCGCTCTGGTTTTCTTTTGATCTCATAAAGTTTAAAGTGGATCAGTTGGAAATAGACATGAACAAATCATTTTACATGTATTTCCATGCTGCACATGCGCACTGGATCCATGTCGTTGGTCATTTAAGTTTGTAATCATCATGAGTTTAGTTGCCTGAGATGCGACGACTGCTCTCTTGGTTCTGACATTAATGAAACCGACGGACCGGATTGGATTAGACAAGAGTTATGCTAGCATTCGGGAAATTAACGGTCGGTACTATAAGGATTGTACAATTCGGATTGTCCAAGTGGGAGATTGTTGGATTTTGGACAATAACGTGTACATCAATATCCGTTACCGTTAATTATATTTAGACCAATCGAGTGATCTAATAAAATTTATGGTATGAATTGTCTAATCAATTAAGTGCGAGGGGCAAATTTAATGTTTGTGCAAATTTCCGGGTTAATTACTAATTGTTAATGGACCAATTAGTAATTAATCATTATGGTTATTTGGGAATTGGTCCCTGCAGGAATTTCTCTATTTTATTTAAAGCCTCTTCATCAAGGTAACAAAATAATTACAGAAAACAAAAGGTTTTGTGCAAGAGCTTTGGTTTCCATTTGCCTAGAGAATTTCATCCTCCAGAAGGCCAAAAATCCCTCTCCAATTTCATGCCATCGGCTAATACAGGTACGCTTCCGCTGTTTATCTATATTAATCATTTTATAATCTATTTGTTTTGGTTCTTGGGATTGTTCATAAGGTTAGGGAACAATCTAGATTCTATTCGAATCTAACATAATAATCTTGATTCGTTTTTAAGTACATAAACTTCAATTCTTTCTGCCAAGTGATTCATCTTGTTTCATTTTTTTTCTCTATTTTGAATGCCCACTTGTTTGTGAAAGATGTGGAAATGGCAGCGAAGTTAGATAGTTATAATTGAGGTCGAACGCAATTTGAACCTTTGCTCTAAACTTTTATTTATATTGGCTTCTCTTTTAGATGACCTTTCTATAAACCTAATGCATATGCCATTCAAGAGTTTGGCTTTCAGTATCGTGGTCAGTTTCTTCGTGCAACTAATTGGTGGATTAGTGCTTCTCATTCTCATGCTTTTATCATCTTTAAATTTCATTTCAGGAATTTGAGGGCCGTAAATTAAAAATGCTTTATGCCAAGCCTAAAAAGACAGCCTTTGCCACCACCGCGACCCAATCCAGGACCAACATTCAACTTATTCGTAGCAAATTTGCTATCTCAAGCGAGAGCTAGAGATCTTCAAGAGTTTTTTACCGAAGAAGGTGCCAATGTCGTTTCTGCTGATATTGTATTTCATGACAATCTCAGAAGATCCTCTGGCTATAGATTTGTTGCCTTCAAAACTAAGAAAGAAGCTGATGAGGCCCTTTCTACTTGGTAATACTTGGTTTTGAAATTGCTGAAGTTTGTGAGTTTGATTGCCATTTTATTTTAGTCCTCAAACATTTACTGAAGTGAAGATTGCACTCTCTGACAATGTGTTTTACTGTAGGAATTCATGGGAAGACCACTTAGAGTTGCACGCAGCAGACAATTCATAAAACCACAAATAAAAGAGGATTTGCAGTCAAGTGATACTACAGCTGACCTGGAAGAAAGTGTGGAGCCTGCAGATACAGCTGATTGACTGCTGAAAGGAAGCGTGGTGGGTTTTGTAATTTCTTAATTTACATAAAAGTTACTAGTAAAACTAAAACTCAACCTGTAGATGGAAAGGCAAAATCATTTTTCCTTTGACTGCTTTTTAGCAACCGACTAATGTTTTTTTACTTAAATTTTTTTAACGCCCTTATGCTGCGTGAGTCTCTCCTGTGGATTTTTAAGATGTGGGTTTAGAATATCCACTACCTTTTTCTTGTAATGTTGCTTCAAGTAAGCAATGTCGTATGCTGACCACTTTTTGGCTCTGGAGTTAGCCAGTTTTAGCTAGAATCCATGTTTAAGATTGCCTACTCTAACTGTCAAAGGAACTTTGTACCTGCCTTCTCTCTACCTTAGTGGCCTCAAGTTTTCTTGTTTAACATACCTCATATCAACTGAAGGATTGAAAAATGAGGAGGTTTTGATCCTACTAGTTTCTATTTCCTAAGTTGCAGCCTATGGTTTGCATTTTTGGAACAGGCATCACTTCAGCCTTTCCCTTTGTTTTGTTTACAATTTTAGTGATGCATGCTCATGACAGGAAGCTACAATCCTAACTTAATAAATCTCTAATTTCTAGTAGGTGAGTTCTTTTGGAGCACCTCAGCCTATACAATGCTTTATAGGTCCTTTTCTTCCATCAAGTAAATTCTTTTCGTGACACCTGCTTTATAGGTTAACTGGACTTGTTTGTTTTTTGGAATAATTTCTGATCTTTAATACATCCTGATCTTCTCTTCCTGTATTGTTCAGCTTCTGAGTTGTTAAGCACTTATTCATAGTTGTTTTAGAATCTTCCAATATTATGAGCATGTAGATGTAAATAACTATTTTAGATACCTGTAGTTGTTCAACTTCTGGCTTGTTACGCACTTGTTCATAGCTATTTTAAAATCTTCCAAAATTATGATCATATAGATGTAAATAGCCGGACTTTTTCACTTGTGGTCCTTGAAAACTACCACTTAGGGCAAAAAGGCTATATTGACCTTCTAACGAAAACTATTACTTTTGTAAAGCCTATGCTGTAGGGAATACTATTGGGTATGTGGAGTCTGATATACCACATCGCTAACATAGGGAATAGAGGTCGGCCCTTTCCCTATAAATAGACTCTCTTGTAATTGTAAAACTAACGAATATTAAGACTAATAATATTTGTGCGGTTTGTGGAGTGCGGCTAGACCGATACCACGTTAATCCCTTGTCTTGTTTCTTGTCGTTTATCTTTCTCAATCTAGGTTATCTTTCGGTCTCCTACTCAGGTAATTCCTAAAAACTGGCAGACAAGTTTGATGGGACAGACTTTGGATTTTGGAAGATGCAAGTCGAGGATTTGCTGTATCAGAAGAAGCTGCACGAACCGTTAGAGGAGAAAAAGCCAGAGGCGATGAAACAACAAGATTGGGACTTGTTGGATAGGCAAGCTCTAGGTGTGATACGGTTGACACTGGCGAAGAACGTTGCTTACAACATCGTTGGTGAGAAGACTACACACGGACTGATTAAGGCGTTATCAAATCTGTACGAAAAGCCCTCTGCAACTAATAAGGTATATTTGATTCGTCTATTAGTCAATACGAGGATGAAAGAAGGTGGTTCTGTTGCTGATCATGTGAACGAATTTAATTCTATACTGTCTAGATTAGTTTCCGTTGGGATTACATTCGATGATGAAGTACAGGCTTTGTTGTTGTTGTCCTCGTTACTTGACAGCTGGTTAGGGTTTGTCACAGCAGTTAGTAGTTCGTCTGAGACTACTAAGCTAACGTTCACAGGAATTTGCGACTCAATTCTTGGAGAAGATATTCGTAGGAGGAATTCTGGGGAATCATCGGGCTCTTTGTTGAGTATGGATGGTAGAGGCAGACAAGTTGGGAAGGGGCAGAATCAAGGGCGTAACAGATCGAAGTCCAGGAAGAGAGGGCAGTCCAAGAATCACAAGGATATTGTGTATTGGAACTGTCAAAAGACTGGTCACTTTAGGAATCAGTGTACGGCTCCTGCAGTTCCTAAACCAAAGAAGAATGATGATAACTCAGTTAACACAGTGGAAGAAGTTAGTGATGATGCGCTGATTTGTTGTGTTGAGTGTTCTATTGAATCTTGGGTCATGAATTCTGGTGCATCATTCCATGCCACTCCAAGCAAGGATTCAATGCTGAATTTCAGGTCTGGAAATTTTGGCAAAGTTCGTCTTGCTGTTGACGAGACTTTGGACATTACAGGTATGGGAGACATCAAAATCAGAACCTCTTTTGGAACAATCTGGCTGTTAAAACATGTTAGATACGTTCCTAGACTCAAGAGGATGCTGCTCTCTATGGGTCAGTTGGATGAGGAAGGGTATCATGTTATCTTTGAAAACAGACAATGGAAGGTTGTGAAGGGGAATTTGGTTGTTACTCGTGGTGATAAGGTTGGAACTCTTTATACTATGGAACAATCATGTGATGAGGTTAATGCAGTTACTGATGATGTTGGTCCATCGACTCTTTGGCACCAAAGGCTTGGGCATATGAGTCAGAAGGGTATGAAGTTGCTAGTTTCTAAAGGCAAGATTCCGGAACTGAAGAATATGGAAGTTGGATTCTGTGAACCATGTGTGTTTGTGAAGCAGAAACGAGTTACTTTTGCAAAATCAGGGAATGCACCCAAGTCTGGGAAGTTAGAGCTAGTTCATATAGATGTGTACGGACCGACTACAGTTACCTCATTGGGAGGATCACGCTACTATGTCACTTTCATTGATGATGCCACTAGAAAGGTATGGGTTTATTTTTTGAAAAATAAATCTGACGTGTTTGAAACCTTTAAGAAGTGGAAGGCAGAAGTTGAAAATCAAACAGGGTTGAAGATTAAGAGCCTGAAATCAGATAATGGGGGTGAATACAGCAGTGACGAGTTCAAAGCCTATTGTGTAGAACACGGAATTAGAATGATAAAGACTATTCCTAAGACACCGCAACAGAATGGAGTTGCAGAGCGAATGAATAGGACTTTGAATGAGAGAGCCAAGAGTATGAGGATACATGCAGGATTGCCAAAGATGTTTTGGGCAGATGCAGTTAGTACAGCGGCATATCTCATTAACAGAGGACCCTCAGTTCCTTTGGGGTTCAAGATTCTAGAGGAAGAGTGGCAAGAAAAAGAGGTAAATCTCTCACACCTGAGAGTTTTTGGTTGTGTTTCTTATGTGCGGGTTAAAGATTCTGACAGGGATAAGCTTGATCCTAAAGCAAAGAAGGTTACTTTTATTGGCTATGGCTTAGATGAGATGGGATACCGTTTCTGGGATGAGTTGAATAAGAAAGTCATTAGAAGCAGAGATGTCACCTTCAATGAGAATGCGGTGTATAAGGATAAGCTTGCGGAAGATTCTGAAATGACAAAGAAATAAGCAGTAAAAGAGCAGATTGTGTTGGAAGATATTACAGAGGATGTTCTTGCAGGGGACAGTGGGAGTTTGGCAAACAGAGATGCTGAGGAGGCAGTCCCAGTTGCCCCAGATGTTGCAGTAAGAAGATCAAATAGAGTTTCGCGACCTCCACAAAGATACTCTCCTTCAGCTTATTACTTGCTTTTGACTGAGGATGGTGAGCCTGAGAGTTATTCAGAGGCAATGCAGATGGATGAGTCAGTTCAGTGGGAGCTAGCCATGAACAAGGAGATGAGTTCGCTTGAGAAGAATGAGACTTGGTCGTTGACTAAGTTACCAGCAGGAAAGAAGGCTTTGCAGAATAAATGGGTGTTCAAGATTAAAGAAGAACTTGATGGCAGCAAGAGATACAAGGCAAGGTTAGTGGTGAAAGGTTTTCAGCAGGAAAAGGGCATTGACTACAATGAGATTTTTTCTCTGGTTGTCAAGATGACTACTATCAGACTTGTTTTGGGTATCGTGGCTGCAGAGGAATTACATCTAGAGCAGCTAGATGTGAAGACCGCGTTCTTACATGGTGATCTTGAGGAGGACATTTATATGACACAGCTAGAGGGGTTCCCGGTAGCTGGGAAAGAGGACACGGTTTGCAAGCTGAAAAAGAGCTTGTATGGTTTGAAGCAAGCACCAAGACAGTGGTACTTGAAGTTTGACAGCTTTATGATGAGGAGTGGGTACACGAGGAGTACTATGGATCATTGTTGCTATGTTAAGCAATTTGATTCATCTTATATTATATTGCTGTTGTATGTTGATGACATGTTAATCGCAGGATCTGACATGAGGGAAATCAACAAGTTAAAGAGACAGATGTCTCTAGATTTTGAGATGAAGGATTTGGGTCCTTCAAAGCAGATACTTGGTATGAGCATCATCAGAGATAGAAGTGAAGGTACTCTGAAATTGTCGCAAGAGAAGTACATTGGGAAGGTGTTAAATAAGTTTAACCTCCAAGATGCGAAGATCAGAAGTACGCCTTTGGGAGCCCACTTCAATCTCACAAAGAAGCAGTCACCTCAAACGGAGGAAGACAAGGAAGAAATGGCTAATGTTCCGTATGCATCTGCAGTTGGTAGTTTGATGTATGTTATGGTGTGCACGAGACCAGACATTGCTCATGCAGTGGGAGTTGTTAGCAGATTCATGTCTAATACTGGGAGAGAGCATTGGGAGGCGGTTAAGTGGCTGCTACGCTACTTGAAAGGTACCTCTAAGGTTGCATTATGTTTCCGCAGGAAAGATGTAATCTTGGAAGGATTCACTGATGCAGATTTGGGTGGTTGTGAGGATGCAAGGAAGAGTACTACGGGATATACTTTCACTTTGGGTGGCACAGCAGTTAGTTGGATGTCTCGACTTCAAAAGAGTGTTGCTCTTTCAACCACGGAAGCAGAGTACATGGCTATTTCAGAAGCCAGCAAGGAAATGATTTGGTTGAAGAATTTTCTTGAGGAGTTGGGCAAGAAACAAGAAGACAACGCTCTGTACAGCGACAGTCAGAGTGCCATTCATCTTGCGAAGAATCTTGTGTTTCATGCTAGGACAAAACACATCCAGTTGAGATATCACTTTATCAGTGAGTTGATTAGTGATGGTACTTTGTCCTTGAAGAAAATCCTTGGTTCAAGGAATCCAGCAGATATGCTGACCAAGGTGGTTACTAAAGAGAAGTTGAAATTTTGCATAGCTTCAACTGGCCTTCAGAACTGACTGTTGAAGAAGGCTCAACACATATAGAGTTGCTTAATGTTGTTGGGTTTTACTAGAGTTACATGAGTGAGAGTGGGCCTGTGATCAGTCTCCAAGTGGGAGATTATTGGGTATGTGGAGTCTGATATACCACATCGCTAACATAGGGAATGGAGGTCGGCCCTTTCCCTATAAATAGACTCTCTTGTAATTGTAAAACTAACGAATATTAAGACTAATAATATTTGTGCGGTTTGTGGAGTGCGGCTAGACCGATACCACGTTAATCCCTTGTCTTGTTTCTTGTCGTTTATCTTTCTCAATCTAGATTATCTTTCGGTCTCCTACTCAGGTAATTCCTAACAAATACTATCCCACTTATCTGTCCCTAATTTTTCCATGGCCAGTGTTATTCCTAAAAAGTGCCATTCACTGACCTCTCAGCTTGACTTGGAAGTTAATTTCGTGGGACAGAAATTGTTTAGGCTCTGAATTGGTTAACATTTCTTTACCTGTGCTAGTAAGTTTTGCTGATAACAGCTCAGAATCGCCCAGGTTTCGTGTCTTCCTTCTCCTCTTGGCTAGGCTGTGATTTACCCCTTCACAGAATGCTAAAAGAACTACACGGATCTGCTTTAGCATTCTGAAGTCATTTGAGTGACTAAGCCCCCACTATCAGCTCATTGCTCACTTAGCAATTTCTCCCTAAGCATCCCATTGATTGTCTATTTGACAACTGACTCTTACCACAAGTCTGTAAAATAGATTTGATGGTTATTTAGGATTCTATTGTACAAGGCCATGATACATTGGCTTGTTGATGGAGCAAAGTGGCTGCGATCTAAAAGTGTATAAAACGCATCCATCGACTGGTTATTCTAATGCCAAGCCTTGATTTTGCACTTGGCCAATGACGGGACTGGAGCCCTAGCTGGGAAGTTGAGCAGACTTTGATGTGTAGGTTCTAATTCAATATTGAGTCTTTCATTATTGTTAGCTTTCATTTAAGAGTTAGCGGTACTTCAGTAATATCGTGGCATTGATTCCTCTGCTGTAATGATGTTGATCTAAATGGAACACCATCACGGTTACACTATTCAACTATAATGAGATTTCGTTCTTTTTTTCTTCATGTTGATCAGGTATTGTCTGAGTTTTAGTGGCTACTCTTCTCATGTTTCACTTGCTGCACAATTTCGATACACTTACTCTGCAACTTGTTCGGTACGGAATTTGGTATGTACTGCTCTGTATTATCGTTTAGTTGTAATCAATGCAGAACATGACGCGAATATGGTAACAATATTTTGATTGTTGGTGTGAAATATTCAAGTAATTTTCTTTTTAATGTTGAAATGCATATCTTTATGTTGTTGAGCATTTTATTCATCTTGGCATGTAATTACATGGTGTCTTACAAGTTAAATCTCAGGAAAGAATTGAGTTTTGTAATTTAAGGTTTCAAGCTTACATGGCATTCAGATTCAGATGAACAGGTTTAGGGGAAATACCTTGAGGCTGATGATGCATTGAAAATGGTTTTGATCCTTTTATTTTTATTTTAGTGTATTCATATGTTTGTTGTTTGGATTTCATTTAATCTGTTTTCAAAAGTTGAATGATCTGTTGCAGGTTCAAAATCTTTGACTAGTTGGGAATTTCCCATTTTGAGCTGCATGGGTAGCTGACCTAACAAAGAAGATGGAACATGATAGGCTTTATAAAACCATAATACTGCTTAGCATGAATGCAATGTTTGTGTGCAATTGTGGAATGTGAATGCTACTGCTTGTTTGCCAACGGTGGCTAGTTTTTCCTTTACCTTTCCGGCGTAATTTGCTTCATTTTTGAATGCAAGATCTGAGTTAAGAATGGATACATTCCATAGCACGAACAACTCACAACTGATGACCCATTACCGGAAATAAGAAGATTTATGCTAAGGAGATCATTTTTTTTCCTTTCATTTTTTTTTTTCCTAATGGGTATTATAGCTATATAATGCTAGATTCCTTATCATGTATTTATTTTATTTTCTGTGTAGCTTTAGTTGATTGATGTGGGCCGAGGAATAATGTAGAGAATAATGTAAACAGCAAAAAGTTGAGGGATGGAAAGAGAGGACTAGCTGGCCACAAACTCTTAAAAGAGAGGAGTGGTTAGCCAGAACACAAAGGTGACTCAAGTAGCTCAACTAAGCCTGAAATCACCAAACCCACCACCTCTCAAAAGTACATCCACTGGGAAATGATATCGAGTATTTGACTACATATTATTAATAGGGATCGAGTTCGTTAGGTGCAATGTTCTGATCATAACAAAGACATTTCACCTTCTTCCTCTAACAGGATTTTCCGCTGTGTGCAGTGCAATGTTCTCGTAAACATTGAAATGTCTTTGTACTTATGAATATTGAGTTCGTCCGTGACAAGGAATCTTTTCTTGCTAACAATGGAAGAAACGTCTTTGTTACTTCAAATCGAAGGTTTACCAAACCGTAACAAAATGCTGGTTTTGGTGATGAAGAACAGAGTATACTCGTACACTGGCTCATAAATAAGCATCAAAGTCCATTAAACCCGATTGAACTATTGACTCAATTGATCTGAAAGTTTAAGCGGTCCAATCACCATTAAGTATGATCAAAGGTACTGCATGTAAAGATAGATGACCTGCTTCACAACAACACATTACTCATAACTTTACAGCATTCTTCAAGACCTAACTTTTTCTTTAACTTGCAGGCTATGCATTATTAGGTAGGGTTTTAAGGGTTTATTATAGTCTGTCACGTAATCATCTCTTATGTAATTATGATGTTCAAGAACTCTTAATACCGACTAATCTTATTATTAAAAGAAAGCAAAAATCCTTTGTTGAAAAGCCATAATTCATTACCTATTTTATTTCATATCAGCACATGATAATAGACCTTTCCTAACAACCCTAGGAGAGCAAGAAGAATATTGGGTCTCCTTTGGCTCGCATTAGGTATGGAGTATGACTAAAGTCATCAATCTTCTTCCATGGAAGAATTAGTCCCTTTCCCTTTCCTCAAAAATCTAAAAAAAAAGTACCTCCAACAACTTTACTCACTCCCCCATTTCATCACACACACACACACAACTATATAAGAAAACCCCACCACAACAACTATTGCCAAAACCAAGCCAAAGTAAAGTAAAGTACCTCCTCTCTTTTGATCTCCATTCCATCTTCCATCTCTTGCAAAATGGCAACTTTAGGTGCACCATCATCAGTTCTTGTTTCTGCAATCTTCCTAGTCTTCCTGTGCATGGTGGTGCCAAGTCTGGCGACGGTCTATACTGTAGGAGACTCTTCTGGCTGGGGATTGGGGGGTGCTTACTCCACCTGGGCAAGTGACAAAAACTTTACAGTTGGTGACAGCCTTGGTGAGTCTAATTCCTCAAAAAGAATTACCAGTTTTATCTTCAGTGAAATGATTTTTCTAACTTAATTCTACTAACGCATGAATTCTGTTTGAAACATGACAGTATTTAACTATGGAGGAGGCCATTCAGTGGATAAAGTGAGTGCGAGTGACTACGATTCGTGTTCAGCAAGCAATGCACTTACATCAGATAGCTCAGGTGCCACCACCATCACCCTCAAGACTGCCGGGACTCATTACTTCATATGCGGTGCGGCTGGCCATTGTGCAGGTGGCATGAAGCTTAAAGTGACAGTTGCGGCGGCTGGATCACCCTCAGGCACCACTACTCCTCCATCATCCTCAGGCACCCCCACTCCTACAACTCCAAGCGGTACTAGCACCCCTGCCAAAAATCCTTCATCTACCACACCAAAAGCATCATCTTCAGTGACACTTTCTCCAGTTTCAGCCATCATGGTCACTCTGCTGGTAACAGTTGGTGTGAGGGTTTTTTCATTGTAAGTTGACCTGCAGCTAGAGAGAGTCAGGATAGAGGCAGTGCTTGTTTCTTTCTCTTTAATTTCATTATTTTCCTTTGCTTGTGTTTAGGAATCTTACCTACCACTTGTCATCATGGTTTCATAACTGAGAGGTTCATGTATCACTTCTTGCTTTGTGTATTTCAGTGTTTGTTTGTGCAATGCATTCCTCAGCTAGAAAATTGATAGAAATCAATTCAACAACAATCAACCCAGGATGAATGAAAACACCAATCAACCCAAGATGAATGAAAACATCGATCAAGAACAGATTAGGGAACTTGATACTAAAATTCGAGCCACTGAGGCTGATTTGGGTCCTACCGGGTATCAACCCAAGGATTAAAGGAAACCACTTTACGAAAAAACAAATTTGGGCAAAATAAACAAACACGCCTCAAATTACAGAGATATTACAGCAAGATGTATACAATGACCCAATTCAAGAAGAAACAAGATGGGTGCGCGAAATCTCTTACCAACTACAAATCTTGTGGTAGGATATTGATGTGGCCAAGTGGGCGGGCAACTGCTCCCTGTGTATGGACTATGGAGAAGGTTTGTTGGAGGAGACGGGATGACGTAAGGATAGCCGGAGAGAGGGCCTGGAATTTCACCCAAGCGATACTTTCACCTTTCACTGTAAATCGGAAGCGATGCTTTCACTTTCAGGGTAAATCGGAGCTTCGTCGGAGTAGCCGACGACTAAGCTTACGCGTGAGCCGGACAGAGTTGGGAGTTTTCGGCCCCTTAGTTAGGCTTAAAGCCTTAGACTATTTTATTCCAGGCCCTAAGCTCTGAATCGGCAGGCCAGGCCTGGCAATTTTTATGCGGGCTGGGCTTGCGGGTTTTTTTTTGTTGCTAAATGACTAAATCTACCATCGCGTTTGTAATTTATTTCCAAATAACAGCCTGTATTTTCGAATTTTTTTATTTAATTTTGCTTTTATTTACATTGGTTTAATTAAACCACTTGATTTAAATTAATATACTTTTAATTTCGAAACCTTTTATTATCCTACGTAGCAACACAAAATTAGGAAAAAAAGGGGGCAAAAATGGGATTGAATCCACCGAGACCATTCTGGCTTGCGGGCTTGAGCATGAATTTACTTTAACTTCTAATTTAATTTCAAAAATATACTATAATAGTTTGGCTCCTTATGCTCCATAGTTTGTTATACTATATCGTAACTTTTCCGCTAACAAGCCGTCTATTGTGAATAAGATACCAAAAGATACAAATATAAAAAAAAATAAAGTTATAATTTTTCTTTTTTTTTTTTAGAATTCTCAAGTACAAAACAAATAGAAGAATGCTATTTTCACGAGAATTTTAAATCTCAACCAAACACAAAAAAATAACATTTATCTTGATCATTTTTTTTCCAAGAGAGCGATTGCAAGAAAAAAAGTAGCATTCCGATATAATTATTGGCATAAATTCTACATTTAATAAGCCATTTGGTATGAAGCCTAACTTATAATACTTTATAAAATAAAAAAATTGTAATAATATAGATAAAATAATTACAAACTATTGTTAGTAATTACCCATTCTATTTACAAGATGAAGTGGCAATCTTAAACCCGTTCTATTTACCCATTTCTGCCGCCCCAATATATATGAACTTTTGGATTTTTTTTTGACCCGTTTAGATAATGACCCAAATAAATATAAGAATTCAATTTACCTGCAGGAGAAATAATAATTTAATATCACAATACTAAATAGGTACTGATAACCTAATATAGAACCCTAATTTAAAAGTCATTTCTATCAAAATACCAAAAAAAGTAAAAGGAAGATTGGTGGTGTTGGCGAACACCCACTTGACACTGGTGTTGCGCTGGATACGGGCTGCCTTTAGCTTAAAATGCTTTGCTCCTTACATCGGAGCTCTACTCACGCTCAGCTCGATCTGAAAATTGATTGCGGAAAAGAATATTAGGGGGTAAACGCCCATTTTAATCATTATATTTGTGCAAATTTCTAAACAAGTCCCTAAAATTAGAAAAATATTAGAGAAGGGCCAAACCAAAGGGCGACGCGCAAGGGAAAAAGTGAGTTGGAGTTTTCCACTTTTGTGAGCTTCCTTTTCTCAGTAAGACCGACCGACGTGTCAAACACTCTCCCTCTCTCTTTCCTCTTCCACTTACTCGTGTCAGACAGACGTAAAGATAACGCTACAGCGCATGCCTACACACACCCTACTTTCTCCGTAACGACTCCCACTCTCTTCTTCTTATAGCTAGCTGCCTGTTAGTGTTACCACGTGATCACCACCATCACATTCCTCAAAAATTCAAAATGCTCCTTTCCTTCCTTCCCCAGATTACCCCCTTCAACTTCCCCAAATTACCAAAGCATACTCCTCCAGCTGTCCTCTCTCCTCCCGGCCAAACAACCAGTGCCAACTCCCCCATGTTACTCACCTCTCTTCTCCCCCCCGCTGTCTGTTTTCTCACGCATTGTTCAACAACAACAAAATGTCTCTCAAAGAACAGAATTCATTACTCACCTCTCTTCTCCCCCCCGCTGTCTGTTTTCTCACGCATTGTTCAACAACAACAAAATGTCTCTCAAAGAACAGAATTCATAATTATAATCAACATCAACGACCAAATCAATTGAAATATGAAACCCACAAACAAAACAATCGCCCAATATCAATTAAATCCATCATAATAAATAAAATAAATAAACAGAAAAGTGATTATAGAGCAATCAAATCTCAAACCCTCGAAATAACCAACCAACCAACAGTCACCATCACCCTCGTTCACAATGCACAGCTTAAATTCCAAAAAAAAACTCATTAATTATGTAACCCCCTACGAAAATGTAAAATGAGACGCCTAATAAAAACAAAAGTAAAAATAGAGTCGGATCAGATCAGATCTACATCAACAAATAAGACAACACGCACGTGACTCCAGCCGCAGCAGCACCCGAAGCAAATCCTCTAACCGACACGGCACCGCTTGGTAGAGGAGCTAAACTGCCGCTTGGAGTAATAGCCCCGGAAGGACCTCCGGCGGGAGTCAAGGGAGCAGGTGGTGAGTTGGCTGGGGGAGCAGCGGTCGGCTCTCCGGCGGATGGAGCGGGGGCGGAGACAGGCGGCGCGATAGATGGAGCAGGAGTTGAAGTTGGAGGAGCAGCCTTAGGAGCCGGCACGGGAGATGCAGTGGGTGCAGCTGTGGGAGCGGCTCCCGGAGCCTGAGCCAAAGCCGAGCCGAGGATGAGAGCCAGGAACGTGAAGCTGACAACAATGTTTCTCTGGAAAGCCATTTTGTTTCTGCTGGTGTTGTTTCTGTTGGTAATTAAGCGCAGGAGAAGAACTTAGAAGAAACTCCAATTACAAAAACAACAAAAGCGAAATTGAGAGACAAAAGCGATGGTGGGAGGGAGAAAGGTGAGAGTTGTGGTGTTTAAATAGGCGAGGTAGGGTTAGCAGCTGTTCGTTTAAGGTTCTTGGTCGGTTGTAAAGACAAGTTCATCTTTCCTTTCTTTTAATGAAATGACATTCCTGTCCTAAGCTTTATGGTGTGCGCCTCCGCGGTTCGCTTGGACCATTGAGGGTGAAAGTGTAATCGAAGGATTTGTTCGTGAAGAAGACAACAAGTGCGTCATTGACTAGCACGTGGCTTGGATGGGAAGATCCGTGCCGTTGGATATGGTTTGAATTAGTTTGTGGATTTCAAAACGCGTTAATTAATTTCAAGCAAGCGAAGAAAGAGCAGGATCGCGTTGCTCTATGCAGGTTGCTAATTAATTTATGAACACAAATTCTAACTGACCGTTATGATTAACTCGTAATTAATTAATTAATTAATAATTAGTAGTGGTGGGTATACAACTCAAACGGACAAATTAATCTTAACTTCGCATTTCAATTTTTTATTGAAGAAGTAGTGTCAACACGTCTTTAGAGGTGGTTGTTTCGACGTCGACGAGATGCTACGACTCAGCAAGACGACGACCGTATGTATTAGGGTTAGAGTTGGAAGCTCCATCATGATTTTATACATGAACAATTAAATATAATCCTTTATTTCTTTTGCATTTTTATTAAAAAAAATCTTTTTATGCTTCGTCAACATGACATCATTTCCTTTAGCATAATCAAAAGGAACAACATTATCTTTTCTATCTTCAGTTTATTTGCTAAATTTGATAAAATACGCACATGATATGATTCCACCAAATCGTGTAACGACGTCGTAAGCATGCATCTCAAGGTTGCTGCTGTAAAAGCCTTGCTCTCTTAGATCTTATTGCATTCATCTAGAGTAAGTGATTGCTCATTTCAGCTGTACCCATGTCCAAGGCGCTCGACTATGAAATAGTGCAAGATATTCATCTGGAAAACGTTATGCTGGTTTAGCTTCCAGAAGAATTGAAGAATACGGAGCTACGTTATAGCTGCCCCCAATGCCTGCAGCTCCCCCAGGGACAAAGTCCATCGGAGCTTCAAGGTTGGTGTCCACCTGCAATATCATAAAACGTTTTCAAACCTATGAACCAAACTGGAAGCAAGGTCGGAATAGGAAATGAGTCTAACGAATCCATCTCTAAACATGCAGATCGTCTTCAAAGAAGCAGAAAGAACAAGTTTAAAATAATTCACACAAGTGACAAGAATAACACTTAAATGCAAAAAAATATATAAATGTCATTTTCCAGAGTGGAATGGAGTTCTTATCATACATCAACAATTGACATAATAGCAGGTAGCATTGAAATGTTCTGTTTGGAAAACAAAAAAAAATTGTAGCATGTATAGTTGCTAGAGTGCTAATACTTTCCAAACACAGCATATTAGCAGAGAATGAATGAGCCAGAAGGGGAAAAAACTAACCACACGAAACCAACTCCTGTTGGATGGGGGTGGGGGTATCGAGACTTTAACAAAAGAGTCATGAGCATTAAATGCCAAATAGATGTCTCCTCCGTTGTTGTCGTGAAGCCTGCATAACAAATTCATTAGAAGCTTGCCAGTGTCCCAAGAGATAAGAGTTCAATCATTGATCTGCCCTGTGTCCATGCAGGATTTCTTACGTAAATGCAAGGAATTTGCTTTCAGGATTGTCCCAATTATCCTCATGCCAGGTTACATCAGCCTGCAATAGGGTATCAGGAGCTCTTAGCAAAGCTGTCAATATGCTAAATATAACTTACCGCTAGAGTCAATGCTAATGTAAACCAAGTCGGAGAAGACTAACAGCTTACTTTGCTGAGAAAATTAGGATGGCTAAATACTTGACGCTTTTTTCTAAACTTTATGATCTCTGAGAAAAACCTAAAGTGACTGCTCCTCTCAGTGTCCAACTGTCTTACAAAAAGAATATAACATGTCGTTAGTAGAGAAATTAAAGCTTCCAAAAGCAAGAAATGGAAAGAAAAACTTACACCCGCCCACTGGAAATTATTAATAGAGGTGTCATGCCCATAACTGTTGTTATTTCCATAGCGAGTGTGCCCATATTCATCCCCCATAAGCATCATTGGTATTCCCTGGTGATACACAGTCGCATAATCATACCAATGCAGCAATTTCATGAACACCATAAAGAGAACACTCAAAATCTAGCCATAACAGAGAAACTACCAATATCTTAAACCTTATTTACTAAGATCACAGTGGTACATGAATAATAAGCAGGTAGAGGAAGAAGCATCTACCCTCTTCTACCAGACAAGGAAAAATAAGTAAATTGACAAAGATGCAATAGCTATCACAATTTAAAATCTAAAAGAATAACTAAAAAGAGAACACCCAACTCATTAATGTCCCAGTGCAACATACAGTAGAAACTCTATAAAATAATACACTTGGGACGACCAAAATTTATTAATTAAAAGAGTTATTAATTAATCGATAAATTAATAATTATTAATTTATATTTTAATTAATATTTTATTAATTTATAGTAAAATACTTAGTTTACAAACACCTTTCAAGCTTCCACTTACTGTAATTATTGTATACAATGCATGTACTGTATATCAAATGAAGGGCCCAATTTGAAAGAAACCTTCAATCTCCCACCTTATTATGCTTCTTGTGTTTAATGTATCACTTTATGGACATTAAAAGTATTTTCTATATAAACAAGATCAAAATACTGTAGGTTAACACAAACAAATTAGAGACGACATTCAAGGGGAAATTGATTTCAACAAAAAACAAAAGACAATTGAGTCATTTTTCAAGAAACCTTCATAAATCATTCATGTAATATGCTATATATAAGGAATTATTAATTTATATTTTATATGGGGTCTAAAGAAATTATCAAAAATGTATTATCTTATAATTTTAGCGAATTATTAATTTAGCACCCTATCCCCGAGTCGGGACCGGCCAAAAATATTATCTTAGAGAGTTTATTAAATAATCGAGTATTAATTTATCGAGTTTCTACTGTACATCCCTAGAGTAGATGTATGGGGTCTAAAAGTAGCATATAAATTCGGAAACCATCAATCCAGACCAAACATAGTTTGATGAAATTTTGTGTGCCCATAATATGTAGAAGACAAGCCCAACATTACATGGCATATCAAAATGAATTTCTGGTTTACCTGAGATATCATTAATGCTAAATGGAAGTTTTTCATTTGACGTGACCGCAAAGCTCTAATATCAGAATCATTGGTCTCTCCTGCCAGTATACGAAGACAAATTAACAGACTTTTTCAGAATCCAAAGTGAGAACAGTGATGAGGAAGTACTACATTGTCAAAGGATTTCCTATCCTGCAATTTTATTTTAATTTTTTTTGAAAAAAAGGTTCTGCATTATCTGCCTTACAGCCCTTTCTAACATCTATATCTAACAAACTGCAAACCAAGGATGAAAAATGCATGATATAGGTAAAACCTGCTATCAGATGTTGTTAAAGATAAATGGCATGCAATGGGGAAGAGACGGCTCCTCTTAGTAAGAAAGAAAGGGAAAAACTAACTAACTATGAAGACCAGAAAGGTCCAGAGAGCCCACACCATAAAAGCAAATCAGCACAATTAGCAGGAAAGCATGGACAACAGCTACCGATTAACAAAAAGAACGCATTTTATCTAATCATCATATCCAAATCCACAAACTATCAAAGAAACTTTTGACTCAGCACATAAAGTTTGACTCTACCTTCAAATCCGCAGTTCCAACTATAGTTATCATTACATCCATCATTACCACCTTCTCCATTTGCCTCATTGTGCTACAAAACCCACAACAGGATACAACGAGGATATTAGGGCTCAGCCTGATTGGTGGGTAAAAGCTTTTGTAAGTACCTTATATGATCATGCATTATTAGTACATCATGTCTGGTAATAATGTTCACATTTACAGGAGAAAATACCAATGCTGTAAGGTATCAGTTAATAAAACATGATTCTTCTATTAGTCATTATCGTTTATATTAGCATTAATTTATCTAATTAATATAACTTACAATACAATTTAATATAATAAAAATAATAAAATATAAAATATAAAAGAAAAAAGAAAAAATTAATCGAATATCAAATTGATGGGTTAAAGCTTTATAAGTACCTTAAAGTTGTATGAAACAAGATCACGCAGTGTGAATCCATCATGTGCAATAATAAAATTTACGCTATGATAAGGCTTGCGCTTATTGACCTGTGAATGGAAAGGAGAAAAGAGAAGGATTGTGACTTGAGCAAGTATTAGCAATGGAAAATTTGGGCACATCTGCAGTGAGCAATCTAGATGGGGAACAATACAATAATATTCTAGTAACAATCATGAAGTTCAAGACATTGAAGATACTTACATTATAGAGGTCAGCAGATCCAGAGACACGGGTAGCAAAATTCCCTTTTAAACCAGATTCACCCTATGGAATGCACGGAGATTGAGGAAACAATAGTAATTAACAAGTTAAATAAGTAAGAACTCATTCTAATTAGGAACTTAAAAGTAGTTTACACCACAAGAGAGACCACCAGAAAAAGATACAACATTTAGCAAACATAAAGTGGAATAATAAACATCATACAGTAGAAACTCGATAAATTAATACTCGATTATTTAATAAACTCTCTAAGATAATATTTTTGGCCGGTCCCGACTCGGGGATAGGGTGCTAAATTAATAATTCGCTAAAATTATAAGATAATACATTTTTGATAATTTCTTTAGACCCCATATAAAATATAAATTAATAATTCCTTATATATAGCATATTACATGAATGATTTATGAAAGTTTCTTGAAAAATGACTCAATTGTCTTTTGTTTTTTGTTGAAATCAATTTCCCCTTGAATGTCGTCTCTAATTTTCCTTAGCATGGTAAGAACTTCTGGTGTTGTTTTCTCATAGCTCAACAAGAAATTGTTCAATGTGATTGCCGCTTTAATAGCTTCGTTTCGCGAAGGGGGCTCCATTGTAGAACTTTCATCATCTTCTTCATCGATATCATAATTATTAATTTATCGATTAATTAATAACTCTTTTAATTAATAAATTTTGGTCGTCCCAAGTGTATTATTTTATAGAGTTTCTACTGTATGCAGTAACAAACGGAACAGTATAAAAAATAAAAAGGAAAGGAACTGAATTCATGTTTTGAGAATTTAGAAATCAACTGAAACCTCAAAAATATCTATAAAAATGAAAATTTGCAAAATGGAAGCACAACTAGCATGTAATCTACCTTTCAAATTTGAACACTGCACCCATAAAATAGTTTCAAACAGTATCTAGCAATTTCATTTATTCATTCAAAACCTATTTCACTGTCAGCCATTTCAGAATAAAGTTTGATGCAGTTTCTGTTGAAATACTAGATTCATGATATAGTGCAAACAATCACAAACATGCCAAGGTATGAAAGTTTTCTCACTGTCATCACCTTAATAAATCTTCTTATATCATCACGATACATGCCATTCCATTCAGCCCACCTGCATAAATAGATTAGTTGGGGTGAGGTTAAATGCCTCAAAAGTATGCAATGTCCTAAATGAATGTTGCTTTTAAAAAAAAAAATGTAAGGTAAAGCACTCTGAAGATCTTCCACTTCAATTACTATGATTAGCCACATTGTTTTATCATAAAAAGGTCAATGGTCTCGTGAATCTATCCAGTTACTAAACAAACTTATGGTACCCCCAGTTTTTTTGAGTAAAAGTGGAAACTTATTTTACTTAATTAAGATCAATAGTTTGTTCCGCTGGAAAGAGTTAAGTCTCCACTAACTTTTCCTCCATTCTTTAGGTGACCTCAATAAGGAGACACTACTATCAACTACAAATGCAGGAGTTGAGGGTACTTCATTAAAAAATTAAAAATGGAGTAGAAACAAAGATACCTGTCCCAGTTTGGAAATTTTCCAACTAGATAGAGACCTCCACAATCCCAAGGCTCTGCAATTATTTTACATCTTGATAGAGTAACATCTTTTGCAATTGCCTGCTCATAGAAAATTAATAAGTAACTTGAATGTAAAATTAAGTAAACCAAACAGTGAAGAAAACAACTTCAAACACCCAAATGATGCATTAGTTCTAAGTAAACCACTAACGTAACAAATCGATACATTCATTTTTTGACAGAATACAACTTAAAACGCCCCAGTGATGCATTCCTTCTAAGTAAACCACTAACCTAACAAATCAATACATTCATATTTTGACCATTTCAACAGTCTGTATGCATGTAAACAACTATCCAGTCAAACTAAAGAAATGAAGGTATAAAAACTCAACCGTCGAAATTGGAGGCACCTTCTAACAGAAATGTATAAATAAAGAAGCATCTAATCTGCAATTTTAGCTGAAATTAGAGTATTTATTAAGCATTCCATCATGCCTAAAACAAATTTTCTTTTACCTGTTTTTTTCTTCAAAAAAATTATCATGAAAATATATCCGAGTAGTGTTTCACAGAAATATTATTGGGTAGGTGTACCCATAAAACAATTTTTAAACAGTAATTAATGATAAGAAATATGCTAGAAAGTTATAAACAGCAGCAATTTCAATCTTGGCACTTAGGGAGAATGCCCTTTTTAAGTGCAAGAACAAACAAGCTCAGATTTATCTACCTCATGATAAGGGGAAAGAATTTAACAACTCATGAAAACAATTAAGTAGAGTTTTCACGGAAAAAATCCAATATGTTTCAATGGCAGTGTTTAGCTTTCCTTGGATCAGGGACTATCTTGTTTCATAATAATAACCATAAAATAAGGATTCCTCCTTTTGGATTACTAGTAGATTTTGTTGCTCAGACTCGCCAAAATCCCGACGAACTAAAAGAGCACTCATCATCCGCTTCTTCCAATCAAAGAAATAACACCAGCAATACTTTATCCTAGGCCCCAAACATTTTTGCTACACTGCTATTTAGAGTTCATTCATGTAAATAACCGTGACAGATGCATGTAAATTTCTTACTCTAATTAGTGGGGGGGCATTTAGTGGAGAGCCATCTGTTCCTCGGCAAAGTACACTGGCAAGGTCGAATCGAAATCCATCCACATGATATTCAGAAACCCTGCGGTTCAGAAGAAAAAGAGGAGAATGAGAAGCATATATTTAAATGCAATGAAAAATAGCTAACAGAGGTGATAGACATCGCTATATCTTCATCAGCATTTGAAGCATCAGAACTTCATGCAATACAGTTTTCAAGTCCTAGAGGATCTAGAAAGAATATTTGAGAAATAAAAAATAAGTGGCAACCTAATTCAATCCTGACTGCTTTATCGACACTGATCAATATTCATGCAGTAAAAAAAAATCAAGGCAATTAAAGTCAACAAATTGTTGAATAAAGATTAGCCAGCACATGATAGATTCATTACATGTTATAAAAAGTAATAATGCTACCCATTGTTTTCTGCATGTGTGATGATCATACCAGTGTCTCAAGCTGTCCATGATGAGCTCCATGACCACAGGATGATTGCAATTTAATGTGTTCCCTGTAAATCGATGAGATACTGCAACTGATCAAAGCTGAATGGGCCAAGCAACAATTTCAACATCACTCCAGGAAAACATAATTTAAAAGGAATCATCTAGTTTTTTTTCTTAGTTTAATTAAATTTTTGAGAAACAAAAGGTTCCTAGTAACAATAGGATGACTCATTGACAAAAAAACCTCTTGGTTTATCAATAAGGGACATAGATTCCAACTATTCTTTTTTCCTGACAGAGATGGGAAAATGAAAGCAAACATTCATTTGGATGTCCTAATGAAAGACTCAAAGATTGAAACTTAACTGCTATACTTTAAATGACTGTGAAAAATAAAACTAGTGACACTTCTGATGCTGAAGACAAGAAGGAAGCAAGAAATTTACTCAAGAAACTAAAAAACGTCCAAGGGAAAACAATGAGAAAGCAATAACAAATTACCGCATCCGGAGAAGTTCAGCAACTGGCCACTATTATCCATCATGTAATAAACCTGTAGATGTACTAATAGAATATATATTAAGGGTTGAATCCAAAATAAGAGTGCAACACTTTATAACAAGACTGCCATATGATCGCAAAGGGAAAATAATAAATTAAATATTGTAAATGAGAGTCCACTGTCATTTTAATAACCAGGAAGGTGTAACCAACCAATTAATGCTTCAAGGACATCAAAAAGAGCTTCTCAGAACAACCAAAGGAAAACTTGAAAATTACCTTATTGTCTATTCCGCGGAATGAAGTCGTATAAGGATATTTATCATCAGCCTCATTTGTATGATTATAGACAACATCCAAAATAACCTGTAGAGAAAAGAAGATTCATAATATTGTTTTGACAACTATGTATCTTTGTGTGAGAGAGTCTTTGACATGCATAGGCTGAAAAAACAACAGTTTACCTCAATCCCAGCATTATGCAAGGCTTTAACCATTTCCTTGAATTCCCTAGATGCATTACAAGGTCCTCCACCACAACTAGCATAGCGACTCATGGGAGAAAAAAAATTTATCGTTGAGTACCCCCATGTATTGATCTGGAGAAAAGGCAAGGAAGGAAAACTAACAATCCCTACATTGACTTAAAATGTAGAATAATGAGGAAGGATGAACCCCCTATCATAGAGCCATCAGCACATCACATTTCTATCTCTTACCCTTATTCCAACTTCAATATCGACTCAATTATATCTCTTTACTTACAATTAACTATTATATAACCTTCACTGGTCATGCCCATAATGCAATATCAAGAACATGTAGAATCACAAATCATCCCAATATTATAGGTAAAATTTGACGCACAAGCATTAGCACATGCATAAATCAGGCATGCACGAATATAAAGGTAAAGGTGCATAATATTTATACGTTTTGAATGTTCTAGAACTTTATTAAACTAAGTATTCAAGCAGCATAAGTTCACATCAGAGAGGTAAAGAAATAGGAAAAATAAGTAAAGCAAACTTGAAGGCTTTTCAACAAAATGCACATGGTAAAATACTGTGATGGTAATTAATGCACAAAAGAAAGGTCACAGAGAAAAGCACATGCATTGAAAACGTTTTACATTACCATGTGATCTCTGGGATTTGGACGTCTCTGCAACTCAAACTCATCAAATTCAAACACAGGTAGAAATTCCACTGCATTAACACCAAGCTCTAGAAGATGTGGGATCTACCAATAGAATGAGAAGTCAATGGTCAGGAAAATTAGACAGGTCAAGATAACCTAATGATCACTCGTCTCTGTACATCAAAATACGAGTATTCATTAACAGATGTTTCATTAATGAAAGATATACAGCTGTCATTCATAAATAGGCTTCTCCTTATCTCGTGAAAGGTAAGATCTCAATATAATGCTTCAAAACAAAATTTTAGAATTGATAACAGTTGTATAATACATCGAAAGAGTGAAAAAAAGAGTCAATAATTGCTAACCAGAAGAAAAATTTGCATCCCAAGCTCTTTTAGGTTTCTAGGTGTTTTATATACAGTTTCAATATTTTATAACAATTCTCGGTTGGAATGTTTCTGGTTGCTATGATCTTTAGGTGATGTCATTTCAACCAGACTGTACATATTACCGCAATTATTCAATTCAATAAACCATTACCTTCTCAATTACACCAAGGTAACTTCCACCTATATCTGGACCCAAACCACTGGATTTATCAGCTGTAAATGCACGAACATTCATTTCATATATAACAAGATCTTTCTGCAAACAAAGTACAAAATACATGAAAATGGAAAAGCAACCATGAAAAGAACTAATTAAAGAGATGCATTGAAGACACGATAAAATCAAACTATCAACTTGTCATCCATGAACGCATAGCAAACAAGAAGATATGCATCACCTAGTGGACTATTCAACAATTTACTAGTTGTGATGAATTGAGATGGGAGAGCAATATCATCAGATCAAATTCATGGCAAAAATGGAACATGAGTGTGTAGGAGGAGACACTGGAGTTGGAAGTAAAATCTACTAGCAAAGTACATACCAAACATGCAAAAAAACTTACCTCTGGTATACTTGGAAGTTTGTAGTCATCACCCCAATCAAAAGGCAGACTATCAAAATCATAAGTTCCAAGAAACTTAGACAACTTGTGGCTGGTATCACCAAAAAATCGGCGACCATCAACTAATTTAGCATAAGGATCTATAAGTACAATACTGCTGTCAAATCGATGCCCTTGATCCCAATTTTTAGGACCTTCTACCCGGTATCCATATAGAACATTACTTCGAGGCAAATCCTGTGAAATGAATAGGATCATAAGTAGTATCAGAGGGCACAATTCAAGCATTTTTAAACTTGAACTTTGTACATATGTTTCTACCTAATCAATCAGTTCCTAATGTTAACTCACTATCATTTCCAAGATATCTAAAAAGGCAGATGATAAAAGAAACAATTGAAACCAATAGTGGGAAGCATGCCTGATTTTCAATTAAAATTTAGACAATGTGCACAGGAGCCAGCATGCGCATACGACTAATCATTACCAAGTGGTGCATAGGAGCAAATTAGAATAGAAGAAGATACTAGTAGCTCTGTACTCTACTAAAAAACATAAACGAATGAATTGTTTTGAGTGGATAAAAAGTAAACCATTGTGTTGAGCAACCTGATAGAATGACTACCTCAATGCATATGTGCCAGATGTCTCCTGTTTTATTCACTTGAGGATCCAAAGTCAGCTCAACCATCCCATCATCCAGCCTTTCATGCTTTTCCCTACCAGATATAACAGCAGGCTCATGATTTTTCACAGAAGAGAGCAGAAAACTTACATCTATCTATAAAGCATCAACAATGTCATGATTCAGCATGTATAACAACAAAACTAAGCATGAAAGTCGTTGAAAACCAAGGTCCTTCACATTTTAGATAAAATCCATCAAAACCAGATAGTAAGAAGTTAAAAAACATGCTACTGGGATTGTTCATAATTATCAACAAACACCCTGGCATTCTGCCTCACTTCTGCACAATTGTAGTTCAACCCCTTCCCACTGACAAACAACTTCGACCACAAGTTAGCAGTGATGAAGCGTGCACAATATGGAACTACATGCTAACCACAATTTTGAAACTGCTACCTTTCAGGAAGCCACAGGCAAAGAGTGACTGCAGTTGCGTTCTGCGAAAATATGGCAAAATTTATCCCATTCTCCACTTCTAACACACCCAGAGGAAATGCTTGACCTGGGAACATTTTAAACCCCCCCACTTGAGGGGCCTCCTCCTAGGATTACAAACAACAAAAGATTTTAATCGGATGAAGATCAACACTTTACAAATAGAAAAAAATGAAAATCACAAAATCCTACATCTAACAGTAAACAATGATGAAAAGTACCTCAAGTACACGTTCTTGAGCACTCCGGCCATAAGCATCAGGTGTTTTACACTTGTCACGACTCATTGCCTATCTAAGAAAAGAGCGAGGATTTCAAAATTCACATCTTTAATACTGCGCAAGAGGATCAAACTGAAAAGCTTATAATATTTGAAAAAGTAAAAAGATCAAAGGAAATGGAAAACTCGCACGCACACAAAGGACATGCCTTACTAAACATTCTTTGTCCACTGCTACTGGATGCTGCTTGTTTATTAAATTTCAACCTGACAAACAAAGTAAAAGCAGACAGTATCCAAACAGACATTATTAGCATTGGCCCATAAAACCATTTGGTCCTCCACAGAAGCATAAAAACAAACATGTGGCGGAGGGTGGATTACCCCATCTCAAGCGCACGAGAAGGACCAATGGGAAAAAGGGCAATGTGGTTGGTACTTGAGAAAGGAGAAGCAAAGCCAGTGACTTTAGCAGCGGTGGAATCAGAAATGAGTGAGACTGGGCGAAGCATATCTTCTAATTTTTTGCTTAATTAACCTTCTTTTCTCTTTTCTGGCAATCAAAGAACCAATCTTTCGTTGCTTAGAAGAAGAAGGAATCATGTGAGGGTTTTAAGCATTGTATGGAGGACTGTGCTAACAGCTACAGATTCGAGAGTTATGTCTGCCTACCCGCCACATGAAACGTTGTGCATTGTCAAATCCCTTCACGGCTGACACGTGGTATCAACCTTTTCCCAAGAAGATATCATAACATATTCGTGCTGCACACTCATTGCTAGTCATCAGTCAACTGCTACTATACGTTAGATCTCTTTGCACAAATATCTTTCTGGTTCTTCTATAATGCTATAGGTATTGGCGTTTTGCTTCCTTTGTTGTTTTCCTTCCGTCGCTTTTAAATCACGGCCACCCTGCAATTTGGCCACGCATGTATTCTGCTACTCAGTAAATTATTTTTTCCACTATATATAATCCGGTCGTTTCTAACAAAATTAACGGGGATCTTCAATTTCTAATCAAACCTTTAGAATGTTTAAATAAGGATTCTAAATCTTTGATTACGTATTTAAACTTGACATTTTAAAATTGGGCACGAGAATTAAGGTACTCCCTCCGGTGCAAAATAAACAGCAAAATAAACAACGTTTTAACTTGTTGCACGTGACTTAAGAAAATGATTAGTTCGGAGAAAACGAGGCACTTTATGACCATAATACTCCCACCCTCCCTACCTATTTACAAATGAAAACAGCTCAATTCTGAATACTGCTGGCTTGAAGCCGGGCTGGGTTGGATGCGTTGTCATATGTTTTCTGTTGTATCAGGTGTAAATAGTTCTTGGCATTTATGTTCAAATCATTTTTTTTAAGCCAAGCTAGTGGCCTAGATCATTTGTGTTCAGATCATTTTTTCTAGGCCAAGCCAGTGGCATGAGTATTAGGCTACAATGCGTACGTATATGAGTAGTTGTTAAATGATCATGTACAAGAACAACAAGAGGATAAGCGAAATGAAATGAAAGCACACAGTAAATGTAGCCAAATTTATCAGTAGAAAACAATAAGGGATGGAAGCATTCTCAATTAGGTAGTTGTGAAAGATGGATATGATCCAAACACAGGCAATAGATAGACATCCAAAGGAGCTTGCTCAACATATATATACCCTCCCAGAAAATTTACAAGAACTAGTTGCCCACTAATATAATATACTACTCCCTCCGATAATGTTCGATATTGACGGTTTTGCCAAATTCGATTAAAACGTCTACTAAACAATATCGGAGGGAGTACTCCCTCAAATGTGAAATGCGCAATAAACAGAGCACTGCCACTAATCCAAAATATCAACTCTAGACATGATTTTGACCAATTAATCACAAAAGAAAACATCTTGATGTTACCCTGTGATTCTCACTTGCTGCAAATTTAATGGCTCCAACCAAATAACATAGTTTGCTCAGTCATGAAGTAGAGTTTGGTTTACTACCAAAGTCAATCACGTAACTCTTTTCTCTGGCTAGATTCCTTTGCTGCTTCCAATCACCAATGTTCTCCACAGCATGACAATGAGCCGATTGAGTGTCGGTCCAGTACTTGCAAGGGGCAGCAACATCACAAACATAACAGTAGCACAGTTTGCAAAAATTCTCATGTAGGGTTGAGTCAAATGGGTATTTGAGACACAAATGCCTTGAGTGTGGATAATCTCTACATGCTACCTGACCCTTCTCTGCAACAATAGAGAGGTTGTCATCAATTCTCATTTCTTTTTGTAAAAACTAAAAATAGTCGGCCACCAGATCTAGATTTTGCCGGTCTACTCTCTAGTCTCCATGTCGTCATTCAACTTCTTTCTCCAAAGGGTAATGCTATTCAGGAGGAATAGTCAAGAGGACTGCCACGTCATTGCATAATTACAAGTTTGCAACCGTTTGCAAATTTATGAAAATGCCACCGCGTCTCCTTCTTCATACCCTCTCTTCCTCTTCCCGATCTAGGGTTTTTCTTCCTCTTCCTCTTCCTGATTTGCTGCTCCTCCTCCATACTTCCCTCCTCCATTCCGCGGCCACCATTCCTTCTCCCTTCTACCCGTCGCGACTACTGCTCCTCCATACCCGTGACTTCTTAGGTAATAGACTTCACTATTTTTTCTTTTCTCGTTTTGTAGCTTTGGATGTAACTAATAGTTAAAACTATGATGACTTCTTAGGTACTGGAAGCTGTCACTTTTGGTGCATTCCGACAAATGCTTTCACCCTCAAGCTAACCAAGCTTTTATTAAACTGAATAAAGCTTTCAAAGACCTAGAAGATCCAGATAAGGTGAGTGTCATTCTCTTTAGGACATCATTTGTGCTTGCTTTTGTGTGTGTTTTTGTTGTACTTGGTTGCTCCCTATGCATCTCCATGCTGGTTGATCAATTTCTCAATTGGCAATTTTTGTGAGATTGAATATTCTTGTCTATATTTTTGGTGATTGCGTTTGTTACATGGGCTCCTTCTTTCATGATTTCTTTACTTAGTCACATAATGCACGTTTTTTGTTCATTAAAATTTGTACCCTGTTCAATCTTTTACTCTGCCACGGTAGCTAATGGATTTAGCATTACTTAGTGTGCTGAAACGTTGACAAAGAACACAGCCTCGGTCTAAAGAATAGTAAACATGCTTATACCAGGTCTCTAATTTATTACTAGCGTTTGTCCATATCTATTGTTTTAAATTTTCTGATGGTCTACATAAATTTCGAAGACATTTATTATACAATCTTAAGGAATCTCTTTCTTCTTGTACAAGTTGCTATTCATTCTAGCTCTCTGCGTATATTGCGTGTGTTTCTGAAGCAACTCTTGAGTTGTGGAAGGATATCTGAAGGAAGGTACTGTTGACAGCTACACATATTTTCCTTCTTTATTCTTTAAAATTTCAACTGCATAATTCATTTAAGTTTGATCTTATCCTTGAAATAATGTCTTGAGGTTGCCCTATTCAACGTTTCTTTCATTTGATTCAATTTGGACCAAACTTTATTACACATAATACTTGCTTTTTTTTATTTTTGTTAACTTCTTTTTGAAGTAACCTTGCATCCCTGTTGTTTCATCTTAATCAGAAACTGATAAAATGTCAAATATTATGTTCATTATTTGTATTGGTCATAAAAACTAAAGTTCAGTTAACTGGTTTGATGCAACAAATAAAGTATGTTGGTTGCTAGTAAAAGCGAAGGGGCTAAGAACATCATGTTATTACATCACACTGCAGTCAGTTGTTATGCATTTGTTTTCTATTTTTTTTCTTTTGTTTGTTATGTTTGGCACAGACCTGAATGGTTTGTTGTGTGAGATCATGTGTTATGGGCATCTTTGCAAAGCTTGTTCACTTATATGGTTCCCTAAGGCCATCATTTGATGCATGATTCTTTGAAGTTGAAGTTGGGCTTCCTTTTTTTTACTTTTAAATTTAAACGGAATTGACAATATTTGCATAGTTTAAACTGAATTTTCTTTTCCCTGTAAAGTTTAAACTGAATAAAAATATGTTGCACAATTTGAACTGAATGTTGAGAGATCCTTCCCCTTTAACAACATAATTGTCCCCTGCTCTGTTAGCTCAACTTAGACCCTATATGCCATCATCATGAACTCACGTGGCAAGTAAAGTGTGATCAATTGGATTGTTTTTCTATCTTAAGTTTGGGATGTAAATATGGGATTTGGGGTGAATCTTGGTTATTCACCTCCGTTTTAGTTTTGACATGGCATACATTTGGCTGAGTTCTTTACATATATCTGGTGGTCTGCTATGGCTTATTCTCTTATTGATTGGTGTCCCTAAATGTTGGTTTATTATGACTGTTATTGCTGATTTTTGGGGTTGTAAGTGCTGGTTTCTTTTCTACGTTATGAACTATTTTTGTTTCATATCTCTTTTGGATTTCAGTAGGATGTCAATAAGCTCTCCATCCTCGATCTCTAGTAGTCAACGCCGTGAATGTAGACGCAGCAGAGTGTTGACGTCACTTGGGAAGCAAAAAGCAATCTTGGATTACGAGCCGCCAATCTTATGCAAGTGTGGGCTGAAGGCACCAAGATGGATATCTTGGATTGACAAACACCCAGGTCAGCGTTTCTACAAGTGTGTTGGACTAGATGAATATGGTGGTTATGGCTTCTTCCATTGGGAAGATAAACCAGTAATAGGTTGGGTTAGTGAAGTGATAATGGAGTTGAGGGATCGTGAGAATGAGTTGGCCGAAAGAAATGCAGATTTAGAAGCTGAAATTGCAAGGGGGTGATATAAGCATTGGTAGTGAAACAAGTATGTTAGATGAGCTTAGGTAGTCAATCAAGTATATAAAGTAGTAAAAATGATATGTATATGTCTGGTTTGTATTATTTTCTAGTTTATTATTTGTCGCTAGATTTGAGTCGTTAATTACAATGTAGAAGAGATTTATTATATGATCCATTTATGTAAAGAAAATCTTTTCAAAACAGGTAGCTTTTGCTAACAAGTGCCAATGTATTTAGCTTAAATGACTTGAAATGACAGAGCTATTGCATCTTTACTAACATATAACTGCTCCATTTAGTTACCAAGTTGCAAACGTTAGCGACACCACATATAACAAGTGCCAATGTATTATTTTCTTTAATGTGAATCTTACGTATAATTTTAAAATTTTATGAAAGTAAAATGAAAAAAGAAAAAAAGTTACGTCACTTCCATTTTCATTTAGGTCATTGAAACGCCAATCATCTTTTATTATTATTATGATGTACTAATAATATTTAACAGTCATATTGTATTTTCATTTATTTTTCAAAGATTAACTCTCTTAAGTTGGATTTTGACAAGTAAATTTGGGACCACTTAGAGGAAAGAATCTAGAAATCTGCTTTAGAGCATCAAAACAGAAAGCAATATGAAGAATTCAAAACAATAAATTGTAACATAAATCCTGAAATTTAATTGGCGTCCACTGCACCACAAACATGAAAACAACACATATAATGTTTTGAGGCAACGACATCATCACGCCGGCCTAAGGCGTAATCACGCCAGCAATGAACAACAAACACCCCAAGCTACTGATCGCGACTTAATTACATCACCCTCTTGGCCGTAATCACGCCGGACCTAGTCTGCCCCTCTTGGAGCCTACTGCTTGTGGCGTGAATTACATCGCCCTCTTGAGGTAATTACGTCACCCTGGCCTGCACCATATCAGACCCTACTGCTTCACTTACCCTAGGCTGGATCAAGCAAGATGACTTCAAAATATCAATTCCAGCAAATTGAAACCAATCCAAATGCAAGAAATACTAAAGCATCTTAGTTCAAGTTTTTCACAAAAATATCCATACCTGATCTACATGAATAATAATACAGAAGTATTAATTTATAACCAGAATTGCATGCCAACTACACTACCTATGAATAGGCTTGATGATTTAGTGCAAGCGCAAGAGGGGCATTTGTACTGCTTCATATGCTCAGCCCTAGCTGGAGTGATCTTCACACACTTCCCATGGAACCACTTCTCGCATATGTCACAACAGATCCAAAATTCATTAGATGCATAATTATCCCCACAAGCACCACATAACGTCTCTCCATGCTCATCCTCGTCTTCTTCATCATTATCATCATTCAGCTACAAATTCCAGTAAGCAAAAATTTAGTTGTCATCCTACAATATGTATAACACAAAATTCCAAAGAAATAAAATATTCATACCAGACTCTCTTGAGTTCCAAATTGATTTTGTGACTCAGAATGATCTTTCTTGCTTTTCCTTGCTTTAGCACTCTATTAGAAAAAAAACATTATTGAGAAGTTAAACATCATATACATACAACATATAGAAAATACATTATTGAGAAGAAATAATTAACTAAAAACCTTTCATACCATTTTGTTTTTCATTTTTTGTTCTGGTGTTGAAATTTTTCATTTGGATGGAGGACGCCCTTTTGTTCGCACCTTTAAAGGACTCAAAAATATTTGACAATCTTCTATCATGATCATTGAAGAGGTTCCTGCGGACTATTTTTTCCAATTAGTTGAATCACTGAGTGAGAGTTTTGAAGCTGCCTCATCTAAGGATGTCAGTAGAAACTCATAATTCTCTACAGACTCAGCTCCAACCTCTACAACATTAGCCAATTGTGAATTCAAATGATTGTATCTCACTCTACATTGATCATCCCTGTCGTCGTCATAACAATTCTTGACATATGTATGTTTGTCTAACATCCTTCCTCCAACGATGCAAGACATATTGAGATGGAACATGATATATATTTTCCTGAATTAACACCTTCACAATATGTCTGCAAATAATTCCTTTAAACTGAAACAGACAGCATGAGCAACATAATTCTAGATCCACAACATAAGTAACTTTTCTTCTTAATGCACACTCTTTGCTTCTCAATATGTCAGTTATTTGAAATGTCGAAATACTGGAACCGCACCTGTCAATTTCGTGAAAGGAATCATGCAACAATAATAACAATGAACTCAAGATTGCCAGTCATAATTAGCTGAAGTAAAAAGAGAAACTCTTAGGGCATAATAAAATTGATTCGCACCTGTCAATGAACTCAAGATTGACGGGCACCACACCATCTTGAAATTGTTTCTCAAAGCTGAAATCAGTTATCAGAGGAATACGGGAATTGAACGAAGCAAAATCTGCTCTACAAACTGCTTTAGAGACGTCTTCGGACCAACATACCCATCAAAGAATGCATTTATACTTTCACTTCTTTGGGTTGTAGACATTTCGGCCCGAAAAATTCCTCTTACAAACACTGGAACCCAACGATGACGATCTTCATATAAACCACTTAACCATGTATTTTCTTGGAGATCAAAATCATTAATCATGTTACCCTAAATTCTTCTACCTCAATGGACTCGTAGACAACTTTTTTTAACACTTTTTTAATTGGCTTGTAATCATGACGTGATCCAAGCTTCTCGGGCAACTTCTTCATAATGTGCCACAGGCAAAGACGATGGTGAGAATTAGGGAAGATAGATTTGACAGCTTTTTGAATGGACCTGCATTGGTCAGTAATAATTACATTTGGAGAATTTGACATGCACATCAACTAAGCTTTAAACAACCAAATGTATGTATCCGCTTCTTCATTTGAGAGTAAACCACATCCCAATAGTACAGTCTGCCCATGGTGATTAACACCAACAAATGGTGCAAAAGGCATGCCATATCTATTAGTTAAGTACGTTGTATCAAACGATATGACATCACCAAAAGTTTCATAGGCTGCTATAGATCGTGCATCTGCCCAAAATACATTTCTTAATCGACTATCATCATCTATATCAAGCATATAAAAGAAATTAGGATTCCTTTTTTGCATGCATGCAAAATACATGCTAAGTGATGTTGTATCTCTAACTCCAAGCCTAATTTGTCTTACTTTCAATAGATGATTTCTACAATCTTTCTCAGTAAATGTCAAATTCTCATACCCCCCTACTTCCACAGCCAAAGAATGAAAATTATTACTCATACATATGCCTGCTTGATCATTTGTTTCAATTCTCCTCTTCGCATACACATCCATCTATTTATTACACTTAAAGAAACGTGCTTTTTTGGGACTCAACAAATGATTATGGTCAAGAATAACATGAGAAACTGTGAACTCTCCATCATTAATAATAGCGTTGATTTTAGCCTTACAATTAATATTTTCTTGATGGCCTTGGATTAAAAGTATTTTTTGCCTCAGATTTCCATTTACCTCCTCTACTACACTCAGCAGAATAATACCTCAACTTCCCATTATCATATTTCTTGATACCTTTTCTCGTAATACCGAATCCCATTGCACGAGAATACTCAAGATAAAAATTGTAAACTTCTTCTTCTGATTTGAAGACCATACCTGACATCGGAATCAAACCCTCATCAGGTTCTGACATTTGAGTCTCATCACTTTGAGGTAAAGACTCCCGTTGATGCTCATCACTTTGTGGAAAGAACTCCATTACCTCCGCCGCAAAAGACTTATTGTAGTATGTCGAATATTAGTGGGAAGAATGCCTGAAAAGGTAATAAGTTAAAAAATTTACACACCTAGATTGCAAAATACAGGCTCCCTCTTACTCAAACAACAATGCAAAAAACCCATGTACTACCACAAATTCCACCCAGGATCTAGCATCAGTCAAACCCATAACTCCTATCCATAGAATGCAATAAATCTTACCAAAACATAGCAATTAAGAAACTAATTTTTTTTTACTTGGCAATTTTGATTTTATCCCAGTGTTATAGTTTGAGTGAAATTTTAAGGGTAATTAGATAATTTTTTAGTAGAAAAATATAAATAATTAATTAATAAAAAAATAGAATTGATGTGCAGTGAAAATGCTTAAGAATTGATGTGTTTTTTATGGTATTAAAAAATATTGTTGGTGTTTCAGCTGTGGAATATTCGTAAGGGTATCTTGTAATCCTGTTCATAGAGTTTTTCACTTATGCATATTCTTTTCTAACCTTCAACCACTTTCCTAAAGTATTTTTAAAGTGCTCAACTTGCATTATTGTTATTATTATTTTAATTAACTTTCTTATCTTTAATTATTCTTGTGATTTGCTTTGCCTTGCACCACTCCAAGTGTCATATTTATTTGGGATTAATTAAAAAGGAATTAATAAATAATTTAATTTGGCTAAATGTTGTTAATGAAACATAAGAAGGCATGACAAAGGATTAGATTGCATAGCTAAATGTTGCTATGTTTACCTCTACAAGAAGGGAAGAGGAAGAGCACGGGTATGGAGGAGGGAGGAAGCAGTAATCGCGAATGGAGGAGGGAGGTATGGAGAAGGAGACGCGGTGGCTATGAAGGAGGAGCAGCAAATCGGGAAGAGGAGAAGAGGAAGAAAAACCCTAGATCGGGAAGAGGAAGAGGCGGTATGAAGAAGGAGACGCGGTGGCAGTTTTGTAAATTTGCAAATGGTGGCAAACTTGTAATTATGCAATGTCGTGGCAGAATGATGTGGCGGTGTCATGTCATTCCTCTTGGCTATTCCCCCTGAATAGAATTACCCTTCTCCAAATAATAGAAGTCTGATCTGCATCCATCTGGACTTGGTACCACAAGCATTCCTTGCTCGGTTTTGGAAAGAAATACCGACCGGAATAAATATGGTAAATGAAGAGTGCAAAACGTTACAAGAATCATGGGCCATGACTGGTGGGACTGGACCTCTGGGGTACATCCAAAATTCTTCTGGTCAGGTTTGTGTTTCCTCTAAACTTGTATCCAAAATTTCTTATAAATGTAATTGTAGACAGATACAATTGTCCTATTTTCCTAGTTTCACTTCAAGATGGTACTAGTCATGAGTTCTGCTCTTATTGATGCAGAAGGAAGTGATGGATGCTGCAAAGGAAATAATAAAATAAGGCATCACTAACAATCTTGACTTGACAAAACCCAACTTCCATACCTCAAACCCTTTCCAGATAGCCGATTTTGGTTGTTCTATTGGACCCAACATGTTTTCTGCAGTTCAAAACATCATAGAAGCTGTAAACCTTAAACATGACAAAAATTTTGATCCATTAGAGTTCCAAGTTTTCCTCAATGATGTAATAGGAAATGATTTCAACACCCTCTTCAAATCCATCCCTTCCCCAACAAGGAGCATAGATATTTGCATAAATAGACCATTAAAGATGAGTTTAAGTAAAACCTGGCCCTTCTCTGCAACAATGGAGAGGTTGTCATCAATGGGATCCAAAACTGAGACACTGGAGATCCTATGAAGAGACTCAAATGGGTCAAAATCAAGGATGAAGCAATCCTCAATCTCCTCGAACCGCTTCATGTCATGGCTCTTCTTTAAGCAAAAAATGGGCCGAAGAGGGTTAATCATCCCAAAAATCAACACCCTCAATTTGATAAAGTAGAAATTGAAACCCTAAATTTGCAATGAAATTAAACACTAAAATTGAAGATGAAATTTTGTGATGCTTACCTCATTTGTGGTGGTATTAATAGGGAAAATCTTCCGTTCCCACGCAAATTTCAGATTCAAACACAAGAGAGGGAATCGATGTCAGCGTTGAGTCAAACCGAAGCCGCCGTCGTCTTCACCAGCACAGGCAGGGGCACCCTCGTTTTCTCCAGCGTGAAAAACCGAGAACGTTATTTGTTTGGAACCTGCTTTTGGACGCTAAAGCGTCATTTGTTTCAAGCCAAAGGGAGTAATAATTAATGAGAGAATTTTTAATATTAAGTAATCATCTTTCTCTTCTATATTTAATAAATCAATTAATAAACATTATTCTCTCTCCTCCATATTAAATAAATTAATCATAAAGTACTTTGAAAATTACAAAATGTCATTTATTTGAGACCAAATTTTTAACCTAAAACGTCATTTACAAAAACCCGAAAAGAGTAGTTAGTTATAAATTGACTTATGTGATTTTCATGTCAGATTTAATGGAAAAGAAAAACCTTAAAAATAGCCAACATAACCAAATTAATAAATCAAAAAATATATTCAGGATCATACATTAATTACAAAATAATTTAAGAATATTGATGCAGCTTTGAAGTTTTCCCTATAGGCTTGAGTATTGGTCTAGTCCGATAAGCTCACAGTGTGACTAAAATCTGATATTCACTGAGGTTTATTTTGGTAGCGAAGGATTAGGACCGATAAAATCCGTTGAACTTATTGTAATTTAATTTTTTATATATGGGAGATTTTGAGGAGTTAGGGTTAATTATTTTAATTGTACTATTTTTTCATCGTAGTAGAATCTTAATGTCTTACTCGTAAAGTAGGAACCATTTTATTTGAACCATGTTAAAAAACTTATGAATGTTGCTTTCCATGGAGAAGATGTTCCTATTCGTGAAGATTCTAAGCCTGGTAAAAAACCTGATATGATTAAAGAGGTCAAGAATTTTTTATCTCAATAAATATCCTCTTGATTGGTATTTTTATGTGGGATACAGTGAGGAGCATGTAGAGAATCATATTTTCCTCAATATTATTAGGAGATGTTATTGTTAATGTGTTTTATGGCTTAATGATCCATTTGCACTAATGTTTGTGTTTTTTTCCTAAGGAAAATTAGAATTTTTTACGCTTGTACTTCATTTAAACGACTGATTTGGTACCTCTCATTCATTTTGGTTTTAAATGGCACCTGCATTAAAAAAAGAGTCACATTTGGTACCTTCCCTCACACCGTTAGTCTGTCACCGTTATCCGTCCTACGTGGCGTGCCATTTAAAATCAAAATGGAGGATGTGAGCCCACCGATCCATGTTAGCACTGCCACCTCATTTATATGCTAATGTAGCACGACACTAGAAATTGACGTGTCACTTCTAATTTGATAGCCGCTTGACACATCACCACTAATGGCGTGCCCACCTATCCTTGGGTGTTCAAAGTTGTGTATTATGTTGTGGAAAAAAAGGGTAGAGAATGAGATTTCAACCTTGGTTGATTGAATCTCATCCAAACCCTTAACCACCAAGCCACTCATTTTTATGGAATAAATTTATTATTTTATTTTAGAACATATGAAGTACGTCGAGTACTTCTTTATCGTATTTTTTAAATAAAAATCAATATATTAGCTAACCTTTTTTAGTAAATTAAGTTTAAAGACCTAATACGTAATACCTCATCTAATATGAAACACTTAAATTTATTAAGAGAGTTATTTTGATGTGTCGTGTGTGCGGACTATATATGGTGACTATTAGAAATATTGAACCTGTAATTAATTGTTCAATCACCATCACTGGTGGGGCATGGGTCTAACTCGTCTGCTTCTTCCACTTTGTTCGACCTGGATTCACCCTCAAAACTTATATCCATCCTGTTCTCTCATCGCTAGCTCAATTGTTTCTTCTCTTTCACTCCATATTGTCGTCATCATCTTTTTGCTTATGAATTGGTTCATTCAGATATTTAGGGTCAGAAAAAATTCAAGAGAATACTAATGACCCAATTCCTCCTAGTTAATTTTCTTTCTCGTTAAAATAGTTATTTTTAGAAGCTAGTTTCCTACTAAAACCCTCTCTTACCACTCTTTTTAGAAGAAGAAAAAAAGGGTCATTAATCTTCCTCGCCCTGAACTATCACACCCTAACAAATATGCCCTTAAATAATTTTTTATTGCATTTGAGTTTCTAAACTATTTTTTCATCGTAAAGAGACCATTCCATTAGTTTTTTCCATCCACAACTGTAACAGATTTATTTTGACCAATGTTTTAAAAATCGGACCAGATCGGTTGGTAAAATCGGAGAAGGTTGGCACCCTGTCCGATTTTGGTTGAGCCCATAAAAATCAGTAACCCTATCAGTTCAATAGTCGAGCCGGACAAATTGACCCTATTTTCTAATTCAACCAATTGCTTTTTTTCTGCGCTTCAAATTTTAAATGAGAATAACTTTTGATCTAACTATTGGATTAATCTCAACTTTTATGAAAAAATTTGTAACACAATTGAGCAATCATTAACTGTTTGGATCGAGAAAAGATTTCTTCAAATAGCATAAAATTTTGTATATACGTCTTTTCATAATTTTTTATTTATTTTGAATTAAAAACTATATATTCGTAATTTTCTCATATGTTTTTAGGTGACAAACTGTATCACTAGGTTTATGAAATATCAAATTAGTTTTTAAGTTTTAATAAGCAACACCTAAATTAATAATTTATTGCTAAATCAAATAAAAATTTACATATTTTTTAGATATTAAAATAAATCTAAATATATATACTTAGGTTAAACCTAGTTTGACCCAGTTGGGCCTCTGAACCTTGAACTTTTTGCTTGTTCAACCTCTCGATTTAGTTTTTTAAACCTGACCATATTTTTTTATTCTTTTTAATTATAAAAATAATAATTGGACTCCAAATGATATAAAAATAATAATTTAAACTTACTAATTCTTAAGTAACTATAAACATAGCGATATTTAAAAATATATATATAATTTAATCTTTTAAAAAAATCAAAAAATAAAAAAGAACAAAAACAAATCCAGAAAAATAAAATAAAATATTAAATAATAATACACTTTTTTAAAGAATTATAAAAATTAAATAAGACTAAAACAATTAGGAACTTTTGTTGAAAAAATTCGGGAAAAAAAAACAAGCATTGTTAGTTAATTTCATATTTATTTTTTTGATTTTTTAACTCTTGAAAATACTTATCACTAATTAAGATTTTGTACTAGATTTGTTTTATTTTATTTTTCTCCTTTTAAAAATAAAAAATAAAAATTAAATAAGTATGATTAAAGAAAATTTGTTAGAATTTTGGATAACTTAAGGAAGGATTTCTTTGCCATGAAAAAAATAGTTTAAGGATATGAATCCAATAAAAAATTATTGAAGGATCTAGCAATAGACGAATATAGTTCAATGAGGGAGGTACTAATGACATAAAAAATATTCATGAATTATTCATACTATAATAAAGATAAATACTAACACCGTTTAATTTATAAATGTGCTAGCCGTATCCCACCCCGTAAACAATGAGGTGCATTTAATTAATTTTGACCATTAAAAAAAATGAATGGGTAAGATTAAAGAAGGTGAATTAATCACAAAAAGAAATGAAACAATAAAATTATAAAACAATGATTAAATATAATGGGAAATAAATATTTAAAGACCAATTAAAAGAAAAAGACGATTTTTGATAGGCAAAATAGCCAATTTCTTCTCTTACTTCTAGGTCATCTTCTAATAATGGCTTGTAACTTCCAACAAGTCATCAAGACATCAAAGAATGAAAATGAAATGCATTCCTTGCTATTCAAGATGTTGGAATGAGAGTGGATTTCAAAACCACCTGTGCCAGGTTCAGTTTGCTCTGCAACATTGTAATGCATCAAACTTATAGTTTTTCTCAACAACAAACATAAGAACAATTACAAAATTCCTATCAGGAAGTATATACGTTCATCCTACATGATATACTTACTTTCTCTCTATCTGTATGTGTTTCTTTTCTGTTTGATCAACAGAGTGGTCCCAAGACATCATCTACATGAGTATTAATGAACAATATCAACCCAAAATTTATATGCAACTGGGATTGAACGTAGCATAATTGATTGAACATACACGAGACATGAAAGTGACTCGATATCCTGCAAACCATCATTCTTTCCTTTTCATTGCACAGGCTCAGCCAAACCGCCTTGAACAAATACCAACTGCAATTTGCAAAGTGGAATACGGTAAGAAATTAGACATTTAAAATTTCACTTGAAGTTTCACCAGGACGACACAAAAACATTCAACTCGTAAACTTTATGACCAAACTACAACTGACTTGGTACATCTTTGAGTGTCAGTTGGTTAGATGTCAGTTCCATGAAGCACCTATGCATCCAACCCACTTAAATTTTACCAAACTTAGTACCATCATCCAACTGTACTGTAGCATTTTCCTAATTTTACCACAACTCAGTAGAACCAAAATAACATTATGAGGCCAAGGACCAAACATTGAAGTTGAGAAATGCAGAAAAGTTTAGCGAGTTTGACGAATTGAGTAAACAACACAACTTTCATATCCATCAATGAGAGCCCATTACATGCTGAATCGAATATGACAACTACAATCAAGTTTTTTTATAGGTGGAGGTGGGAATAGAACCTGAGACCTACAACTCCATTTAAGTGGAAACTTTATGGTTTAACTAATACAAATCTTTTATGGGGAGAGTGCGAGTGCATATCCTGTTTCCAATTTTACTAAACATAAAGGATTGGGTTTTAAATATATAAAAGGGAGGCATTTCTATCATGTTCACAATACTTGTGTTTGTGCATTTAATGTTTAGCTCATATTTAGTTGAATTCCTTTTGCTAAATCCTTGCCTAAGTACTGCAGTATCAACCATTCACTTGGAGGAACCGTCATTCTCATTTGTTTGTTATATGTGAAGTTGGGGTTATTTCCCTTCGGATATTATTTGTTAAAATGTGATTGACAGCAATTTTAGATATGCTGACCCAATTCGGTTTTAGAATGAAGACTAATCATCTAAGCTGACACACACATCATAGGTCATTTGCCTTGAAACATTAGCCTACCAACCCTTCAACTCATATCACATCAAAGTTAGCCTAAGATTAAGAAATCAAATATAAGAAGCAAATCAGTGATTTTTATCAGCAGAGAAGTAACTTAGTGATGCGAGACGCAGCCTAGAGGCAGTCATGTTTGGGCCTGTTTTGAAAGGATTCTCTCGTGTTTTAGGCCGAAAATGGAAGTTAGAGTTGCAATTGCAGGAAACAGATTGGGATTGCTCAAGGACCTTAACTTGTTGTTTAAGGGTTGTTAAGTGGCTGGTTGGTAGGCTTGAAACAGAATTCTGAGATACTGTAGTAAAAGGATTTTGAAAACAAATAAAAAGAGAACCAAAGAGAGAGCCTAAGCATCACACATGAGGTTCTTGCCACTTTACCCATCAGCTTAATTTCTGGCTTTCTATTATATTGTTAGAGATGTCAATATTCTTATATATAACATGTCTAAGAAAAGTAAAAAGGTAAATCATTTAAATCGATTCAGCAAAAGAACTGTAGCTGTTTACCTCAAGCATGCTCAACCTCATGCAACAATCAGCTCAATAGATGAAATATATGGACCAGATAAATCAATCTGCTGTTAGCTTTGCCACCTTCAAATGGTCAGCATATAAATGGATCTTCTATGGATGCTTTTGCTAGAAGGCACCAGAAAGACCTATTTAATTGTGGCAAAAGTTGAGGCTGCTGCTGCTGCTGCCTCAGCAACCAAAGCAACAGGTTGGCGAGCTTGCAGGCAAGCACCTATGTCAAAAGGATGCACCTCGGAACCATCAAAAATAAGGTTGAGGCCAGGGAGAATTACTTCGCTACTATCAGCTTCCTCATGATCTGCTTTCGTGGTATTTGCTGAAGGAGCTTCTTCAATGGGCCTTGTCGCGGCCTCATACACAGGAGCGAGAGCATATGACCTGCAATATTATTATTCAACAACTATAATTTAGTAACTTGTAAATTAGAATCATCATGCAACAACTAGAACAATCATTCCCCATACTTTCGAACTAAAGTTTTAAATAATACTGTTTCTTTTATTTTAATTTTTTTGGTACATTTTTATGGTTGTGTTTATAAATGATGTCAAAGAAACATGAATCTTCTATTGAATACATCATGAAATAAGTATATACAGAAATAGCAGTAAGAGCATGTATCATAAAGAATACATGACCGAGTGCCAATGCAAAAGGCAGAAAAATACAGCACATAAGATGAAGCAAAATAACCCAAAGGATAAAATAAAATAGGCGACAGATGGATACAAACAGACCTTAAAATGCTGCCATCAAAACTCAATACTTCAGTCCGGCAACGTTGCCGATTAGCAAGTTTTAATCTCTGATGCTCGCTCATGGCACCAGAAATGGGAGAAGATGGATCCACAAGGGGATTCCATTTTCCACTTGCATAGTTCATCAGTTGTCGAGACAAATCCTTTGCTTGCTCTTTTTGGTAAAGAAGTTTGGCAGCAGGACCTGTTGCCTGGTACTCTGAGCAGACATCACGCAGTCTTTTCCTTAGGCCTTGCATCACATCATGATGTTCAGAAAGTGAATCGGATTGAAGCAATTCTGATTTGACAACCCTTTTACATATATTGCTGCACAATTTTGGGCTATAAAGGGGCATGCCAAATTCCACGCTTAATGGAACCCATTCATATTTCTGATTATCAGATGAAAAGTAATCTGATTCTCTTTCAATAAAAAGTTTTAACAGGCGAATATACCCCATTGTTGGCAACTTCATCTTATTTGTTATATTAGTTAACACAGAGTTCAGCGTCATACTTTCCTCTTCAGATAGACCCAGCTCATTGCCTATGCTGGCAACTGAACCGTCAGAATTATTGAGGGGCAACGGTATATCCAACGTAATGGCTCTTCCGGTTTCATCAAGGTCATATCTACTGAGAGGTTGCACCAGGACAGCAGAGTGCTTGAGTAGTGAATTTAAACAATGTAAAAGTACACCTCCCTTAACCAAATTCCCTTCAAACTTGCCGCCCAGCCCACCAATTGTTGAACCATCCCATGCCCATATCAGTGCTTTCTCACAATCAGCCAACGGTGCAGGAAGCAAGCGCAGTAACTGCCCTTTCATGAGAACAACTGATAAGGGCCCACTACGCACTGTTAAATACAGGATCAATTTCATCCATGGTGTCAAGGATGAATGAGATGGAGGACCAAAATGAATGGGACCTTTAGGTCCAGGTAGAACTGCCGAATGAGGAAGAGGAACAATGGAAACCACAATGTCATAGTCACGCAGAAATAATGAATCTAAGGTTGACGCTGCTAGAGTAGCTAGACTTTCACACCGCAGAATATCCACACGATAATTCTTTTTCCTCTTTAAAGGCCCTTTGTCGACATCAGAACCATCGATCAGAATAACTTTCCCATCATTCCGCACATCTGCGTCTGATGTGGAGACCTCATTTGTACAATTACTCTCTTCAGGTAAAGCAGCAGATACCCTGTTACTCCCAGTACTTTGAGAAACATGGTCATCCGAAAGAGAACCCTCTTCACGCAAACTTGGGCTCGTAGAGCCATAAGTGTCCATTTTATTTTCTTTTGTGCCAGAGTTCCTTGATGTTTCAGACAAGGAGATATCACCTACCAAAGATGTAGCCTCATCAATGCTTGAAGTTAATGAGCCCATCTTACTGCAAGCTTCCTCCACTTTTGCATCAGTAGAAACTCCACCTGATAGCAGGCATTCCAAGACGCAGCGGAGGCTAAAGGCATGATTTGCAAATTCCTGCAATTCACCTTCAAACTTTGCCCCTTCTAATGTACTCAGATCCTTGCAAAGATCTGCAATGCTACCATGACCTAACTTTCCTGCCTCATATAGCGTTACAGCATGAGATTTCAAGCCTGCAAAACATAAGGAGAAGCATTTATCAATTAAAGCAGATTGGAAATCAACTGTGTATAGCAATTGTTGTCCAATACAAAACTAGATAAAAATCTGTAGGTGAATAAGGGGAGCACATGAATTAATCAAGTTGATTAGTTTCTCAGTTTACCATGGAAAAGGCACACAGAACATTGTCCAAGTACCTGCATCCTGCCTATCAATTTATAAATTCTCTAAACTGACTGTATACTCAAAATCCTTCCTTCAACCTGTTTAATGAGGGTAAGACGGTCCAAACCAACTGCTAATTATCAAAACTTCCAAGGATACTAATATATGATGATTCTTTTCAAGATTAAGATGCTGAGATGTTCTAATGGGAAGAAGTACATACATAAAATGGTTGGAGTATCAAATGGAGAGAAAAAGTTGAGAGATGACCACTTGAGGTGGCAAGCCACAATCAACTACTACAGAAGAAAGCCCCAGCGGGAGAGTGGCCAATTTAAGTGACAAGATAGTGCAATGGAAATTAAAATGGATGTCTTATAAAAAAAGAATTGTCGCTACAACACTTGCACAGTTTAATCCTCGGTAGAGGTAAATGGAGGAGACAGACCCATGATGAGTCAATAAGCTCACCATACTTGAGAAAAACAAGGGAACCATTTCACATTACTGTAAACTGGCCATAACGAAAGTTGTCAAACTGGGAGCTTAGTAGGCACGTACAAACTGGAATTTCAAAACTCTGGAACAGATAGTTCATATTTTCATCTCATTTTAGGTACCAATAGAGAAAGAGAACAGGAAAGGAGAAAAAACAACCTGGTGAAACAGATCCCATCATAAGATAGGATGTTATGTTAGCATCAACAAGAAGAGCAACACAGGTATGGCTGGAACAAGGCGCATAGTTTTCTGTCCCTAAAGCATCTCCATGCTGAGCAGATTCGCGGTCAGAAAATATATTTGCCGATCCTCTACTAGCTTGAGAGCTGCCTTCTTCATCATCAAGAATTATCCTAGGAGATTCAGGTATGCCTGATTCTTGAAGAATTGATCCTGGATCAATCAATTTCTCTGCCCATTCCAATCGACAAGCGAAGGATGCAGCAGCCTGTAGCTGAGAAAGGTCAGCCTGTAATGTTGTTGCCAGTTCCGCAACAGTAGCATTCTCACTGGAAACAACAAAAACTGCATAGAGTAACCTGGACAGTAGAGAGACCTGCGTTACAACCTCACTGCTGGTAAATAGCAAAAACATCTAAACAAGACAGTTATCTCCTGTAATCGGTATTAATAAATAATAACTGACTCACTCTTCAATAGGATCTTCATAAGACTGCTCCCTGTTGGAAACAAACCCTTCAAGCCTAGAAACTAAACCAGGAAAAATTGTTAAAATGCCTCAGAATCATACAGTTCAACGGCAGTAAACTGAAAGGACCTTTTCCAGCTCATTATCAAGGTACATTATCATAAAAAATAAAAAATAAAAGATTCAACTTAACACATAACATTCCCAAGTTTCAAGCTCTCAAATAAACAGTTGGAAAACATGGTGAAATATATTCTATACATTCCATGGCAAATATAATAACAAAAGAAACTTGGTTAATATTCTAACCAATTTTGACTTCCCCAACTAAGAGTTTTTCCTTTGGAACCTGGTGAAAAACCATAAATGGTGTTCAATTTTAGCAACCTTTCTTATTGAACTTTGGATCCTTGTACTAAACCTAATAAGCCAATGAATATGATAGTTACAAACTTCCATAGCTTTACTCTGACAGAATAGATTTCTTCTCCATCCTTGTTGATAGAAATTTTCATTATTCCCATCATACAGGAACTGGTTGTCACAAAACTTTGCCACTTTCTAACTACCAAAGAAGCATTCACATGCACAAGAACTTGCAACGTATAATAACAGAGATTCAAACAAACAAATAAACAAGAACGAAAGAAAGAAATTCAAATGTTGCTTTCCTGATAACAGATTCAAGAAATTTGCAATTTTGAAGAATATTTAGATAAGAATAAAGTTATAGAGGCTGCTTTGCAATAACTGGAGGAGCATGAAACTTACCTTTGAAGCGGTCATCAGGATAAACAGGGACATCAAAGTAGATCAATCCCCGCCGGTACAGGCCTTTTACAATTTCAGGATCAAACAAGATAAATGCATTAGCTTCCTCCTTACAAATTTTATCTATTGTCGCTGTCTCTTCTTCTGATAGTTTCTAAACAAAAGGAAAAGAGTGAAAAGCTTTCATCAGCTGAACAAGGCCAGACCCATATGCAAGTAAAGAAAGAATACTTCTAAACACTAAAGGAATCTGAAGTTTGTCCATATGTAGCTACATTCAATGAAATTGTACTAATGGGGTCTGAACTATGCACAACAAAAAGAAGTTATTAGGTGAAATCACACTTAATGAGAAAGCAATATTGAGATATGATTGTCTTCATGGACTTATATCAATGGTGACTGGATTGAGCAAAAGAGTAAAGAAGTTACTACATGCAATCACACTACAGATTGATAAAGAGAGTTGGAAGGAGAGATGTTGAACCTTAAATTCTTCCAGAGTAAAGTTGACAAGACAGACTCCCCACCATGGTTCAATTACAAAGTCTACAGGTTGCGTAGGTAATAGTTCTTTGGCAATTGACTTGTTCAGCTTCCACATAATTTTCTGAAAGAGGCCCCCATGAGTAGAATTCATTAGTAAATGGAAGTTCAGAAAAATTAGACTTCGACAACATGTGGAATCTGATAGTCTAATAACGGATAAGTATATAGAGCCTCGATTATAAACCAAAATAGATGCAAATGGAAACTTCTTTTTTGCTTAAAGGTAACTGGACAATTTTTAACTGCATATCTCAACTCAAAGTAATCACATGGCTATAAAACTCTAATGCTACATCAGCCCATGAGACTAAAAGAATGAGAGCACTAAATTTTCCAAGAGAAAATAGCAGCCTCCAAAGTAATATTATACACCCAGAGCTGAAACATGGCCCTCATTGCCATGTATTCCGATAACTAAAATAAGCATCACCTCTTCAGGAAGAGGTTTTGGTGCTTGTCTTGATTTAACAAAAAAGAGCACAAAATAATCTGGCCCAATACCTTAGATCTGCACTTGTTCATGATATCAATAAATTCGTTTCTCCCTACTCCGGTAAGCCTTAAGGCATCTGCGGCACTAAAATTTGGGATGCTGTCATACGGCTGCTCTGCAAATAGTATGAGTTGCTTGTGAATGTATGCACTTAGCACTAACAAAAATATAGAGAGAAAGATTCCATGAAGATCTCTAATATAAAATTGATCAAATAGCTCACAGCAGGTAGACAGTTAAACGACGATTGAGTTGGTTCAAGCCAAGCAATAAGGAGATGCTCACAGACACATACACACAAAGGTAGACCAAATCACCCACGATTAATGCCACATTAAAGGTATTAAGGTACTACACATCAGAACATAGTCCTATGCTGATTCAAAGAGTAATGCACTGTCTACGACCTACTAAAGCCAGTTACAAAATGCATGATGCATTTAGCTTAGATATATGTCAACTAAGTATCTCAATAAATAACATCACAAAATATGCACCATACATTCAAACAAATTCGTCTGCGAGAATAAACAGGATTGTTCTTCTACTTCTGACCCGTGTTTTCCCATCATTAATTCCATTGGTGTCACATCCTTAATACAATCTACACAGTTGTCACAAGACAAGACATGTCCATCTGTGACATAGACTTCCCTTTCACACTTTTTACACCATACCTTCCTCTAATTTGAATTCTTTCATAGTTTTGTGTTTAGCTAATCAGCAATCTGATTCTCAAAATCTCCTTATTTTATGCAGGTACAATTTCCCATTAATACTTGCAGATTTTTGCTAGAAAAGATTTGAACTGCAGGTTTTTTGACTAGTTCTCACCTGTAATGAGTTTCTCCATAGGAAGTTCACTGAGTGCTAGGCCATATCCTTACTTATATCACAGAACATTCCACGCTTTATTGCAACCTTGGGAAGTGTCACCCAATTCATTTAGTCAAGCACATTATGAAACTAACGAACAATCTTATTCCATGTTGCCTTTAATTTTTTGCAATTAATTCTAGTCAATCACACAACGATTCAATTGTCCATTTACACACCAGATGTCCAGTGACATGCCTGAACATCTTTCTTCTCCACAATTAAGTATATTCCAGTAACTTCACTCATGCTCAAGCTATAAATCTCCCTTGCTTCTTACATACACTAAAATGCTTACTCATACAACACCAGATCATAATATTAAGGGTCTGTTTGCTTCTTTGAATGTGGGGGAAAGTGAGCCAAAAATGTTTCATACCTAACATTACTACGTTTGGTTCATCTCGGGGATGTTATAATGTTGGGAATATTACATTGCCATGACTCCCCATTTGGTAATAGAAAAGGGAAAGTTATTCCTTGCAAAAAGCTAAGGAATCTTACTTCCCCGAGTCTTAGGAAAGTAAACTTAGGTGTTTTGACTATTATAACCCAAGCTTTTTCACTTTTGTAATATAAAAAGAATACCATTTTTATAAAGAGATGTTTGATATATTTTGATTGTAGACAATTAAATTTATATTTTAACACAGTTAATCTTAATTTATCATTGTTTCTGAAATTAGGATTAAAATTATTATTTGTGTAACATATGTAATAAATTTTTGATAAATTAATAATTAAATGTAAGTATCATAGTAGTAAAACTAATAATTAGTACTACTAAATAATAGACAAAAGTATCAATAATTAATTTAAATTGAGAGCATAAAAGTAAACTTGACTTCATTCCATAGGATTCTCAAAGTATAACCAAACAAATGGGTTTAACATTACTGGGAATACACAATCATCACGGAGTTACATTCTGTGAACCAAACACCGCCTAAGCATCATATAGTTCAAATGAACCACAAAACAGTAGGGGGAAATACATATATACACACATATAACTCTAGCTGTCTCGATGGTTCATTCTTCCATACTTTTCCATGGCATTCTCTAAACGGTGGTCTAAGGGGCCAAGGAGCAAGCTATTGCTCCTAAGGCCACCAAAATCTAGTTAACATTTTCAACATGACATTTCCAGACATACAGTTGCCCTAAACCTAACAGCCTTGCTTCATATCATATTTCCAAAGACAATACCCGCTACAAGCTCCCTTTCACTTTGGTTACAAACTTACACCTCATAATAGGTATTCTTATTTCCGTTATATATATGTGATTGCAAATCTGCCCATTAATCTTATTTTCAGAAAGTGATACTTCAACAAAAGGTGCAAATGTCATATATTTCAAATGTAACAGTGAACTTGAGATGCAAATGTATATTTTGCAATTGATTTGCGGTCATCCATCCCCTAGCTACGACAATGAAAGCACCATCTGATCATCACAACTTTCACTTCTCAAGCTACTTTTGTAACTATATTATTAAATTGTCATCACTATCAATGATTAGATGAATACTACGACAAAAAGCATGATAAATGACACACACATATATGGATGGCCTGCAATTGTATATTTTAACCTCATCAATTAGAATTAGCAAGAGTTGACAATGAGACTGCATTACCATTCATAAGATCCAATGAAATAAATAAACTATTACCGTTTTTCATGACCTCAAATATCATATCACAGTAATATCTGAAAGGTGACAGTCTCATCACACGGCAAACATATTCTGCAAGGTGATAAGGAAATAGCTGCAAGTAATGAAGGCAATAAGTAATCAGTAGGAGCATACTGACTAACATGAAAAAGGAAATTGCAGTTCAACTACATTGTGCTTTTCAGGTCAACCATCTTATGCATTCCTTTTACATGACTAACAATGATCAGGGCCCAAAAACAGTACTACCATAGCATTAGAGCTCAACGCCAAACTTGCCACCAAAATAGAATGCAAAAACATTTGTTCCAAAATCACAAAACAAAAAAATATTACCATGAGAAACCAAAATGTATAATTACTCTCTATTAAGAGAGCACTGCAAGCAAGATTTCAAAAAAGGTCAGGTAAAAAAAAGGATAACGTGAATTTAAATTGTCCAATATCCTTATGGAATGTTTTGCGTAAGTACGCAAATAAATGATGTACTGATAGCTGTATCATCCCCAATTATTGTTTGCACACCAAAAAATCCCAATCTCCTTCCCAGATAAATCTTGAAAAAAATAAACACAATGCTATGTCTCAAGCAGCAATGAGAAAACAACTCTAAGAAATAAGGTACATATTCATATGATGGTAGTATTTAGAAACAATGTCTCTACCACGCACCGCCAGATTCTTTTTCAAGTAGCGCACCATGTCTTCATAGTATTCGCCCTCTTTACATACTTTGCGGGCAAAGCATGTATTCCATTGGAGTCTTTTCTTGATGCAATGCTCAACTACTCTGAATTAGGACACCAAACAGAAGAAGGAAAGGGAAGAAAATCCAGTGAGATTGAGAATGAGAGGAGAGTTAAAAACCAATAGAAGAGAGTTCAGGTATAAGCACTAATATTAGCATAACAAAGAGCAGTTTACCATGGAGATTGACAAGACAAACACATTAAGTTCATGCGTGACTATAAACCTCAACAAGACTACACCTTAAGTTCACCTGTGATTACAGACAACAATGACAAGCACAAATCTGCATTCCTTGATTCTAAAACCTGAATAATTACACATAAGCAACTTATCTTTCCGTCTTCAAGTACACACAAAGCATATCTGTCAATTCTCAATATACACAAGTTTCTCTACGACATTCTAGAAGTAACTTTTTGCAAGACTGAATATAAGCCCATGCAATGAAATGAAGCACAACAACAACAACCCAGAACAAAACAGTGCATCAAAATAACCGAGCTAAGCTGCATATCTACAGAATCAACAAGGCTCTAACCTTCTATGCCATTCCTCCTTAGAATGAATAGTTGCTTGAAGCCGTTTGGGGAGATTCTCCCATGCGCATTCCTCCTTTATAGCTTTCAAAATGAGCTGCTCCTCGATCGTCACCGGCGAGCGCTGCATCTTGTCACAAATCACTCAACCCCTCCCGCTGCAACTCTAGAATGGGGAAACAAAAGAACAACAAGTGAGCACAAAATAGATAACCGCCACGAATTCGCACTGCTGTGATCACACTAAGCTTCCGGATTGTACAGGAGAAATGCTAGATCAGAGTGCGAAGGATGAAAAGAACGGAGGTACTTGAAATTGTTGTTGAAGGTAAACGGATTGTGCCAGATCTGGGGATTTGAGAATCAGCAATTCAGCAGTGTGGAATTTGAGAAATGACTGTTGGAATTGTCCACAGGAGTGCCAGTTTGTTGTACCTGTATGGCCAGCGTCACCAGTTTTCATTATTAAAACCAGTTTTTGAGTCACCTACCCGTTACAGGGGAGATGGATGGAAATAACAATAATAATAATAACAGAAAAAAATTATCGATGATATTAATATACTCCCTCTGGATACTTTTAATTGTCATTTTTAAATAGTAAAATAAACACTAAAAAGTCAAGTAAAGTGTACAGTAACTTCCACTAGAAAAATGATAATTAAAAGTATCCGGAGGGAGTATTAAATAATGTTTGAAAATAAACATAATAATTATTTATGTATCATACACAACTCAACGATCTCATATCTTATACCAAAGCTGAGTAAATTGGAACAAGGAAAAAATTGGCAATCGAGTTCTTATCTCGATCTTCAGCCTGGGTGGCAGAAGTCTTTCTCATCAATTTGTGACTTTCTATAAGTCTTCTAATTTTTACTTTTACTCTTTTTCAATTAAGCTATCTAGTTGTTTATTGTTTTTATCCAATCTAGCTTTGTTTTGATCTTTTCCAAATATACGAGTGGGTAGTTGCTTTTAATGTTAACTGCTCTTTCAAATTCTATTTCAACTCAAATAATTAAATCTGGCCAGCGTTGATCCTTTGGCTTTTTTAAAATTTCAAAATTAAATTTTAATTTTAAATTTCTAAGCAATCTCCTACACCAACACTTCTACGTTTTTTTATTTATATTGCTATCGGATGTCTCCTATAAATCATCATCGCATAACGCAGGACGATAAATCATTCTCCCTGTGTTTTCAGCCCCGAACTTTTTCTTTTTTTCTACCACATTGCCTAATTTTTACCCGTTTCCTCTTAAGAGAATAGAGAATTGTCCCGTGGAAAGAGTAGTTAGGTCAGGTAGGTCAGTTAGCGACACTGAGTCGGTAAATAGCTCGAAGCCGAGGATGGTTGCAAATGGAATGGAGTCCTTACTGGACCAGTTAATGGGCAATATAAAGAAAGTGGTGGTAGAGAGTTACTTAGTGAAGTTTTTACAGGAAGGTGGGGAAGAGTTGCTTGATTTTGAAAAATAGTTTAATTTATTTGTTATGGAGTATGTTGAACATGGAAAGGAGTTTGTGGCAGAGGGAAAAAGGAGGTGGCTATGGATTATGGTGGACGTGGAAAGGAGGTCTTGGACGTGGTAGAGGAAAAAAGGTGGTTAGTGTAGGCTGCAACGTTGCAGTGAGGAAAGGACATGGGACCGTGGGCCAGGCGAGTCCACTTAGCCGTGGAGAATGGATTGGTGGGCGCTACGGGAAGACGTTGGGTGGGGATGCTGGGTCGTGGGCCCATATGGAAGGAAGGATGCGACCCGCTGGAAGAATGGCTGGGTGGATTAGGAGTGGGCCACGCGATCATGGGCCTGGATTGGGATGGTTGATTGGAGGTGGGTTGTTGGGTGGCTCACGGCCCAAATTGCAGTCTTGGATGCAGGCGGGCAGCATTGGGCCAAAAGATAGGACAGGCCGAAGAAATGGGTCAGGCATCAGATGGACTGAGACTGGATATTTTAAATAGGGAGGCAGAGGACAAGGAGGAGAAGGAGGTTCCGGAAGATAACCTGGAATTTTCTAGCCCTCTATCATTTGACTCTACAGACACAGAGAGTGATCTCAATGCTACAGAACTAATTCAGGGGGCACAGAGGCATGTGGACATGGTGTCGGGATGAGACTGGAGAATGGGGGCTCGTGGTGCTAGAGTAATTCGCACAGCTCGAAAGAGTGTGCGAAGACCTGTGTTCCCTTTAGCGCAAAATAAGAGGGATAGTAGAGATATGCCTCGATGTCACTTTTGCTGAAGAAAGGATTGAGAGACCGGGAGGATGAAGCTCATAGGGATTCGATATTCGTTTTGCACAAGAAAGAGTGAATAGCGCATTGGGATGAGGATGAAGTTACTAGTCCGGCGACGGTTGCGGAGCAACCCTGCCCAGAGCCATGAGTCTCTTATTCTAGAACTATCGGGGGGCTTAGGAACCCTCAGGTGAGTGCAAACTTTTCGAAGTTGTTAGGATTAGAGCTCTCAACTTTAATTTTTCTGTTTGAAATAAAATTGTACACGAATGAGTTTCAAAAATTCAATAAAAAATGGTTGTTTCCTTATGCTCTTGTTGTGAGGGTGACACCAGGAGAGGTGGATTGGCTTTGTTGTGTAGAAATGATATTTCTGTCAATATATTACAGTGTGATGCCCACTGTATTGATATTGAGCTATTAAATGGTATGACAACTGCCCCCCTTGGAGATTTACTGGCATTTATGGTTGGCTAAGTATGGCGGATAAACACAGGACATGGGGTATGCTTAGAAATATAAAGGACAAGAGTTCTCTCCCTTGGCTCTATATAGGGGACTTTAATGAAGTCATGTAGGGGCATGAGAAATTGGGTAGTCTGGCAAAATAGTTTAATGATATGGATGCATTTCGGTGCGCTCTAGACTATTGTGACCTTATAGACCTAGGTTTCTCGGGGCTCAAATTTACTTGGTGTAACAATCAAAGGGGAAATGGTACAATCATGGAGAGACTTGATAGAGGGACGGTAAATGAGCAATGAATGAGTTATTTTCCCGACGCCACTGTTAAACACCCCCCCCCCTTCCTGATTCGGATCCTATCTTTGCCCTATTCTGATTCAGTTGTCCCCTAGAGTTGACAGACCATCGAGAGGGAAAGTATTTTGGTTTAAGGCAGCCTGACTGAGGGAAGAGTCGTGTTTTGATTTCGTTAAAGGGATGTGGAGTGGGGGGAGTTCCAAGAGAATGAGAACTCGCTAGATAAACGATTAGAACAATGCGGGGTAGAGTTATCGCGGTGGAGCAAGAAGGTTTTTGGAAATGTGCACAAATCCATTATTCTGAAAAGAGAGCAACTAGGATAGCTCCAGAATCAACCAGTCTCAGATTCCACCCTCAATGAGATAGAGAAGGTTGGCAAAGAGGTTGAGGAACTCATTCATCGAGAGGAGGTGGTGTGAAAATAACGATCACGAGTCCTTTGGCTCGAAGAAGGGGATAGGAACACAAAATTCTTCCATGCTAGAGCTTCACAACGAAAGAAAAAGAATACAATTGAGAGAATCCAAGATGAGTCTAGTCGATAAAGGGATTCTCGTGAGTAAGTAGAGGGGATCTTTCTAGAGTACTATAAGTCTTTATTCTTTTCTAGAGGAAGTGATCTGTCCTCAAATGTTTTACAAACTATAACCCCCCATGTTTCCCATTCAATGAATCTGAGTCTTGATTGGCTTTTCACAAAAGACAAAATTTTAAAAGCTCTTAAGCAGATGTATCCCGCGAAGGCCCCCGAGCCGGACGGAATGCCTCTACTCTTTTTTTCAAAAGTTTTGGTCTTTTTTAGAAAATCCTGTTTGTAAAGCTTTTCTTGGAATCTTAAATGATGGGGAAGACTGACGGGCGTGTAGCATGTCCCGCATAAAATAAATATACAACTCAGTGCTATGCTACAAATTAATGCAGATAGTGGTGAGAGGATCGATCCCACAAGGACAAGCTTGTCTAACTCTTGTTGTTCCTGCAAATAACCAAGTATAAAACCAAGTTTTTGTGGTGAAGTTATGATTAAACGGAAATACAGTAAAAATAGTGACAGTTGTATGCAATAAAACAGTTATAAAATGGAGAGAATTACTGATGAGAAAGAATTCCAGGTAGAGATCATTACGAGATGGCAATGGCAAGTTGTTGATCATTGACAAAATACATTTTCGAAATGGTTTTCATAGAAGAAGTTGCGGAAATCAGTTCACACTAAGATTTCCCAAATCTCGCTTCAAAAGTGAGTTTAAAAGAATCACTTCCATTAAAACACCCTAACCTTCCTAAGCTAATCCTAAGATTCTAATCCGCCACTTTGCTTGGCCATGCGGAGCCTTCAACAAAGGAATCAGAAAGCTTACGGGAAAAACTCAAGAGATTGATAAAATCAGTGAGATCCTTCTTCTAGACATCGGGAATTATTCATCATCCTAAGGTCTGGTCAAGTCTGGCAGCAAACCCAGCTGTCACCCAGGTCGGCCCTTCTCAAGACCTTGAGATGGGAGGGTAGTCTAGTTCAATTCCTTCTATCAGCTTAGACCAAGTAAATGCCCTTTTACCCTGCTGAAATCGTCTACTACTGTTCTCTAAGAGTGATTTAATCACAAGAGAACTGACTGCACTTGTCCAGATTAAATTCAAGTTGATCAAGCTCAAAAATTAACAAAGACAAGTTTAAAGTTAAAACAAAAAGGAGAGAAATATGAAATTCATTTCTATTAAGTTCAAATAAGTCTCACAAGCAACATACCAGCCAATCTCTTGATCCCTACCAGGAACCGAGTGCTTAGCTACAATACATAATCAAAATAGCAAAATAAGTTTAAATCTGAAAATTACAAAGCAAAGCTGGAAATAAAACTGGAAAAATATGAGAAGTGCTGATTTTTCTCTCTTCGAACCCCCCCCCCCCCCCCCTTTCCTTAAGCTTCGTTCTTCTATTAATAGCCATTCTTCTTCTCCTCTGATAGACTTTCAAAGGTCCAGCCTTCACCATAAAATAATTGCAGCATGTGCTGCCATACCAGGCTGGTGCTGGGCACTACATCGCTTTTGGAGAGAATATTCTTTGAATAATACAAGGGGAATGTTTCTATCATTCTTCCATTGATGTCCCCTTGGTGCTTCTGCAAGGTGGAAGAGGGAATCCAAGCACTAACACTCGTGCACAAGTCCTCCAGGTTCCAGGCTGGCTGAACCAGCACTCACAAATTAAATACAAAAATACGCCCAGTGCTGTCCAGGCTGGAACTCTGACAGGTCGCTTCATGTCAAGGCCTCGAGAAGAGCTGATTTCGGCAAAATGGTGAAGTGGCCCTGGGACGAAGAGACCAAACTCGGAAGGTAGTAGGCTGAAATCAAAATTCCAACACTGAATGATTGTTTTTGGCTCTGATCTTCAGGCTTTTCGTTCCTTTTCCTCAATTAACGATTATTAAGCCTGAAAAGCAAAATAGGAAGGAAACAAGCTCAAAGTAGCATAATTATCATCTCAATTAATAATAAAAGAGAAGAGAAAACATTGAAAATAAACCATCAATCATATTCCCCCACACTTAATCCATGCTTGTCCTCAAGCATGAACTAAGAACACACAAAATACACCCCCTGCACAGAAAATCAAGCCTAGGACTGGACTTGAGTAAAAACTTCAAAAATCAACTCATTCAAGCAATGCTAAAACACTCTAAACACCACAAATGTGCAAATATTCATATAGTGGTAAGATAGCATGCTGTTCAACCTGGAAATACAAGCCTAGAACTTCTGACTTCTCTTCCTTCGACTCAATCCAAACACTAGCTGCGACACTCATGCAATAAATATAAAAATTAATAAAAACACAAACAGCAAAATTAAAGAACACCACCAATCTTTTCCTCTTTTCCTTCTTGCTCCACCATCTTTCTTTTATTTAGGCCTTCGGCCTCTTATACCTCCTTTATTTTATTTTATTTTATTTTATTTTATTTTATTTTATTTTTCTTTATTGCAACACTTCTTTTATTTTCCCATGAATTTCACTTCTTTCCACATTCCCAAATTAAAATAGAAAATGCATGCAGACATGATCTTCCACCAAAGGTGCTATGATCGGTCCAAAATTAAGGAGTTAGCACACAACCGACCGGAAGTTTCTCCAAATAGGGATGATGGTGCCGAACCACCAACATCGTGCAATCCAGGAGGGCATGGTGAGAGACCAGCACACAAGAAAATTTAAATAGTACTCATGCAAACAGAAATTAAAAACTTGCAGCAGTGTAGAGGATAGGATCTTCATCCCTAGGCCTAGGGATGAGAAGACAGTGCAATTCTAGCAAAGTATTTCCTAGGACAGCAGTACTCATCATACATCTATGTGAATAAATATACAAATTGTAATGTCACAAGTGTTTATCATTGTAAGACAGAGTTGATTGATCAAGTATTCACAAAAGTTCAGTTTTTGGGATTTTTCTATACAAAAAAGGGTGGAAAACAACAAAAATGAAAAATTACGCATGCAAGAATAGAAACAAGCAATTGCACAAACACAATTAATTGAAATAAACATGCAGCAGAGGGATAAAATCAAAATGCACACAAATCACACAAAAATAAACACGAAAGTGTCTCCCCCACACTTATCGGACACATTGTCCTCAATGTGAAAGAAACCAAGCAAACGAAAACACAAAACAATTAAAACAAAATTAATAAAAGAAGAGAAAGGGAGAATTAAACCGGGGTGGCGTTGCTGCAGCTGGAAATGGAAGATTCATGACCAAGGCATGAAATCTGGGTTTGTGCCTGAAATTCGAAATCTGACCCATCCCAAGGCCTCGGGATGAAGCAGACTGGAAATGCTGAAAGCTGCCTGGCTTGCTGCAATGGAATGACTTGAAATGGCGTGGGTTGCCTCCCACGTAGCGTCCCTGTTTGTAGTCTTGGACTCGACTGGATGTTATTTCAGGTTGTATCATCATGGAGGTGATTCAAGCGTAGTGCTCTCCACGGTGTGGTTTTGGAATCCCTCATAAAAAGGTTTGAGACGATGCCCATTAACCTTGAAAATGTTCTGATCCTCCTGGTTTTGAATATCAACAACACCATTGGGGTACACATAAGTAATGACATAAGGACCAGTCCAGCGGCTCTTCAATTTTCCAGCAAGGATGCGAAATCTAGAGCTGAAAAGTAGAACCTTCTGCCCAACTGTCAAGACCTTGAGACGAATGGACCTGTCGTGGTACATTTTGGCCTTGGCCTTGATAATGGCAGAATTTTCATAGGCATCATTTCTCAACTCTTCCAACTCCTGAACTTGTAATTTCCTGTGTGATCCAGCTTCTGAACGGTTCATGTTGCATTGTTTAATAGCCCAGTAGGCTCGGTGCTGAATTTCCATGGGTAAATGGCATGATTTGCCATAAACCAACTTATAAGGAGTTGTCCCGATAGAGGTTTTGAATGCTGTTCTATACGCCCATAATGCATCATCTAGTCTCTGACTCCAATCTCCTCGATCTGGTCTGACCGTCTTGCTCAAGATGGATTTTACTTCTCTATTTGACAATTCAGCCAATCCGTTTGTTTGAGGATGATAGGCAGTGGACACACGGTGTGTGATGTTGTACTTGGCGAAGAGAGTTGTCACAACCCTGTTACAGAAGTGGCTGCCTCTGTCACTGATGATCACTCGTGGCACTCCAAATCTGTTAAGGATTTGTGATTTGAAGAATGAAACAACGGTCTTTGCATCATCAACCCTTGTAGCCTTCGCTTCTACCCATTTAGATAGGTAGTCTACTGCCAAAATGATGTAGAAGTTGCCTCCTGAATTGGGGAATGGACCCATGAAGTCTATCCCCCAAACATCAAAAATCTCACAAACAAAAATTGGGGTTAAAGGCATCTGATCTTTTGAAGAAATATTACCCGTCTTTTGACAAGCTAAACAAGTTTTGCAAAAATCAAATGAGTCTTTAAATAAATTGGGCCAGAAGAAACCTGATTCGAGAACCTTATGTGCTGTTCTCTTGTATCCGAAGTGTCCTCCACAAGCATGAGCATGGCAGAAATTTAAAATGGAAGGAACTTCTCTCTCAAGCACACATCTACGGAGGATTTGATCTTTTCCTACATGCCATAGGTATGGATTGTCCCATATATACTTTCTGGCATCACTCTTAATCTTTTCCCTCTCATGCGCAAGGTAGTGACCATGAAATTTACCTGTAGCAAGGTAATTGGCAATGTCAGCGTACCATGGTCTCATCTCAAGGCCTAGAAACAGGTGTTCATCCGGGAATTCTTCCTTGACTGGTTCTGTTTTGATGTCCACCAAAATTCTGCTCAAGTGATCAGCCACCACGTTTTCCTTGCCCTTTTTGTCTTTGATCTCAAGATCAAATTCCTGCAGAAGTAGTATCCACCTAATTAGTCTTGGCTTTGCTTCCTTCTTTGCTAAAAGATACTTCAAGGCTGCATGGTCAGAATAAATTATGACTTTAGTGCCAAGAAGATAAGAACGAAATTTATCTAAAGCAAAGACAATTGAAAACAATTCTTTTTCTGTTGTGGTGTAATTTCTCTGGGCTTCATCAAGCATCCTTGAGGCATAATAAATCACGTGTGGGTATTTGTCAAATTTCTGTCCAAGAACAGCCCCCACAGCTGCATCACTTGCATCACACATGAGTTCGAATGGTTTTGTCCAGTCGGGTGCTTGAATCACTGGTGCTGTCACTAGCTTCTGTTTCAAGAGGTCAAACGCCTCTTTGAATTGCTCATTGAAGTCGAATTTTGCATCCTTTTGCAGCAGCCTACACATAGGCTCTGCAACCTTTGAAAAATCCTTGATAAAACGTCTATAAAAACCTGCAAGGCCTAGAAATGAACGGACATCTCGTACACAAGATGGGTAAGGCAATGAATCAATCACATCAATTTTAGCTTTGTCCACTTCTATACCTTTCTTTGAAATAATATGGCCTAAAATTAATCCTTGATTTACCATAAAATGGCATTTCTCATAATTTAAAACCAAATCAGTTTCCATGCATCTAATCAAGACTTTTCTCAAGTTTTCCAAACACTCATCAAATGAATTTCCATAAACAGTAAAATCGTCCATGAAAACTTCAATTCCTTTCTCTACAAAATCAGAAAATATACTTACCATACACCTCTAAAAAGTAGCAGGTGCATTACACAAACCAAATGGCATTCTCTTGTATGCAAACGTGCCAAAGGGGCAAGTAAAGGTTGTCTTCTCTTGGTCTTCAATGGCAACGGGGATTTGATGGAATCCTGAAAATCCATCAAGACAACAATAGTGTGATTTACCTGCCAACCTTTCGAGCATCTGGTCGATAAATGGAAGGGGAAAATGGTCCTTCCGAGTAGCATTGTTCGGCCTCCTATAATCTATGCATACTCTCCATGAGTTTTGCTCTCTCATAGGCACCAATTCTCCTTCATTGTTTGCCACCACTGTAATTCCTGATTTCTTAGGAACAACCTGCACAAGACTCACCCAAGAAGAATCAGAAATAGGATAGATTACACCTGCGGCAAGGAGTTTAAGAATTTCCTTTTTCACGACTTCCATCATTGGAGGATTAAGCCTTCTTTGTGGTTGTCTCACGGTTTTGCTGTGCTCTTCTAGGTGTATTCTGTGGGTGCAAATGGCAGGTGATATTCCCTTGATGTCGGCTATGGTCCAGCCGATTGCTCCCTTGAATTCCTTCAAGACGTTCAGAAGTCTTTCTTCTTGCGTGTTGGTCAGCTTGCTGGAAGTTATTACTGGTAGGCTCTTCTCAAGGCCTAGAAACGAGTACTTCAGGTGCTCAGGTAATGTTTTGAGTTCCAAGTCGGGTGCCTGCAAAATTGAAGGCTGAAGTTTAGTGACTTGGTCTGTTGATTCTAAAGCTTGCACATCACCTACAGTAGTGTCTGAAACGTCCAGCTCCTTGACAAAATTAAGGATTTCGGGTTTAATTGGTAGCTCATCTTGCAATCTCTCCACCTCTTCATTAGACAAACCCTTACTAAGAACAAACTCAAGTGGATCAGAATTATTAATTTCAGAAATGTCATCAACCAAGGGATCAATAACATCTAAAAAATTAACACAGTGTATATCTTCAGGGTATTTCATTGCTTCATACATATTAAATTTAATCAATTCCTCACCAAATTCAAGCGTTAAACACCCATCATACACATCAATTTTAGCACGGGCTGTTCTTAAAAAAGGTCTACCAAGAATCACATCAGTAGTCCTAGTAACATCTTCCTTTTGCATGTCAACAATATAGAAATCTACTGGAAAAACAAAATCTCTAACCTGCACCAAGACATCCTCTACTACTCCAACGGGGTAGACAATGGATCTATCAGCAAGTTGTATAACAACTCTAGTTTCCTTAAGATTTCCAATATTCAAAGTTTCAAAAATGGAAAGAGACATGACATTTATACCTGCTCCAAGGTCGCACAATGCTTTCTCCACTTCCTTGCTCCCGATTTTACAAGGTATCACAAAGGTACCCTGATCTTTGCATTTTGTAGGAAGCTCTTTTTGCAAAATAGCAGAAACATTTTCATTAAAATTCACTGTTTCTATGCCTGCTAGTTTCTTCTTGTTAGTACATAAATCCTTTAAGAATTTAGCATATTTAGGAACCTGAGATATCATATCTAGCAATGGCACATTAATAGCAACTTTTCTAAAAACTTCAAGAATCTTTTGCTCATCCTTCTCCTTCTTGGCTTTTGAAGGCCTTTCCGGAAATGGAAAAGGTGTTACCTGAGGGTTTGAAGTTTCTTCCTGTGCTTCTGGAGTTGGAATGGATGTTTCACCTTCTGGGGTAGCTGATTCTGCTACTGGAATGGCTGATTCTTGAGGCATTTCTGTTTCAGATTCTGGTGGCTGTTCTGGTCGGTTCGTGGTGAACTGTGCCCTTGCTCGACTTGGTGTCAAGTCCAACAATGCTCCTCCAGCAGCAGAATCGAGCTTCTCTTTATCCTTAATACACATCCCATCATAGAAATATTGTATGAGTGATTGCTCTGCCACGCCATGGGTAGGACAGACCTCTTGGAGGTCTTTAAACCTCTGATGGTATTCGCCAAAAGACTCATCTCCTTGCTGCTGAATAGCAACAAGACTCTTCCTAGCTGCTCCTGCTTTGGTGGCTGACCAATATTTCTTGAGAAAAGTGGCAGCCATTTCAGCCCAAGTGTTGATGGAGTTGTGTGGAAGACTGAAAAACCAATTCTTGGCTGAGTCCTCTAAAGACCATGGGAAAGCTCTCAATTTAGCTCGTTCAAGGCTCACTCCAGTGGGTTTAAGTGCATCACATTCGAATTGAAATTTCTGGAGGTGCTTGTAAGGATTTTCGGATGCATGTCCTCTGAATTTGCTGAGGCTGTGCATGACATTTGACTTTACGGCCCAGTCATTAGGTACTGGACGGTAGTTAATACACAGGAAAGACTCCTGTTCAGCTCCTTGATTGAGCTCTCGAAGGGTAGGTTCAGGTGGATTAGCCATCTCTGGTTCAGGTTCAACGTCAGATACTGGTTGGTTCGTCTCAAGGTCTCGAGATGAACTGACCTCTGTTTCTGAATCTGATCCGGATAAGGAAAACTCACTGAATTTTCGTTTGGAAATTCTGATTGCTGTTTCCGTTCTGGAAATCTCTGGAATGTAAGGTAGTGGTTGTGAACTAGATGACCTGGTCATGAACAAGAAAATCAAAAATTAGAACACGTTGTCCCCGGCAACGGCGCCAATTTATGACGGGCGTGTCGCATGTCCCGCATAAAATAAATATACAACTCAGTGCTATGCTACAAATTAATGCAGATAGTGGTGAGAGGATCGATCCCACAAGGACAAGCTTGTCTAACTCTTGTTGTTCCTGCAAATAACCAAGTATAAAACCAAGTTTTTGTGGTGAAGTTATGATTAAACGGAAATACAGTAAAAATAGTGACAGTTGTATGCAATAAAACAGTTATAAAATGGAGAGAATTACTGATGAGAAAGAATTCCAGGTAGAGATCATTACGAGATGGCAATGGCAAGTTGTTGATCATTGACAAAATACATTTTCGAAATGGTTTTCATAGAAGAAGTTGCGGAAATCAGTTCACACTAAGATTTCCCAAATCTCGCTTCAAAAGTGAGTTTAAAAGAATCACTTCCATTAAAACACCCTAACCTTCCTAAGCTAATCCTAAGATTCTAATCCGCCACTTTGCTTGGCCATGCGGAGCCTTCAACAAAGGAATCAGAAAGCTTACGGGAAAAACTCAAGAGATTGATAAAATCAGTGAGATCCTTCTTCTAGACATCGGGAATTATTCATCATCCTAAGGTCTGGTCAAGTCTGGCAGCAAACCCAGCTGTCACCCAGGTCGGCCCTTCTCAAGACCTTGAGATGGGAGGGTAGTCTAGTTCAATTCCTTCTATCAGCTTAGACCAAGTAAATGCCCTTTTACCCTGCTGAAATCGTCTACTACTGTTCTCTAAGAGTGATTTAATCACAAGAGAACTGACTGCACTTGTCCAGATTAAATTCAAGTTGATCAAGCTCAAAAATTAACAAAGACAAGTTTAAAGTTAAAACAAAAAGGAGAGAAATATGAAATTCATTTCTATTAAGTTCAAATAAGTCTCACAAGCAACATACCAGCCAATCTCTTGATCCCTACCAGGAACCGAGTGCTTAGCTACAATACATAATCAAAATAGCAAAATAAGTTTAAATCTGAAAATTACAAAGCAAAGCTGGAAATAAAACTGGAAAAATATGAGAAGTGCTGATTTTTCTCTCTTCGAACCCCCCCCCCCCCCCCTTTCTTTAAGCTTCGTTCTTCTATTAATAGCCATTCTTCTTCTCCTCTGATAGACTTCAAAGGTCCAGCCTTCACCATAAAATAATTGCAGCATGTGCTGCCATACCAGGCTGGTGCTGGGCACTACATCGCTTTTGGAGAGAATATTCTTTGAATAATACAAGGGGAATGTTTCTATCATTCTTCCATTGATGTCCCCTTGGTGCTTCTGCAAGGTGGAAGAGGGAATCCAAGCACTAACACTCGTGCACAAGTCCTCCAGGTTCCAGGCTGGCTGAACCAGCACTCACAAATTAAATACAAAAATACGCCCAGTGCTGTCCAGGCTGGAACTCTGACAGGTCGCTTCATGTCAAGGCCTCGAGAAGAGCTGATTTCGGCAAAATGGTGAAGTGGCCCTGGGACGAAGAGACCAAACTCGGAAGGTTAGGCTGAAATCAAAATTCCAACACTGAATGATTGTTTTTGGCTCTGATCTTCAGGCTTTTCGTTCCTTTTCCTCAATTAACGATTATTAAGCCTGAAAAGCAAAATAGGAAGGAAACAAGCTCAAAGTAGCATAATTATCATCTCAATTAATAATAAAAGAGAAGAGAAAACATTGAAAATAAACCATCAATCATATTCCCCCACACTTAATCCATGCTTGTCCTCAAGCATGAACTAAGAACACACAAAATACACCCCCTGCACAGAAAATCAAGCCTAGGACTGGACTTAAGTAAAAACTTCAAAAATCAACTCATTCAAGCAATGCTAAAACACTCTAAACACCACAAATGTGCAAATATTCATATAGTGGTAAGATAGCATGCTGTTCAACCTGGAAATACAAGCCTAGAACTTCTGACTTCTCTTCCTTCGACTCAATCCAAACACTAGCTGCGACACTCATGCAATAAATATAAAAATTAATAAAAACACAAACAGCAAAATTAAAGAACACCACCAATCTTTTCCTCTTTTCCTTCTTGCTCCACCATCTTTCTTTTATTTAGGCCTTCGGCCTCTTATACCTCCTTTATTTTATTTTATTTTTCTTTTTTTTTTCTTTATTGCAACACTTCTTTTATTTTCCCATGAATTTCACTTCTTTCCACATTCCCAAATTAAAATAGAAAACGCATGCAGACATGGTCTTCCACCAAAGGTGTTATGATCGGTCCAAAATTAAGGAGTTAGCACACAACCGACCGGAAGTTTCTCCAAATAGGGATGATGGTGCCGAACCACCAACATCGTGCAATCCAGAAGGGCATGGTGAGAGACCAGCACACAAGAAAATTTAAATAGTACTCATGCAAACAGAAATTAAAAACTTGCAGCAGTGTAGAGGATAGGATCTTCATCCCTAGGCCTAGGGATGAGAAGACAGTGCAATTCTAGCAAAGTATTTCCTAGGACAGCAGTACTCATCATACATCTATGTGAATAAATATACAAATTGTAATGTCACAAGTGTTTATCATTGTAAGACAGAGTTGATTGATCAAGTATTCACAAAAGTTCAGTTTTTGGGATTTTTCTATACAAAAAGGGGTGGAAAACAACAAAAATGAAAAATTACGCATGCAAGAATAGAAACAAGCAATTGCACAAACACAATTAATTGAAATAAACATGCAGCAGAGGGATAAAATCAAAATGCACACAAATCACACAAAAATAAACACGAAATTTGGATAAATCGAAGGTTTGCTTCAGCAAGACGAGGCAAACCTAGTGGAGCAAATCTTTCTTCCCCAGGAGATATCGGAAATTTTAAGCTTGTCGCTTAGCTGGATTGAGACGAAGGATACCCTTGTATGGAAAGAAACTACGATTGGGAGGTATTCGGTTCGAAGCGGATACCACTGCCTAACCTCGGCATCTGCGCCCGAGTGTCCGGAGCCTAGGCGGCGTTGGTGGAAATACCTTTGGGGCTTAAATATCCACCGAAGTTTAAAAACTTCATATGGAGGTTGGGGAATGACTCTCTCCCGACCCAAGTGAACCTAGGGCGGACAGGAATGACGGTTGACCTAGAGTGCCCCTGCTGTAACATGGAGCTAGAGTCGACATCACATTTGTTGTTGTCTTGTCCTTTTGCGAGTGGGGTGTGGGTTAAGTTTGACTTTTGGGCCAGAGTTCTAGGGCTTCAAAGAGATAATTGGGTGGATTGGCTGGCCGCGACAAGGGAGTCTCTAGATGAAACGAACTTTGAGCAGCTAATTTCTATCCTTTGGTGTCTATGGACATCGCGAAATAACAGGATCTTTCGCCAAGTTGAGGACTCGATCCAGGAAGTGATTATTAGGGGTGGGAAGCTACTGTCAGAATTTAAAGAGGTCGGGATGCCGAAACAGCCTCCTTCTGCTCCTATAAGACACCCCAATGCTCCAAAATGGCAGCCTCCATCTACAGGGATGGTAAAGATCAACACAGACGCAACAGTAGGGTCTTCGAGGATTGGATTGGGTTTTATCGCGCAAGACGCTAATGGTGGGCTGGTTTTCTCAGGGGCCATGTTCCTTCCTCATAGGACGGAGGCACAAATAGCAGAGGCCCTAGCGCTCAGAGATGCTCTTGTACAGGCCCAACAATGGGGGGTACGATAAGATTATTGTTGAGTCGGACTGCCTCTTGAACATCTTAGCCCTGACTACTAGAGACCTCCACGTTAGCTACATTGGGCTGGTTTTGGAAGAGGTGGCTAGGTTAGCATATTCTTTTACTAGTTGTTCGTTTCAGCACACAAAACGGACTCTGAATATCCCGACTCATGAGTTAGGACAACTTGCTTTGATTTCTGATTTAGGAAATGTTTGGGTAGGGGAATGCCCCGAAGCGACCGCGCCTTTTGTACTTGCTGATATTACTTAATCTATTTCCACTTTCAAAAAAAAGAAAAAAAGATCTCATATGTTTGTTATTTCATTTCAATAAGTCTCATTTTTTCTTTTTTAGTTTTTTCAATCTCAAATGTTATATTTATTATTTCATTTAAGTCCAACCGTAACAAAAAAGATTAACGAAAATAAATTCCATTAAAACTGAATATTTATTATTTTTCTATCAAAATAGTCCTTGTTGCCATGCCATATTCGAATTTTTTTTAACAATATTATAAATTAAAAAAAATGAAATAATCTGAAAAAAACTCAAAAAGAATAAAAAAGGTAAACGATAAAAAGTGATATAAATTTTTAATACACTAAAAAAATAAAATATAGTTCAAGCATTAGGAAAAAATCAAAAAAAAATTGAAAATTGAAATCCATAAAAATAACCAAATCTAGGATTCCACTTGGATCCCTTTCCTTTCTTTTAACTCAATTTTATTCTCTTTTTTCTTACTTCTTTCATCTACTCCCAAAAATTCATTTTCTCAAAAACAATAAAATAAATCCCAAGAAAAAGGAAAAAAATTCACAAACTTGAAGAAATAATAAATTAAATTAGAGAAAAATCTTATCCATTAAACTGAGTCCTTTTCAATTTTCGACCTTTTAAGCTTAAATTTAAAGACTAATTAACTTAATGTTACCATTTTTTTTATTATTACATTAATTTATTTTTTTAAAATTTTCTAAATATTTTTTTCCTGTCAACATCATTTTCTTTTCTTTTTTACCTAAAAATATCATCTTTCTTATTTTTTTAAATAAAAATAAAATTAAAATCATCATCAATATCCTCTCAACCCACCATCCCTACTATTTCCCCAAACGTCACACTGACGTTGAACCACCACCTTGCTATTAGCAACTCCAACTAAGTTTCGCATCTTCACTCTTGGATTCAAAAAATCCAAAATGCAAGCAAATGAGAAAACAAAGACTACGAAAGACAATAATAATTCCATGAAAAAACAAGAGTGGATCTAGGTTTGATTGGGGCAGATTTAAGATAGAAAACCTCAGTTCAGGCTGAAAGAGAGAGAAGGCGCGTGAATCAGACAGAGGTTGGATTTGGAAGCACCCGAAAGTTGGCGGGTAATGTTAGGGATTGTTTTTGCGAAATCGTGATGATAGAAGAATTTTTATTAGCGTAGCTGCGTAAGGTGGGAGTGGCACCACCAATAACGGTGCTCGACAAGCTTGGTTGTGGTAGTAATGGTGCACGTCGGCGAAGAGAAGAATTTTCTCATGAGAAATGCTACTTTGACGAAAAAAACAGGTAGAATACAAGTGGAATAACGTATTTACAAAATTACCATTGCTTTATATTTACAAAATTGCCATTGTACTTTATTTACGAAAATGTCATTAAAACTCTTAACTCTCCTTCACTCTCGTTTCGACAACATCTGAGAAAATCCCTAGCTTTCCTGCCACCACCACCGCCGCTCATTATCTCAGTCGGAATCAAGCTCACTGCCGCTCGTCGTTCCTCACTCTCCCGCCGCTCGTCGTTCCTCGCTCTCACTCTCCATCCAACACCACCACAGGTACTCCTTTTTCCTTAATTTCGTTGTCTTGGACCTTTTTGTTTCTTATTTGATAAGATTGGATGCTTATGTGTGTTGACTATTGTGTATCGTAGGCATGCAGTAAAGTCTCCAAGCTCCAAGTCTTAAATGGCTGCACCGAACTCTTCACCAAGTCCAAGGTCTTCATTGTCTGCACATTAAATCCTCATTGTCTTCACAATAATTATAGTAGGTGAATGTTAGGTGAAAACATTAGTGTATAAATAGATAGTAGCTTTGTATCCTAACTTAAGCAAGCAAATCAAAACAATAAGAATTCTCTCCCTCTTTCGTTTCCTTCACTTGCTTCAACTATTCATGCATTCATGAATGTTTACTATTCATTGAATACCAACTAATATTTTCTACTTGGTAGCGGAGCCAATAAAAAAAAATCATCATGAGCAAATCTGAAGTTGAAAGCTCTGGTGTAAAATCTGCTCCGATTATTTTGCAATCTGAAACCTCTTCCTTCAACCCCGGGATCATCCTTGATGAAACAAACTACGATGTTTGGTCCCAGATGGTCGAGATGTTAATTCCTGAAAAGGAGAAACTTTCCTTCATCCGTGGTAATACTACGTTACCTACTGAGAAGGATGATGGATATGAAAAGTGGTATGCAGAAAATCAAAAGGTCAAGAGATGGTTGTTGATGTCAATGTCCCCAACTATCATGAAGCGGTACATCCGTCTATCTACTGCTCAGGAGATCTGGAAAGCTCTGTCTATAGCCTTCTATGATGGAGCAGACGAATTACAGGTGTATACCCTCAACCAACGAGCTTTTTCGGCCAAACAAAATCGTCGAGAACTCTCTATTTTTTATGGCGAGCTAATTGAGATCTTCAGTGAACTTGATCACCGTGATAAGGTGATTATGGAAAGTGCAAAAGATGTTGAGTTGTACCATAAATCAATTCAACAGTTGAGGGTACACATATTTCTAGCAGGTTTGGATGGTGGATTCGAACAAGTGCGTGGCGATATCTTAAGAAAGGATCCAGTTCCTGATTTAGAGGAATGTTACTCCTTGATCCATCGTGAGGCCGCTCGAAGGACAACGATGAATGGAGAACTCGAGAAAGGTGAAGCTTCCGCTCTTATCAGTCGCAATCCTCACACCAAGGTTCAAGGAAGGTCCAACAAACCCGTTTACAAATGTACACACTACAACCAGATAGGCCATTCGAAGGAACATTGCTATCATCTTGTGGGATACCATGAATGGTGGGATCATATCCGTGATCCACGAAAGAAGAAGGAAAATCACTCATCCACCACTGCAGCAGTTACAACGCCAGATGAAGTTGCCTCAGGTGATGCTGCATCCGCACTTGTAACCATGACAGGTAATAGTGGTAATCATAGTAAGGCTTTAAATATCCACAACATTGTTTCGAATGATACATGGATAATTGATTCTGGTGCCTCCGATCATATGACAACTGATTCTAGCCATGTTAAATCCATAAAACAGTCCTCACAAAAATCGGTATCTACTGCTGATGGTAACTTAACCCCAGTTGTTGGGGAAGGGCCCATATCTCTTACTAAAACCTTGAATCTAGACTCAGTTCTAGTCGTACCATCCTTAAATTATAATCTCTTATCTGTGTCTCAAATAACTGTTGCTTTATACTGTGTGGTAATTTTTTGGCCTGACTCTTGTGTATTTAAGGACATCAAAACAAGGCAGACGATTGGTTGTGGTGTTAGGAGAGGGAAGTTGTACTACCTCAACTTGAAGTCACAGAGCTCTGATCAGTTGCATAAAGCTTTTGCTGTGAATGGTTTGAGCGAAAATAAGCTGAAGGATATATGGTTGTGGCATCGACGTCTTGGGCATACATCCTTTGGGTACTTGAAAAAATTATTTCCTGAATTATTCTCAAATTGTGAAATTTCTAATCTCCGATGTGATGTTTGTGAACTAGCCAAGAGCCATCGTACGTCATTTCAATCGCGTATGAATAAAAGTGTAGTCCCTTTTATGATTATTCATTCTGACGTTTGGGGACCTTTCAAAATACCCACTTTAGGTGGTGCTCGCTGGTTTGTAAGTTTTATTGATGATTGTACCAGAATGACTTGGATACAATTAATGACTTCTAAAAGTGAGGTTACAAACTTGTTCCAACGTTTCTATAAAATTGTGTGTACTCAGTATAATGCCACAGTGAAGGTCCTCCGTAGTGATAATGGAGGTGAATATTTACACTCTGAGCTCCAACAATTTCTAACAGCACAAGGAATCATCCATCAAACCACTTGCCCAGATACACCCCAACAAAATGGTGTCGCTGAGAGAAAAAATTGTCATTTGCTGGAGGTTGTCCGTTCCTTGTTAATTGATGCTCACACACCATTGAATTATTGTGGAGAAGCTATTTGTACTACAGCTCACCTAATCAATAGGGTCCCATCTAGCACGATTGGGTTCAAAACTCCATTTCAGGCCCTATCTGATGTTGTTGTCTCTCCCACTGTGGCAGATTTATCAACCCATATTTTGGATGTGTAGTGTTTGTTCACATCCATAAACGTCAACGGAATAAGTTAGAACCTCGAGCATTACGTTGTGTCTTCCTCGGATATGCTGCACATCAGAAAGGATATCGATGTTACCACCCACCAACACAAAAAATGTACGTGTCCTTAGATGTGGTGTTTCATGAAGAAGAGATGTATTTTTCAGCTGCAGAACTTCAAGGGGAGCAACATCAATTGGAAGTTCTGAACTTAAAATATGTTGATGAGTATGATGACACTCATATATTGGTACGAAACCAAGTTGAAGATGGTCATAATGAAAACTCAGAGGGTTATAATGATAATGAAGAAGGAAGTTACAATGATAGTACTGATCAGATCGCAGATGATGACATTGCTGGTCCATCATCAACTACTGATGCATCTTCTCCTACACCACACCACTCACCTGCTGAAGTTGTCCATGAACATGAGTTACGACAGTTACCACCACGACACACTAGAGGTATTCCTAAACCCACATATGAACCTGAACTCTCTAGTAAAGTTAGATACCCTATGAGCCATTATGTGTCTAACCATCGGTTGTCTGAGGCAAACATGTCATTTGTGAATCAATTATCTTATATATTTATTCCTAACAGTGTGCAGGAAGCCTTAGGGGATCCGAGATGGAAGGCAACCATGAATAAGGAAATGAAATCCTTGCAGAAAAATGACACTTGGGATCTTGTTGATTGTCCACCTAGAAAAAGGACAGTTGGATGTAGATGGGATTACTCTGTGAAGTACAAAGCTGATGGAACCATCGAACGGTTCAAGGCTAGGTTGGTGGCAAAAGGGTATACTCAAACGTATGGAATTGATTATACTGATACATTTGCACCAGTGGCAAAGATCAATACTGTCCGAGTTTTATTAACTCTAGCCGCTGACAGAGCTGTCGCATGCCCTGCATAAAAGTTATAAGTTCAACTCAGTGCTATGCTACAAATAAATGCAGATAGTGGTGAGAGGATCGATCCCACAGAGACAAGCTTGACTGATTCGTGCTTTTCTTTATAAATAACCAAGTAGAAAATCAAGATTTGGGATGTAGTTTGTGTAAAACAAAAATGCAATGAAGTGAATCAAAGGTTGCATACAAAAACACAGTTGTAAATAGGAGGAAAATCAGTTGGGAAAAGGTGTCCCTGGTAGAGATATTAACGAAGTGACAATTCCAAGATGTTGATCATTGACAAAAGTATTTTCAAAACAATTTTCATAGGGAAGTTATAGAGATTCATCCAGGGGCGATCTCCAAGCCTCCTCCTACTCAAGTCACTCAAGGAGAAGCTCCTTTCGCGACCCTAACTCCCTTAACAATCAAGGATTGCTAGTTTGTTGATATGATTAGGAAGGCCCTTCCCTAGACCTTGAGATGGACGCACTTGCAGTCCATTGACCTCAAAACTAACCCTTTTCTTCTTCTAGTTTCAAGAAGACATCATCCTATCCACTAGTTGTCCACTCGGGTTCTCTCTAACACAGAAACGCGGCATTAGAGTGATTCTACTGTAATCAATTGTGCCGAAATCCAAGTTGATCAAGCTCAAATACAACACAATCAAATTGACATTAAACCAAGCAAGAAAAGAGATATGAAAACGTTTTTAATTAAGATCAACAAGTCTCACAACATTTATGGAATTGTCAACCTCTAAATCTCTACCAGAGATGGAGGTTTTTAGCTACCAAACATAATGGAAATAATACAAGAAGTTTAAAACCGAAAATGAAGAAATGCTGGAAAATCTGGAAAATGTGTGAAAAGCTGATTTTCTCCTCTAACTCCTTGCTACTGTCTGATGCCTTCCTCTACCGTTCTGATCAGTATTAATGGTCTCCTTTGGTGCCAAGATGTTCCTCTCCAAGGTGAGACAGCTCCCACTAACAAGTCACTTCAGTTTGGTCTTCAAGAAGTATGTCCAAGTGTGGGAATATTCTTCCAAAACACAAGGAGAATGTTGTTTTTGTCTTCTATGAACTTGTTAGGAGTGGGAGGAATGATATCGGAACCCAAGAAGCTTAGAACCTCTAAAAACGGCGCCCAAGGAGACAGGAAACGCACTCATGAGAAAATAATTGCGGCGCGCATAATCATGGTGAGTGCTGTCCAGATCTGGGAACGTCACGACAGCCTCATCTCAGGGCCTTGAGATGAGTCGGGATGCATCAGTAGAAAGTCTGCCAAGCCAGCTTGATCTATTGAGCTCTAATCTTTGGCCTTTTCGCTCCTTTTCCTAATTCAGGTCATTCAAGTGTAATTCTGGAAAAAGGAAGGAAAAAGGATCAAAGCAGCATGTTTGTTGTCTCAAATACCAAGTAAAGAGACAACAAAACTAAGTGGAATAACAATCAATCAAATCCCCCCACATTTGAACCATGCTTACCCCCAAGCATGAACACAAAACACAGAAAACACAAAGAAAAACACAAAGACACAACACACAGACAACACCCCTTAGAACAGAAAAGCAACCCCTGGACTGAACTCACACAAATACTTCAGAAATCAACTCAATCAAGCAATGCTAAATACTCCAAACATCACAATTGCACAAATATTCAAATATGGGCATGATAGCATGCTGTTCAACCAGGAAATAAAATCCTAGGGCCTCTGTCTTCTCCTCCTTCGACTCTAAATCCAATCACTGCTGCTGACACTCATGCAAAATAATTTAAAAGCACAAACAACAATTAAAGAGCAGAATTGAAACACAAAGTGAGCCAAAGGCTTCTTTATTCTATTTTTTCTTTTTCTTCTCTTCCTTCTTTTTTTTTCTGCTTTTCTATTTTTTTTTCTTTCCTTCTTTCCGCATTCTCTTTCAACTTCTTTTCTTTTCAACTTCCTCCATCCACAACCCTTTTTTTCTTTTTCTTCTTTTTTTTTTTTTCAAATACATGCGCATGCAGACCTTGATTTCTCACCATGGTGCTATGATCGGTCCAACCAAAGGGAGTTAGCACACAGCCGACTGGAAGTTTTTCCATAATGGGATGATGGTGCCGAAGCACCAACATCGTGCAATCCAGAGGGCATGATGAGAAACCACACACAAGAAAATTAAAGGGGTACGCAAGCAAGCAGAAATTAAAGGACTTAGAAACAATGAGAGGATAGGATCCTCATCCCAAGATCTACGGATGAGAAGACAGATTAGCTCTAGCAAAGTATTCCCAAGGACAGCAATACTCATCATACATCTACGTAAATAAATGCACAAGTTATAATGCAAGAAGTATTCAGAATTGCAAGATGGAGTTGATAAGTGAAGTATTTACATGAGTTCAGTTTTGGGGTTTCAATTCTATACAAAGGGGGGAACACAACCAAAAAAAAGGAAAAACGACTCATGCATAAATGAAAACAAGCAGAAGCGCATACAATAATAATTGAAGTAAACATGCAGAAGAAAGGAAATACAGAAAAACAACAGCAGAAAAACATGCATCAAAAATTAAAAACAAAACATGCACAAAAATATACAAACAAACACGAAAGTCTCTCCCCCACATTTAAAGGACACATTGTCCTCAATGTGAAAGAAAGAAAAACAAACACACACAAACAAACAAACAAATACGAAATTAAAAGAGGGAAAAGGAAAAACAAAACCGAGGGCAAAATCAAGGTTGGGGAGGAGCTGGCGGCGGGAAAGCATGCCTCAAAATCTCCAGGATGTTCTCCTGGGTGCGTTGGGTGGCACTCTGCTGTCGGAGCAATTGGCGAAGGAGGGAGTTTTGATTCCTAAGGAGAACAGCAATCTGGGAGTTGAGAGAGGGGGCATTGGCAGGGGTACTGGTCTGAAGGTTTGGATGGCTCGTCTCAGGGCCTTGAGATGGGCCAGCAGCACCACGAGTATTCTCGGGAGCAGGGGCAGAGATGTCATCTTGCCTATCTAATCGTCTGAGTTTAAATTCACCTAGGTGCTTGTTCCTGAAAATATGATCTTGAGCTAGAGTGAAACCTATATTATAACAAACATACCCATCTTGGTCTTTTCTTACTGCTGGTTCTGGCTCTTTTGGAGCTCCTTGCGGTACCATGCTGCTCCGCTGGAATCAAAGCTGAAGTTGGAATTGTGGAGGGCTCTGTAGGTGCTAGAGCTTTTGAAGCTGGATTTTCTTTAGTGTTTCCTGCCCGAGTTTTGATGCGCTTGGGCCTTGGCACCCCAGAAATTGTTTCAGCTGGTATTTCTGGTGCCTCAGCTTCGAGAATTTCCCTATCAGCATCGCTGCTTTCATTCGCAGGGGCAGGGGTGGTAGGCATGTCGGAAATCTTCCCCTTTCCTTTGTCCTGCCCAGGGCCTTGAGATGAAGGGCCTTGCAATTTCTGGGCAACTGGGGTTTTGGTAGTAGGCTCAGCCTCTGGTAAGTGAGCGGCTTTCCGCTTGAGAGTGCTTTGCTGAGTTTTTCCTGGGGCTTTCTTCGCCCTAAGGAGCTCTGCCGCTGCTGCGATCAGAGGGACGTACATCCCTTTTCTTTTTAGGCGGCGCTCCTGTCTATCATCAGCCTTGGGTTGGGGTTTTGTGGACTTCCTGATCAAAGCCCCGATTGGTCTCTCCTCTGAATCAGAACTGGACTTGATGGTGATGTCCTGCGGCTTGGAGGTGAAAGTGGGGTCGCTTGCTGTGTCAGAATCACCAGAATTGGAGTGGGCTGATCCGGTGGTTTGCTTAGAAGGTGATTCTGACCTAGGTAGAATGACTGGTCCCTTTTTAGGCCTTGGGGCAAAGCCTGGAGTGGGCTTCTCTTTGGATGGAATCACCGGTGGTGTTTGATTTCTGGAAACGCTGGAGGTGGTCGGTGGTTGAACGGTGACCGGAGTGATGATGGTGGCAGGAGGGTTGGTCGCAGGCGTTGGTGAAGGTGGGTCCGGAGTCCTTTCCGCTTCCAAAGGGTCTTGCATGGCGGTGGAAGGCGGTAGCTTTGCTGTTTCCGGCTGACAAGAGGTGACCGGATTTTCTGGAAAAACGGTCACCAGAGGGCTGGGCGGCAGTTGGTCGGTGGTGACTACGGTAACCGCCTGGGATTGATTTCCGGAATCACATGGGTCGGATTCCGTCTCAGAGGTAGATTTGGTTGGTGATTTTGGTGGTTGACTGGTCGGACGGCGAGCTTGGGATTTCTTTCTAGGCATTGCTGCTGTTAGGTTATAAAGAGGGATGAGAGAGATTGGATTTAGGAAGATAAGAAGGATGTGGTAAATGAGGAGAGTGTTTTCAGATTTTTGATGGAAGGTGGAGTTATGGTCGTGGAGGGAAACTGAAAGGGTAGCGGTGATAGTGGGCTTAACGGGTATTTTTTCCAGGTGGATTTGATGACATGGAAAGTGCTCATTCAAAGCCTTGAATGAGAGTGCTTGCTTTCTATCGCGAGTATGGCTCATCTCAGGGCCTTGAGATGAACCGAACACAGTTGCCTTGAAATGGCCTTGATCACGGCTGGAGTTGAATGATACGAATGCTGGAGGGTAATGATTGCCTCCCAAAAGTTGTCCCCTTTTTAAGTCTTGGACTGGACTGTGACATGATTCAGACTGTATCATTAGGAATCTCCAGTGTGGTGCTCTCCACATTTTGCTCTTGAAATCCTTCATAAAAGGGCTTTAAGCGCTGCCCATTGACCTTGAACACCTTACCAGTCTGCAAACTCTGAATATCTACTGCACTATGGGGGTAAACATTAGTGATAACATATGGACCAGTCCAACGAGTTCTGAGTTTACCTGCCATGGTGTGGAATCTTGAGCTGTAGAGGAGGACTTTCTGCCCAGCTTTCAAGGTCTTAGAATGAATGTTCCTGTCATGGTACATTTTCGCCTTAGCCTTGATGATGGCAGAATTCTCATATGCATAATTTCTCAACTCTTCAAGCTCTTGTATTTGCAATCTACGTTGAGTTCCAGCAGCTGTTAGGTTCAGGTTGCATTGCTTGATCGCCCAAAAAGCTTTGTGCTGCACTCCAACGGGTAAATGGCAAGTTTTACCATAAACCAACTTGTAAGGTGTGGTCCCGATAGGAGATTTGTATGTTGTTCTGTACGCCCACAAGGCATCATCAAGCCTTTGGCTCCAATCCTTTCTTTCTGGTCCAACTGTCTTAGCCAAAATGGATTTGATCTCTCTATTTGATAGCTCCGCCAATCCGTTGGTTTGAGGATGATATGCTGTGGACACACGGTTAGTGATACTGTACTTGGAAAAGAGCGATGCTACCACTCGGTTGCAAAAATGTGTGCCTCTATCACTGATTATAGCTCGTGGAACTCCAAACCTACTCAAAATGTGAGTTTTCAAGAATTTCACCACTGTTTTCGCGTCATCAGCCCTTGTTGCTTTGGCTTCTTCCCATTTTGACAAGTAATCTACTGCCAAAATTATGTAGGTGTTCCCATCTGAATTAGGGAATGGTCCCATGAAGTCTATTCCCCACACATCAACAATTTCACACACTAAAATAGGTGTGAGTGGCATCTGATTTTTGGATGTGATATTCCCAGTTTTTTGGCAATTTTCGCAAGTCTTGCAAAAATAGTAGGAATCCTTGAACAAAGTAGGCCAGAAAAATCCTGATTCTAACACCTTAGAAGCTGTTCTCCTTGGTCCGAAATGTCCTCCACAAGCGAAAGAGTGGCTGAATTTGAGTATGGATGGAATTTCTTCCTCAAGAATGCATCTTCGGAGGATCTGATCTTTTCCCATGTTCCAAAGATAGGGATCGTCCCAAATATAACGTCTGGAATCCCTCATAATCTTTTCTTTCTCTGCTGTGGAGTAATCACCATGAAATTTTCCAGTCGCCAAGAAATTGGCAATATCAGAATACCACGACCTTATCTCAAGGCCTAGAAATAAACTCTCATCTGGAAAATTTTCCTTCACGGGGTCTGCTTGAGTATCCACCAGAATTCTGCTCAGGTGATCAGCTACGAGGTTTTCTCTGCCCTTCTTATCTCTGATTTCAAGGTTGAATTCTTGCAGAAGAAGGATCCACTTAATCAGCCTCGGCTTAGCTTCCTTCTTGGCCATAAGGTACCTCAAAGCTGCATGATCAGAGTAGATTATCACTTTAGTACCAAGGAGATAAGAACGAAATTTATCTAGTGCAAAAATAATAGCAAATAGTTCTTTTTCTGTGGTGGTATAGTTTCTCTGAGCATCATCAAGCATCCTTGAAGCATAATAAATCACGTGTGGATCCTTGTCAATTTTCTGCCCGAGGACAGCTCCAACGGCTGCATCACTTGCGTCACACATGATTTCAAATGGTTTGGTCCAATCTGGTGGTTGTATTACTGGTGTTGTGATCAGTTTCTATTTCAAGGCTTCAAACACCTTCTTACAATCATCATTGAAGTCGAATTTGATGTCTTTTTGGAGCAGCCTGCACATAGGCTCAGCAATCTTCGAAAAGTCCTTAATAAAACGCCTATAGAAACCTGCAAGGCCTAGAAATGAACGCACATCTCGCACGCAAGATGGGTAAGGCAACGATTCAATGACATCAATTTTTGCTTTGTCTACTTCCAATCCTTTTTGGGAAATAATGTGTCCTAAAATTAATCCTTGATTTACCATAAAATGGCACTTCTCATAATTTAGAACCAAATTAGTTTCAATACACCTTTGTAAGATTTTTTTCAAATTTTCCAAACATTGATCAAAGGAGTCTCCATAAACAGTAAAATCATCCATGAAAACTTCCATTCCTTTTTCTACAAAATCTGAAAAAATACTTACCATGCACCTCTGAAAAGTAGCAGGTGCATTACACAATCCAAAAGGCATTCTCTTATAGGCAAACGTGCCAAAGGGGCAGGTAAACGTGGTCTTCTCTTGGTCTTCAAGGGCCACGGGTATTTGATGGAATCCTGAAAATCCATCAAGACAATAGTAATGTGATTTTCCTGCCAATCTCTCAAGCATTTGATCGATGAACGGGAGAGGAAAATGATCCTTCCTCGTGGCGTTGTTCAGCTTCCTATAGTCAATGCATACCCTCCAACTGTTTTGCTCTCTAGTGGGCACGGATTGTCCTTCATCATTTGTCACCACTGTGATACCTGATTTCTTGGGAACTACCTGCACTGGACTCACCCAAGAACTGTCAGAAATGGGATAAATGACACCAGCAGCAAGAAGTTTAAGGATTTCCTTTTTGACAACTTCCATCATTGGAGGATTAAGCCTCCTTTGTGGCTGTCTCGTGGTCTTGCTGTCGGGTTCTAGGTGGATTTTGTGAGTGCATATGGTAGGGGAAATTCCCTTGATGTCAGCGATGGTCCAACCTATTGCTCCCTTGAATTCTTTCAATACTTCCGAAAGTCTCTCCTCTTCTGATTTTGTCAAGCTGTTAGATATGATCACTGGAAGGCTCATCTCAGGGCCTAGAAATGAGTACTTCAGGTGGTCTGGCAGCTTTTTAAGTTCCAAGTCTGGTGCCTGCAAAATTGAAGGTTGGAGCTTAGTGACTGATTCTGGGATATCCAAGGTTTGTTCAATACCTGCACATGCGTGTGGTTCTCCCAATTCTTGGACAACGCTTTGAATTTCTGAATTGATGGTATAATTGCTCTCTAACTCCCACATTTCATCCCTGTACAATCCATTACTAATGACATATTCAAGCGGGTCTGAATTTTTAATTTCAGAGACATCATTAACAAAAGGGTCAATAATATCCAGGAAATTAACAGAGTGTATGTCATTTGGGTACTTCATAGCATCATACATATTAAACTTAATTGTTTCCTCACCAAACTCAAGTGTTAAGCAACCATCATAAACATCAATTTTGGCACGAGCTGTTCTTAAAAATGGTCTACCCAATATCACATCAATAGTCTTTGAGACATCCTCATTCTGCATATCTACCACATAAAAATCAACAGGGAAAACAAAGTCGTTTACCTGCACCAAAACGTCTTCAACTACACCTATGGGGTAGATGATTGATCTATCGGCAAGTTGAATGACAACTCTTATTTCCTTGAGGTTCCCTACATTCAAAGTTTCAAAAATAGCATGGGACATGACGTTTATACCTGCTCCTAGATCACACAAGGCTTTGTCTATCTGTTTGCTGCCGATTTGACAAGGTATTGCGAAAGTTCCTTGGTCTTTGCATTTGGTAGGAAGCATGGCAGCAACGTGCTCACTGAAATTCACCCATTCTATTCCAGCTAGTTTCTTCTTGTTGGAGCAAAGCTCCTTCAGGAATTTAGCATACTTGGGTACCTGCGAAATCATGTCTAACAAAGGCATGTTATAGCAACTTTACGGAAAACTTCAAGAATTTTCTTCTCATCTTTTTCCTTTTGGGCTTTCAAAGACCTTTCGGGAAAAGGAGGAGGAATATCCTGAACTCCTGGGAATTTTTCCTGAGCTACTGGAGTCTCTTTTGCTGGAGTAGGTGCTGGTACTTGCATTTCAGTTTCAAGGGTGATTTCGGCTTCAGCTTCTGGTTGTGGTTCCGGTCGGCTCATCTCAGGGTCTTGAGATGGACCTGCCCTGGGTGGTAAATCTCTGCCACTTCTCAAAGTTATGGCATTGAGGTGCTTGGGATTATCTACTGTGTTCGAGGGTAGCTGGCCTGAAGTGTTTTGTTGACTCATGGTGAGCTGTGCCATCTATTTTTGGAGGTCAGCTATCGCTCCTTGGGTAGTTTGGATGAATGGTTGTAGGATTTGTTTAAGCGTTTCCTCAATTGGTTGTGGCGGTGGAGCAGTAAGTTGTAGTGGCTGCGGAGGTGCTGGTAATTGTGGATGTTGAGGTTGAGCTGGGGGTGGATTGTTTTGGTAATTTTGGTTGTTCTGCTGGGGCCTCTGTTTGAAATTCTTCCACTCAAAGGGAGGTTGATTCTGCTGAGATCCCCATCCATAATGTGGGTAGTTCTTCCAGCCTTGATTGCTGGAGTTGGGGTATTGGTTGCCTTGGTGAGGCATGGCAGCATTGGCTTGTTCAACTGGTTCTGCAATGAGAGGGCATTCGTGAGTCATGTGCCCAATTTGGCAGCAGACTCCATATGGTACAACTTGTTGAGGTGGAATCTGTTGCATTTGGGCGATGGTGGCTGGGAAATTCTTCATAAAAGCTGACACTTCTTCCATGTGTCTCTCTATGGCAGCCACATTCACGTTGCTGGTAGGGGTAGAGCGGTCATGAGGTCCATTCTGTTGGCAATTATCTGCCAAGGTTTGAATGAGAGCTCTTGCTCGACTTGGTGTTAAGTCTAACAAGGCTCCTCCAGCAGCTGAATCAAGTTTCTCTTTATCCTTGATGCACATGCCATCATAAAAGTACTGGATGAGTGATTGTTCAGGCACTCCATGAGTTGGACAGACCTCTTGAAGGTCTTTAAATCTCTGATGGTACTCGCCAAAAGACTCATCTCCATGTTGCTGAATGGAAACAAGACTTTTCCTAGCTGCTCCAGCCTTGGTAGCTGACCAATATTTCTTTAGAAAAGTAGCAGCCATGTCAGCCCAAGTGTTAATGGAGTTGTGAGGCAAACTGAAGAACCAATTCTTGGCTGAGTCCTCTAGGGACCATGGAAAAGCTCTCAACTTGGCTCTTTCAAGACTCACTCCAGCTGGTTTCAAAGCATCACATTCAAACTGGAATTTTTGGAGGTGTTTGTATGGATTTTCGGATGCATGACCTCTGAATTTACTGAGGTTATGCATGACATTGGATTTCACGGCCCAGTCATTGGGGACTGGACGGTAGTTGATACACAGGAAAGACTCCTGTTCAGCTCCTTGATTGAGCTCTCTTAAGGTGGGTTCGGCAGGATCTGCCATTTCTGGTTCTACTGGTTGGTCTATCTCAGGGTCCTGAGATGGATCAGCTTCTGATTCTGAGTTTGATCCTGATGAGGAAAGTTCAGAGAACTTCCGCTTCGAGAGTCTGAGTGTTGATTCTGTTCTTGAAATTTCTGGAATGTAAGGTAGTGGTTGCGAGTTTGACGACCTGGTCATGAACAAGAAAACAAAAAATCAGTACACGTTGTCCCCGGCAACGGCGCCAATTTATGACAGAGCCGTCGCATGCCCGGCATAAAAGTTATAAGTTCAACTCAGTGCTATGCTACAAATAAATGCAGATAGTGGTGAGAGGATCGATCCCACAGAGACAAGCTTGACTGATTCGTGCTTTTCTTTATAAATAACCAAGTAGAAAATCAAGATTTGGGATGTAGTTTGTGTAAAACAAAAATGCAATGAAGTGAATCAAAGGTTGCATACAAAAACACAGTTGTAAATAGGAGGAAAATCAGTTGGGAAAAGGTGTCCCTGGTAAAGATATTAACGAAGTGACAATTCCAAGATGTTGATCATTGACAAAAGTATTTTCAAAACAATTTTCATAGGGAAGTTATAGAGATTCATCCAGGGGCGATCTCCAAGCCTCCTCCTACTCAAGTCACTCAAGGAGAAGCTCCTTTCGCGACCCTAACTCCCTTAACAATCAAGGATTGCTAGTTTATTGATATGATTAGGAAGGCCCTTCCCTAGACCTTGAGATGGACGCACTTGCAGTCCATTGACCTCAAAACTAACCCTTTTCTTCTTCTAGTTTCAAGAAGACATCATCCTATCCACTAGTTGTCCACTCGGGTTCTCTCTAACACAGAAACGCGGCATTAGAGTGATTCTACTGTAATCAATTGTGCCGAAATCCAAGTTGATCAAGCTCAAATACAACACAATCAAATTGACATTAAACCAAGCAAGAAAAGAGATATGAAAACGTTTTTAATTAAGATCAACAAGTCTCACAACGTTTCTGGAATTGTCAACCTCTAAATCTCTACCAGAGATGGAGGTTTTTAGCTACCAAACATAATGGAAATAATACAAGAAGTTTAAAACCGAAAATGAAGAAATGCTGGAAAATCTGTGAAAAGCTGATTTTCTCCTCTAACTCCTTGCTACTGTCTGATGCCTTCCTCTACCGTTCTGATCAGTATTAATGGTCTCATTTGGTGCCAAGATGTTCCTCTCCAAGGTGAGATAGCTCCCACTAACAAGTCACTTCAGTTTGGTCTTCAAGAAGTATGTCCAAGTGTGGGAATATTCTTCCAAAACACAAGGAGAATGTTGTTTTTGTCTTCTATGAACTTGTTAGGAGTGGGAGGAATGATATCGGAACCCAAGAAGCTTAGAACCTCTAAAAACGGCGCCCAAGGAGACAGGAAACGCACTCATGAGAAAATAATTACGGCGCGCATAATCATGGTGAGTGTTGTCCAGATCTGGGAACATCACGGCAGCCTCATCTCAGGGCCTTGAGATGAGTCGGGATGCATCAGCAGAAAGTCTGCCAAGCCAGCTTGATCGATTGAGCTCTAATCTTTGGCCTTTTCGCTCATTTTCCTAATTCAGGTCATTCAAGTGTAATTCTGGAAAAAGGATCAAAGCAGCATGTTTGTTGTCTCAAATACCAAGTAAAGAGACAACAAAACTAAGTGGAATAACAATCAATCACTGCAAACCTAGAATGGCCCTTGAAACAATTTGATGTAAAGAATGCATTTCTTCATGGTGAACTGACAGAAGAAGTGTATATGGATCTTCCACCAGGCTGTGTGGTATCTAAACATCAACAACAAAAGGTGTGCAAGTTGAAGAAATCATTGTATGGGCTTAAACAGTCCCCAAGAGCTTGGTTTGGGAGATTTACAAAAGTCATGAAGGAATTTGGCTACTGTCAAAGCAATGCAGATCACACGTTGTTCCTAAAGAAAGGACAAGACAAGATAACTACACTCATCGTATACGTTGATGACATGGTGGTGACTGGAAATGATCCTGAAGAAAGAAGAGCATTGCAAAACTACCTGTCTACTGATAGGGGTGTACAAGAACCGGCCCGGAACCGGCCTTTTTTTGACCCGGACCAGCCCGGACCGGAACTTCCGGTTCGGTCCGGTTCTCCACCCCTCTAAATCCGGGAACCGGCCCGGAGAACCGGTAGAACCGGAAGTATATATATATATATGTACAATAATATCAAAGTTTCCATTTGGTTCAATGGTTAACTCATCACCTATTGTATTAAAGGGGAGAGGTTCAAATCTTCTTGGCTCCCACTTTTTTTTTCTTTGTAAACTTCTCTTTCTTTTTCCTTCTAAACTATATTAAAATTTCTCATGTATGTATATATTTTTTCTAGTAATATAATTGTAAACTCAATTAAAAATCCTCATTTTTTTCTTTTTATTTGTTATTTTAAATACAAAAATGTATTAAGGATGTTATATGAACTAAGAAATAAAATTTTAATAGCCATTTATATAGTTAAGATGACACATACTAGTAATATATTATTGTAAATTATAATAGGCATATATAGTTAATATGTATAAAGTAAGACCATTAATTATTAATAATATAATTATTAATTATTATCAATTGTCATAAAATTAAAATTTACTAATTGTTTAGAGTTTTATGCTTTTAATTTAAATTGTGTTAATGTTTAAATTACTAATGTATTATGCATTTTTCCTTTTTTTCTTTTAAACTCAATTAAAAGTCATCATTTTTTTTCTTTTTATTTGTTATTTTAAATATAAAATTTTATTAAGGATGTTATATGAACTAAGAAATAAAATTTTAATAGCCATTTATATAGTTAAGATGACACATACTAATAATATATTATTGTAAATTATAATAGCCATTTATATAGTTAATATGTATAAAGTAAGACCATTAATTATTAATAATATAGTTATTAATTATTATCAATTGTCATAAAATTAAAATTTACTAATTGTTTAGAGTTTTATGCTTTAATTTAAATTGTATTAATGTTTAAATTACTAATGTATTATGCATTTTTCCTTTTTTTCTTTTAAACTCAATTAAAAGTCCTCATTTTTTTTCTTTTTATTTGTTATTTTAAATACAAAATTTTCCTAAGGATGTTATATGACCTAAGAAATAAAATTTTAATAGTCATTTATATAGTTAAGATGGCACATACTAGTAATATATAGTTGTAAATTGTAATAGCCATTTATATAGTTAATATGTATAAAATAAGACCATTAATTATTAATAATATAGCTATTAATTATTATCAATAAATAATTAAGGTTCCAATTCTCCAACCTTTAAAATCCGGGAACTGGTAGAACCGAAAATATATATATACACAATGATATCAAAGTTTCCATTTGGTTTAATGGTTAACACCTCACCTACTATATTAAAGGGGAGAGGTTCAAATCCTCTTAGCTCTCACTTTCTTTTTTCCTTCTAAACTTAACTCCTCATAAATAAATAAATAAAAAAGAATTCCGGGTCAGAACCGGCCCGGCCCGGACCGGAAGTGTCCGGTCCGGTCCGGTTCTGTCCTGGCCCAGAACTGGTAATTCCGGTCCGGTCCGGTTCTAGCCCAAGAACCGGCCCGTGTACACCCCTATCTACTGAATTTGAAATGAAAGATCTTGGTCCACTGAAGTATTTTCTTGGAATTGAAGTGTCCAGATCCTCCAAAGGTATATCTCTATCACAACGAAAATATACTTTGGATTTGCTACATGAAACACCCATGGAAGAAGGCTTGAAGTTGTCAGATTAACACCCATGGAAGAAGGCTTGAAGTTGTCAGTTGAATCTGACCAAATTCCTGTAAATAAAGGGTAATACCAGAGACTGGTTGGGAGACTGATGTACTTGGCACACACTCGGCCAGATATCGCCTATGCATTGAGTATTGTCAGTTAGTTTATGCATAATCCTGGAGAACAACACATGAAGGCAGTCATGCGTATTCTAAGGTACCTCAAATCTGCACCAGGAAAAGGAATTTTGTTCACCAAGAATTCTGATTGTCATAGTGTGGTTGTGTACACTGATGCAGATTGGGTTGGATCGATTGACAATAGACGATCCACCTTAGGGTACTTTACCTTTATAGGAGGTAACCTCGTGACATGGAGAAGCAAGAAGCAAAACGTGGTTGCCCGATCCAGTGCAGAAGCCGAATACAGAGGAATGACCCTTGGATTATGTGAAGCATTGTGGTTGAGATTGCTCTTGACAGATTTAGGATTCCCATCTCAAAAACCAATTGAGTTGTATTGTGATAATAAGGCTGCCCGTGACATTGCACATAATCCCGTCCAGCATGATCGAACGAAACACGTAGAAGTAGATCGTTTCTTCATCAAAGAGAAGCTGGATGAAAAGACACTTAAACTGCCTAGTATTCGATCAGAAGATCAGTTAGCTGATATCCTTACCAAGGCAGTTTCAAGCCAAGTATTCTCAAAGACCCTTTGCAAGTTAGGCATATGGGATATCTATGCACCAACTTGAGGGGGAGTGTTGACTATTGTGTACCGTAGCATTGCATGCATAAAGCATGCAGTAAAGTCTCCAAGCTCCAAGTCTTCAATGGCTGCACCGAACTCTTCACCAAGTCGAAGGTCTTCATTGTCTGCACATTAAATCCTCATTGTCTTCACAATAATTATAGTAGGTGAATGTCAGGTGAAAACATTAGTGTATAAATAGATAGTAGCTTTGTATCCTAACTTAAGCAAGCAAATCAAAACAATAAGAATTCTCTCCCTCTTTCGTTTCCTTCACTTGCTTCAACTATTCATGCATGAATACTATTCATGCATGTTTACTATTCATTGAATACCAACTAATATTTTCTACTATGTGAGGTGGGTTCTTTCGGTAGTGGTGAGGATTGGTATATTTTGTGTTTGTAAACACGAAATTTTGTGTCTTTCTTCTTGTGTTTGATTCAGTGCGAGTTCTTATGTGTGTTTAGGTTGCTTAGTTGATGAATTTGTTGGAACCCTGCAGCAGGATGATCATTGGTTACATTTATCCAATGTAGTTACGAGGTGAAATAGTATTGTTATTATCCAATTGCTGTGCAGGAGGTTACATTTATAGCTGCTGGGCATATCTTATATGTTGGCTCATTCTTCAAGCTTAAGTAGGAAACTAGCTAACTGCAGATGAGATGGTAAACGTTTATTAGGCATAAAGATCAGATTATGCTCAGTTAACTTAGTGACTTAGTTTGTTAGATAAGCAAGGTTATGCTTTAAGTATATTGAACTGCTCACTCTTAGGCGTACTCTTCTGATATTGCCTTTTCCCACTAAGCACATACATCAGCACATAAAGAAAAAATACGAGAAAAAAGTTGTATTGAAATGTGTGGTGGATAGACGTATGCTTTTGATGATATGAGTGCAATTGTGAAATAGCTAAACTCATTATGACACATCATAGTGAGAAGATAAACTTGCTCATGCCGATGTTGATTTTTGATTTCAGGCTGCAAAGGCTTTGGAGGAAAAGCTGAAAGCATCAGGAGTTCCACATGAGGTTCATATTTATGCAGGCAATGTACATGCCTTCATGAACAGGTCCCCTGATGGTGTGGAAAGGAGGAAGAGCATGGGAATGCCAGACGAGGATGAAGTTGCTGTTGAGTTGGCATGGTCTCGCTTCAAATCGTGGATGACACGTTTCTTATCTGCCTAAACAACTCCTCCTTAGTTGGGTTGATCATGCATTTGCTTGTTGTATGTAGTAGCATAGTATTAAACCATGAAAGTCCTTATCCGATGGTCGGGATTGGGATGATGCGAAGGATTTAGTTTGCTTGCCGTTGTTGCTTGCTATTACTGATCTTTTAGTGTTTTGCCATTTTTTCTTTTCTTTTCCCTTCTCTTTCTTCAAATGAAGTCATATCCCTTTTTTTCTAGGAATCAAAGCCCATAAAGTAAATTGGAAGAAACAAACAGAGTGAAGAAAGTGATTTTATTTTCATTTCACACAGTAGCAGCAGCAGCTGAAATAATTTACATGTACATATTTGCATAAAGAATAAAGAATTTTGCAACTTGATTATGCTGGACAAACCTTGATAAAAACGTATAACAAAATAAAATTATGAATCCTTAATTCAACCGGGAACGAAATTTGTGATGGTTGGACGATCTCTTTGATATGGAAAGTCAAGAGTAGTGAATAACTTTTTGAAATTTGTTTAGAGAAATCTGGAGCGTTTGCATTCGGATGGGAGACCTTGAGGGAATAGCTTCGAGTCACTACAGTAGTTATAAATCATCAACTTCTGCTGAACCCACCGGAGTCTGTTCCGACCAGCGGAATCAAGTGATTGGGATTGCCATTTACCATCCTGCATTGCGCAATTAGCAGCAGAGGACGAAATAGGGCAGACATCGGCATTGAAATTCCTGTAGGAAGCAGTGAAAGGTGCATTTGTCCAATCTGTTTTGACAAGTCCTCCTCTTGTTGCCCAATCATCAGCATTCCACAAACTTGAATAAACCCTCATGGGTTGCTTGCTGGGGAAAGAAATTCCCATTGATTCTAAGTTGTTGAACACTCTTATGGGTATGTTGTCCACTAAGAATCTGCATATTGATCAATTTGCATGCATTTCAAGTTAGGAAGATTAAAAACCCGAGTCTGCACTATTACTTTACAGTCAGCAGACAACCAATGAACTCCATGTTTATCGACAATTAATGAAGTGACGATTGGTAATGTATATACGTACACGATTGGTAATAACAGTACTATTTCACCTCGTAACAAATTCATCAGTTAAGCAACCTACACACACAAGCACTCGCACTGGATCAAACACAAGAAGAAAGACACAAAATTTCGTGTTTACAAACACAAAATATACCAATCCTCACCACTACCGAAAGAACCCACCTCACATAAGCATCCAATCTTATCAAATAAGAAACAAAAAGGTCCAAGACAACAAAATTAAGGAAAAAGGAGTACCGGTGGTGGTGTTGGATGGAAAGTGAGAGCGAGGAACGACGAGCGGCGGGAGAGTGAGGAACGACGAACGGCGGCGAGCTTAATTCCGACTGAGATAGTGAGCGGCGGCGGCGGCGGCGGCGGCGGCGGTGGTGGCAGGAAAGCTAGGGATTTTCGCGGATGTTGTCGAAATGAGAGTGACGAGAGTGAAGGAGAGTTAAGGGGCTGTTTCACATTTTTTTTTATATTTATCAAAAATTAATCCTGGTAAATTGATTCCAATGTTCCAATTGTTTTAATTAATCAATACTTCTAATTAAATTCATACGAATAAAATTAGATCAATATTTACTGGAAAATTAATTAACCAATACTCTCAATAATTTCGGTACGGTATTACGGTAATATCGATTTACATACAAACATTAGTTTAATATACTAAATCAGTAAAAATATAATCTTGGAACATTGGAATTACAAACATTAAAATTAGTTCGGTCGATAATTCGATATACCATACAGTAAAATGACCCCCTATACTAACGCGAAAAACAGAAACACTCTCCTGGCTTTTAAAAACACTATTCAACCTCCCATGTACCAAGGGTCAACGACAAAAATATAGTTTCTGTTAGTTCACTAACATACCGTTAGTGTTGACTGTTGACGTTAATTAAAAAATTTAGAAAAAATATAAAAATTCCAAAAAAAATGTAAAAATTCTAAGAAAAAATAATTAACATAAAAATCCAGAAACAATATGTAAAAATTTCAAAAACATATTTAATTAATCTAAAAATCTAAAAAAAAATGTAAAAATTCACAAAAATAATTTAAAACTTCCAAAAAAAAATTAATCTAAAATTCCAAAAATAATTATAAAACATTAAAAAAAAATGTAAAAATTCACAAAAAAATGTAAAATTCCAAAAAAAAAATCTAAAAATCTTTTTCCAAACAATTCTAAAATATCACAAAAAAATGTAAAAATTCCAAACAAATATTAATTAATATAAAAATCCAGAAAAATGTAAAAATCTATTATTAATTAATTTTTTACAATTTCTTGGATTTTTAGATTAATTAATTTTCTTTTGATTTTTTAACATTTTTCTGAATTTTTAGATTAATTTCTGTATTTTACAATTGTTTTGGAATTTTTTGATTAATTAATTTTCTTTTGGATTTCTACAATTTTGCTGAATTTTTAGATTAATTAAATTTTTTTTGGTTATTTTTACATTTTTTCGAATTGTTTATTTTTTTTGGAATTTTTAGATTAATTAATATTTTTGGATTTTTATATTAATTAATTATTTTTAGAATTTTTTTCCTGATTTTTTAAGTTTTTACATTTTTTCGGAATTTTTTAAAAACTTTCTGGATTTTTAGATTAATTCTTTTTGGGAATTTTTAAAATTTTAACATTTTTTTGGGAATTTTTAAATTTTTTACATTTTTTCTAAACTTGTAGTGGTAATTCTAAAAAACCGTTTTGCAATTGCAAAACTTCAAATATGACGTTTGCAAAATTTTCTAAACTTAGTGTTAATCCTGAAAATTTGTTTGCAATTGCGAAACTGAAAAATTTGCTGTGAAAGAAATTTTGGAAAATTTTCTAACTTTTGAAAAACTTTCTAAAAATTTTCCAAATTCTTTTTCCGGCTTGTGTTTTTGAATTTAGACGTGAATATATTTAGCATATTTATATTTGATCTTTAAGAAACTTAAAATAGGCTACTATTTAGTTTATTATTTTTTTTTTAAAAAAATATTAGCATTGTTTTTTAATTAAAATAAAATTGATTTAACAAAAGTAGTAGCTTTTGTTTTTCAAAAAAATTAGAAATAGTTGATAACAATCCACCTAAAAGAAAGGGTATTTTCGCCTATCACCCGGTGGGGAGAGGCATAGCTACTGTTTCACACCACCACTGTAGGGACAAGATCGCTACCTTCCCCAAAGGCAAACGCTACAGAGGCTAACGGGGCCCTACCGGCTCCTCTCACGGACCTCCTGCTTGGTTCGAAGAGTTATCTCACCCCCAGAGGAAACCACGCGTCAGGATTAACGCTCCGGCCATTATCCTACCGCGACAATATCTACCTAAACACCTACCGCCGAGGTAGCGTATCACGATAAGGGCGAATCACAGACCCTAACGCGAGCGATAGCTCCGTACCCGTCTACTCGGGCGGGAACGCCCCCTTTCTTCTATAAATACCTCCCCCACAAAGGAGGCAGGTAAGCGGACTTGACTGGCCAAAACTCTGCCAATTTCAGTACACCTACTGACTTAAGCATCGGAGTGTTTCCGCCGGAGACCCCTCCGGCGCATTGCAGGTACTGTGGACCGTCGCGCACTCTGATCTGAGAAGAGCTGCTCCGCCATACATCCTTCGGCAGAAGACAAATTATTATCAAATTGGTGCTTTCATTGAGAGCTTTGGTTCTATTAAGTGAGCATCCTTAATAACCAAGCTCCCCCTCCCTGAAGCTAGAAGGATTATGGCCTCGGAGTCAGATCCGGCGCTGTCCCGAACTTCCAACATCCCATACAACACCCGCAGACGCTTGTTTCCCTTCGCTACCTCTGATGCCCCCACCCCAGGGCAGGACGTCACTGCAGGAGACTTAGATCTTCCTCCTGGGTCAAGTGCAGAAGAAGTTACATTCCAGATTTGCTCTCCCTTCTCCCACATAGCAGGAACCAACCATCCTACCCCCCAAGTGGGAAGATCTATGATGGGAGAAGCGGACAACCCTTTCGTGAATTCAATAGCCGCTCTCCAAGCTCAACTGGATCAACTGACAGAGATGGCTGCTGGATTTACTCCTCATGTCTCAAGACCTGGTGTGTCCTCCCAAGTAATTTTCACCCCGTCCCTTGTCACCGAACGACCCTTATCGCCCCAACAGTCTAGGGCACTCCCGTCCTCCTTACCTTTTCCCTTGGCTCCCATAAACGTCCCACCATTCACGCGCGGACCTGCCGACCATTCTGGACAATATAGGGGAGGAATCTCTATCCCCGAAGCAGTCCGCCAGCGTGACGAGTATAGGGAGCCCTGGGATGATCGAGGAGGAGATATAGTGAGAGATCCATCTCCTAGATACAGCGAGAGGTCTAGCAGCAGAAGTCGACGAGCTCGAACTCCAAGGAGCCGTAGTCGTTCTCCTAGGAGACATCAGGAATATGACCATCAAAATCCCAGATACGACGCTGAAATTCCACATCAGCGTCAGCCTCGTAGGATCCTCGATGCTAACGCGGGTTATCCGTTCAGCTACCGTGTCAGGCACCACAGAGTCCATCGACATATGAAACTCCCAACAGAATCCTATGATGGCACAAAAGATCCCATTTCTCACCTCAATAAGGTGAAGGATTTCGTGCAATTCCAAACGCGCAGTGACGCAGCATTGTGTCAAATTTTCGTAATGACGCTGTCAGGAGTGGCACGTCTATGGTTCGAGGGGCTCCCCGCCGGGTCCATCGATAATTTTTCTCAGCTGGAAGAAAAATTCAAAAGTCGGTTTAGCACGGCTATTCCTATCAGAAAGTCAGCAGCTGCGCTGTTCGATATCCATCGAAAACCACAAGAATCGCTGAACGATTTGATCTTGAAATGTCCCTAACGCCGGGGGTCACTATCGATTTTGCGATTGAGGCCCTGAAACGCAATTGTCGATACAGTAAACTGAAAGATACGCTAACGGTGGACCCCCCAACGACCCTGGATGCATTGAGGTTGAAAGCGCATAACTATGCGAGAATGGAAGAGGAAGAAAATAGAGAATGGATCCGAGGCATGCCGGCGGACCCATATACGGACCCTAACGTCTTGAACAGCAATACCCCTGACGCTAAACCCACCGAGGATCCCGGGCAGCGGAAAGAACATAACACCAAGACTTCTAACCGGCAGAGAAGCAATTTCTCAAAAGGAAGATCTGGAGGATCCCCCACTGGGAAGCAAACGGACCCGCCAAAGGGCCGGATATACGATCCTGACCTCCCATCTCTCATACTCCTAAGGGCGGAGATCTTAGCAATAGTCCAACAGAGAAATCTGCCTATCCGTTACCCAGCTCCCGTGAAACCAGGAGTAATCATGGGAGGAAGAGAAAATGCATACTGCAAATTCCATAAGGTCAAGGGACACTCAACGGATGTATGCAGAGAGTTAAAATCGGCCATAGAGCGATTGGTCGAAGAGGGCTACCTTGGGGAATTTGCCACAAACGCTAGGGAGGAAGCCAGAAACAACCCAACTGGAAATACAACTGAGCAGAGGCAAGAGCCCTCGCACGCTACAGGGGCTAACGCAGTTCCCCTCGGGCCAAATAGAGAAGCGCTCGCTATCGATAGCGATCAAATGCCCATGATAAATATCATTGCAGGGGGAGCACCCTATTGCGAGGAAATTATGCCGCAAACGCCCAACCCCGGAGAAAAGCGCAAACGGGAGAACGCGCAAACAAAAATCGAGGCAATAAGCGCCTTAGACAGAATGATATTGTCTTTCTCAGAGGAGGACGAAAAAGGCATCGTTTTCCCGCATAATGACGCGATGGTTGTGACGCCCGTCATTGGAAGTCATGGGGTAAGAAGGACCCTTGTCGATAACGGGAGTGCAGTAAATCTATTTTCATTAGAAGCGTACAACTTGATGAAACGACCTGACGGTGAGCTATCGCCTTGCACAAGGCCAATTATTGGGATTGATGGAGTACCAATTCCGGTAGCCGGAATAACATCCCTACCGGTGTACTTCCGAGAAGACACATCCAAACGCTCCGAAGAGCTACTATTTCTGGTTGTAGACCTAACGTTACCGTATAACGCCATTTTAGGGCGACCATTCCTTAATCGTTTTGGAGTGGCCATATCTCAAAAACACCTGCGGATGAAATATCCCTCATGGGACGACGTGGTCTCAATCAAAGGGGACCAAAAGTTGGCAGCCGAATGCTACTTACTTATGACTCAAAGAAGTTGTGATCGCTACGTTTGCGTGGCAGACGATCCTTTCGATGATAAAGAAGAAAAGCGCACTCAGCCGCTAGATCAGATGGTATCAATCCCTATCGGTAAGGATAGTGAAATGAATCTCTTAGCCAGTGAGAAACTAAGCCTTGAAGAGAACGCGCAATTAATCCGGCTGTTGAGGAAATGCAAGGGAGAGTTTGCGTGGAAACCAGCGGACATGCCCGGAATCTCTCGGGAAGTCGCGGAACATCGGCTGAACGTTAGTCCTGACGCCAAGCCTGTTCAACAAAGGCGACGTGCCTTTTCATCGGAAAAGATAGCAGCCATCGAAAAGGAGTTGCTAAAGCTCACAGAGGCGGGGTTCATTCGAGAAGTCCAGTACCCGACCTGGCTAGCTAATCCTGTCTTAGTCCCAAAGCCTAACGGGGACTGGCGCATGTGCATCGACTTTACTGACCTAAATAATGCTTGTCCCAAGGACTGCTATCCCCTTCCGTGAATAGATCAGTTAGTCGATCAAACCGCTGGGTATGATTATCTAAGCTCCCTAGATGCGAATTCCGGATATCACCAAATCCCTATGGCCGTAGAGGACGAAGAAAAAACTGCCTTCATTACTCCTAGAGCTACATACTGCTATACTGCAATGCCGTTTGGGCTAAAGAATGCTGGTGCAACATTTCAGCGAATGGCAAACAAAGTTTTTGAAAATCAAATCGGGAGAAATGTAGAGGCCTACGTAGACGACATCCTGATCAAAAGTCGGATTTTCAGAGAGCACCTCGCTGACTTGCAAGAAGTTTTCAATGTGATGAGAAAACACAAGATGAAGTTAAACCAGCGGAAGTGCATGTTCGCATTCCAAACGGGAAAATTCCTGGGCTATGTGGTCAGCCAGAAGGGCATCCAACCCAACCCGTCAAAGATAAAAGCCATCCAGGATATGATATCCCCGCGAACTGTCAAAGAGATACAGAAGTTAACCGGGCGCATCATTGCGTTGGGGCGATTCATATCTAAGCAAGGCGAGAGATGTTTGCCTTTCTTCAAAGTCATCCGCAACAAGGCTCCTTTCGGATGGACAGAGGAATGTGAGAAAGCGTTCGCAGGGCTAAAAGCTTACCTATCATCAGATTTAGTGCTGACGAGGCCTGAGCCCGGCGACGAACTATATCTATATTTGGGAATAGCTGACGAGGTAGTCAGCGCCGTCCTCGTACGAAGTGAAGGGAACGTGCATCGTCCTGTATTCTTCGTGAGTCACATATTGAAAGATGCCGAACTGCGATACGCTCCTATCGAGAAGATAGCACTCGCTCTAGTGCAAGCCACGAGAAAGATGGATCGATACTTCCAAGCCCACCCCGTCATTGTACTCACGGACCAGCCATTGAGAAGAATCTTCAGAAAACCTGAATCTTCAGGAAGAATGCTAATTTGGGCTATCGAGCTCGAACAATACGGGCTGCAATACAAAGCTAGACTAGCCGTTAAGGCCCAAGCGTTAGCTGACTTTATAGCTGAGTGCACATTCACAAAGGACATAAAGACAGATCTATTGGAGGAAGAAGCAGAAAGTCCATGCCTACCGTCTCCGGAGACATATACAGATACGTGGATCATCCACGTGGATGGAGCCAAAAATCAAGAATTAGCTGGCGCAGGAGTTTTCTTAGTTGGACCAAACGGCCTGGAGATGCGATACGCCATCAGAATCCTGCAGCCATTGTCCAACAATGCGGCTGAATACGAAGCGCTGCTGGCAGGACTCAGAATTGGAAACAGTTTCTCTATCGGAACCACTCCCGGTGGGGAGAAGGAAGACAAAACACGTTTAAAAATCCGAGGAGATTCCAAGCTAATAATGGATCAGGTTCTGGGGAACTCCCAAGCCAGAGAACCCATCATGGCCCAATACTTAGCCAAAGTGAAGCATGAGCTGTCAAAAATACAGGAAAAAGGCACCCTGGTCACCTTTGAGCACATTCCTAGAGAAAACAATGAAGAGGCCGATAGCCTCGCCAAGATGGCAGCCAATCCGGAAGCCTCAGTACCCAGTGACGTGCGCTATGGAGAACTGCCTACACCTTCTTTCATGGAAGAACAGGCATCGCTCTGTGTGGAAGAAATGGAAAATGATTGGAGGATCCCAGTGATAGAATATCTGAAACATGATAAACTACCGGGAGACCATACAGAGAAGAAGAAAGTCCTAAAACGGGCAGCACGATGCACATATTATAACGGAGAGTTAATACGAAGATGCTTCTCCCATCCGGCCGCTAAGTGCATAACGGAGCAAGAAGGCTTACATGTGTTACGTGAAATTCACGAAGGGATATGTGGCATGCACATTGCTAGCGCCACCCTGGCAGCCCAAGTCTTTCGGTCGGGATTTTACTGGCCCACCATTCGACGAGACTGTCATAACTTCGTGAGAACCTGTCAGAAATGCCAGGAATATGCTAAGATTCCTCAAAAACCTGCTGTGCCAATTTCAGAAATAGTCGCACCGTGCCCGTTTGCAAAATGGGGGATTGACATCCTGGGCCCGTTTCCAAAGGCTAGATCTCAGTTAAAATTCGTGGTCGTAGCGGTAGACTACTTCACAAAGTGGGCCGAAGCTGAGGCGTTAGCTACCATTACCACCGAAAAAATTTGGCGTTTCTTCAAACACCAAGTCATCATGCGATTTGGAGTACCACGCGTGCTAGTTAGCGACAACGGGGCACAATTTACGAGCCAATTCTTCAGGGATCAATGTGCAGAGTTCCAGATAGAGCAAAGATTCTCCTCTGTGGCACATCCCCAAACCAACGGCCAGGCGGAAGTAACTAACCGCAGCATCCTTAGTGGCATCAAAAGAAACTTGGAAGGGTCCAAGAAGAAATGGCCAGACGAATTGCCATATGTACTATGGGCCTACCGCATGACTGTCAAGGCCAGCACGGGAGAGACCCCGTTCGCGTTAGCATTCGGAACCGAAGCTGTCACACCAGTCGAGATTGGCATGATGAGCCTCCGGGTGGCTCACTTCAAAGAAGAAAACAATGAAGAAAGGTTACGAGCTAACCTCGATACTCTGCCAGAAACACACGAGGAAACCCTCCTGAAAACCCTGCACTACAAAAGGAAAATGGCACAATATCACAACCGGCAAGTGAGGGAGCGATTGCTCAAAATCGGAGATTTAGTGCTCAGAGACAGACGGGCAGCAGGACAACGTATGGGAAAGCTCAGCCCAAACTGGGATGGACCGTATCGTGTCACCCGCATTGTGGGAAAATGAGCATACCATCTGGAAACGCTCGAGGGAACGCCCCTGCAAAACTCTTGAAACATCGCTCGGTTGAGGCTATACCACGCCAGGAGCTAATCGGGTAGCGAAGAATGCCAGGGGTGAAAATCCTATCCTTATGATGGCTGGTCCTGATCAGAAAGCTCACGAGGCACGCCCTGGCATAACAAGGCGTTTGGGAGTGAAAATCCTATCCTTGTGGTAACCGTGCTCACATAGACGGCCCATTAAGACGAGGCACAACCCCAAACGGCTCCCCGGAGTGAAAATCCTATCCTTGCGGCAACCGTGCTCACATAGACGGCCCGTTAAGATGAGGCACGCCCCGGAATCCTTGGGAGTGAAATCCTATTCTTATGGTAACCCCATAAGGAGAGGCACGCCCCAAGGAGAGACCAACTCCGTCCTGGAAGTGAAAATCCTATCCTTGTGGTAACCGTGCTCACATAGACGGCCCATAGAGACGAGGCACGATTCCACGGACGCGAGGTACAACGCTTGGGGGTGAAAAGTCCTATCCTTTTGATGGCTGGTCCTGATCAGACAGCTCACTAAGACGAGGCACTCCCCAAAGCCTATCTGTGGCGAAAGGAAACAAAGACATCCCAACTAATAGCCGCGCGGTTGATACCCGGTGAAGCGATGTTGGAGCCTATCTGTGGCGAAAGGAAATAAAGAAATCCTAACTAGTAGCCGCGCGGTTGATACCCGGTGAAGCGATGTTGGAGCCTATCTGTGGCGAAAGGAAATAAAGAAATCCTAACTAGTAGCCGCGCGGTTGATACCCGGTGAAGCGATGTTGGAGCCTATCTGTGGCAAAAGGAAATAAAGAAATCCTAACTAGTAGCCGCGCGGTTGATACCCGGTGAAGCGATGTTGGAGCCTATCTGTGGTGAAAGGAAACAAAGACATCCCAACTAGTAGCCGCGCAGTTGATACCCGGTGAAGCGATGTTGGAGCCTATCTTTGGCGAAAGGAAATAAAGAAATCCTAACTAGTAGCCGCGCGGTTGATACCCGGTGAAGCGATGTTGGAGCCTATCTGTGGCGAAAGGAAATAAAGAAATCCTAACTAGTAGCCGCGCGGTTGGTACCCGGTGAAGCGATGTTGGAGCCTACCTTTGGCGAAAGGAAATAAAGAAATCCTAACTAGTAGCCGCGTGGTTGATACCCGGCGAAGCGATATTGGAGCCTATCTGTGGCGAAAAGAAACAAAGAAATCCTAACTAGTAGCCGCGCGGTTGATACCCGGTGAAACGATGAAGGAAAGGTGACTATACTGCAACAACAACGTTGAGACAGATGCAAAGCCCCCTCTGACAACGAGGGACGGCAGGAATATATGTGCAGCAGATGCGGAAGCAACACTGATTTACACTCAGAGAGACTATCGAAGGATATAATGGACATGCTACTTGAATGCAGCTGATGAAAAGCTAACGGGATACAACGCGAAATTATGCGTCTGTGGAAACCTAACGCCAAACGTCCCGTGCGGACAAGTGATCAAACGGCATTATGAAGAAAAGCAGATAAAAAACTTCTATCCAAAAAGAGTGGATTAGCCAAGTCAAGGCCCATATTGTTTGAAGTACAAAATATAGACGGGACCGTCAGCCACAAAAATGTAAAACATCTAAACAACAAAAGGTCTACAGATTGGGCGGCGCGTTGGCCCCTCCTTGCTGAGCAGCCTTCCACTGATAGAAACCGCTATCAGTAATGGAGGAGGCTCTCTTGTCAAAATACGCGGAGAGATCTTCAATACGGAGCTCCTCAACTCCATAATGATGCATCACGGCTTCTGACATGATTCCCCCACCCTGCTCAAAGTACCAACGGTTTTTCTCAGTGTTAAGGGAGGAATCGGCAGATAGCTCAGCATTCCTCTGTCTCTCTAGGCGCAGGCTATCCTCCTCCTGAGAGAGGCGTAGGGCCAGATCAGCACGTTGTCTCTTCTCCTCCTCCAAAGCCAACTTAGTGGCCTCCAACTCTTGTTTGACCGCGATAGCCTCTCCCTGAGCAGTCTCCATACTTTCGTTGGCAGCAGCAAAGGCATTTTCAAGACGTTGTCGCTCTTCCAACAGCCTGTTTATCTCTCCTCGCCCGTTAGCTGCAGCTCTGGCATTCTCTTCATCCATATAGTGAAGATGGCAAAGCATAGAAAACACCTGAGAGCGAAGGAAATTGATACGCCCCTACTCGCCCCGAGCCACAAAGGCATCCCTCTCTCTTGGAAGAGACAAAATCTCTGCTACCAGATAAGCGGTAGAGGAAATCACGGTCTCATGATCAGCATCAGCAGGAAACTGCAGAATACTGTCCCTAAAGGAGCGCAAGCTAACGTGATGAGTCGGCATGAGAGGAGGATCATAGGGAGAGATACCAGCCATTAAGGCAGGAGCGGGCCCACCCCTCACAATAGGTGGATGAGGCATCGGAACAAAGAACAACGCACCAGGAGAAGCTGGCCGGCTAGAGAGGCCTTCCGCGTTAGGCATCGAGACCTCATTGCCTCCGGGCACCTCAGGATTAAGGGCATCAGAATCATAGCCCGTTGGGGTGTGCGCGGAATGGATAGGAGAACTAGGAGGCACATGGGGTTGACCTCCAAAATCAACAGGTTCCGATTGATCAGCAGATACACCCTCGCCCCCAAGGGCACTCGAACTACGATTGGCGGCCGAGGAAGAAGGACTATTCGGGAGATCATAGCGAGCCTTCTTCTGACGCTCGCGAAGGACATCAGCGATACCCATATCTCCTTGGGAGGTAGAAGGGACAGAAGCAGCAACGACTTCCTAAATAACGCAGAACGTGATAAGGAAACGGTGCAAAATAGAAAGACTAAAGTTTTAAAAAAAAAAAAAAAAAATGTTCACCTGAGTGGTGGAGGATGCAAGAGGAATCCCAACAGGAATCGGTTCAACCGTAGCCTCTGAAGAGACAACGGTCTGGGACGAAACGGATGGGGCAGCACGTGCTTTCCTAGGCCGTTTCTGTCTTACAACCCGAGGGCCCGTAACGCTAGCGGTAGCAGTGGCCTCCCCTCCCTCAGCGTTAGCAGCAGCGGCAGCAGCAGCCCTAGCTTCAGCGACAGCTTTCTTTTTCGCCTCCTGTTTCCTCCTCCTTCGGAAATACTCAGGCTCCCAACTAGGCGGAGGCACTGCACAATCACAAAACGTTAGCGTTAGTACTTCTTGACAATGCAAAAGAAAAAAGGTCAAACGCTCACCCTTCTTGCACTGTTCCACGGGCAACCCGTTGGCCACTTTTCGGGCATCAATGCTAAAATCAAATTGAAGCAGCGTCTTCAACCAGCCATCCTCCGGGTCGGAAAGGGGTTTCCGATGATCCCAAGCCCCATCTTTAATTGTCTCGTTGAAGCCAGCCCTCCACAACGACTCAGGCAGATCAACAATAAAAAATTCCTCTTTCCAATGAGGAATGAAAGACTCAATGCCCATTAGTTTCCAAGTAAAGGGCTTCAAGGAACCGTCTTCGTAGCGAGGCGATATCGATATCACCCCTTTACGGGAATACAATTAGAAAATGTCATGAAGCAACGCTAAGGTGGGAGATTCTATTCCCTTAAAACGGCACAGTGCGGCAAAAACACTAACAACGCAAATCGCGTTAGGACTCAACTGAGCCGGAGCCAAATCAGAATCAGCCAACAACAATTTTACAAGCGGGTCAAGAGGGAGACAAAACCCATGATCGAAGAGCTTAGCATACATCATTCTGCTATTTCCGGGCAAAATGTTGTTCAATCGGAGCGATTCAGAAGCAGGATGCACGGGATATTCCTTGGGAAATCGTGCAGAAAACCCAGCAAGCCTACGGTTAATTAAAGGCAGTGTGTACAAAGAAGTGGGAGTGGTATCAATTACTTCTTCCCCGGAGGACCTTTGAGGATCTCCTTCTTCAGAGGATTTCTTAGTTCTAGCCATGGCCAACAAGGAAGAAACAAAGAGAAAAGAAAAAGGATGTGTACCTTGTACCTTCGTGAAAGAGAATGCGAGGAGTCTTGAACCAGAAAGAGAGAGCGGCGCAAAGTATTTATCCGAAGACGAAATAGCGTATAAGGGAAAGATGGAAAAAGAAAAAGGGGTAGAAGAAACAATAGATATAACCCTGAAAGGGCGACCAGTCAGCAGCAGACACGTGGCGAAGCAACACGACATAAAGTAAGGCACGCGCCAGAAGGTGCAAATTTGAAATAAGGACGAAACGCCTCTGCATTTGCAACTCCCTAGGAGACGCTTGCTCCAAACGCCCCTCTGAGGAAGGACACGTGTCTTCTTTCATCATTACCCTTCAAGTCGCATTAAATGAGGGATAAAGGGATTGATTAAAAAACATAAAAAGCAGCGCTGGCCTTGCCAAACGGCGCGATGGCACAAAAAGATAAAGAAGGAATAAACGGTAATATCATACAGTGCGACAAAGGATACAAAGCGTCAGCATTATTACATGAGAAACAATGTTCGAATGGTTTTCAAGAAATAAACAAAAGACAACAACAAGAAAAACAAGGAAAGGCCCAGCACCATCGCTAGCGTCAGACTTTCTCCCCCGAAGGGCCAGAAGAACCGCTGTCACCTTTGCTAATCTCACCCATCACGATGTAATTAGCTACCTGGGCCGGATCCGAAGGGTTACCTTTGAAACGGGATGCAAACCCAGAAACGAAGGCCTCCAGAACCCTCTTCCTCCATAACTCTTCCTTTAATGACGCCCTAACAGACCCCTCATCTCGAGCAAGTACCTCTTCGCGGAGAAAGAGATTCTTCTTCCTTTCTAGCGCCAATTCCGCCTCCAGAACTTCCACCTTGGCTTTCCCGACAGATTTTTCTCTGTCCAATTCCGCCTCCAGAACTTCTACCTTGGCTTTCCCAATAGACTTTTCTCTGTCCAATTCCTTCTGGGACGATTCACAGAGGCGCGTCAGCAACCTAGAATGCTCCACCGCCTTCTCTAGCTGCACCCTTGCAACACACAATGCGCTGGAAAAATTACGGGACTCGCGATCGTGAATTTCGAATTGATAATTCAGATGGCGGAAAAAGTCCAGAGAATCATTCAGAATATGGCGAAAGCGTGCCGAAGGAGGGAGTTGAAGAAATTCCTCTTTCTCCTTTTTGGAACCCAGCATCTCCCCTATCAAGGGTGCAGTAAACTCATCTCGAGAAAAAGGTTGGGGAACCCCGACAGCGCGAAGGGCATCAAAGCAAGACCCTGTAAGATTCATACGGTAGGCTGGGACCCCGTCAGGACCAAGATTGATTGAGGGAGGCGGAGAAGAGCCCTGAGAAAAATACTCTTGAAAGGAATAAAAAATAGCTGCGGAGTAACCTTAGGCGGTAGCTCAGCAGTCGAATCCACCACAGGAGGTGTGACCACTACGTCAGGAATACAATGAGCAATCGGAGAATCGGGAGCGTCAGATATGGGAGGAGGACATTCCATCGGTAGGCCCTCTCCCTCAGAAGAACAAGTTTTTTCCAACGCCTCAGCGGCTCCCGTTGGCTGAGAGGCGCCCGCCTCAGACAAAACAGCAGGCGTAGGAACAGTTGCCACATCCACAGGAGATGTCCCGGTAGCTTGTCCACTACTGGCCACTCGAAGTTTTTTCCGACGCTGGGAAGCAGCAAAGGAAGAAGCATGGCAAAGGTCTGACTTAGCATCTGCATCCTCATCATCGCTAGTAATTACTGTCGTTGCGACAGGCTTGGAGTCCGTCCCCGTGCGACGCTCCGGTAGCCAATTTTCCACAAAACGAGAAGTTCGCACAGAGCTAACGGGTCTTCACCCTCCCCGGGCAACCGTTTTAGTTCTCTTCCTCGGAGGAGGAACGCTACCCCGACTTGAGCCCTCAGCCGAAGGCGAGGCCGGTAAAGTTTGAAGCGGTATTACGTTCAGAGGAGTACTAGCGTCACCTGGAAATCAACCGTTAGCTCCTTATAGCAAACAAAGTAGGCGAGGACCAAAGTAAAGAAAATATGGAAAGAAATAGGCTCACCCATAACGCACTCTTCTAGAGGCTTGAACAGAGCAAAGGCGCGAATGCGGTAGTGGGTATTCTCGTCTAACAAAGCGTTAGCCTGGTCCAACTCAGTTCTGGACAAAATCGCGGGATTTGTCCAAACGGGATATGCCAGTTCCTGATTAAAATTGATACGCCACAAACGTGACGGTAGCTCCAGAACAAAGAAGTTGCTCTTCCAATCAGCTACACCCTTCTTGAAGCCGTGAAAACGTTGCCAAAACGACTGCACGAGCGCATCATCCCACCGGGGAGTAATCTCGATTAAACAATTGTAGCAAATCATGCTAAAGAATTTGCGAAACAAATTGATAGATGGGGTAAAAATGTTCTTCAACTCGCAAGCGCGAAGAAAAGCATAAACCGCACACCAAGAGGAAGGAGTTATCTGGGCAGGATTAAGGTTATACTCCCGCAGCAGAGTTAATATCGACTCATGAACGGGAAAGCGGAAACCATAAAGGAACATTTTAAAATAAAGAAGCCTACAGTGGCCCCACCCTGGATTATGAAGCCGCATATCACTTCCGGGAATAGAAGGCTCATGCCCAGGAGGAAAGGTAATACCATGTTCCTCCAATTCGGCTTTCAGAACCACATCGCAGGTAAAAATACTCGGTGATTGGGCAACCTCGGGATCCATGGGCCTAGAGATAATCTGGCGAGGTCTATTCCTAGCCATAGCAAACCAACAAAAAAGGAAATCTGAGAGGGGACGAATTGATACCTTAAAGGAGAAGAATCGCAGAGAAATCGGCGGACAGTGACGAGCGGCCGAAAAGGTATTCGGAGAAGAAGACGAAGGAAGACAAGAAGGAAAATTCGAAGTGAGGGCAAAAGTTTTGAGAAATTGGAGAACGGCCCCTCTTAAAGGATAAAAATGCCACCGCATTAATTGAGTCACCAATCGGGCGAAGACACGTGTAAAAGAAGTTGGCCACGTGGAAGCGCATTAAAGAAATTTGAAAAAAGAGAAGTTATTCGTCGAGACTCCCCAAAGGGGCGAGACAGTATCGACCCGGTCAGAGTAACCGCGAAGCGATTGCCTCAGTCAGTCCAACCGCTTGCGTTAGCTATCACCAAGAACCAGCAGGCTAACGGAAGTAACGACAAAAAAGTAAAAATAGAAAGCATTATTTTATTCATAAAACGCCAACAGGCGGGTACAATGCAAAACGGCTAATCCTCATCAGGCCAATAAATGTCGTGGTGATAAACCCCGTCATCATCAAGGAATGGCATCTTCCCGTCAGCATTCGGGACCGGCTGGTCTGCCTCCCTTTCTGGGCAAGACCCTGACGGGCATGATTTTCCTTTGGTGCCCGAATCTGCCAACCCCGCGCCAGCACTGATGGGAAAATCCTCGTTCAGCGAGCAGTCAGGGGAAGGAAAACGTTTGCCACCCTCTTGAGTAGCAGAACCAGAAGAAGCCAACGTCGCAAAGGGCGTTTTGGAAGTTCGTTTCCCCTGCTTCTTACGACCCTTTCAGCGGACCGGAGGCCTCCATGGTGGTGAAAGAGGGGGATGATCTGAGTCCGGCGAAGTTGGGGGAGTCGGCAAGGAGTCACGATCCATGGAACTTAAGAAATAAAAATCTGCCATGCCACCTGCAAAAGCAAAAAAGAAGGAAAAGGAAGAAGATGAACAGAAAAGGGAACCAAACTCCCTTATATAGCCGAGTGAGCATCTCGATCCCTGAAAAATCAATTAAGACACTTGGGAAAAATAACTGCAATCGCAGAATCCAATCCGTCACAGGCGCGTCTGCTCGTCGAATGCACCAATCAAAGGGCACCAAAGAACCGCCCAACCACCTGCCACTGAAAAGACGACCCTGTAACAGTCAAGACAGAGCATTCATTGCTAATCCCCGGAACACGACCACTGCAATACAATGTCCCGAGGAAGACCCATTTTCAGTTGGGCTCATGACAAATATTTCCAACCAATAAAGCAAGCAACCACGCATGAAAAAGAGAAGACTTGGGAAAAAGCAGAGACAATTATTTATTTATGGCCAGGTGGCCTTAGCGTTCAAATATGTACAAGAAACATAAGAAAAGCAACGAGAAGAAGCGGAGCCAGCGGTCAGACATTGGACCCCGCATCATCTTCCCCTGGCACAACGGGAACCTCCCTTAAGGCATCAGCGACGGAGGTCAGTTCGGAAGAGCAAGCTCTCATGCCCTTTAGGCAGCAGGCCAGCAGATCTTTCCTCTGCTGCAGCATCGAGGCCACCACATCAAGGTGAGCACTGACAGTGGCCAGTTTCGCCAAACTCTCTAGGGGATTAAAATCCTCCAGAGTTATTCCCAGCTGTCTAGACAGAATAGGGGTTAGCACCCCCCGCAACTCCAGGACATCCTCGGAGGTCTTGGTGATCATCCTCTCCAGGAAGCCGATGTCACCCTCAGTAAGATTCTTCAGGGTCAGAGTTTTGGAGATCAGGAAATTGCGAGTCAGTTCATCCATGGCGGAATACGAAAAGAAAGAACGTGAAAAATGCGAAGAAACTGGCACAGAGAAACCTCTGATTTATAGATCCTGACAAAAAACCCGTCAGGACCATTTTTCTGAGGCAAAACCGCCCCGGTACATAAAGGGACTCTCCATGAGAGAAGGAACGTTAGCCCTTGGTAAACACTCGGGCTCATTTTCAGTTGGGCTTATGATAACAATCCACCTAAAAGAAAGGGTATTTTCGCCTATCACCCGGTGGGGAGAGGCATAGCTACTGTTTCACACCACCACGGTAGGGACAAGATCGCTACCTTCCCCAAAAGCTAACGCTACAGAGGCTAACGGGGCCCTACCGGCTCCTCTCACGGACCTCCTGCTTGGTTCGAAGAGTTATCTCACCCCCAGAGGAAACCACGCGTCAGGATTAACGCTCCGGCCATTATCGTACCGCGACAATATCTACCTAAACACCTACCGCCGAGGTAGCGTATCACGATAAGGGCGAATCACAAACCCTAACGCGAGCGATAGCTCCGTACCCGTCTACTCGGGCGGGAACGCCCCCTTTCTTCTATAAATACCTCCCCCACAAAGGAGGCAGGTAAGCGGACTTGACTGGCCAAAACTCTGCCAATTTCAGTACACCTACTGACTTAAGCATCGGAGTGTTTCCGCCGGAGACCCCCTCCGGCGCATTGCAGGTACTGTGGACCGTCGCGCACTCTGATATGAGAAGAGCTGCTCCGCCATACATCCTTCGGCAGAAGACAAATTATTATCACGCAACTACCTGCCACGTCTAGCGCGCGCGACCGCGTCCTCAGCGCATGACCGTGCCTGCCTCCGCGCAATCCGCACCACGCAGCGCCCCCTCCGCGCACCTGCTGGCGCATGACCAGCGCACGACACCCAGCTGGCAAGATCCCAAGCCACCAGCACCAAATGTGGCCTGCAATTAAATCCGAAAATGCAGCAATTAATTCCAATCCTACTAAGGGTGAAAGGACCTCTTTGCCCTTGGAATTTCAGCTATATATAGGTGCATTTACTTTCTTTAGATGACACTTTTTGATTACCAATTGATTATTCAATCTTAAAGTCAACTTTTATTTCCTTGTAATTTCTAGCTTTATTTCCCTAAAATTCTTGTAATCATTTCGGGTTCAAACTAGCATTTTCATTGCAAGTTTGAGTTCGATCTTTCAAGTTATTCAATATAGAAAGGTTGCTCGTTCTTCGTTAACGAGAGGGTTTTCTCGAATATACTTGTCCATTTAAAATTCCATCTTTCACTTCTAAAATTCCCGATTCAAGAACCATTTATCTTGAATTAAATCATCACCAAAATTCCATAAAAACCATCTCTAAAAATCCTACATATTTCCATTACAACTTTATCCGCTGCGCATATTTCCGAACATCATCAAGTCCGTCAAAAACACCTTGATCCTTCATCAATCGGACCATCCACAATCGAGACTAGTTCCTTACTCCAATCAGCACCGAAGGATCCTAACAATAACCCTCTTCATTCAAATTCATATTTGGGAAAATAGGAATCACAGTTTTCTTTGAAATCTCAAATTAGGTTGAACAATGGGTGGGTAAGGTTAGATTTAGAATTTTCTATGGTTTTAAGTACAAGAGCCAAGAGATTAAGAAACGATGAGTGCAGAGGCCAAATGGGTCATTAACTCATCATAAAATATGATAAAAATGTAACATTCACAGCTCGCTTCCTCTCACTCTTTCATCAATAAAGATGGTTGATTTCATTCAACGAATCAAAACGTTGTTAGGTTTACAAGAACAAATTATAAGATTGAGAATTATAATTTTTTTTAAACAGAACAATCACATCAGAAAACCTTATAGTTAGAACCATAACGTTGTGAATATCTTAAAAGTAACAGAGAAAGAGAAAGAAAGACACAAGGTTTTAAGCAATTCGACAATGTGCCTACTCGATGGGCAAGACAAAAAAAAAATTATACTATAATGATGAACAATACAGAGTATAACTCAAAAAAAACCAATTGCATGGAAACCCTAACAATTTTTTACTAAAACTAACATCCTCTTCTCCAAATAGGTCTCCACCCCTTATAATAATCTTAGGCTTACTAACTATTTACAAAGCTTCAAATTGCTACATTCTATCTCTAGAGGAACACACACAATCCTTGCATCAAGCTTAGGTCGTCATTCATCTCAACTATGAGGGTTTTGTTGGATTTTCAACTTTGAAGTTTTTATTGGACTTCTCTTTCGCAACACAATTAAAGAAAAGTAGAGGAGAGGATAATACATTCGCCAACACGGTACTAAACAAGTACATTTCTCTTTTAAACAGCACTAGAAAATCAAAACTCGTTCAAATTATTTCACTCTATACAAGAAAGAAAACAATCAATGAAGCAAATGAGAGGAGCACAAGTAAACAATCCTTCCTAATCACCACCTACAACCTTTGTCATTTTTGAGTTCCGACCATACCACTAATGATTCATTCCAAAGTCTAAGCACCATTACACTCCCACTTACCCTTAAGTGTATCCAACCGCAAGCCAAAACCACCCAACTAAAAAAACTCTACCCTGTCATTTACTATTAGCTACACATTTTTTGAGTAAAACCCAATAAAACTAGTCCCAAACATAAAAATCGATGATTAAAAATAATAGATTTGATCATCTCACCCAAGTCCATGCAATAAAAGGCAACTTCTGCTACCATTATCACCATTAGGCTTGGCTGAAATAAAACGGGTGAGATTTATTGTAAAGAGGTTACCTTAACCAAGAAATGCAACATATTTCAAAAAGAGACTTTTTTAGAGTTCAAATAGAGACAATAAAAATGCGTTTTTATCAATAAAGGGGCACAACAAAGTTGATGTAGGACTTACGCTGACACTTAAAATTTTGTGTTCGGGTTTTAGAGTAGCAACTGTTTTAAAATTCCTTAGGTGCGTACTATTTAGGTTGATTTTCAGGCTCTAATACTGTAGGGTGTGGATTAATCTGGCCCGAAAGAGATCCGGAACACCACATTATATAAAAAATACATTTTTATCTCGGTGAACTAAACCGGAAAAAAACCCCTCTAAAAAAATAAAAGTCCTTTCAAAAATGGGTAAACTACATAAAAAAATCATATATTTTACAAAATATTTCACTTTAGCTCATGTAGTTTAAAAGCTTGCGATATATATCTTATAGTTTTAAAAAATTTACAATTTTAATCTTTCCAATAGTTAAAGAAGTGATAAAAAAGTAGTTAAAATCTTCAAAAATAAAAAAAACTATGGAACTACTTTTATTATTAACAACAAAATGTAAAGTTTCAAAAAAAATAATAAATATTAAGAAGTAAAAATTTCAATATAAAATTGTAAATAAAATTTATTTATTTTCCATTGTTTTAGGTTCTTTCATATTTGTTACATTTTTTTTGTCCAAATTTATTTTTTTCTACCTTTTTACTATTCTATTTGAATTATGTAACTATTATGAATTTTAAAATTACGACATTTAGAAAATTATATGTGGTTATATTATTTTTTAAATTATATCTTACAAAATAGAATATTTTATAAAATATTCGATTTTTGTATGTAGTTTGCTGGAAAAAAAAATTCATAATCGTAGGATTGGGCCTGCTTAAAGATTTGGAACCTTCATCGGCGACAAAATATAGTCCGGAAACAGCGGCCCATGCCTTTCTTCTTTTGTCCAATAGCCAATAGCCATTAGGTTTCTCAGTTTAAAAAATTGAACGAAAATAACAGAAATAAAAGAGAGACCGCGTATTTGTCACAGCCGCCGCGGGAGGGGAGGTTCCCTCTGTACTGTTTCCCTATTGGTTGCCGATTGCAGCTCACCACCACCGCAACGGCAACACCACTCCCCTCTCTCCGCAACGCCGTAGCCTCCTGCTCCTCCCCCCTTCTAATGGCACTCCGTTTCGAGGTGCAGTTATAACCATTACCTTACTGCATTTAATACTCTGCTTTTATCTTCCCTTTGGATTTTTTTTTAAATTTAATCTAATTGTATTTACATTTGTGTATATATTTCCTGCATTAGGTTCTCGGTAGGTTTAACCGAGCGCGGGCAGCTCAGCTCACTCTTCCCCACTTTGTGTGCCAGACTCCGCTTTTTATGCCTGTTGGGACACAAGGTAGTTACTGATTTTCGACCTATTTCAATGGTTATTTTATTATTCCTTCAAAATGAGTTATTATTTGTTCGTTTTTTGTAACACGTAATTGCAATTTTTGTGTTTGATTTATAGGCACTATTAAAGGCTTGGCTACTAATCAGTTGGAGGAAATTGGATGCCAAATTATTCTTGGCAATACCTATCACTTAGCACTTCGCCCGACTTCAGAGCTTATAGATGAATTGGGTGGTTTGCATAAGTTTATGAACTGGCCTCGAGCAATGCTTACGGATTCTGGTGGATTTCAAATGGTTGTTTGTTTACTATCAGCTAAGTTGTTTCTGTTTTTGTGCTGAAGCATATGGTTGTTAACAGTTGTTCTTATTTTTGGTTTGTCGTTCACAGGTGTCCTTGTTGCACTTAGCTGATATTACTGAAATGGGTGTGACGTTTCAGGTACTTGTTGTTAACTGAATTAAGGATTTTTTATTAATGTTGCTTGCATTTATTTAGTTTTCTTGGTAAAATCTTGCTTTTTCTGTGGAATGATTATTAAGCTACCTGGTCAAGGATGTGATAATCCCAAATATGAGAACCTTGGGTGGTCTGCCTTATTTATCAATCATTTCTTTCCTTTTATTATTATACATCTACTACATCTTTGTCATCTAATCGTGTTTGTCCCCAAATGATAAATTTACATTTTTTTCTGATCAACGTTAGTTTGCTATTGTCATTATTTCCTTTTGCGTTCAGAATTTTCTTGGGTACGTATCTATGCCTTGATGTTGCTCTGACTAAACATTCATTATCTTAGTTCAGTCACCAGTTGATGGAAAGCCGATGCTTCTAACACCTGAGGAATCAATTCAAATCCAAGTAAATCCTCTCCCTTCACTGTTCTCTTTTTCCTGCCTGTAACTTGGATCTCATTCATCTCAATTGGGTTCTATGCGTTGGTCATACTTTCTTTGTTGACACCATATTAATCTTTCTGTTTCTACATCAAATCTTACAGAACAGGATTGGAGCAGATATTATTATGGCTCTTGATGATGTTGTAAAAACCACTATAACAGGTCCACGGATTAAGGAGGCCATGTTTCGCACTCTTCGGTGGATTGACAGATGTATAGCAGGTAATATGTTAACCTAATGCTACTCATTTCTCACTAAAAACAAGATAAAACTGCAAAGTTGAATCACTATTCTAATTTGGCATGTCATTAGTTTTAGTTTTAGCATGAATTGTCTGCAATATATCTGTTACCAGTCTATACATTTGGTTCTGGAGGTTTCCTGGCTTATTATAGCTTATATGTCTTCATTAACTAATGGTAAATCTTTATGGTTGTTTGCATTGATATTTGAGATAACTGTGAACTTGAATATATTATCCGTTTTTTTTTTGGTAAAATTGAGCTAAAGACCTAATCATAGGTCCTGATGAATGCCGAATCCGTCAAATAATAATTAAAGTTATAATTTAGTACTAAAACAAAATAAATTGTAGATAATGATAAAAAATGTAATTTTTGGAAAATTTATTTTGACCAACAAGACAATTAAAATAAAAAGGGGGTTGTTTTTTAGTTTTAAAAAGGATTAAAAACAAACAGTTAAAAGTAATGTAGATTAAAGTGGAACAAGTCCAGGAGTGATTTGAGAAACAAACAAGGAAAAAGACTTTTAGCAAAGACAGTCTTAAGGATATGATTTAAGAACTATTGATCATTGATTCATGGATGTTCGTTTCCAATTCATGTAGCAATTATAGCAACCAGATACAGTTAGGTTACTTCCTTTCCTCCTGCAACAAGTTACTTAAAAGTACACTTACTAAGCAACCCTAATTATCTAGCAATCTTAAGGTACAACTATAAGATTTAACTAGACAATTGATACAACTAGGGAAAGACTAACTCTAGGCCAAGACTAAAGTTTGCTTAGCTTTTAGACCTAATTGCTCATTCACTCTAGTCTCAAAGAGCCTCTAATTGAGATCGATCTAGTTGTCTGCTTGTCCTTCGGGTTTTGTAATCCGCAGCCTTTTGAACCTACGTTAACTATTTAGATTGACAAAAAGGGGGAAAAATGAACTTTAATCAGTAGTATCTTTATCTAAAATCATGCAAATAGATAGAGATTTATAGCAAAACAAACACACAACCAGGCCTAAGGCCTCCCTGATTACTTTAATACATGTCGGCTTTCTCCCATTTATTGGATGTCTTAACGTTGATTGTTTGATGACTTCCTATTCTGAATTGATTACTTTGGACAGCTCATAAGAGACCAGACGAACAAAGTTTGTTTGGCATTGTTCAAGGTGGTTTGGATCCTATACTAAGGTGAATTCAGCTAAACTAGTATCTTGTACGATCACCGTTGTGTGCTGCATCCTTAATTATTCTATTCTTTGTCCATTATTATTGCTATTTCTAACTATACTTTGTCTGACTAAATAATCAGAGACATATGTCTTAGAGGCTTGGTGGAGCGGGATTTACCTGGGTATGTTTATTCTATATCCGTCGTGGAAACTGATCTTCGCCATTAGAGAATAACATATCTACAAAAGTAATAGAAGAGAAGAAATTCTTATCTGTACATCTATTTGGTAATATTGCGTGGTGTTAAATTTTAGTAGCCCATTTTTAAACATCATGATATTTGGGCCTTGCTTGTTGATGTGATATATTTTGCTGTTTCTACTTTGCAACTTGGCATTCGAAGTGCTCAATTGATACTCAACATGATTTTGCCTATCATAGTCAAATCATAATCGTCTCACCTTCCCGACATGCGTCCTGCATTTTGTGTTTAATGCCCTTTCCAAGTAGTCTAATGATTCTTTGAATTGTGAATTTCTTAACTCAAACTGGAAGAGTAATACCTCAACCTAGACAATTTCATTGTTTTTCATCTGTCTTATTGAGCTCAATGCTGACTGCCTCACAGTTCACCATGTCGTTTTCACCCTTCCTTTGGTTATTACATGCCTTGAACTTTATTAGTGATTCATGTCAGTATTTGCTTGTGGCACGTTGTGAAAACCCTTTTGAGATACAGAAAGCATCAAGGCCAGATGCAGAATCCTCTTTCAAAAAAAAAGTAGGTAGTTTAACAGGAAATGCTATGAATTGGCAGCATTAAGTTTTGTTACCTAAGTTAGGTTGCTCCACTGAACAGACTCAGTTATACCGGTGAAGTGTTTGGTGTGAATCTGCGTCACTGTCATATAAGTCGGTATTCATGGAATATGTGCATTTGTCTTAACATTTATATGAGAGTTAGATTCTGTAGTGTTTGTGACACAATGAAGCATTTTTCGGGAAGTATCATGATTGCTTTTGTGTTGCCAGCTATAAATTTTATGTTCAAACTTTCATCTACATTGTTGTATTTTGTAGATTAACAAGCCAAGTTTACTGATTTTACTGAAGAAGAAAGTTAACAGAGTTTACTTTGTGACAGCTACGCAATTGGTGGTCTTGCAGGTGGCGAAGACAAGGATTCATTTTGGCGTGTAGTTGCTCAGTGTACAGGTGCACTGCCTGATGACAAACCACGATATGTTATGGTACAGTACTTATCTATGATGTTGACCTATGTCTTTTCGACTTCTATCATGGTTTTTCTACTTTTGTAAAGTTTGTTTGCTATAGTACTTACATGCTCTAAATTTTAGGGTGTTGGTTATCCTCTCGACATAGTAGTTTGCAGTGCTTTGGGTGCTGACATGTATGACTGTGTTTATCCTACTCGTACTGCTCGGTTTGGCTCAGCTCTTATTCCAGAGGTGATTTCTTCTGCTCCGGAAACATTGTGAATATAGTTTTTTGTTTATCTTTAAGCTACTGGGGTCTGGTCATGTATTTAGAGTGCATGTATATGTGTGTCCTTTTTCAATAGTTTGAATAAATTTGTACTATTACCACAGAATCATGTTGCACTTTGTTGTGCTTTTACAATATCATGTTCTGATGCGTCTATAGAAGCATACCATTGCTCATATACTTGTAACTCATAACCCGTTGCTCAGTTGAAAGTCTGTTCCATTTATAGAAGTTTCTGATATTGAAGTTCTAAAGCAGGGTGTGCTGAGACTTAAGAACAAAGCCATGGCTGATGATACTCGCCCCATTGATCCAACGTGTACTTGCATGGTATGCTATTCATGGGATAACCTTCTTTAGCTGTTAATTTTGAAGCTACCATTATTTGCTGCTGTGCATTCTGCAATCTACATTCATTTTCTTTCATTGTAGGTTTGTAAGAACTATACAAGGGCCTACATTCATTGCCTTGTTACAAAAGATGCAATGGGGTCACAGCTTCTGTCATACCACAACTTGTATTACATGATGCAGGTAAAAAAAAGTTTGTAATGGTTTTTAATGTATTTGTTTGATTCGTAGCTGGGAGTAAAATTCTTTAAAAAATTGCAGCTCAGTAGAGATCTACACTCGTCGATCATTCAGGGAAAATTTCCAGAGTATGTGTGGCTTTTGCTTGTTTCTTGCTCAGGCTAAAAGTTATTACTTCTTTGTTTTCCAGAGTATGCTGTGGATATGAGTTTTAGTTCCACCTTTATAGTAACTGCTCTGTTCCCGTCCTCTTTTGCAGATTCGTTCAGAATTTCCTGCAAAAAATGGTAATTCTTGCTTATATCTCTCTCTCATTGTGCATGCTTGTGAGAGTTTATGTTAGCGTGTTCGCTTATGAAAATGCTTATCTGCCGGCTTATGCATCCATCCATTCACGTTTGGGCACGTACATGTTGTTTCCATGAAGTGTGAGGGCAGACAAGGTTCTTGATTCTTAATTTGTTAGATGCAAAGTGATTAGATGCTCCGGCATCAAATCTTATTTGAAGAAATAGATAGTATATACCTTCGATGTTTGTTATGAATCGCAGCTCAAGTTGGCTTTGCTTCTCTCAAATCTTACTGCCACTATGTTGCTTGTTTCCTTGTAGTTCCCTAAAGGTGATGTCCCTCAGTGGGTTTGCAATGCCATGGAGGTTGCTGGAATTGATATCTCGACGTGCTGTGCTTCGTTCTCCTCTCCGCAAGGCGAGAATGCGATTTCACTATCTACTCCCTACACGCCTAAGTGGGAGGATCCATCATTATTTATGTGATTTATTAGTGACAAATCCCATAAAGTCCCCACATTCATCAAATCCGTAAAGACCCCACATTTACGGACCCTATTAGCTGCGGACCTCAGCACTTATGTGATTACAGAATTACAGATCCATGCCCTAACCAAGGGGATTGATGGTGGACTTCTACACTTTTCTATTCCTTTTTTTCTTGAAAGAATAAACTCAAATCAAAGAAATTTTAATTTGTAGGTCGTTATCATACAGGGCAACAAATTTTGTTACATCATATGCTGCCCGCTTTCTATGAAATTAGGCAAAATTCCCATTTTTCAAGTTAATACTCCAAGTTTAATTTTATTATTATTATTGTTGTTATTATTATATTTTAGATTTAACTTCGAGGTTAATTTGAAAATATTCTTATTAATTATAAAATAAAATAACAACTATATATTAAAAAGCATTGGTAAATTATGATCATTGCAAAGCATTTTTTTTTTCTTTTCTAAGAATATTTAATGACTTTTCTATCGTGCTAGCTCACTATCTCTAGCTTAACGCTTAAAGGATTGATGAAAACATCAAATCACTCTAATATGTAATGGCATTATGGCATTTTTATTTGAAGGTAGCAACAATCCATTGTCCTACACAAATCTTTGGCATGTGCATGAGCACTTGACAATTGACAAAGATACAGTTTAGCTCCACGTTTTGTGGTACATTAGTTAAAGTTTGCGGCTGAAAATAAAGCTTCCTTGATTTGGCTGCACTACCAACATCTAATCAACAAGAGTGTTGTGGCCCTTGTGGGAGCCAACTATGCAATCACATTTTCAACTATCAATAATGTAGTTGATTTCTTTGCTAGTTTTATTATCTTTAGGATCTGACTAAACTTTTTTCGGTTGCCTAAACTATTAAGATATGAATATGATAAATAGAGAGAATCACGTCAGTATTAATAGAAAAATAAATAGCATTTATTTATTTTTATCATATATATATATATCAACAGAAGGAAGTGAAATTACTTGTAGAATAGATAAAAACTTAGAACATAAACTCCATAGTACAAACGCTCATTTAAACGGATTGACAGATCTAGTCATAAGCCTAGGAAATCATCTAGAAACAGAAAAAGAAAATATTAATAAACAGATTAATAGTATAACAGGAGCTATAACAGAAAATAATAGATTTATTTATCTATTCTACAAGTAATTTCACTTCCTTCTGTTGATACCCTATATTTTTCTTTTGACACTTCTAGATCCAAGTACTCGATGCGTTTGAACTTTTGATTTGCAATTTTGTAGAACTTAATAGAGTTTTAATAAAAGATTTTCAGATTATGAGAATAGTTTCCAGTTTTATAGCTTTAGTTCCCTATGAAAGATTAAGCCCAAATAAATAATTTAAAGACAAATTATAACATAATATATATATATATATATATGATAAAAATAAATAAATGCTACTTATTTTTATATTAATACTTTATATAATATATATTATATAAAGTAGTATTAAATATTAATAGAAAGATAAATTGATTCATTTATTCGGGACGTGACAATTTATTTTAACAAAATTCATAACACGTAAGCTATTTTTAACGGTAAAAGGTAATTAAATAAAAATATACAAGTTTAGAGAATCATTAAACAAATAAATAGTACAAAGTGATTAATTAAAACATTAAAATTCAGGATTATTTTAAGTTTTTACCCTTAAAATTAACACGTTTTTCTTAATTTATAATTCATACTTTTAATTATTATTTTAAAGGCGTGAAGTGCGTTTTTCAAACTTAATTTTTGGACGTAATTGTCAACCAGATTAGATTAGCGTTAATTAGGATTTTAAGTTTGATAATGTATTGTTCCATTTTGTTTGGAGGGTAGAGGACAGGACATCAATTGTCCAGTTCCTGTGCTGCAAAACTGACAGCCTAACTAACACTCTCTATGTCCTGTTCTGTTGATGATTCATGCAATATAATATCGCAATCAAAACAAAGTACTCCCTCCCCCGTTTAATTATATTTTCCCTGATTTTATATAATAGAATTGTGTACAAAGTTTAAATAAAATTAATAAAAAATTAAATAAGGTATCAATAGGGCAGTAGGGCGGCAACAAACAACAAACAACTTTTTACACGAAAATTTAAAATACGTCAGTTATTTGAGAATAAGAAAAATGACACTAAATATTAGTTAAATGAAATCGGAGGGAGTATCATTTTAGGATATTTGCAGACAATTATTAACAAAGGTTTTTAGGTTGTTTGTGACTATATTGTCCCTGTGTGTTTATGTTAATTACTGATCGGTTATCGAAACCGTCAAAAATAATAATAAAACCTGCAGTCAAGTGCACAATAAATTATGTATAGTGGCAACAGGGTCGAACACAAGGATTAAGGGTTAACACTCAATTCGATTTGACAAACAAAGAAATCCACACGAGAAAGTAACAAAGGAGGGTTTTGAATGGTTGCTTGATTTAATAATTATCTAAAACAGTAATAAAGAAAGTCAAAGCAAATAAGAAATCAATAGAGAGGAAGTCCCCAGTAAGAATCCGTATCCGGTTGCAATTATGGTTAGTCGGTCATTGGTGCAAGTATCGTCTACCCCTAGTTGATAGACGTGCTATGGGGACCAAGAACGCTTAGGTCCCCTGTTTACCTTCGTAAGAGAAGCTACTCCAAGGTACGCTTATGGGGTAACCTTGACAGTTCGCCGTCCTCCAAGGTACGCTTATGGAAGCAATATTCGGATGCCCATGAAGAGGAGGTAAGACACGTCTAGGGCGAGACACTCAGTATGCTCGAGACTCTACCCTAACGATCTGTTCAACCCAGCTGGATGAGACCAGGAACCCGATTACTTCCAGGCTGGTCGTCTACTTTACCCTGCAGCTTTGCGTTAGTTATAATCACAGTGATTACTGTAATTCCCTAGTTTAATTACTAGTTGATCGGGCTTGTAATTAATTCTAGACAAATTGAAAAGATATTATTAAACGAGATAGATACCATCTAGGAATATATTAAGTACAATTCGACCTCACGTCTTCCCTAGCAACCTTCAACTATTCTTACCAAGAACAAGGAATTTAGCCACTCATATTAAAGGTAACAAGAAATAAATAAATAATTTGCATAATTAAAAAGAAGAAGTAAAGATGAAAGAAATCCTGATTATTACCGGCCGGAGCAAAACTCCGGTTTATTGAAAGTAAAGACAAGTTACGCCGAAGGCGGAAGTAGCGAGAGTATGGTAGCACCAAAGGTCTAGAGAAGGAGAGAGAGGAAAACCTAGTAAGCGCTCTATCAAACATCCCCACACTAGCCCAATGCTCGCCCTCGAGCATTATACTTAAAACGTCACCTCGTTCGGAATACACAGTCTCAATCCAAAACACACAGAATATTGTACCGCCTCCACATACACCTCGACCGAGCAGTATGCCACCCTCCTCCCTAGATGAACTTTGCACTATTCTTAAGGAATAACGAAACCAGAATAGTAGCTTTCCTATGTCAGCCTGCTGCAAGCAATCCTCACAAGATAAAGTGTTTATCACTCACGCTCAGAAACAGGGCTATGTATTTACGCTCAATAATGCAAATGACGATGCACAAAACCAGATTTACAATAGCGACCCGAGTACGTAATACACATGCGTGGGCAATCATACAATCATAGAAACTTTGCAAAGGGTGGAGCAAGAGAAAATGTAAGAGAGAGACAGAGGGTTCAAAGAGAGAGAGAATGAAGGATAGAGGGTTTCTTAGCTGGAAAAAGCAAAGTGGCGAGAAAGCCTCCTGTTGGCAGCAGTGAAGGCAAGGCAAAGAGAGCTGGTGAGCAGTGGGGTATTTTCTTCTTTTGGCAGTGCTATCGATCTTCTGGTCTTCTTCGTGCTTTGCTCTGCCTCTGATTTGTACTCCTCTTTTTCTCGAATTTATTTTTGAATTTTTTTGAATTTTTTTAAAAACAATTTTGAGCAAAAGGGAGCGTGTACAAATTGTTTTCATCCGTCAGACTGGAGTAGAAAAAATTTTCATCGAATGACTTGGCTTGAGCTTTTAGATCTGACCGTCCGTTATCCCCACACTAGAGGTTTTGTTTCTCTTTGCGTTCTGTAGTTGCTTGCCATTCTACTGCTTTCAGCATCCAGGTCTTGCAGCTCGATACCCCCACATTAGTGACGTTGTTTCTCTTTGCCCCACCTTGCTTACTGCCAGAGGACATCTCTTACCTGCTAAGAAAAGAAAGGAAAGGCTCAAATGGTTAGAAGGGTGGTGAAAAAAGGGTGAGCAGCGAGGGTGAGAAGATGAAAGCAAGAAAAAAAAAAGATAAGAAAGAAGGGTGCAAAGTTTCTAATCACTTCGTCGCTTTCCCACATCTAATGGTGCCTATACCCAGGGGTCTCATACAAATCCAGCCAGTACAAAGTCATGCATTCATTCAGGAAAAAATACGGCATGAAAGCTCAAACACTCACAGGGTAAAATACATTGATTGCAAGCAACTAGGGCAAGACATAGTCATAAGAGCTAACAGGCAGTATGGTGTGTAAGTGATTTTGGTGCAGTGGGTGAAGTTTCTGTGTGTAGTGGGCCTACTCTGTGCATTCCATCCAAGGTGATTTTCAAAATAGGGGTAGTGCAAACAGTAGTTGAAAACAAGTTGTGGCTGAGAAAAACTCCAAAATAGTGGAGAAAACATACAAATGCAAGGGCAAGCAGTCACGCAATACGATAATATACATACAGTCAGGCAATCATGGCAAAAGTGCACACAAAAACATCACAAAAATATGAAATCCCTCCCCACACTAAAGCAACACACCGTCCTCGGTGTGGAAAAAGGAATCAACAAACGGAGTTCATGAAAAGTGAAGAGAGAGAGAGATAAGAAATTATGCACCGGGAATTTAAAGTACAAAAATAGCCCGAAGGCAAAGGGAGAAGAGTTTGGGGAAGAGGTCAAGGGCTAGCAAGAGGATGCAACCTCGAAGCCAGCTCATTAGGAAGGGTCTGGAGAAGGGAAATCACTGTCCGGAGGAGGGCGTTCTTCTCGGCAATGGCAGCAGTAGTGGGGGCAGCGATAGGTGAGTCATGAACAGCTTGCCCTGGACGTTCATCGACAGGTGGGGGAACAGAGGAAGCAGGAGGGGTAGCTGCTTTCAGGTCTGGCCACTCAAATACGCCACCATTCTGGGCACTCCAAACCCGGCCCGGTGCTCTAGTGTAACCCTTGCTGAAAGTCAAAACACGACCCATCAAGTGCAGATGGCCCATATCATCGAGGGTACGGGTTTATTTAAAACCAACGGGAATAAAAAGGTCACAGCTAGACACAACAAAACCACGCTGCTCAACAGCTAAACGAGTGATAAGGGAACCAAGGATTGGATTGCAGTTACAAGTAATAATAACATGCAGTTCATGAGCTATCCAATAACCTAAGTTGGCCTTATAGCCCTTATGCATACACCACGGGAAAAATAACTCTTGGACATACAGAGTGCCCGAGGAGTTCATCTTGCCCGCAAAGTTGAGGGCAAGGCATCGATGCATAATACGGAGGGCAGGGTCACGGAGTTGATGGCCTTTAGATCGACGGGAGTTGTACTTGGCAGAAGGGTCACCAGTAAGCTCCCTGAAGGTAGTGATGACATCAAAGGTAGGAGGGTAAGTCGCGTATGCACCGAGATACTAAGGGGCACCCAAATCAGACTCCATGGCAAAACCAAGCATTACATTAAACTGATCAATAGACGACCAATCATTGACCAAATGAAAATTAATCACCTTATCAGCTCCTAAATGCATGCTACCCTTACCCTTTTGCTTAAGACGAGCGCTATCAAACCAAAAAGACGTGAAAAACTCATGGCTCAACTCAAGAAAAGTAGGATGCTCAAGTTCAAATAAAACCCGCCACACAATATTATCAATCAGCTCATGCACCTTAGCAGAAATACCCATATTTTCTAAAACTCATAATCAAGCTGAGCACATGGGGCAACACACATACCATGTAACGCTAACAACCTATCGTTATTGGGCTTGTTAGGAAAATCCAACCAACAATGAAGGTGAGAGAGGTCGGGTGTCACCTAGGCTAAGGGCACGGTTGTGCCTGCTCTGGCGTGGGCGGAATGTGCGACTGGAGTGGCCATAGACGTCTTGCTCGAGTTGTTGGTGGTGCGTGCTGATTTTCTGGGTTGAGAAGGAGCAGATGGTGTGGCAGGGGACTTGACCTTGGAGCGAGTAGGGGGAAGCTCCTCTGCTTCCTCAGATGTATCTTCGGTGGTGTCGGTAGTAGGAGGTACAAACTCCTCGTCGTCTTCATCGCCAGCCTCGATGGGGACTATGAGCTTCACTTTCTTGGGTTTGCCCTCGGCGTAGCAAACGAGCTCAATCAAACGACCGTGGGAGGTCATCCCTCGGCCCATAGGCAGATCGCTAGGCGCAGGAACAGATCCCTTGACCTGGACGTCGCTCTCTGATGTGGGAGTGGTGGCTGTGATAGTTGGGGCTTCCTCGGTCAGAGTTGGACCAGTGGGGGCTATGACATCGTCGTTTGCCTCGGAACTGTCTTCCGAACCCTCGTCTGAACCTTCTTCGGATCCTTCCTCGAAACTGTCATCATTTCCTCATCGCCCGAGGAGCTACCTGACGCGGTGGGCGCAGCGGTAACACCAACAGCCGTCGTGCCGGAGACACTTGGTGGCGCTACAGGAGACGGAGCTGGTTGAGTGGTGGTGGCGGTTTCGATAGAGTCTGCAGACTCACCGGAGTTAGATTCATACTCGCCGGACGAGGTTATGAGGGTCTCATTGATAGCATGTTCCATACTCTCTGTTTTGCCCTCCTTTCTAGCCCTTTCGGGGGCTCGATGCTGCTATTTGACCTTCATTTCAGCTTTATTTGCAGAATAGCATCAAAGGAGGGAAAAGGCCAAAAAGAAGCGATTTGGGAGCATTTCTGAGGATTTCCAGTTTCGAGGCCTAGAAGGTCGAGCGATGTCAAGACCTCGACGCGAACCAGACTAGTGTGCAGTCGCAAGGCCTCAGCAGCCCTGGGCCTTCTTCAAGAAAAAGCATCTTCAAAGATCCGCCAGATTCCCAAGCGGTTCCAGAAGACAGCAGGCATGTCAGGAATCCCAGAATATTCCTTTTGCAAGGACGCGTGCTGTCATCTCCTCATTACCCTTAGATGTTTTGTCTCCTAGCTAGCATTAGGCTATATAAGCATAGTTTTAGGGTTTTTGTAAGGACGGCTGTCCAAGGGATATTTTCACACATTAGTTTCAGCATTTTAATTTCTGGGAATCAGCTCCTTCTTCCCATCAAGAACAGCCTTTGTTTTTCCTCTTCGATTATTATTAATCTACCGGTTTATTCTAATCCTCTTCTTACTTTTCTTGTTTATTTGTTGTATGATCTCATATACCTACTGTTTATATTATAGTATGAGTAGCTAAACACCCTTTCTTGGTGAAGGGTGTTTCTAAGGGTTGTAGGGTGCGGCTAAGAGGTCTAATGCATGCTTAATATATTCTCTTGTAGTACATGACTGTTTACCGATTTAATGCCATGCTTGTCTAGAAATGTTAAGAGCTTGATCATCTATTAGTATTTCTGCATGAGTAACGTCATACTCCAGTGTTATAACTAACGCGAAGCCCTGGAGTTTGAGCAGACACCTAGGGGAGGCAGCGCGAGAGGCCTCACCTAGGGGTAAACAGGAATCTAGGGATTGATACGGGTCTGACAAACCGAGCTATCGCGCCCTAGATCTGTCTTACCTCTCCTTCATGGGCGTTCAGAATTTAGCCTCCCTACTTCGAGCCCGGATAGGCCGGACGGTCAAGGCTACCTTTTGATGACAAGGGAGGTAGCTGGGAGGATGGCTGGACGTCAAGGTCACCTCATATGTGGAAACGGGGGGTGACTTTTATCTAAGAAGGTAAGCAGGGGATGTGGTGTGGAAACGCGGTCCCTATAGCAGATCTGCACATGAGTCTAGAAAACTTCTGCACCAATGACTGGCCGCCCTAGAAAACAACCCGAAAGAACACCTTTCGCTAAGATTCTCTCTCTCTCTGATTTATATCTCTTTTACTTTCCAACGCTTGATTTTTCGTTCACTTGACCTTTTACATTTCGTGCCCTGGATTGCGTTTTACTTTCGTGCCCTAGATAAATACTTTACAATTCTGTTTTGTTAGCTCCCATACTCTGCGTTGATTAAGTTATTAATCAACATAAACCCCCCCCCCCCAAGTGTTCTTACTTTGGCTAGATCAGTGCTTATTACCTTGTCATACATTCTCATTAGCAAATTAATCCTTCAATCTCTGTGGTTCGACCCTGTCTTGCTCTGTACACATTAATTTGTGCATCTAGGCACCAGGAAAATATTAGTATATTTGAGTGACGATCAAATTTTGGCGCCGTTGCCGGGGATTGAACTGTACTAATTCTGTTTTTGTTTTCTTGTATGACCAGGAGATCTGCGCCCGATCTTCTACCTCTAGACCTCGAACTGACCAGAACCGAAAGAGGACTTCGGAGGCAAGCACAAGGAACCCCTGCTCCGCTTAGAGTGATCCCGCATCCTGCCCTCGAAATCTCCCCTTATAGTCTGGCTGCACAGGAACACCAACTTTTCGTAGACCTGACCTTTCTCCATCGTAACCCCGAGAACCCCGTCCATGATGCTACCATCTCTCTCGAATTTGATGGAGAGATCATCAAATTCAATATACTAGAAGCCATACGCTACCCCTCTGAATTTTCTAGTGTCAATTATATTGATATTGTGGATCCCCTTGTCGGGGAAATTGATGATATATATTCTATTGACCCCTTGCAATTTGTTCTTGACAGGAGTCTGACACCAGCCCTTCTAGATGCCGCGGCCTCGACACTTCCTATCCCATCTGAGTTACATTCTGTCGTCGCGGCCCTAGAGGAGTGTCCTGTTGCTCAGCCCGAACCCCCAAAGCAGTCTCCTCAGCATCCAGGCCACGTCAAGTTATCTCCTTCTATTGATCAGGCTCCAGCCCTAGATCTTAAGCCACTGCCTACCCACCTGAAATATGCCTATCTAGGCCCCGACAACTCTCTGCCTGTCATTATCTCCAACAAGCTTGAAGACCCCGAGGAGTCTAAGCTCGTTTCTTTACTGAAGGACTTCAGGCAGGCCATAGGATGGACCATTGCGGACATTAAGGGTTTGTCCCCAGCGTTATGCACTCATCATATCCACCTGGAAGACGCGAGTAAGACCATTCGCCAGCCCTAGAGACGACTTAATCCACCTATGATGGACGTGGTGAAGAAAGAAATTCTCAAGTTGCTAGACGCGGGAGTTATCTACCCCATCTCAGATAGCCTTTGGGTCAGCCCTATCCAGGTCGTGCCCAAGAAGACAGGGATAACCATCACCATCGGACAGGATGGCGAATCCATTCCTACACGGATCCAGAATGGGTGGCGGGTGTGTATTGACTACCGCCGCCTGAACTCCGCTACACGGAAAGATCATTTTCCTCTGCCCTTCATCGACCAGATACTGGAGCGCCTAGTCGGTAAAACTCATTACTGCTGCCTTGATGGATACTCTGGGTTCCATCAGATTCCAGTTGCTCCTGAAGATCAGGAAAAGACTACCTTTACATGTCCTTTCGGTACCTTCGCATATAGGCGCATGCCCTTCGGCCTGTGCAACGCTCCTGTTACTTTTCAGCGCTGCATGGTCAGCATCTTTTCTGAACTGGTTGAAGACGGAATCGAGGTCTTCATGGATGATTTCATAGTCTATGGGAACTCTTTCGACGAATGCATGAGCAACCTGCAAAAGTGCCTAGAGCGATGTATCGAGACAAATCTTGTCCTGAACTTTGAGAAATGTCATTTTATGGTGGATAGAGCCCTGGTGCTCGGCCATGTTATCTCGGCCAAAGGGATTGAGGTTGACAAGGCTAAGATAGAAGTCATAGAATCCCTGCCCTACCCCTCCTGTGTCCGCGACGTGAGATCTTTTCTAGGCCACGCTGGTTTTTACCGAAGGTTCATTAAGGATTTTTCCAGGATTGCTCAGCCCATGTGTCACCTGCTCCAAAAGGATGTGTCCTTTGAGTTTGGCGAAGCTTGCAAAGTGGCTTTTGAGATTCTCAAAGCCAGGCTTATCTCAGCCCCGATTATCTGTGCCCCTGACTGGAAGCTACCTTTCGAGGTCATGTGTGATGCCAGTAATCAAGCCCTAGGCGCTGTGTTGGGCCAGAAAAAGGATAACGAGACCCATGCCATCTATTACGCCTCCAAGCTCCTAGATCCAACCCAGCAGAACTACACCACCACGGAGAAAGAACTTCTGGCAGTTGTCTATGCCCTAGATAAGTTCAGACAGTATCTGCTCGGCACTCATGTCCTTGTTTACTCAGATCATTCGGCCCTTCGGTGTTTGCTGACCAAGCCTGACGCCAAACCACGGCTTATCCGATGGATCTTGCTCCTACAAGAGTTTGACATCGCTATCAAGGACAAGGCAGGGAGAGAGAACCTGGTGGCAGATCACTTAAGTAGACTCCCAACCTAAAAAGACAATTCGCGAGAGCCAATACGGGACACCTTTCCAGACGAGCAAGTGTGCCTAGCTCAGGCTGTTTATTCCCCATGGTTCTCAGACATTGCCAACTTCTGTGCTACAGGCACTTATCCAGCTGATGCCACTCCCTCCGAATGCACTCGAATAAGAAGACAAGCTAAGTACTATATATGGGACAACCCCTATCTATGGAGACACTGTGCGGACCAGATCATCCGTCGGTGTGTGACCATGGATGAAGTGCCCTCGATCCTTAAATTCTGCCATTCGGATGGAGGCCATTTCGCGGCCAAGAAAACTGCCCTGAAGGTCTTGGAAGCAGGTCTATACTGGCCCACCCTCTTCAAGGACAGTTATATGTTTTGCGCTTCATGCCCCCGATGTCAGGCCACTGGCAATATTGGGGCCAGAAATCAGATGCCCTTGACAAACATTATTGCTTGCGAGATCTTCGACATCTGGGGAATAGATTTTATGGGCCCCTTTCCCAATTCCTTTGGCAACATCTACATCCTGTTGGCCGTTGATTATGCCTCCAAATGGGTAGAGGCAAAGGCCACCCGAACAGATGACTCTAAAGTAGTTGTGAACTTCCTCCGCACCAACATCTTCAACAGATTTGGTACCCCTAGAGCGCTGATCAGTGATCGAGGTACCCACTTTTGCAACCGGGTTGTGACCTCTCTCTTGGCAAAATACGGAGTCCACCATCGAACATCCACTGCTTATCACCCTCAGACCAACGGTCAGGCCGAGGTCTCGAATCGTGAGATCAAATCCATCCTAGAGAAGACCGTTAACCAGTCTAGGAAGGATTGGAGTTTGAAACTGGGTGATGCTCTTTGGGCCTACCGTACAGCTTTCAAGACCCCGATAGGGATGACCCCATACAGACTTGTTTATGGAAAACCGTGCCACCTCCCAGTGGAGATAGAGCACAAAGCTTTTTGGGCCATCAGAAAAGTGAACACGGATCTAGGCCTCGCTGATCGGCACAGACGCCTGCAAATTCAAGAGCTCGAGGAGTTAAGGGATGATGCTTACGAGAATGCCCTGCTCTACAAGGGCAAGACGAAAGCCTATCACGATCGGCATCTTCGCCCCAAGACGTTCTCAGTCGGACAACAGGTGTTGTTATACAACTCACGATTGCGACTCTTTGCTGGGAAGTTGAAATCCAAGTGGTCAGGACCTTTCGTGGTCACGAAAATCTACACCCATGGGGCGGTTGAAATTCAGGCCCCCGACACTGGAATCATTTTCAAAGTCAGTGGCCAAAGATTGAAACCCTTTTATGAAGGTTTCCAGCCCTCGATTGTTGAGGAGGCTATGGTGGATGTCCCACCTGTCCAGACCTAGAAAATCAGAGCACGTCGAGGTCCCGACGAGTAAATGGGCCACACTAGAGGCATTTGATATGCCGTCTGAATCCTTTCTCTCTCCCTTATCTTCTCAGCACCTTTTAGGATTCTCTGATTTTTATTTAATTTTCCTTGTCGTTTTATTAATTGTGTATATCTCTTTCATCTATGATTTTATTCCTTTTTATTAGCATTAACTGCCCTTTATTCTCTCTTTTTGTCCATATCTTATTCCAACCGACTCCCTTTTTGAAATTTAAAAAGATGTTTTCCTTTTCAGGCAGTTGGGATACGCTCAGACATCGTGCGCCGCACCCAGGGCGCCACGTGGCCTGACGAGCGCAGCTGCAGCAGGCTCATCAATGCAAAAGCTGCGCCATTTATTGGCAGATGTGATTTCCATTCTCTCTCCCACGCTCCCATTTAATTTTCGCTAATATCAGTTCCAACCCTATCACTTTCCCCTTACTATCTCACCAAGCACGCAACCCTATCCTCTCACTTCCACCACCATCTCCTACACTGTCTCTTCTCCAAACACCATCAATGGCTCCCAAAACAAAAAAACCGATCCGCAAAAATGCTGCTGGACCAAAGCCAGTAGCCACTCCCAGCCCCGTTCCTTCCCGATCTAGATCACATTCAACCACACCCAACTCGGCTTCGTTCAAAACAGCCTCTCCACCGCCCTTAAACCCCATCCCCGTTCCCTCTCCAACGGCTACCTCACCAGCAATCGTGGAGCAACCCAGGGAGTTTACTCCGGTGGAAGACGACATTGAGGTCATGGGCTCCATTCCTCCAACCACCACGACCACTAGAGGTGGCCGAGTGGTGAAGCTCCCCCCCGGATCATCCAAGGCCAAATCCCAATCTAAGCCACCCTCGACATCAGCCAAGCAGTCACCTCTTGACGCGGCTGTAGATCGATTCGTAGCTCCCCACCAATCCTTAACCGTCGAGGAGGTCCTTAAGGATATCCAAATCTCCGACGAGGAGCAAGAGGATGTGGAGGAGCAAGGAGAGCCGGGTGGAGGCCAAGACAACGAAGACCTCGAAGGGGTGGAAGAAGGAACAGGGGAAAGCGGGGAGGCGGAAGGCAGCCAAGAGGAAGTGGATCTCGAGGCCCAGAGAGCGGTAGAGGAGGAGGAGAAGAAGCTCAAAGCAGCCGCGGCAAGATCAGCGGCTAAAAAGGGGAAATCCAAAGCCCCCTCCTCGGAGAAGCCAGCCGCAGTGGTAACGCCAGTGGGTGCCAAGAGGAAGCTTCCTACCTCCAGTGCCGGCAAGCCCTCGACATCGAAGAAGTCTCGAGCCCCCGAAGTGGAAGAAGAGGTCGAGGCCGAAATACCAGAACCTTCATCCCTCGCCAGATCCAGCACCCAACAGGTAACTTCCGACCTCTCTTCACCCCATGAGTGGATTATCTTTAATGGCAAGCACTCTATTGATAAGTTAACTTTGCTGAATTCCAAGGGTGTTAGCTCATGTGCGCACCTGGATTTTGATTTTCTATCAAGGATGGGTATTGAGTCGAGGGTTAGGGAATATGTTGCCAACATTGGTTGGGAATCTTTGTTTTATTTGCAGTATCCGACATATGTTGAGCTTTCCCTAGAGTTTTTCACAACTTTCTAGGTAGATGGGACTTTTAAGCCAAAGGGCAAAGTCGGTCCGAATTCTTCTACCCCGGGTTTGATTAACTTTAGGCTAGCCAACAAATGGGAGCACTTGACTCTTGGGGAATTTAACTGTTGGTTAGGTTTTGTGACTAAAGATGAATTAAACAGCCCTTTATACAAAAATGTCTTGACTGTTATTCCTCCTGTTTTTGATGCCACTGTTGCTTTTTGTGAGTTGACCAATAAGTCTGATGCTAAATATGATACTAAGGGTAGTAAAGCCCATGAAATAGCTGATCCTGCTTTGCGTATCTTGCACCGATATCTAGCCCTCACCTTTTCCGCAAGATTTGGTTCCTCGGGGCAGCTATCTGTGCAGGAACTCTTCTTTTTATGGTGCATAAAACACAAACGTAGGGTCAACCTAGGCTTTTGGATAGCTTCTGGTGTACTGCATGTTTGGAATGGTGGCCGTGGGCCTATTTTTGGTTCGCTTATCTCTCTATTTGCTTCGAAGATGCGTAAAATTGACTTGCCTGCTAGTAGCCTTTCCAAGCCCTTGGCATTCAAGGATTTGGATATCAGAACCTTGGATGTCATGGCCCATTTGTGTCTCTCACGTGGTGTGGTGAGTTTTTATCCAGGTTGTGCCCCCGCATCAGAGAAAGTTTTCGGGACCAAGAATGGCGGCATCTTCGATTATCCAGATCTCTCAGATCCCCATTCCAATGCCGCCCCTCGAGCCCCCAAAAGCCAAGCGGCCCAAGCAGAAGCAGTTCAGCAAAGCAGAGCAAACCAAGCACCAAGTCAGCCCCCAGTTCCGCTCATTGTCTATGACCCAACCCAGACTCGACTTCTCCAGCTTATTCTGCGGGAACTTCAGGCTTTGACGGCTGAAGTAGCCCGCAGAAATTTGCCTCCGCAGTGACCCACCATCAAACATTTTCACCCCAGCCCCCGAAAAGGGCCCTCCAAACAATTTGAACTCCGTATTTTGCTCTCCCCGCATTGAGGACAATGCGCTGCCTAAGTGTGGGGAGGGTTTTATTTAGGCTCTTTGACTGTATGATTGCATGTTTACTTTTTCCGCTTGTTGTATGACTGTATGTTTTGTTTTTCGGATTTTAGTTTAGCCATGCTAGAAAAATACAGTTTTCAAACCCTCATTGTTTGCATACGTCTTTCAACTTTTTGATACATAGAAAAATCATGACATCCATCACAGCTGCACCTGAGCATACATTTTTAGGCCTGCTAGCCCTTATATCCATATCTAGGCCACAACACCAGTAGTCGCAGTTTGATCCCGTGAGCATTTTCGAGCTTCATGCCCTTCATTTCTGAGTGAAAAGCTTAAGCTAGGCACGGTCTAAGTTTGCATAATATCCCTGGGTATAGTCACTATTAGGACATGGGAAAGCTTAGATATGACAGAAAGCTTCGCATCAATGTCTTTTTCTTTCTTTCTTCCTTCATCTCTCTTCTGTTTTCATGCCCCCAACGTCCCCCTTCTTTTCATATTCTTTCCTGACCATTTGTATTTTCTTGATCTTTTCCTTGGCAGGTGAGGTAGCGATTGTTGAGGGTAACGTCGAGGGCTAGACACCCAAAGTACGCAGGAAAGTTCAAGTGTGGGGAAGCAGGCAGACGAAAAACACTTCAGAGCGAAAAACAGCAAGCAAAGATCTAGGGCAAGAAAAAGCAAAAGCTCGAAAGAGTTTCGAGCCCTAGATCATTCAAGCAATTCGAGCCCCAGAAACGTTCAAGTGTGGGGAAGAGAAAAAGAAGTCACCATCGATGCTGGAAGCAGATCAAGGGCAAGCGTCAAACGAAAGATCAAAAGTATCATGCCCCGGAAGAATCAAGGTTTTGTAACTGGTTCATGCCCCCTATTCTAAAAAAAAAAAAAAAAAAAACATTTAAAATTCAAAATAAAAGAAGGGGGGCATTAATCAAGCAAAAAGAGTATCCGCATCTGAAGCATCAACAAGATCGTTTTCCTGCCCTCGAAAGAAGACCTCTGTCTAGCCCCCGAAACATCTCGTGCCCTCAATGAAAGCTGCCTTGCCACTTCACCTTTTCCTAAGCCAGGGAATCCATCCAGGTTATATCTGGTCCTTTCTTTTCTTTCCTTCGTTTCTCCCCTCATTTCTCTCCTATACATCTCCTACTTCTCTCCCTCTCACATCTCCATCTCTTTCTACCCTATTTTCTTTCTTTTTGCTGATGCGTTGCTTTTCCGATCGTTGATTGCCCATGTATGTGCTCTACAGCACTCGGATTGCTGTGCAAACTATGCCTGTGTTGTGTTATTTGCATTCATGAGTGATAGCCTAAACACTTGTTTTATACTGAGAATGAGTGCAAATACTTGTCTTTGTAAGGACTGCTGGTGATTGGACTAGATATGGGAAAGTCTGGTTGGTAGGGTCGTTACCCTATCAGCCGGATGCAGGTGCTTTTCTAGGTCTGGATTTGCTCTGTTAGGGTGTAGCCTGTAGGACGACGTGCAGATTTTGTGTATTGGAAATTGATTGTGTGTGTTTTCAAATGAGGTGGTTTTCCAATTTGTTCATGCTCGAGGGCGAGCATGGGGGCAGTGTGGGGATGTTTGATAGCATGTTCCATACTCTCTATTTTGCCCTCCTTTCTAGCCCTTTCGAGGGCTCAATGCTGCTATTTGACCTTCATTTCAGCTTTATTTGCAGAATAGCATCAAAGGAGGGAAAGTGCCGAAAAGAAGCGATTTGGGAGCATTTATGAGGATTTCCAGTTTCGAGGCCTAGAAGGTCGAGCGATGTCAAGACCTCGACGCGAACCAGACCAGTGCGCAGTCGCAAGGCCTCGGCAGCCCTGGGCCTTCTTCAAGAAAAAACATCTTCAAAGATCCGCCAGATTCCCAAGCGGTTCCAGAAGACAGAAGGCATGTCAGGAATCCCAGAATATTCCTTTTGCAAGGACGCGTGCTGTCATCTCCTCATTACCCTTAGATGTTTTGTCTCCTAGCTAGCATTAGGCTATATAAGCATAGTTTTAGGGTTTTTGTAAGGACGACTGTCCAAGGGATATTTTCACACATTAGTTTCAGCATTTTAATTTCTAGGAATCAGCTCCTTCTTCCCATCAAGAACAGCCTTTGTCTTTCCTCTTCGATTATTATTAATCTACCGGTTTATTCTAATCCTCTTCTTACTTTTCTTGTTTATTTGTTGTATGATCTCATATACCTACTGTTTATATTATAGTATGAGTAGCTAAACACCCTTTCTTGGTGAAGGGTGTTTCTAAGGGTTGTAGGGTGCGGCTAAGAGGTCTAATGCATGCTTAATATATTCTCTTGTAGTACATGACTGTTTACCGATTTAATGCCATGCTTGTCTAGAAATGTTAAGAGCTTGATCATCTATTAGTATTTCTGCATGAGTAACGTCATACTCCAGTGTTATAACTAACGCGAAGCCCTGGAGTTTGAGCAGACACCTAGGGGAGGCAGCGCGAGAGGCCTCACCTAGGGGTAAACAGGAATCTAGGGATTGATACGGGTCTGACAAACCGAGCTATCACGCCCTAGATCTGTCTTACCTCTCCTTCATGGGCGTTCAGAATTTAGCCTCCCTACTTCGAGCCCGGATAGGCCGGACGGTCAAGGCTACCTTTTGATGACAAGGGAGGTAGCTGGGAGGATGACTGGACGTCAAGGTCACCTCATATGTGGAAACGGGGGGTGACTTTTATCTAAGAAGGTAAGCAGGGGATGCGGTGTGGAAACGCGGTCCCTATAGCAGATCTGCACATGAGTCTAGAAAACTTCTGCACCAATGACTGGCCGCCCTAGAAAACAACCCGAAAGAACACCTTTCGCTAAGATTCTCTCTCTCTCTGATTTATATCTCTTTTACTTTCCAACGCTTGATTTTCCGCTCACTTGACCTTTTACATTTCGTGCCCTGGATTGCGTTTTACTTTCGTGCCCTAGATAAATACTTTACAATTCTGTTTTGTTAGCTCCCATACTCTGCGTTGATTAAGTTATTAATCAACATAAACCCCCCCCCCCAGTGTTCTTACTTTGGCTAGATCAGTGCTTATTACCTTGTCATACATTCTCATTAGCAAATTAATCCTTCAATCTTTGTGGTTTGACCCTGTCTTGCTCTGTACACATTAATTTGTGCATCTAGGCACCAGGAAAATATTAGTATATTTGAGTGACGATCACTCATCGTCGGCATCAGGTGCGGCGGGTGTGATGACGGTGGTAGGGACGGCGGTTGCAGCGGGAGTGGGTTTCGGTGCGGAAGTTTGAGGTTTTGAAGGTGAGGTGAGGATGGGTATGGTCGTTGGTGTCTTAACGGGTTTGGGGGTAGGAGGTGGCTTTTTGGTGGCGGAAGAGATGGTTGTGACAGTGGCGGTGGTGGCAGCGACCGGAGGAGTAGCAGCGACGGGGATAGTCGACCGCCATTGTTGGGGCGAGGAGAGAGGAGTTTTGCGGGTGGTTGGAGATTTGGTGGCGGTGGTGGTCACTAGAGGTGAACCAGTGACAGTAGAGACGGAGGTTGTAGTTGGCGTGACAGGAGTGGCGGCGGTCGGAGTGCCCTAGGCACGACGACTGGAGGGGAGGTCAGACCGGGTGGCAGCTTTCTTGGAGCGAGCCATGGAGAATACACAAAGTCGGTTTGGGGGAGAGAGCTCTGAAAAGCAAAAGGAAGAAGATGGAAGGTAAAGTGAAAAGTGACAAAAAATGGAAGAAAGCGTTCTCCCTTTATGGTTGCCAGCTGCTAGCCGTTGTCCATGTGCGGATATGGCGGCCTGTGATTGGGGTCCATCAAATCCTAACTGCAAAATCCCAACTGCTACTCTCTCAATCTGATTAGGAAATTGAAAGTTTGAAAAAGGGAAATAAAGGGGTTGAGAGAGAGGAAATAAAATATAAGGGAAAAGGGGAATAATAAGAGGGAAGTAATTAAAAAAAATTAAGAAATGAGGAAAAGAGGGGAAAAGATTCTAGGATGGAGAAAATCGTGGAAGTAAATATAAAGAAAAATAATTAAAAGAAAATAAGGAAAGGGATAGGAACGTGGGTTGCCGCCCACATAGCGTCGTGGTTAGTGTCTCGGCCTAGACGTTAGTAATAAAAATCAGTGTTGGTCAGGAGGGTCAACCACCTCCATCTTCTCAGTGGTGAATGGCTGGAAACCTTCGTAAAATGCTTTGAGACGATTCCCATTGACTTTGAAAGTGACTCCGGTGTCCAAGCTTTGAATTTCAATGGTGCCATGATCGTAGACGGCCGTGACAACATATGGTCCGGTCCACTTGGACTTCAACTTACCTGAAAACAACCTCAAACGAGAATTATATAATAGAACTTTCTGGCCTATAGTGAAAGATTTGTGAGAGAGAAGCTTGTCGTGGTAAGCCTTCGTCTTGCCCTAGTAGATGAGGGCATTCTCGTAGGCATCGTGACGAAGCTCTTCCAACTCCTGGATTTGCAAGCGGCGATGTTGCCTAGCTTCGTCAAGGTTGAAATTGGCTTTGCGGATGGCCCAAAAAGTTTTATGTTCGATCTCGACGGGTAAGTGGCAAGGTTTATCGTAGACAAGCCGATAAGGGGTCATACCAATAGGAGTCTTAAACGTTGTCCGATAGGCCCATAAGGCATCGTCAAGCTTCAAGCTCCAATCCTTTCAGGATTGGTTGACGGTCTTTTCCAGAATTGACTTGATCTCGCGGTTGGATACCTCGACCTGTCCGTTAGTTTGCGGGTGATAAGCAGTGGAGACGCGGTGTGTGACTCCATACTTGTGGAGCAAGCTGGTGATGACACGGTTGCAGAAGTAGGTTCCGCGGTCACTAATAAGGGCACGTGGGGTTCCAAACCTGCTGAAAATACGAGAGCGAAGGAAGGCTGCAACCACTTTGGAATCATCAGTCTTCGTCGCCTTAGCCTCAACCCACTTAGAGACATAATCAACCGCTAAGAGGATGTATATGTTTCCAAATGAATTGGGAAAGGGACCCATGAAATCTATACCCCAAATATCAAAAATTTCGCAAGCAATAATACCTGTGAGGGGCATCTGGTTTCGAGCACCAATGTTACCTGTACTCTGACAGCAAGGGTAAGCCGTACAGAACATGTAGTTGTCTTTGAAAATAGAGGGCCAGTAAAGACCGACTTCTAGGACCTTCATGGCTATTTTCTTAGTTACAAAGTGGCCTCCTTCAGTTGAAGAGTGGCAGAAATGAAGGATGGATGGTACCTCATCCGTAGTCATACAACGGCGTATAATTTGGTCCGAGCAATACTTCCAAGGGTTGTCCCATATATAAGACTTGGCTTGCCTCCTGATACGCTTCTATTCCGAGGGAGAGGAATCCGTGAGGAAGTGACCTGTGGCACAAAAATTAGCAATATCAGTAAACCAAGGGAATTGAATGGCTTGGGTAAGACAGAGATGTTCATCTGGGAAAGTATCGCGAATAGGAATCAGTGAGTCATCTTTTTGGGCAGATAGGCGGCTCAGATGATTGGCCACTGAGTTCTCAGTCCCTTTCTTGTCTTTGATCTCGAGGTTGAATTCTTGAAGAAAAAGTATCCACCGAATAAGGCGACGCTTAGCGTCAAGTTTCGTCAAGAGACATTGAGGGTCGTATGGTCTAAATAGACGGTGACCTTTGTGCCCAATAGGTACTGGCGAAACTTATCCAAGGCAAAGACAACAACGAGGAGTTCTTTTTCTATAGTTGTGTAATTCAGTTGGACAAGATCCATTAGTTTGGAGGCATAGTAGATGACGTAAACCTCCTGGTCTTTCTTCTGTCCCAACACTGCTCCTAGGCATCACACATGATTTCGAACAGAATGGTCCAATCCGGTGTGCGAATAATGGGGGCCGAGATGAGTTTCTGCTTAAGGAGATCGAACGCGGTCTTGTAGCTCTCGTCGAATATGAACTCAATGTCTTTCTGTAGCAGCTGGCACATTAGTTGTGTGATCTTAGAGAAATCCTTGATAAATCTCCTGTGGAAGCCTACATGACCAAGAAAAGAACGTACTTCTCGTACACAAATGGGATAGAGTAAAGACTCGATTACCTCAATTTTCGCCTTGTCTACCTCAATGCCTTTGTGGGACACGATGTGACCTAAAATTAAACCCTGATCTACCATGAAATGACACTTCTCAAAATTGAGGACAAGGTTAGTTTCGACACATCTTTGTAAAAATTTTCATAAAGTGAGTAAACATTCAGGAAAAGAATTATCGTAGACGGTGAAATCATCCATAAATACCTCGATGCCATGTTCGACGAGCTCGGAGAAGATACTTACCATGCAACGCTAGAAAGTGACAGGTGCATTGCAAAGACCAAAAGACATCCTTCTGTAGGAGAAAGTACCGAAGGGGCAAGTGAAGGTGGTCTTGTCTTGATCGTCTAGGCCAACCGGTATCTGGTGGAATCCAGAGTAGCCATTGAGGCAGCAATAATGTGTCTTACCAGCAAGGCACTCCAACATCTGGCCAATGAACGGCAAGGGGAAGTGGTCTTTCCTTGTGGCTGCGTTCAATCGGCGGTAATCGATATAGACGCGCCATCCGTTCTGTATACGAGTGGGGATCTGTTCGCCATTTTATTCAGTAGTGATCATGATACCTGTCTTCTTCGGGACAACTTAAACCGGGCTGAGCCATGTGCTGTCCGAAATAGGGTAGATAACACTAGCGTCGAGTAGCTTTAATATTTCCTTCTTAACAACCTCCATCATCGGAGGGTTAAGACGGCGCTGCTTTGGTGGACAGACTTGCTAGCATCGCCTAGGTGTATCCGATGAGTGCACAGGGCTGGGGACAACCCTTTGATGTCTGCAATGGTCCACCCTATAACTCATTTAAATTCTTTCAGTAAGGTAACAAGTGCATCTTCCTATTCGGTGTCAAGTTTGCTGGAAATGATCACTGGTAGGGAGTCGTTGGCTCCTAGATATGTGTACTTTAGGTGCGAGGACAAGGCTTTCAATTCCAGATCCGGGGCCTGCACAATAGAGGGTGGGATCTTAGTATACTCAAAAGGTAAAGGAGTGATCACCAGATTAAAAGGAGTGAGATGAGTGGTCTCTAGAGCAGCGACAGTTTCGCGCAGTTTAGGTGGAGCTACGAATTTAGAGTCCAAGAGATCCATGGTCGTGGGGGTGACACTGTTGGCTAGGGCAAGCTGTAGAGGATCAACAGAAAATAGGTCAGCAATCTCCTCAACATCAGGATCTATGATATCAATAAAGTTAACGCTAGAAAACTCAAAAGGGAAACACATAGTGTCAAGCATGCTGAATCGGATGATCTCTCCATCAAACTCAAGGGTAATAGACGCATCATGGACGTCAATCTTGGCTCAAGCGATTCTGAGGAATGGTCGACCTAGCAGAACATTGGAAGGTTTGGTGCCTTGTTCGTCTTCCATGCTGATCACGTAGAAATCAGCAAAGAAGAGGAGGTTGCCAACTTGGACGAGGACGTCCTTAATGACACCTTTCGGGTAAATCACTGACCGGTCTGCTAACTGAATGACGACTCGAGTTGGCTTCAGTGGTCCGAGACCCAAGCTGTTGTAGATTGACAAGGGCAAGATGTTAATACCTGCACCTAAATCACACATAGCTTTACCAATGTCAATACTCCCGATTTTACAAAGGATTATGAACATCCCCGGGTCCGTACACTTCGAAGGGATTTTTCTCTGAATAACAACTGAGACATTAACTCCCACACTAATTTTGTTCATGCCTGTTAGTTTACATTTGTTAGTGCATAAAGATTTCAGAAACTTAGCATAACGTGGAACATTTTTGATAGCATGCAAAAGTGGAATGTTAATTTGAACCTTACTGAATAAGTCAAAAATTTCTTTCTCCTCTTTATCCTTTTTTGTTTTGACTAACCTTTGCGGAAATGGGGGTTCAAGGACCTTGATGATGAAGTCTTCAGAGAATTCAGACTTTTCATCAATCTTAATTGGATTACCTGGTTTCCTAGAGGTGTAGATCTTCTTTTCCTTTTTGGCAGTGACTTCAACATCGTCAGCTACAGGTGTTGAATCTAGGAGTTCAGCTTCTTGGGCAAGCTGCTCGCGGTCAGGTAACTGTGTACCACTGCGGAGTGTTATGGCATATGCTCCGTGTTTAGGGTTGGTTTCTGATTGTGGTGGCAATCGTCCTCCGTTCTTTAGTTCTTTCAACTCTGCAGATAAAACACTCAACTGTTTTTGAAGATCAAGTAAAATACTGATATTGGGGGCGTGGGTGGCACGGGTCCTTGAGGAGCTTAATACTGATATTGCTGATTATTGGAATAGTTGGGTCGAGGCTTGAAGTTCTAGAGGTTGAAAGGCGGCTGCTGCTGATTCTGGAATGGGTGTTGGGGTTGGGGTTGGGGTTGGCTCAGTCCAGGTTGTTGTTGGTTGTTGTCGTAGCTCAGGTTTGGGTGGCGCCAACCGTTGTTGTAGTTTTGAGTGTAGGGTTCATATTTCCTGGGGGCACCATTGTAATTACCTACGACATTCACTTCTATCTCATCCGGAATGTGGGGATAGGCGTCCGTGGGATGATCGGTGAAATTGCAAAAGCCACACGCCTTAAACTGCACGGGCTGACCAGCAGACATGTTCTGAAGCATTCCCGTTATGGTGGATAGCTGGTTCTCCATAGCAGTAGATCGAACATCATGGACATTAGAAGTTCCTTGTTCTAACGGTACCGCGTTCTTGGTCATGAGCTCCAAAAGGGCTTTCGCGTAGGCAGGGGTTATAGCAAGTAGGGAACCACGGTTGGCAGCATCAATCAGGGCTTTGTCTCACCCTTGCAGTCCTTCATAGAAATATTGGATGAGGGTGTGATCGACAAGGTTGTGCGAGGGGCAGAGAGTTTGCATCCTTTTATATCGGTCATAGTACTGTCCCAAATTCTCATTCTCTTTCTGGACAATGGATACCAATTATTTCTTGGTAACGTTGGCCATAGTAGTAGGGTAGTACTTGTTGGTGAAGGCTTTGAACATATCGGCCCAGCTGGTGATGGATAGAGGGGGTAGATCGTAAAATTAATTGTGGGCCTCATCTTCAAGTGACCATATGAATGCTATCAACTTGGCCTGATTGATGTCCACATCTGCGGGTTTCAGAGCTTCGCAAATAGAGTGGAGTTGCTGGAGGTGTCGAAGTGCACTCTCTTTGGGGATGCCATGGAACTTGGGCAAATAGTAGAGGACCGAGGACTTAATTATCCAATTGTGAGCCACAGTATGCCACGCGATGCACCCAGCGGTGGACTCGGTGGTAGCGTTCAGATCCTTTATGGTCTGGTTGTTGACAACTTCTCCGTTTTCAGCCATGAGTGGTTGTTCGGGAGGTAGGTTGTCTTCAGTGTCTAGATCGAGCTGCTCGATGTAGTAGGGGTTGTCTAAGTGATCGGTGGGGGGGGGGGGGGGGGGGGGGGGGGTTCAAGTGGATTTGATGTAGGAGCTGCAGAATGATGTTGCTTAGTTAGTTTGCAAGCTAATCATTCTGTTCTCTGAATTTCTGGGTCGTAAGGCAGTAGAGTTGTGTTGGAAGACCTGGTCATACAAAAAGGAAGAAAGAGTTAATATCGTTAATCCCCGGCAACGACGTCAAAATTTGATCGGTTGTCGAAGCCGTCAAAAATAATAATAAAACCTACAGTCAAGTGTAGTGGCAACATGGTCGAACACAGGGATTAAGGGTTAACACTCAATTCGATTTGACAAAGAAAGAAATCCACACGAGAACGTAACAAATGGGGGCTTTGAATGGTTGTTTGATTTAATAATTATCTAAAACAGTAATAAAGAAAGTCAGAGCAAATAAGAAATCAATAGAGAGGAAGTCCTCAGTAAGAATCCGTATCCGGTTGCAATTATGGTCAGTCGGTCATTAGTGCAAGTATCGTCTACCCCTAGTTGATAGACGTGCTATGGGGACCAGGTACGCTTAGGTCCCCTGCTTACCTTCGTAAGAGAAGCTACTCCAAGGTACGCTTATGGGGTAACCTTGATAGTCCGCCGTCCTCTAAGGCACCCTTATGGAGGCAATATTCGGATGCCCATGAAGAGGAGGTAAGACACGTCTAGGGCGAGACACTCAGTACGTTCGAGACTCTACCCTAACGATCTGTTCAACCCAGCTAGATGAGACCAGGAACCCGATTACTTCCAGGTTGGTCATCTACTTTACCCTGCAGTTTCGCGTTAGTTATAATCACAGAGATGACTGTAATTCCCTAGTTTAATTACTAGTTGATCGGGATTGTAATTAATTCTAGACAAATTGACAAGATATTATTAAACGAGATAGATACCGTCCAGGAATATATTAAGTACAATTCGACCTCACGGCTTTCCTAGCAACCTTCAACGATTCTTAACAAGAACAAGAAATTTAGCCGCTCATGTTAAAGGTAACAAGAAATAAATAAATAATTTGCATAATTAAAAAGAAGAAGTAAAGATGAAAGAAATCCTGATTATTACAGGCGGAAGTAGCGAGAGTATGGCAGCGCCAAAGGTCTAGAGAAGGAGAGAGAGGAAAACCTAAATTACTAAAAGTATTTATATCTATTCCTAGATGATACCATGAAGAAACACAACACCATTAGTAGCATCAAGATCTAAAAAGGCTTATAAAACGAGGTGAAATTATGCATATAAAACGCTCTATCAATTACCTTGCATTGAAAAGTGAGCTAGTGACTTTATTATCCTTAAATTAAGGGTACAGTAGGAAATATAAAAAAAAACTGCTTTAGACAATGGAAAACGATATGTAATGAGACGTTAGCTAATTCTATGGTGACGTTTGGTTCACGGAATGCTATTTTTTCTCTAGGAATTACTCTCCCAGAAGAGTGATACCCAAAAGAGTGATTAGGGGGGATTTTAGTTTTATGTGTTTAGTTGAGATTTAAGATTCTTAGGAAAGTAACATTCTTATGTTTATTTTGTACTTAGGAATTGTAAGGGAAAGTAAGGAAAATTACTACAATATCATTTTCTATATTTGTGTCTTTGTTATCTTGTTCATAGTAGGCGTCTAATTATTTTTTTTCTATATATATTGTGATACACAGTTGGGCTATAATATATAGGTAATTTTTTCTCTAAATACGTTAGATTTTCTCTTTATTCAGTTGTCTATCTTTTAACGATCAAAATATCAAATGAGTTTTCAAATTCTTCGTTACAAGAGGTTGGTTGATTGGTGGATTAAGAAATTTAGCTTTATGAGCTGCTTTTATCCAACTCCCTATATTAAAGTTTTATAGGTTATTTTTCTATAATTATTTTTAGATAAATATGTAATTTAAGAAAGAAAATAATTTTTCTTATACCGGGGAATCACTCTCCCCACCCTTAGCTAAGGAATCACTTTCATCCATTTTGCGGAAAGTGAGGGGGGTCGGGGAGTCCAACTTTTCTTGTAGCAACCAAACGCAATAAAGCTCGGAATCTCAAATTCCCGAGTCACTTTTTTTTTGATTCCGCCAACCAAACGCTACCCTAATTAAGTCTAGAGGAGTACAATTTTATTTTATTTTACTTTTTAAAACAAGAACAAGAGCTACTTCAATTGAAAAAAATATTAATAAAGAAAGAAGTACCCACAGTTCCATTGGGGCTGTTTGGTCGAGAATTTCTAAAATTATTAGAAAAATCATTTTACGGAAAAAAAACCACTTGTTTGGATGAGACTAGAATGTCCTACTCCTGTTTCATTTTACCAAAAATACCCTCACATGTTACGTTATTATATTAGTATTAATTAATTAGATGTTTTTTTATTTATTATTTCTCTAAAAAGATAAGGGCGCTTAGGATTATAAGAATCTCTTATCAGAATAATCCCCCAATTCAATCGACCCTTAATGACTATTGAGTATTTTTCTAGCTTGTGGTTACTGGCCAATCATTTTTCAAGGTTTATATATGTTAGTATAGTAATTTATAATTCATTCGTAATATTCATTATATCACATACTAACTTTAATATTTTTCAATTTTATTTATTAATTAATTTTTATAATTAATTTTCATTAAATAGTCCGTAATTCACATTGCCAAAAATTCCTAGTCACCCTAATTGACCAAATTTTTTTTTTCGATGATTGAATTAGTTAGGTTTTGATGGGTCAATATATATGTTTTTTAATGTTATTCACGTTAGTAATGAATGAAGGAAGTACTACCTCGTTAATTTTTTTAACTACAGTAAAATAATCTATTTTGAAGTAAAAAGAGTAATTAATAAAAAAAAGTTTCACACACACTCACACAAGATATATAAAAAGTCAAATTTTTGGGTGTAGTTATACAATGAGGATTATAATAGATACTTTAAAGTAAAATATGTGAAATAATTGGCACATATTATTTTTATTATATAATAATAATAAATCTTTCGTATAATTTTTATAATATCAATTCTTTCTAGGTATTTTTCTATTACCTTTCTCACTTTTCTTGTTATTTTCTTTTTTTCCACCTTTTTTGGATGATCAAAAAACACATAAAATTTTGATTCATTCAAATATTTGAAATTAAATATATATTCTCTATTTTAATTTTTTTTCTGATTTTCTTATATATATTTTTTTAAAAATTATACTCCATTTGAACACTTTTAATTGTCTTTCTAAAATAGTAACTTTTAGTAAAACAAACATTAAAAAATAAAATAAAGTGTACTATAACTTTTAATAGAAAAATGATAATTATTTATAGACGGAGTAAGTATGATTTTAAGTATATCTTAAACAACATCACACTTGATTATTCATCACTTCTGTAGCAAGGCACTTCTGTAGCAAGGCACTATTGTCGGTGTTAAAGAAGATGTGACTCCACTAAAGAATCATCAATAGTAGGAAATGAAAAAGAAAGTCGAAGTTGGCTAATTTTCTTCGGCACACTCCAAGTGTAAAAAATAAAATAAAATAATAATAAAATAAATATTATTCAATAAATAAAGAAAAAAAATATTATTGCCTATTTCAAACATAAAATTTTCTGATTTTAAAAGAGATAACTCTTATGGTATAATTTTTTCCCCTCATATTTAAAGTGAAATTCGAGATAAATGAAAGATAATTTTTTACCATTCGACCATAAATATAGGGAATTTCATGTCACCTTTTTTTTCCTTTTTCCAAAACTTTCATGTCACCTAGCGCACAAAGTTCAAAAAGCTGCATGTAACTGTGTATATAACTGCGGATGGAGAAGAAAAGGTTCACTTGTAGTTATCTCCATTCCATCCCAATCTCTCTCTCTCACAGGTTACATGAATAGACAATGATTAGTAGAGAAAGGCTAAACATTATTAATTACGGTTTTCCTCATCATAATCCTCTCCTTCTTATAGATTTCTTTATTTTGCTCCATTTAATTTCTCTATCTGATCACTCCTTTGATTGGTTCATAGATCGCAAAAATAGTGAAAACGAAGATTCTGCTTTTTAAGTTGCTTTCATGCTTTAAATCCCCTCCATCACCTAAGATTCTTCTTTTAAGTTCTTGCTAGTTTTCAGCCATGAAGCGGTTCAGCTCCTCAGATTCCTTAGCTGCTATACTCTGCAGCTCCTCAGCTAAAGGTAATCATAATTTTCTTCAAAAACTTGTTGTCATTACATTTTAATCATGCCCATTTGAGCAATCAAGGTTGATTAGGAATGATTGATGTAATTTCTCATGTTAATTAATGAATCTAAAAGGTGAGAAGACTGAAAAGAGGAACCAGATGGGTTACAGCAGAGAATTTCAAGCAATGCTTGATAGTTTAGATGAAGAAGTTTACAGCGAGGAAGCTGCTACTCATATAATTGAGAAGAAAAGAAGGTTAACATCAGAGCAAGTTAAAGCACTGGAGAAAGATTTTGAGGTAGATAACAAGCTAGCGCCAGAGAGGAAGCAGAGATTAGCTGAAGAATTTGGCCTCCAACCAAGACAAGTTGCTATCTGGTTCCAAAACCGCCGCGCCCGGTGGAAGAGTAAGCAACTGGAGAGAGATTACGGCACCCTCAAATCCAGTTATGAATCACTAAAACTTGATTGCAGCAGTCTTGAACATGAAAATGAAGCTCTAACCCTCAAGGTACTGTACCAAAAATAACAACCTAATATAGCTTCTTGGGTTTCTTGATTTTAACAATTTTGGATCTTGAATGTGGTTTTGGGTTCTTGAAATTCAGCTAAAGGAACTGAAAGGGAAACTGAGTGAAAAAGAGTACTACCATGCTGTTTCAGAGTCAGAGAACAATGTTTCAGAGCAGAGTCAAAGCCAAGATTTCAGTGATAAAGACCATAATGATGGTTCGTCTGCAAATGGATTCATGGATTCTTGGATTCATGTATCAGAATCAAGAACCAGTTTCGGGTATCATCACGAGCACCAATCATTTCAGCCTCATCCTATGAAAGTAGAGGAGCAAGGTGTGTTTAGTAGTGAAGGATCCTGCAATTTCTTCTCCGTTGATCAACCTCCCACACTTCATTGGTACTTTCCTGATCAGCAGTGAAACATATGGGATATAATGCTAGAAATTCCAAGCCCTGAAAAGATATAAGCTGAAGATTTTGCTCTCCAATTGCCACAAAAAAGAAGATTTCCACCATGCCATACATGATAATGGAGTTTTAAGTTTTTTTTATAGGTATTAGATGTAAAAAAAGCAAGTTCAGTACAAGCTTTTAGTGTACCTTTTTTGCTTCTCTAATGAAAAAAAGTATAAGAACATCAACCTTTGAAATCTAGTGAATACGAATGAAATCAACTCCTCATGTATTCTTCCATGTGCTTTTAATTGTTTTGCCTAAATGATTTTCTTGTTGAAATTCAAGAACTAGAAGGTCCCTCTTTGTGCAAACAACATTCTTGTCGCATTGGTAGGTGATAAAATGTTACTCCCACTTTTTTATCTTACGTTTAATGCATTTTTCCATGCTCTTAAATTATAGTTATCAGAACCGAACCAGACAGCGAACCAGAAATAAAAAAATTCTAATTCGACCTGATTTAATCGGGTTTGACCCAATTGACCCATTGGACCATTTTGAACTGTTCACACATCGAACCGTTCAATCTTAAATAATTGAACCGGATTGTTCAATGTCTATAATGGGTCGGCTCATACTTGTAGTGGGTCAGCCCATCAAAATTTCCATATTAAAAAAAAATACAAAACGACGTCGTTTTGGTTTGGTAAAACGGCGCCATTTTGGTTTGGTAAAACGCGCCGTTTTGGTTTGGCTCATTGAACTAGTCGGGTCGATAGTGAATCGGTCGGGTTGTTAATGAACCGTTTGGGTCAACGGTTGTGTAAAAATTGACCGGGTCGATCAATTTTTTTCGGTTCGCATGTATATCCGGTCAGATAGCTAAATCTAATCGAAAACGTCTCCGAATTTAGTTTTTTTCAATCCGACCATCGGATCGGTCCGGTTCTAATAACACTGTTTCAAATAACAGATGCTGCACGTATTCCTATCATCTTTTATTGTTGTTTTTACTTACTTACCCCTCAGACTATTTATCATTCATGAAACGAAAACTACAAGTCCAACAGGGTTGGATGTGATGGAAAGAAGAGGAAGCTGATTTTGGGACTTAATTTGGTCTCAACCATGGCCCACTTCGTCTTCCATAAACTGTGTGAATATGAATCCACCGTCATTTAATAAAAAATAGAGAATAAAGTTGTTTGCATGTTGACTAAAAAAAATTGATGAAGAATAAAGTTGTTTGCATGTTGAATAAAAAAAAAATTGAAACTCCAAATGATTGGCAATGGGCATTGTATAATCATTGTTTATCTTACTAATGGTAAAAATATCAATAAAAGTTTGAACTCAGGTTTGAATTTTAACTCCATTAATAAATAAAAGAATGACCCAAAAGAGTGGAAACACATCTTTTGGTCCATTTTTGAACAATCTTGCCATACATTTTGTGATGAGTAGCTTTCAAAACCATGTGGTCGGTAAAAACTAAAAAGAAGATCCTGACCTTTTAGCTAACTCTATCCGGTGGTAACCATCCTACCCTAGACTATATGGTCCTCAACAAAAACAAAAACTCTCTATTTTACAGAGACAAAAAGCTCTGTCCAAAATTGTAGTGATGATCTGTCTCTGCATTCAAGAGGAGATTACCATCATTCAACAATCATCAACGTTGAATCATATGAATCTTATCTTTCATTACCTTATATAGCAGAATCTAGACCCTTTGTGAGCTGGATTTTTACGTATATTTCGATGAATAAATTTGGCATCAGTACGTTGAAATTGCTTCTTCTTTATCCTACGCGTTCGATGACACGAATTTTGATCAGAAAGTCCGTTGAAAATATTTCATGCTAGATATTTTCGACGGGTCAGCCCGTCAAAAACTTTTGGTGTGGAAATTTTTTTACGCACACACGACGAAAATATCTAGTGCGGAAATTTCCACGGGCTAGGCTATCAAAAACATGTATTTTATTATTACACAGATATTAACAAGTTCAAAACTATAATTAAATTAATATATATTTGTTTAGAAATTAATATAAATATTACTTCATCAGATGCAAAATAAATGGCTTTCTGAGTGTTTGCACTCCGATTAAGTAAATAATTGGTTTACAAAAAACGAGACAATTTTTGACTTTTGTACCCTATCATCCAAACCTATTTTCGGAATTACCATGGCTTCTGTCTCAGTTTACACTAAGGGATGACAGGGGTAATGTCGTCTTTTCCAGCCTAGAATACCGAGAACGTCATTTATTTCGGGATTATTTTTGGACTTCAGAACGTCGTTTATTTTATACTGGAGGACGTATTATACAAAATTAAATAATTAAAAAAAATGTTTTTTTAGAGAGAGGAGGTATATTATGTCCTTTTTCCCAAATTGATATTATTTCCCTGTCAGATTGATTATACAACAATGACTCCCTGTATATATATTGATAGATTCGCTGCCAGATAAGGGTGTTTAATTACTAGGTTCGACACCGTTACTTTGAATAATTCGAATTTATACTTATGTACTACACTCTTGCAAGTTTAGGAGAGTTAAGTGGCATGGAATTGCATCATCGAGGATGCTAGTGTTAAATAACGGTGACAATTAACGTAATGGATATTAGTCATAGTATCGTGATATAACGGTAAAACATAACAATTATAGTCATCGCGGCTACAATTGTGTTGCAATTTTGCTACAAAATTGGGGAGCAGTAGTGATAAAACTAATTAGGTTTTGTAGTAAGTAATTGCGAGAGTGAGGATCTTTTGTTGGAGGTGGAGGTATAGTTAAATAACGATAACGACTAATGTGACAAGAATTGGTAATAATCACGATATATAACGGTAAAATATAACAGTTGTGGTCATTGCGGCTACAACCATTTTGCAAATCTTCAAAATTTTACTCTAATTTGTATTATTTCAACTTTTTTTTGAAATAAACATATATTTTAATAAATTTATAAATAAATATTAAGACATACACGATATACTTCATTAAAATAGGTTCTTCAAATCATATTATTTGTGTAAAAGAATACAAATATTTATGTAGTTATGTAGATGAGGTAGTGAACCCAAAGTAAGAGAAACAAAATATATGTATTGGTTGTGGTTGGGTGGTACAAGCCTTATTCATTTCATCCATAATCTAAATCTCAAATTTTAGTGAGAAGTATCGATAAAAATATTAAAAATAAGTTGGAAGATGCACCCTTTTATGTTGAAACGAGAATAACTTTTTATCAAAAGGGCAAAGAAGACACCCGAAAAGATTGGATACAAAAAAAAGTTATACATACATGAAAAAATCTGTATAAATGTAAAGGTATCAAAGAACGGAACGGTGCTATGTAACGGTATCGTCAACGACGAGCCTCGTTCAACAAATCTGAAAAAATTAGGATAGCTACATAAATATGCATATTTTGCGCCCCCTTTTTTTTCTTCAAAAATTCATATTATTGTTCTTAAAGTCTTTACTTTTCTAATAAATCTTACTTTTATTCGTCTAAAAATCAAATTATTCTAATCAGACTTTATAAATGATTTAAAATTTAAATTAGAATGAAAAATAAATTAAAACTTTGAAAATATATTTTATTAATTTTTATAATTCTTGTTAGTTTCAAAATATTTATATTAAAAACTAAAAGGTGAAAGAAATGTATAACAAACTTTATATAGTAATATCGTCCCCCAAAATATTTGATTTAACTTCATCGCTGAAATATACTGTTACGTTGCATAATGACCACTGCGGTCTATATATCAAAAATAATGTAACGATCATTCAAAATACTTTTACGAATTGGCTTTTATATTACATAACAAATTATATTTAAAACTATGTTAAGAATGAATGAAAGGAAAAAAAAAGGAAAACAAGATGATTTGCTTGAAATTTGAATGACCGAACCGAATGGAGAGGTAGTGGAACAAAGAGCAATGGCCGGCCAATAGGAATGGAACAAGTGGAGGGAGGTAAGGATGAGTGAGGTCGTTTTACACTTTTGTTCAACAGTAAAGACTTTTCTCCTAGGAGTGGGAAAGGAACAGACCAAAAAGCTGCTAAGACTCTAAGCTCTTGCATGTCGCTCTCATGTCAGGGAAGTGGGACCCACAACTGTCACCCATCTTTGGCTCTTTGAATCTTGATGTTGTATGGAATCTAGCTAGGTTGGCTTCTTTTGGTCGGAAAAAAAATGATTTATTAAGAGGTACTCCCTCCAATTTTATATATTTGACGCGTTCTGCTTTAAAACTCATTAAGAGAATTAACTGACGCATTAGAGAAATTGCCGTTCAACTTTAAAACGCATTAAGCGAATTTCCACGCGTCAGGGTTTTAAGGGGAGAGGAGAATGGGAATTGATTTTGTAATGAGCATTTGGTCCCACAAAGGACATAAGTTTTGGGCCAAAATTTCAAATTGTTGTTGTTAGTTGCTCGGGCCCACAAGGAGTAAAAAATAAAAAATGACAAAAAGTTGTCTTTAACAGTAGCTGCGTTAGATTTCCTTATTTTTTGGAAAAAAGGACGACGCGTTTAATATATAAAGTTGGAGGGAGTATAGATTAATTTCGATGTATTATTCTTTTGGCCTTTTGGGACCATATTTGAATGACACTTTGGGGTGATCAGGCGTGGTCATGCCTACGTGTAATCGGTTGAATTTTTTGAGTTGATCTTTTTACGTTGACTTTTATTTTCTTTTACCTTATACTCCCTCCGTCCCGTTATATATTTCGTTTAAGCCTTTTTTCATTTTTCTCAAATCACATATCGTTCTCAGTTCTCGATCATCTTTCTCCCCACATCTGCCCTCTTTACCCTTGCCACTGAAGGAGCGCGCGAGCGCCATCTCCCTCTAATCTCTCTCTCTCTCGTTTCAATCATTTCGTTCGAATTTTAATGGGAAAATTGGGAGGCAAATTGAAATTTCAATTGGGTGGCAAATGAGAAATTTGGTTGTCAATCACCGTCTATTCAATTTATTGCTTTATTACCCCACCTTCGATTCGCCTTCCTCCTTCACTCTTTACCCATCAGATTCTTAAATTTGTTGGGTATTTCCCTGTTTGTTGAGGTCTGTCATGGAAATGAAAGAGTATTTGGAAGAATCAATGGTTCAATTTGATGGTTACATGAGCACGGTGGTTCCAGAATCCATCATCGGTTGGGGAGAGGCCATGAATGCGGTTGTTAAGCCGTCCAGCCGTGTGATGGATTCAATAGTGGAGGATACAATCATTGAGGAATATGGCGAGGAGACAAAGTCAACCATCAATACAACCGAGGAGGCTGCCGTCGGCCAAATCTATCCAATCGTGGAGGATTCCGGCGACGATACAGAGGCTACGGGCGAGCCAATCGTGAGTTGTAGGCGTTTGAAGTTCAGGCTACCTAAAGTACCTCTGAAAGTGATGCACCCTTTTTACTTAAACGAGCAATCAGATGAGGAGAAGATGATGGCCGCCAAGTGCACAGGGGAAAGAGATTTCGACCTAAACAAGCTCCCAATTGCAGGTATGTTTCGGTTGACAGACCTAACCTGGGAACCAAATTTCATATTAATGCTGCGTATTTTACTCCCGGAGTATTATTGATGTGGATTAATTCTGTATTAGTTGAGTTTTTGTTATGGATGTGTATAGGGTACAATGACCATGAACACTGCTGGGTTATTTGTATTTGCCCACAGACTGTAGGTTTCAACCAAGTCTATTTTTGTTATCTTTTGGCTATTGTATACAGGGACATCTTTATGTAGTTGTACATTGACGCAGTGTGTATGTATATGGTTTCTTAATTATCAACCATCTTTGTTTCAAATTGTTATTGTGGTTAATGTGAGTTTCTGTTGGCAAATTTGGCTGATGTTTCATGGCAATTTGCCAGAATATTACGAGAAATTTTGGACAGAATTTGCCCTCTGTTGCAATGTTTGATCTGCCAATGAATGGATCAATTTTTTTTTGTTTCATCTCCATTATTGCATTGATTCCATGATGTCATCGTCTGTTTCAATTTTGTAGAATGTTTAATGTTAGTTTTGTTGCTGAATTAGCCGGACTTTCCGTGCCAATTTGCCGGAATATGGCCGGACATGTAATGCCAATTTGCCCTCTGTTTCGTTGTTTGATCTGCCAATGAATGGATCACTCTGTTTCTGTTTTTACTCCATGATAACATTGCTTACATGAACCGCAACATCTCTTTCAATTTATTTTGTGGTTAATGTTTGTTTTGTTTCAAAATTGCCGGATTTTCCATGCCAATTTGTCGGAATATGGCCGGACAAATAATGCAAATTTGCCTTCTGTTTCCTTATTTTATGTCACACCCCAAACTAGAGCATGTGACCGGCATGAGAGTTCAAATGAATTCCTGTATTCATCTCGGACTCTCACTCGCCTAACTTAACTCTTTATCAAGATATTTTCCACAAATTACAGATGGTTTATAACGACAAACTCAAGATTTTGCTTTCATTGATTCCAAGTAATATATACAGCATCACAAAGTCACTTCTACATTTACTGCAACAAGTAACAAACTTATTAGGGAGATTGTAATTTACAACTTCCAAAACTTATATATATACAATCTATTAATCGACTAGGCCCTAGCGAAGGAGAATGTTGGGCATACCGATTAACCTTGAAGAGTACTCCCCTAGATCTGCCAACCGACTCACTACCGTCCGCTACCAACTGAAAAATATGGTTAATACGAGAGGATGAGTTACCACAACTCAGTGAATAAATAATACAAGATATAAACAAGCATATACAAGCAATCATTCATATTCTCTGTAATCACTTCATATAATTTAGTATAACCATACCAACGTCCAAATGCTAGAATTTGTATACTCATCATAATACAGTTCACTATCAAGCACAAATAACTCATGTTCAGACCGTGATATTTCACGTACCAACACCATAATCCCTGTAGGCTAGGATATTAAATGAGACCGTGATCTCATCACGTGCCAACACCATAGTCCCTGAAGGCTAGGACATGAGAAAATTCTCAATCATTCTCAACAATTTCTCAACAGACCGAAGTGCTGGCCAAGCCACTTCGTGCTACCGCCATAACCTCCGGTTAGCTAAGGTTTACAAACCATGTGCACATGTACTAACACCACCCCTATTAGTTAGGGTCATAACCAATATCACATACCATCTTCCATCACCAATTAATATCACCAAACAAAATTCACAGCTATAACACAAAACATACAGTCATAACATAATTCATACGCATGCAAGTTTATACTTTGCATTATTCACTCACAGTTGTAGATACACAGCAAAATTCACTTCACATGCCCCGCTCACTCTGCTGTAGGATCTGTCTGCTTCACATCTAACACCATTTAAATAACATATCGGTTATTTACACAATAATTAAATCAATTTCAGACCTGCACAATTAATTAAAATACCAACACAATTTTTCATCTCTTCTTTCCCTGCTTCTTTTCAATTTAACTCTTTTCTTACAACAAATAAATTAATTAAAACACATATATTTATCCAAAATATTACACATTTAAAACTATAAATAACTTCTCCAAAACTGATCCTGCTGTAGGGACTATTCTGAAATTGCTAAAACTTTTAGGACTAAACTTCACCATCTTCATAACTCTAGGGCTAAACTGTAATTAATTTTCTGCACCTGTTTTTCTAGAATTTTCAGAAGGTTTGACACCTACAAAATTCACTTATACAACCACTCAATTTATCCTGCTCATACAATTTATTCTTTTAACCACTATAACACCATTTCCATATTTTAATTAAATTGAAAAACCCTAATTAGCAATAATTACCATAACTAGAGTTTTAAGTAAAGAAACATGCATATCCACTCACAACAATCAGCATACACAATCAATTCTTCTCTTGGCAGAAACTAAATAAACTAATTTTTGAATTCTTACCCAACTTCCATGGTACCCACACATGAAAATTAAAGCTTAACTACTAATAAAAGAAACTAACCTTTAAAATCACAAAATAATTTATCCTCTTCTTATCTTGTATACGATTTGCCTCTCACTCCCTCTCTCTATTTCTTTCCTTTCTTCTTGCTCTCTCCCGACTCACCCTCTGTTTCTTTTCTTTCTTTCTAAACCTCTTTTGTCTTTTTCTTCCATTATTCTTATCTCTTGTTTTCTTTTCCCTTGCCTGAGCCTTTCCTCTAATCCTTATCCCACTTTTCCTTTCTTTATTCATTTCTATTATTTCTTTTCTTTATTTAATTCTTTTTATTAGTTTATTATTATTACGAAAGCGACTAGTTTATACGAACCCAATACAATTTCTAGCTCTTTTCTAATCAGACTAGTACTCGTCTAGCTAACTAAAATAAATCAAAGTTAAAATTTCTAGGGGTCTCACATTCTCCCCACCTTAAGAAATTCGGTCCCCGAATTTAAATTATACTTACTGTGGTTTTGGAATAGGTAGGGGTACTTCTCTCGCATCTCATCTTCGGATTCCCAAGTAACTTCTTCATTTGAATTATTCTGCCACACAACTTTTACAGTGGCAATTTCTTTAGAACGAAGCTTCTTGACTTGACGATCTACAATCTGTATAGGTTGAATCTCATAAGATAAATCTTCCTTGAACTCAACCAGCTGAGGTTCCACTACATGAGATGGATCATGAAGATATTTTCGAAGCATAGATACATGAAATACAGGATGTACATTCGATAAACTTGGTGGGAGTGCCAACTTGTATGCCACAGCTCCAATCCTTTCAAGAATTTCAAACGGCCCAATGAATCGCGGATTCAACTTCCCTTTCTTACCAAACCGAAGAACACCCTTTGTAGGAGAAACTTTTAGAAATACATGATCTCCAACTGAAAATTCCAGATCTCTTCTCCTGTTATCAGCATAACCTTTCTGTCTACTCTGTACAGCTTGTAGTCTATCACGAATCAACTTGACTTTTTCAGCGGTTAATTCAACAATTTCCGGACCCAATAATTCCCTTACACCAACTTCATCCCAGTAAACAGGTGTGCGACATCTACGACCATATAGTGCCTCATACGGAGCCATTTGAATGCTAGAATGATAACTATTATTATAAGAAAATTCAACCAGAGAAAGGTACTTACTCCAGCTGCCTCCAAAGTCAATAACACAAGCCCGTAACATGTCTTCAAGTGTCTGAATAGTTCTCTCCGATTGGCCATCAGTTTGAGGATGGAAAGTGGTGCTAAGATCAAGATTAGTACCCATAGACCTCTGAAATTCTTTCCAAAAATGAGAAGTAAATTGTGGACCACGATCAGAAACAATAGAGATTGGCACACCATGCAGTCGAACTATCTCATTAACATATAGTTGTGTAAGTTTCGCAAAGCTGTATGTGGTCTTTACAGGTAGAAAATGAGCAGATTTTGTAAGTCGATCAACTATAACCCATATAGAATCGTACCTTCAAGTGTGCGTGGTAACCCCACAACAAAATCCATGGTAATTCGCTCCCACTTCCATTCAGGGATTAACAGTGGTTGAAGCAACCCTGGAGGCTTTTGATGTTCACCTTTCACCTGTTGACAAATAAGACATTTAGAAACAAAATTAGCTGTCTTTCTTCATGTTATTCCACCAATAGTGACTCTTCAAGTCTTTGTACATCTTCGTAGATCCAGGATGCATTGTATATGTCATCTTGTGTGCTTGTTCCATAACCTCCCTTTGCAAATCATCCACCTTAGGGACACAAATTATGGAACCACACTTCAGAATCCCATCACTTGAAATCACAAAATCTGTAGAATTTCCAATATTATTCTCTTCTCGGATGTGGCATAATTGCGGGTCTTTCTCTTGTGCAACTTTAATCTTGTCAATTAGCACAAGCTGGACATGAAAATGAGCTAGTAATACACCCGAATCAGAAATTGAAAACTGAACTCCGTCATCTAAAACCTCATGTAACTCTTTAATCATAAGTCTTCTTACCTCGGCTATGTGGGCCAAACTCCCAAATGACTTCCGGCTTAAAGCATCAGCAACAACATTTGCTTTTCCCGGATGATATTGTATACTACAATCATAGTCTTTAAGCAACTCCATCCATCTTCTTTGCCTAAGGTTGAGATCTCGTTGCTGAAAAATATGTTTGAGGCTTTTGTGGTCTGTAAATATTTCAAAAGTGTCACCATATAAGTAATGCCTCCAGATTTTAAGAGCAAATACAACTGCTGCCATCTCCAAGTCGTGCGTAGGATAATTATGTTCATGCTTCCTTAGTTGACGAGAGGCATAAGTAATAACTTTCCCTCGCTACATAAGAACACATCCCAATCCAATTCTTGAAGCATCACAATACACAACAAATCCCTCAGGTCCAGATGGCAATGTTAACACCGGTGCAGTTGTCAACCGATGCTTAAGCTCCAAGAAGCTCGCCTCACATGCGTCTGACCATTGATATTTCACACTTTTCTACGTCAACCGCGTCAATGGAGAAGCAATTCGAGAAAAACCTTCAACAAATCGCCGATAATACCCAGCCAAACCCAAGAAACTACGAATCTCTGACACTGAAGAAGGTCTAGGCCATTGCTCAACTGCTTTTATCTTTTGAGGGTCAACCTTCACACCATCTTTAGAGACCACATGACCGAGAAAAGATACAAAATCCAACCAAAATTCACATTTAGAAAATTTTGCATAAAGTTTGTGCTCTCTCAGGATTTGGAGAACCAACCTCAAATGTTGCTCATGCTCTTCCTTACTTTTAGAATATACAAGAATATCATCAATAAAAATAATAACAAACTGATCAAGGAATGGCTTGAATGTTCTATTCATCAAATCCATGAAAGTTGCTGGTGCGTTAGTAAGACCAAAAGACATAACAAAAAACTCATAATGACCATATCGACTCCTAAATACAGTTTTTGGAATGTCTTCTTGCCTAATTTTCAGCTGATGATATCCAGATCTCAAATCAATCTTAGAAAAATATTGTCCACCTTGTAATTGATCAAATAAATCATCAATGCGTGGGAGAGGATACCTGTTGCGTATTGTCACCCGGTTCAGCTGTCGGTAATCAATACAAAGTCACAATGTGCCATCCTTCTTCTTCATAAATAATACCGGAGCACCCCAAGGCGAAACACTTGGCCTTATAAAGCCTTTATCCAGCATATCTTGCAATTGTTTCTTCAATTCCTTAAGTTCAGAAAATGCCATTATGTATGGTCTCATAGAAATCGGTTCAGTTCCTGGTAATAAATCAATGCAGAACTCTATCTCCCTATCAGGTGGAACTCCAGGCAGATCATCAGGAAATACATCAAGGAATTCCATAACAACAGGAACCTGATTTACAGTAGGAATTGATTCTTGAACAACTCTAACATGTGCTAGGAAAATTTCACATTCACCCCTGAACAACTGTTTAACACGAATAGCCGAAACTACAATGGGTTGAGAGATCAAATGGTTCCCTTGAAAGTAAAATTCAGGTTCACCCGGAATTCTAAATGTCAACACTTTATCTCGACAATTCAAGGTAACATAATGAGATGCTAACCAATCCATTCCTAGAATCACATCAAAATCAAGCATATCTAGCTGAATCAAGTCTCCTAGTAACTCCCTACCATTAATAAGAACCACACAAGACTTAAACACATTCCCCACATCTATAATTTCCCCAAGAGGTGTAGTGACAGCTAATGGACAATCTAGTAAGGTTGATTGTTTACCAAACAACATGGAAAAATAGGGAGATACAAAAGAATGCGTGGATCCAGTATCAAATAAAACTCGTGCATCAATCAAGCAAACAGGGAGTATACCTGTCACCACTGTATTTGATGACTGTGCATCTTCCTTAGTAAGTGCAAAAACTCTAGCCTGACCTCTTCCTTCTTGTCCTTGAACTCCACCACCAAATCCTCTACCCCTTGCACCACGACCACTAAAACCGCGCCCTCCTTGGTTAAACTGCCCTGTAGGTGATTGCACTGATGGAGATGATGCAGTTGAAGTTTGAGATGTTGCTAGCATCCTTGGACAATCTCTCCTCAAGTGTCCTTCTTGGCTACAAAAGAAACATCCACCAGTTTATTGATAGCATCTAGAACCCCAATGTCTTTTACCACAAAATTGGCATAATGGAATGCTCGTATTAGTTTGAGAATTACTAGGTTGCACCGAATGGAATGGAGCTTGACCACGTCCTTATCCACCACCACTAGTATTCTGACCAGCAGAGAATTGGCTACCATAACTATATCGTTGCTGAAACCTTCCATGGGGTCGTTGTTGACCTTGCTGACTTTGATATGGATGCCCACGAATAAATCTGTTACCTCCCCCGGGTTGTGTAATTTGTCGATTTTCAACTTTAGCTCGCTTGTTTTGATCATTAGCCATACTGCTAGCCATTTCCCTTGCTTCAATCACTCTAGCACAATCCACAGCCGCCGAGAATGATCGAAACTCATGCGCTACAGTAGCATGGAATAAAGGATCAACAAGTCCTCTTATAAATCTCTTCACCTTCTTCTCCTCTGTAGGGATAAGATGGCGACCATACCGTGACAACCTTGTAAATCGTCCCTCATATTCGGATACACTCATGTTACCTTGAGTTAACCTCTCAAACTCATATGCTTTATCATCCTTAACACTCTCCGATAAGAAACGATCTAGAAACATGGTGCAAAATTCATCCCATGTCCAGGCTGGTGTGTCTACAGCTTTTTCTTTCTTTTTAGAGTCATACCAGGAAGTTGCCACATCACCCTCCAATCTGAACGCAGCCAATATAATAGCCTGGTAGTCTGTGCATCCTAATTCTTCACACCTCTTCCATATGCTATCAAGGAATTGTTGAGGATCCTCGATTGGCTTTACACCAGTGAAAATAGGAGGACCAAGCTTAATAAAGTCTTGCAATGGAACTTCATTTCCCTGCAGCCTTGAAGAAGATGTTGACGCTACCTGTTTACCTTGTTTCTTTTCAATCATGTGTTTTGTTAAGGCCTATATTGCTTGATTCACTCCATGCAATCCTTCAACTAACACAGAAATAGGAATCTCATGGCTTGATTCTTGATTTTTAGCTCCTGGACTGTGATTCCCAACTTGCTCACTTTCTGAAAATTCTGATCCAGCAGGTGCATCTGTTGTACCAACTTTCCTTTCTTTATCACCCTGAGGATTCATGTCATTAGGCTGAACTGAAGCCTCTCCCGGTATTTCACCTTCCCGCACCTTTGCCATACTCACCTATTCAATATAAGTTAAGTACAACCAACATTAATATATATAGACACTGGTTGGCAGACCTCTAAGACACAAGAATAACTTATTTAGGACACAAGTATTATACTTCTGTTACAGAACAACTAACTCAAGCTAAAGCTATGCTCCGCTACCATATCTGTCACACCCCAAACTAGAGCATGTGACCGGCATGAGAGTTCAAATGAATTCCTGTATTCATCTCGGACTCTCACTCGCCTAACTTAACTCTTTATCAAGATATTTTCCACAAATTACAGATGGTTCATAACGACAAACTCAAGATTTTGCTTTCATTGATTCCAAGTAATATATACAGCATCACAAAGTCACTTCTACATTTACTACAACAAGTAACAGACTTATTAGGGAGATTGTAATTTACAACTTCCAAAACTTATATATATACAATCTATTAATCGACTAGGCCCTAGCGAAGGAAAATGCTGGGCATACCGATTAACCTTGAAGAGTACTCCCCTAGATCTGCTAACCGAATCACTACCGTCCGCTACCAACTGAAAAATATGGTTAATACAAGAGGATGAGTTACCACAACTCAGTGAATAAATAATACAAGATATAAACAAGCATATACAAGCAATCATTCATATTCTCTGTAATCACTTCATATAATTTAGTATAACCATACCAACGTCCAAATGCTAGAATTTGTATACTCATCATAATACAGTTCACTATCAAGCACAAATAACTCATGTTCAGACCGTGATATTTCACGTACCAACACCATAATCCCTGCAGGCTAGGATATTAAATGAGACCGTGATCTCATCACGTGCCAACACCATAGTCCCTGAAGGCTAGGACATGAGAAAATTCTCAATCATTCTCAACAATTTCTCAACAGACCGAAGTGCTGGCCAAGCCACTTCGTGCTACCGCCATAACCTCCGGTTAGCTAAGGTTTACAAACCATGTGCACATGTACTAACACCACCCCTGTTAGTTAGGGTCATAACCAATATCACATACCATCTTCCATCACCAATTAATATCACCAAGCAAAATTCACAGCTATAACACAAAACATACAGTCATAACATAATTCATACGCATGCAAGTTTATACTTTGCATTATTCACTCACAGTTGTATATACACATCAAAATTCACTTCACATGCCCCGCTCACTCTACTGTAGGATCTGTCTGCTTCACACCTAACACAATTTAAATAGCATATCGGTTATTTACACAATAATTAAATCAATTTCAGACCTGCACAATTAATTAAAATACCAACACAATTTTTCATCTCTTCTTTCCCTGCTTCTTTTCAATTTAACTCTTTTCTTACAACAAATAAATTAATTAAAACACATATATTTATCCAAAATATTACACATTTAAAACTATAAATAACTTCTCCAAAACTGATCCTGCTGTAGGGACTATTCTGAAATTGCTAAAACTTTTAGGACTAAACTTCACTATCTTCATAACTCTAGGGCTAAACTGTAATTAATTTTCTGCACCTGTTTTTCTAGAATTTTCAGAAGGTTTGACACCTACAAAATTCACTTATACAGCCACTCAATTTATCCTGCTCATACAATTTATTCTTTTAACCACTATAACACCATTTCCATATTTTAATTAAATTGAAAAACCCTAATTAGCAATAATTACCATAACTAGAGTTTTAAGTAAAGAAACATGCATATCCACTCACAATAATCAGCATACACAATCAATTCTTCTCTTGGTAGAAACTAAATAAACTAATTTATGAATTCTTACCCTGCTTCCATGGTACCCACACATCAAAAATTAAAGCTTAACTACTAATAAAAGAAACTAACCTTTAAAATCACAAAATATTTTATCCTCTTCTTATCTTGTATACGATCTGCCTCTCACTCCCTCTCTCTATTTCTTTCCTTTCTTCTTGCTCTCTCCCGACTCACCCTCTGTTTATTTTCTTTCTTTCTAAACCTCTTTTGTCTTTTTCTTCCATTATTCTTATCTCTTGTTTTCTTTTCCCTTGCTCGAGCCTTTCCTCTAATCCTTATCCCACTTTTCCTTTCTTTATTCATTTCTATTATTTCTTTTCTTTATTTAATTCTTTTTATTAGTTTATTATTATTACGAAAGCGACTAGTTTATACGAACCCAATACAATTTCTAGCTCTTTTCTAATCAGACTAGTACTCGTCTAGCTAACTAAAATAAATCGAAGTTAAAATTTCTAGGGGTCTCACATTCTCCCCACCTTAAGAAATTCGGTCCCCAAATTTAAATTATACTTACTGTGGTTTTGGAATAGGTAGGGGTACTTCTCTCTCATCTCATCTTCGGATTCCCAAGTAACTTCTTTATTTGAATTATTCTGCCACACAACTTTTACAGTGGCAATTTCTTTAGAACGAAGCTTCTTGACTTGACGATCTACAATCTGTATGGGTTGAATCTCATAAGATAAATCTTCCTTAAACTCAACCAGCTGAGGTTCCATTACATGAGATGGATCATGAAGATATTTTCGAAGCATAGATACATGAAATACAGGATGTACATTCGATAAACTTGGTGGGAGTGCCAACTTGTATGCCACAGCTCCAATCCTTTCAAGAATTTCAAACGGCCCAATGAATCACGGATTCAACTTCCCTTTCTTACCAAACCGAAGAACACCCTTTGTAGGAGAAACTTTTAGAAATACATGATCTCCAACTGAAAATTCCAGATCTCTTCTCCTGTTATCAGCATAAGCTTTCTGTCTACTCTGTGCAGCTTGTAGTCTATCACGAATCAACTTGACTTTTTCAGCGGTTAATTCAACAATTTCCGGACCCAATAATTCCCTTACACCAACTTCATCCCAGTAAACAGGTGTGCGACATCTACGACCATATAGTGCCTCATACAGAGCCATTTGAATGCTAGAATGATAACTATTATTATAAGCAAATTCAACCAGAGAAAGGTACTTACTCCAACTGCCTCCAAAGTCAATAACACAAGCTCGTAACATGCCTTCAAGTGTCTGAATAGTTCTCTCCGATTGGCCATCAGTTTGAGGATGGAAAGCGGTGCTAAGATCAAGATTAGTATCCATAGACCTCTGAAATTCTTTCCAAAAATGAGAAGTAAATTGTGGACCACAATCAGAAACAATAGAGATTGGATTTTTCATGCAATTTTACCAGATATTGACTGGAAATTTAGAGCAAAATTTGGCCACATAATGCAAGAAGGAAACAAAACTTAAACTGTTGAGACACACCGTTTTATTGGAAACACACATCACATAACATTGTGATGGTGAGATTAGGGAAACGAAGATAAGTACATACTTCCAACTTAATAACAGTAGTATAACAAACACATCTTGCAAACCCAATAACTAATCATCGGCAGGAAGACTTGGAATGCTTGGTATGACATTGGCAAATCCGTTCAACTCATGAGTAGCAGCGGCAACACTAGTTAAGGCCAAATTAATGACATCTCTCTTTTGCTTTATATGAGCAATATCGAGATCGAGATGTGAGATGGACTTACTGAAGGCTGCAAGAGTAGTGGGGGCAAATCCCTCATGTACATCATCCTCCATGATGTCGTCAATCTGCTGCGTCAAAGTCTCCAACCTCTCATTCAGCTCATTGAGGTCTTCATTGCTCTAGAGAACCCTTTGCTCCAGCTGGATTGTGTCCGCATGGAGATGAGTGGAGATGTTGGCTGCTAAGGTGTGGAGAGCTGCCTTGGTGTTGACATCCATGGTGAAAAACCTGCACAAAAGTAGAAGTAGAACAAATGTTTAACTTGAATGGGTGTATGCTGGTGCGGCTGTTTAGGGATGGAAAATAGGCTTTTATAGAATGGAAGTAGGGTTAGGTAGATGTGTATTAATGGAAAGGATTGCACCGGTTGAGTGTTGAAACGACGACAATGTTGGGAATGTAAAAGGCTGACTTGGTGTGTGGGATTAGCTAAACAATTAATGGTTTGAGTGTTGTAGTTGCAAGCCAACTCAAACACCTAAATTAACGCATGCACAACAATCCAAAATGTATCGTATTCCTATCCAACAACTCGTATATGTAACATTCATAAATTCAAAGCAGAAAACACAACAAGGTAGCTGATGTGTGCTAGATCAGATTATAACGACCGCAACACCTACATCTATGTGTCAATATCAACTATATACACACTCCTTATGCCAACTGTCTAAGTACGAATGGAACTGACTAAAATAATAGACTACTACTTCTAGTTGGCCATCATAACAAAAAATTCCATTGTTTCCTGTAGAGAAAATCAACATTTTCTGCAATAAATAAACAAAACTCAATGTCACTTGTTCATCAACCAAAACAGAATTTGTTGAAAGAAATAACCAGGCAAAACAGAGGTAATCTCACCATTGAAGTACTCCCTACGTCAATTGTCTACTAACTAAAGGAACCGCATACAATTAGATCAAATACTAGTAATTCTACTTGACCCTCGTAACCAAAAAATCCATCTATTTCCTGTGCAAGAAGGAAACAGAACTCAATGTCACAACTAAACCAGGCAAAACAGAAATTGAGATGACAAATACACATGCAAAACAGAGGTATTCTCACCAAATATTTTAATCCCTACATCAATTGTCTATTAACTAAAGGAACCACATAAAATTAGATCACATTCTAGTAATTCTACTTGGCCCTCGTAACCAAAAAATCCATCTATTTCCTGCAAGAAGAAAACAGAAATCAATGTCACAACTAAACCAGGCAAAACAGAAATTGAGATGACAAATACACATGCAAAACAGAGGTATTCTCACCAAATATTTTAATCCCTACGTCAATTGTCTATTAACTAAAGGAACCGCATAAAAGTAGATCACATACTACTAATTCTACTTAGCCCTCGTAACCAAAAAATCTATCTATTTCCTACAAGAAGGAAACAGAACTCAACGTCACAACACTTCCAGGCAAAACAGTAGTTGAGATGGCAATTTAGCATGCAAAACAGAGGTAGTCTCGCAAATTTGTTATTGCCTACATCAACCGAATACTAACTAAAGGAGGAACATTAGAAAACAGACCAATTATAGTTGGCCCCTGTGTCTAAAAAATTCAATCGTGTCATGCAATGGAAACCAAAAAATTCAACTGTTTCCTGCAAATAAAAAACAGAAATCAATGTCAATGTTCATCAACCTAAACATTTACTTTATTTAACCAACAAAAACCATGTCTTACAATGTTAATATGGAATATGAGCAGCAGCAGTTGCAAGGATGATTGGATCGCATGACAATGAGGAGGGAAGCAAACCAAGCCTAGCTAGATGTCCCTTCTTCATGTGAGGTATTTTATAAGCATTGGATCCCTTGATTTTCAAAATCTCAATCATGCATGATTGTAAAGTTATGAAGATGCTATTAACCTTCAAATCAGAGAACTCCAAATAAGCTTGGTTCACTGCTGCCACCAATTCATCTAGATTGTTGCACATTTCCTTTCTTGCAACAATTGAATAGCTCGAAAGAAGCCCAGGTCAAGAACATTTAAATCAGGAGAATTTGGTGGCTGACATAACAGCTTAATGTTTAATCCTACATTCTCTACTGCAGCCAAGAAATCAATATCATCATGATGTATATGTGTCTTAGCATTATCTTGCTGAATGATAATTTCCTGCAGGAGGCTATCCCTCGGCCATTTGGCCTGAATGGCAGGTAAAATGCAATCTATCATAAACTTCCGAATGACATGCCTATCAATCACCTTAATTGGCTTCACCTCTAATGTTCAAGCTATCCTATTTGAGCTAGACCTCACAGCAGCAACTTTACTAACCAATGGAAACAATCCTAATTTCTTATCAAACGTACAACTACCATGTGAGTCATATCTAGGTCTAGCAATAGCTGCAAGGAACATAAATTTTGGAATGAAATTGGTACTTTGAATAGTTCTTACAGGTTCATCTTCGTCAGGCAAGAGGTAGTACGTTTGGACCTTCCTTGTTGTTTGAAACCATTTTTCGTCAATGTGGACAACATTTTCCATGTCGTAGAAACGGTTCGATATGGGAAGCGAGTCTGGATCAATCATTGAAAGACAGTGACGCACCCTTTGCAAACGGTTTGCCTTTGTGAGTGTTGGTTTGATAGTATTGCTATGTCGCTTCAATTCTCCTTCTTTCAATTTACGCATCAAAGACGACTTTGAAATACCCAAAGATGTAGATAAAGACCTTAGTGTTGTTCGATCCCTTAAAGGAATATCCTGAAGCTTCTGCAAGTCAAATTCAATCCGTTTTCGCCCACAATTCTTAACTCTCGAGCTACCAATGTTGTGGATGGGAGAGTCTCTTTCCCTTTTCCACAGCCGCTGGATTGTTCTTAAATTCACTCCGAAGGTATTAGCAACTTCCCTTGTCGAGTATTTCTTTAGCTTCCCGTTAACACTTTTTTGTAGAAGCAGACTATAGGCAACGCTTCTGTCCTCGTTGCAGAGCTCTATCCTTTTTGAATTTAAACCTACCATCATGACAACACAACATCATTGCAAGGGAGACAGAGTTTTTTCGTGTTTAACATTTGCAAACCAACCAAAATAAATTACATTCTCGCTAATCAAATCAAAGGTTAAATTAAATTGATTTCACCTTCAGCCCCACTGTCATGTAATAGGTTTTGGTCTTGGGCTGTCCAATCTCCATGGATTTCGTCCACATGAGTCGTATCTGGGGCATGGGCGTCTACGCCTTCTACAGGTGCTTGAACATCGCATAGATCGCCGGATTCGTCGCATGCATGGCCATTATCGATGTCAGCCCGTGTGCAAGGATTGTTGTGAAACAAATGGATAGGGTCGAAATCGTTGTCAGCCATTTTTATTCCAGAAGAAAAAATCGCAAAATCAAACGTTTCTACTGTGGCAAGTGTCAAAAATGGGTGGGAAAATGAAAATAGCAGGGGAGAGACCATTTTGATCGGATAGCTGAAACTTTCTGCGGAATAAAGGCAAAATTTGAAAGGGAAATACCCAAAATTTTGGAGGGATTTTGGGAAAAAAATTGTGAAGAAGGCGGGAGGACGATGCGCCAAACTGAAATGTGAAGAAGAGCAAGGAAAGGGCATTTTCGTGATCTACAGTGGCACACAGTGATTCCTTAAATCCCGTGCAAAAGGCTTAAACGACATATATAACGGGACGGAGGGAATGCTAACAAAGGCCGCAGACCCCACCCGTGAGTTACCGGGCCCTATGCTAACTCTACACAGTACACACCATTCCATTTCAAGGTTATTAATACCTTTTTAATAATCATTTAAGATTTGTTCATTTAGGGTGAAATATATCGGGTATTGAAAATTTCAAAGTACTATTATAGTTAAAAAAAACCGAGGTTGATATAATCGTCGAAACGTGATGGAATTAACAACGTTGTCCCATTCCCCTCACTACAAAGCACGTCACTAACTATCCCTCGTCGTCAATTTCTAGCGTCTACTACCTGGTTTTTTACTTTGACAAATCATTGAATAAATTTCTAACGTACGTTTTAGTCAATCTGTGGCCATTTCTCTTATTGGGCTGATACCGTGCAGATAAGATTGGGCTCACACCGTGAAAATATATTTAAACCTAAATAACAGTGTGGATGGATTAGATCCATTTGCTACAGTGATAAACGTGGAGCACAATGCATAATTACTGTATAGTTTTACATCAAAGGGTTGCTTTATTTCATGTATTATTGCATCTGATTTTTAATTGTTTCAAATTTTCTTTGAAATTCAGAAACTAGAAGGTCCAACTTTGTACAGACAACATTCCTGTCCCTTTGTTGGTGATAAAATGTTGCAAAACCTTGAATTTGATGTTGTTTGCATGTTTGTGAAAATCCAAGAAACCCAAATAAAAAGAGTGTCATTAATTTGATCTTGCTGTACATTTTGTGATGAGCAGTTCTCAAACCATGTGGTTGGTAAAGCTAATGCGCATGTAGCTTTTGTTGGTGGCAAAGATAGGAGTAACAAATCGAATTTATATTCGAATCACACCTTCATCTATCCTATACTTAGCTACCTCTGTTCAATTCCTGCACTGTGCCATGACCTTTCTTTCCAGTGGTATTGGTACCATCCTAACGCCTAATAACACTCACTTCATTTTCCAAGCGCTCTTTCTGCGCCGAATCGCACGCAGAACATGAATACCATTTGTTTTAAGGGCTTAAGTAAATAGATCAATCCAAGAAAAAATTAGGATCAAAATCTAGTACCTGAGTCGTAGGGAAAAAGGTTTGCGAGGAAGGGCTTTACATAGATTCTTGACGGTGGCGTGAATGGTGTAGCCACTGATCGAGAAGTAGGTGCACCAGCCAAGACCCAATGAAGACGCTCCCCCTGGCCTTTGGTACCTAAAAGGAACCATAATTTCTTTGGCGGTAGAAAGAAAAATATCAACTATAGTTCAGCACTTTACCAACCATATAAGAGCAATTACAGGATGTTCCCATGTCGGGTACCAGACTAGTTTGTGATTTCGATTCGAGTACTCGGTTCGGTTCGAATCGTTGACTTTTCCACCCAATCAAACTGGGTACCCATTTGACCAAGTATCTAGTTAAATCGGATCAGTTCGATTTGGTAAATAAGTTATATTAGATATGAGTTACGATTTAAAATTTTAATATTTTTAAATCGGACCGGTTAATTCAATCGAGTTATTTTCATAACTGAGTTTGATTTTACTAGTTTGGTCGTTTTTTATCAACTCGTTACTTATGTTTTTTATTATCTTTTTTAGTTTGCTTTATATGATAAATTTATTTTTCTATAATTGAATAGTATTTTAATATTAAAGTATTTCAATCCACATTTTTTCAAAAACTCACATAAATTACTATAAAAAAATTAAATATACTTAACTAATATAATTATATTAATTAACAATTTATCTAAAATATCATTCAACATATCATAAATACAAATATTATTAATGATTAAAAGAGTACGTTAATTAATTAGTTAGTTTTTAAATTAAATATCATTATAGTAATTTAATTATTCTATATGGTGTTGACAATTTATATTTTTCCTCTAAACAACAGAATTGGGTTAATTTGGATTTAGTTTTAGTTTTTCATTGAGTTTTTTCAGGTTTTTCGGATTAGTTTAAATTGATTTAGGCAAAAAGATATAAATGGCCCCTGAACTTTAATTTTTTAATTAATGTGGCCCCTGAACTATTAATTTGTTTAATTACAACCCCGCGAATCGAGCATTTTGACATAAATGGCCCCTACCGTGACAGAAATTTGACGTGGCAACGTTATCTTCCACGTCACCCATGTTTCACTTGCCACGTCGTCGAGCCACGTCAGCAACTTGCCACCTCACACCTCCACATCTATTCGGTAAAAAGATATAAATGGCCCCTGAACTTTAATTAAATGATTAATGTGGCTCCTGATAAAGCAATGATGTGGAGGTATGAGTTGGCAGGAATCTGACGTGGCTCGACGACGTGGCGTGTGAAACGTGTTTGACGTGGAAGATAACGTCGCCACGTCAGATTTATGTGACGGTAGGGTCCAATTTTGTCAAAACGTTCGATTCGCAAGGTTGTAATTAAACAAATTAATAGTTCAGGGGCCACATTAATTAAAAAATTAAAGTTCAGGGGCCATTTATGTCTTTTTGCCAATTGATTTACATTCTGATTGGTTTAATTCGAATTATTTGAGTATCCAATTGGTTTCAAATTGGGTATCCAATACTCAAAAAAATCAGATTCCTTTTGCCCTTTTTCGATTTAGGTACTCGATTTTTCGAATTGGTTCTTAATTGATTTGGTTTGGATTTTCGAGTTTCAGATTTTGTGCACGGTCATTATATTTACACATATAGCATCCAAAAAGATGATAAAAAATGAAAAATGATTTTCCTGATCTATGTGAATTATTAATTATAGAAGGGTTATAAAACTGTAACTTCAGGATTTCTGATGCTCTTGCAGTTTAAACACCTGTTGAACCTGGACCGCTACTTGAATTAAGGAAAGAACATAGCTCTTTCACCTACCTTAAGGAAATGTAGACAACCTAAACAGATCTACCACCTGTTTTTATTTTCTCCCACAACACACAAACCTTCATGTTCCATCGTTTCGAAACTCGTTTGATGGGGAAATGACAAGATTTTCTCCACTATTCTGATACAGTAATTCCAAATCAGCGCAGAGACAACAGCTTTCATCTGCACCATTGCCAGATTTTCCCCAAACAAGTCCTTGGTCCTGCATCAAATGCTAATAGCTTGAAAGGTGACACTCTTATGATCGTTCCTTCCTCAGAAATCCACCTCTGTCTTAAATTCCAAGCAGTCTTCACCCCATATCACTTTCATCCTTCCCATGGAGTATATGGGATACACAATCCTTGTATTCCTGCCAACTTTATGTTCACTTGGAACAATGGCTGCATCAATCGAAACTTTGTGCTTGAAAGGTACTGGTGGATACAACCGGAGAGTCTCGGTGATCGTTGCGTGGCGATAAACAAGTTTGCTTAGCTCTTTGGAGCTTTAAACCCCGTCCCCTGAAGCTTGTTGGGTTGATTTGATTTCTTGTAAAATATTTTCTTCTACAATGGGGTGAGTTGAAATCATCCATAAAGTCCAAGCAAGTCCAGAAGATGTGGTATCACTTTGTGCTGCTAGGAGACTAGCTATCATGTCTATCACAACAAGAAACAGAGGATGGTGAAGAGCAGAGTGTCCGTGTATGTTAGGAACTCAAAATCCTCTGAAGATGCTCTATTTTTGGTTAACTCTTCTCGCTTTCTTGCAATGTATTCATACAGGAAAGGTCAGCTGCTTCCATGGTTTTTTGCATTTTCTTCTCGATTTCAATTTGAAGCCATCTCTGCAGCTTCCAAATGAACAAAGGGACAAGGTGCCGGTTAAAAAAAATCCAATCAAACTACTAGAGTATATTTATGAAATCTCATATTTTTTTATGTGTTTATAAATTTATACCAACTAAAGGATATATAATTATTCATTCTAATACTTTTATATAATCTACTATAAATGATGAGTCAAGTTTTATACTGAATAATTAATTTCAATTATCAACTCAGTTCCATAACAAAGCTCACAATTTTCTATTAATAATAACAACATTAATAACAACAACAAAATCGAAGTTGGATAGAATGTGTTGGTGATTATTTACTTGATTGATAAAAAAGGTCTAAAATAAAATATTCCAATTAGGTAAAATTTAACGTATTTCATATTTAAAGGTACTATTTACTACTGTCAAACTTTAATGATTTTGGAGTTAATTGATTCACACTTCACATTTTGTCCATGTAGAAGTAATAATCCTTTCCATCCTTCATTTACTTCAATTGTTTCAACAATATATACATAGAAATTAACAACTTCACCTTCCAGTTCTTTCTTTTAGTGTTTATTTGGTGTGTTTGTAGGTGTATATATATATTTGGCTTTTCCTAACCTACCCATGACGACGATATAAGGTTGTCAAATTTTTGATTTAACGCTTACGATTTTATAAGTTTACGATATTACCTTGCCAAAATTCGACGAATTGGAACAAAACTCTTGTTAGCAAACTCTAATTGGATCACGTGGAAACTCATAGAATCGGTAAATACGAACAATTTTACCGATTCTACTCTACCTTTTTTTTTTTGGAGTTACAAAATAGTGTAAATTGGGAAACAAAATAAATACATTCATTTCTTTAGTCCGAAGAAAACAAAAAGATTTTAAAGTCACGTGAAAATGGACATGTAATTTATTAGTTATTTAACTAGCGATCAAGCTTATAGAGATTCCAATTCAAATTCAATTAATCCGCCTCCACCTGTAAAAAAAAGGTTTTTTACATAAAAGCCCCCTGTACTTTAAAAAAAACAGACTCCTCCCCTGTACTATAAAAATTCAAATAGTCTCCCTGAACTACTAGTCAATTGCAAACGCACATCCCTCTGTTAGTCAACCCTCACGTCCGTCCGTTTTAACCGTTTTCTGCCGGTTTCTCCATTTTTCCCGGTTATGATTTTACAATCTTTTCTTTCTTTTCTTTCTTTTCTTTCTTTTCTTTCTTTCTTTCTTTCTTTCGTTTTTCTTTCTTCCTCTCATCATCTTCTTCCTCACTCTCTGTCTTCTTCCTCATCTTTTTTTCTTTCCTTTCTTTTTCTTCCATTTTTCCTTTTTTTCCTTTCCTTGGGCCGCAATCCAAAACTTCTTTTTTTTCTTTTTTTTTTCTTTTCCTCTTTCTATTCTCTGCTCTGCACTCTCCTTTCTCTTCTATTCCCTTCTCTATTCCTTTTATTTCTTTTTTTTATAATTTGGTTTGGATCGGGGATGGGTGATTGGATCGCAAATCGGGAGTGAGGGAGAGCGGCAACACAACGGCGGTGATGGATGAGGCTGACTGGTGCTGCGGCTGTGACGACGAGGACTGTGGCGTGACGACGAGGACTGTGGCTAGGAGATCGGGAGACGGTGGTGGATTGATGATGGTGGTTTCTTCGGGTTTATGGTGTTTGGCCGGCGATTGGATGGTGGCAGTGGCGGTTGTGGCTGCGCTTGGCGATGACATAGCGGTGGGGGTGATGGTTTTCTTCCTCCTCTGTTTCTTCATCTTCTTCTTCATTTTGTTGCAGATTCATTTTCTTGGTAGATCTGCAAGAAATCAAACTTTTCATGGTCAGATCTGATTGTGTTTCTGATTTTGTGGTTTAGATGTGGGTTAATTGATTAATTTTTGATTTTTGTTATCCTCTGCATTTTTTATATTGTGGTTTAGATGTGGGTTAATTGATTAATTTTTTATTTTTATTATACTCTGTATTTTTTATTTTGTGGTTTAGATGCATTTTTTTCTGGATTTTTTGAGTTTATTAAATGCTGGAAATGAAAGAAATTAATGATAAGAAAAAAGAAAGAAAGAAAGAGAAGAAGAGGATGATGAAGGGAAGGGAGAAAGAGAAAAGGAAAAGAAAAAAAAAAGAGAAAAAAAGAAAAAAAGGTTGGAAAAGAAAAAGAAAGAAAGAAATTAAGGAGTAAGAAAAATAAGAAATGAAAATGCTGGAAAAAAAAAGAGGAAAAATATGTGAGAAACATGTCAAAGGAGGACCCAAAAATTAATTCAGCTGTCAACCGGGAAGGAAAAGGCAACCGGGAGTGAGAGGTCACTTTGGACGGGCGTGAAGGTTGACTAACAGAGGGATGTGCGTTTGCAATTGACCAGTAGTTCAGGGGGGACTATTTCAATTTTTATAGTACAGGGGAGGAGTCTGTTTTTTTTTAAAGTACAGAGGGCTTTCATGCAGAAAAACCCAAAAAAAAAATTAATACTGGACTCTTTTCTTTTGACAAGATCTTAAATTAACAACTTCCCCTTCCATTATTCCTTCTATATGGATTTCGTTTATTTTCCAAAATAATTTATTAATGTGATAAACATGAAAAAAAAACGAAAAATGTAATTCTTAAAAAAAAATGCAGGTTTTTTCAAAAATCGAAATAACCAATTTTTCTAAATGGGTTCACGGAATGCTACTTTCTTTTTTCCAACCACTCTCCTGAGAGAGTGATACCTGGAAGAGTGATTAGGAAGAATGTTAGTTTTTGGTGTTTGGTTGAAATTTAAGATTCTTAAAAAAATAGCATTTTTGTGTTTGTTTTGTATTTGGAAATTGTAAAGGAAAGTAAAAAAAATTACTACTCTATCCTTATTAGATAATAATTATTAGCATGCAATTAGAACAATATTCAAATTAGATAATTAAACTAAGTCACCGATTAAAAACTTAGATAAATTTCTAGAAGATTTGAAATTATGCACACAACTTTGCTAATCTATTTAATAGTAAGTAAAACCCATGTTAACAAATATTTTCTCTATTTTTCCTAGTAATCAAAACCAACTCGACATTCTATATGCATTCACGCACATCAAACTTCAATCTCATTCTAAATGAAGTGTTAGGAACAATGAGAATGAAGTCGGCGATGGAACGGTTTTATGTTCAACTTTCCTTGTGTCAACCAAACGCAATAAAACTCAAAATCTCAGATTCTCGATTCACTTTCCCTTTTGATTCCGCCAACCAAACGCTACCCAAATGATATTTTTCCCCTATTAGTTGGTGTTGGTGGTGGTGGCAAAAGTATCAGTAGTAACTCGGACTTAAGTTCAAATATTCCTCCTCTGTCTATCAGAACAAAAAGTTGGTATTGCATTTTATTTCTTTTCCCTTTCCTTTTTTTTTTGTTGAAGATAAGTTGAGTTTGAATAAATCTCCACAAAGTAATATGTTTTTTTTTTGTTTTCTTAACTCAAATCGTGTTTTTTTTAAAAAAAAAAGTTCAACTCAAATCGTATTGTTTATGCACGTATAAAATAAAAATAACATCGCATCTGCCAAGAAAAAACTAAGAGTTTTACTTTTTAAAATGCATAAAGAACTTTAAAAAGTTTTTTGTCCTTTTAAATTCCACCTTTACACTCCACTAATTGTCTATTTTTTTTGTGTGGCTATAACTTATAAGCGCTACAATTTATCAGACACAGGTTTTTTAATTAAAACTAACCAAGAATTACTATAAATAATTGTAAAGAATGAGTACATGTTATCTTCAACTTTAGTTAATCAAAAATTCCTATAAATATTGAATAATGTAAATATTTGATAACCGAACAAAAATTAACCAAACCGAACCAACGCACACCCCTAACCTACTTCCTTTCTCCAACTCAAACTTAAAAAGTGTCAGCAAAAATGGAGACCGTTACTTCTCCGCCTCAATGATGCCTATCTAGGAACTTCTCTATCAAAACAGACAACGCAACAAACCCAGCACAACCAACGCATGCTGCTTTAGGACCCCCTGAAGAACAGAACAGTATGAAGATGAGAACTTGGTCAGCAAAACACGCCAAAACGCAAGAGCATGAAGACTCTGTTCGGTTTTCAAAATACAAAAATCGATTTCTTCAAATGATGTAATTTCAAATATGAGAATAGATACTTGCTGAGAGCCCATGATAAAATCACCCTCCAAATGAGTCTGTTTAAGAAACATGATGTTAACTTATTAGGTTTTTTGAAGGAACTAAAACAAACAACCACATATCAATGAGTAGATGTAGAACCAGATTCTATTTGACATCGTAGCTTAAATGGCTAAGATTACCAACAAAAAAGAAGTTAAGAAAAAGCAACTCCCTTGCACCCTTTCACAACCCAATTCAGTTAGCCAGGCTAATGCACGGGGGAGTTTAACCAGGTGAATGAACGATAGGACCTAAATATCTATTTTCAACATCGATCAAAGCTCAAAAAAGGAAAGATTAAGCATCCACACCTACAAACTTATAAGATCACACATCAAAGCTTCAAGAACTGGAAGTACAAAAGGTGCCCTTACATTACCCCTGGAAAGAGTATTATGATTTAAAAGAGCCAGCGTGTTCCGTTTCAATTCTTTTTGTTAAAAGCCAATATATCCCACACATCTCATCTATCTCATCATGCGAATACAATTGTAGCATTTTCCAAAACTTCCATTCTAATGATTCATGGCCCCTGCCAACCCCTGTAACACCACCAACAGATATTCCAACGATAGCCAAAGTATCTGGATGTAGCTTCCTTATATCGCATGGCTAATACCAAGGTGTGATTGATTTCATAAAATTTTAATACAATGCATATTTTTAAAATAACCATGTGCAAACAACCAACATATATTGAACAAGTGCTGTGAATTAACAAAGCTAATAATCACTCGGGTGGAGATACGAGCTACAAAAAATTAATTTTTAATTTAAATAGAAGTGAAAACTATAAGTGAGATACAATATTTATTGTCTTTAGATAAGCATACAAACACTCACACTCTTATCTTCTCTACTCTACCTCACTCCCTCTCTTTTTATTTTCTCCTCACTTCACTGATTTACTTCACTACACTACACTTTCTATTGTTTTTCACTATACACCACACACATTCCATGACATAACAAACATCTACTTATAGCCATAAGAATGACTCATAGTCAAGGGGTAATTAATGAATGGTTGTGATAGTGCAATTAATAGGTAGGTAGGATGGTGCAATTAATACGGTAGTTGTGATGGTGCAAATAATTTGGTCGGTGGTGGTTGGGATATTGATAATACATAAAATTATCAGAAGGGCACAATGGACTTTGCACCTTCACAAAGTACTGTTGACCAGCCAAAACGACATCGCGACCGTTTGACCACGTCAACAGGAATAAGTGACCAAAGGACAAGTCTAGCCCGATTGTCTCAAATCAGGACAAGGCCGATCCATCCGCCCAAGCATGAAGAAACGGATCGGCACCGTTATATACCCTGGCCTGGTCAATGTGTCACCAAACGGCACCCAGCCGATTCTACACAACGGCTGTCTGCCGATTCCACCCTAACGGCACCGTACTGATGGGGCCCAGATATTAATCTCCCCTCACAGATATTATTTGTATAATACTCCATAGTCAGTATACATTTAGTCAAGGTTGGCAGGGAGGATAACCTGCTCCCCTCACATCATCACCTGACAACCGGACAAGGGGACGACCCTATTCCCCTAAAGTAAGGACTGCACCCCACGTTATAATGATGAATCCCTGCTCCTAGACCACCTACCGAGGAAAAAGGGGAGGGGATGTCAGAGATCTAACCACTCCAGTCCAACCTAAGGACTAGAGGGAGGTATATAAGGGAAGTTTCTCCATTACTCAAACACACTGAAAAATACACACACTTTCTCTACACTTAACAAAATTACTGACTTTGGCATTGGAGCTCTTACGCCGGAAAACACTTCCGGCATTGTGCAGGTCCTTCACGGCGATCTGATCACCACCTTCCAGCGAGCCACTTTACCAAAAAACCCCTCACTCCGGTCCACGGATTATTATTTGGTGCTTTCATTGAGAGCTTTTGGGTTTTGAGTGAGCATCCTTGAAATTCAAAGCTCTTCCTTTTTCAATCTTATTGGGGTTTTCTTCATTCCAAAAGATGGCATCCGATCCAAACTTTCAATCAAATCAACCTACCAGTGGTGCTGCTGGTCAGTATGAAACTCCACCTCCTCACGCCTCATCTTCCCGTGTGGACATGAACGTCGCAGCTCGCCGGCTTAATTTCCCAGAAATTCCAGAGGTGCTACTTCCCAGCACTCCACAACCAGCAGTCATCCAACCAGCAGTCGTCCCACCAGCAGTCATCCCACCAGCAGTCATGCATGAGTTCGCTGCCTTGCATCGACGGATGGATCTGATGATGCAAACGTTTATGGGAAGGATCCCTCCGCCCGTTCACCAGCAGATCCTCCCCCAGCAAATCCACTCCCAACAGATCATTCCTCAGCAGGTCCCTGACCAACCTGCGGAGACACCGTCTTTAGTGCCTCCGCCTATGGCACTCCAGCCAGTCAGATCTGTACAACAGCACGTCAGTCAGACAGCTCAACGGGGGAATCCATCGAATGAACTCCGACTACCCCGTCAGAGTGAAAATCCGATTAGAAGGGAAGGATTCCTGGACAACATGGAAGAGGCTAACAGCCGGGCAGTCCAACGTAGCCCAAGAAGGAGCCAGAGGCAGTCAGTAGAAAGACGATCCGAGAGAGGAAGAGGTCGAGAGAGGTCAATGGATCGGCCTCAGTCCGGAAGAGATCGCGAGAGGGCTGATCGGAATGCCTCCAGAGGCTCGGCCTCCCTGCGAGCTCGTGAAGAGCAAGATGATGATCCAAAGAGCCCTTTAACCTTTCGGGTTAGGAAGCATCGGGTGAGCAGACACGTCAAATTGCCAACCGATTCCTACATGGGGACGACGGATCCGACAGTTCATGTGAGCTTAGTAAAAAAGCATGTTAAGTTTTTTACTAGAAAGGATGAGGCGCTGTGCCAAATATTCGTGATGACTCTGAAGGGAATCGCCAACACCTGGTTTGAAAAATTGCCAGCCGGATCTGTGGACAGTTTTGAGCAGTTGGCGAAAGTTTTCACAAGCCGATTTAGCTCTTGTATTCCTGTGGAAAAGTCTCCGGCGATTCTATTTGATATGGTGCGAAAGTCGGGGGAATCCTTAACGGTGTATGTTGCCAGATTCAATGCTGAGTTGGCGACTCTGCCCGACGTTGCGCCAAACTTTGCCGCTGAGGCTTTGAAGAGGAACTGCAGGTATCGGGAGTTGGAAAATACTCTGATTGCGAGCACGCCGAAGACCCTGGACCTCTTGCGGATCGAGGTGGACAAGTTTGCGAGGATGGAAGAAGCAGATTTCCAGCGGAAGAAACGGGAGGAGCCCGATCTCCCCAAGAAAGAAACGGCCGTCCGCAAGCAGGGAGAAAAGAAGCAAGCGGCTGGAGGCCGGCAGACGGATCGCCTTGCGGATTTCTCCACGTTGCAGCTAACTAAGCCGGTGGCGGAGATCTTTGCCATCATAGAAGAACGAAGATTGCCGATTCAGTATCCAAAGCGCAAACCTGGCGCCGTTATGGGACCGCATAAGGATTCTTACTGCCGTTTCCATAAGGCAAACGGGCATGACACTGAGGATTGTTTCTCTCTGAAAAAGGCTATTGAAAAGTTGATTGAAGAGGGCTATCTGGGCGAATTTGCGGCCAAGGCTCGAAATAGGGCCAGGGAGGATCGAACTGACGGCAGCAGGAGAGAAGCGGAAGCCGATCCCAATGCAGCCGGAACCAGTAGTCAGAGAGACAAAGGAAAGCAGCAGGTGTTGACAACCTCTCTCGATGAGTTCCCCATGATCAATTTGATAGCGGGAGGAGCCCAGCATGAGGAATCGGAGGATGTACCGATTGGGGAAAAGAGAAAGCGGAATGATCCCGTTGGGGAAAAAACAGGTCTATCGGAGCTGGACCGAATGGCCATAACATTTTCAGAGGAGGATGAGATCGGAGTGACATATCCTCAGAATGAAGCATTAGTGGTGACAGCCATCATTGCCGATTGCGGGGTCAGGCGTACACTGGTGGACAACGGAAGTGCTGTGAACCTCATTTCTGCCAACGCCTTTAACCGTTTGCAAGGACCTAGGCCGGACCTGAAGCCTTGCCGACGGCCGATCATTGGGGTAAACGGCATTCCCATTCCTGTTGTAGGCTTAACTTTTCTGTCAATCTTTTTCGTGGAAGACAGCTCCCGCAGAAAGGAGCAGCAGCTATTTCTGGTGGTGGACTTAAACCTGCCATACAATGTGATCTTGGGGCGTCCGTTTTTAAATGCTTTCGGTGTGGTAATATCGCAAAGGCATTTGAAGATGAAATACCCTTCCTGGGACGGCGTGGTTACGATTCGAGGAGATCAGAAGGTAGCTGCTGAATGCTACATCACAATGGTTGATGGTTGCTGTGATCGCTATGTCTGCGTAGCGGACGATTCACTAGAAGATGATGAGGAGCAGCGTACCCAGCCATTGGAGAGAATGGTCCAAGTGTCGGTGGCTGATCTGCCCGCTGAGCATTTTTTAATAAGCGAGAAGCTGAGCAAGGGAGATTGTGACCAGCTTGCGTTTCTGTTAAACAAGTGCAGAGGAGAATTCGCCTGGGTCCCGGCGGACATACCGGGCCTTTCGAGGGAAACGGCAGAGCACCGACTGAACGTATACCCGAATGCCAGGCCAGTGCAACAGAAACGGCGAGCTTTCTCCAAAGAAAAAGCAGATGCAATTGAGAAAGAAGTGGACAAGCTCTTAAAGGCCAACTTCATCCGAGAGGTTCAGTATCCGCCATGGTTAGCTAATCCAGTGGTAGTAAGAAAGCCAAACGGGGAGTGGAGGATGTGCATTGATTTCACCGACCTGAACGAGGCATGCCCCAAGGACTGTTATCCGCTGCCACGGATAGAGCAATTGGTGGATCAAACGGCTGGTTATGGGTATCTAAGTTCGCTTGATGCCAATTCGGGGTATCATCAGATACCGATGGCGATCGAAGACGAGGAGAAAACGGCTTTCATCACGCCGAGGGCCACCTACTGCTATCGGGCTATGCCGTTTGGTCTGAAGAATGCTGGAGCAACATTTCAGAGAACGGCCAATAAGATTTTCGAGCCGTTAATCGGGAAAAATCTGGAGGTGTACGTTGATGATATGCTGGTGAAAAGCAAAAATTTTGAGACCCATCTGCGAGACCTTGAGGAGGTATTTGGGATAATGCGAAAATTTGGAATGAAATTAAATCCAAAAAAATGCATGTTTGCATTCCAAGTGGGGAAATTCCTTGGTTATGTGGTCAGCAGAAAAGGAATTCAGCCCAATCCCGCCAAGCTGAAGGCAATCAAGGACATGGTTTCGCCAAAGAGTGTGAAGGAGGTGCAGCGACTCACAGGAAGAGTAATTGCTTTGAGCCGATTCATCTCCAAGCAGGGCGAGAAATGCCTCCCGTTTTTCAAAGTCATTCGGAAGAAGGCACAATTCGGATGGGATGATGATTATGAAAAGGATTTTCACGAGTTGAAGCAGTATCTGTCTTCCGAATTGTTGCTAACTCGACCCGAAGAAGGGGACACCCTTTTTCTTTATCTAGGGGCGGCCGATGAGGTGGTTAGTGCCGTCTTGGTTCGGGATGAAAACGGCATACATCGACCGATTCATTTTATCAGCCGAATCTTGAAGGATGCTGAGCTGAGGTATTCTCAAATCGAAAAAATCGCTTTTGCCCTGTTGCAAGCTGGCAGAAAGATGGCCCGGTATTTCCAAGCTCATCCGGTGGTCGTGCTGACAGACCAGCCTCTAAGAAGGGTTTTCAAAAGACCTGAGTCGTCTGGCCGAATGGTCATTTGGGCCATCGAATTGGAGCAATATGAATTGCAATATCAGTCCAGACCCGCCATCAAAGGCCAGGCGCTGGCCGATTTTATTGCAGAATGCACGTTTGCCCAGAAGCAAATTCCTTCGCCAGAAAGCAAAAAAGAAGCCTGCTTACCGCTTCCCGATGTGAACGGAGATCGGTGGACAATCTTCGTGGATGGCGCCAAGAATCAAACCGAAGCAGGAGCAGGCGTCATCATTTTAGGTCCAGAAGGGATTAAAATGAGGTACGCCTTAAAAATCTCAAGGCCGTTATCAAATAATGCGGCCGAATACGAAGCTCTATTGGCAGGATTGCGCATCGGAGGGAATCTGATCGGTAATGCACAATCGGCCGACGTCCGTTTGGTCATCTACGGAGATTCAAAATTGATTATTGATCAAGCCAATGGTGATTCTCAGGTTAGAGAGCCGATTATGATTCAGTACTTGAAGAAAGTACAGAAGGAGCTAGCCGAAATTAAAGATAGGGGAATTCATGCTGAAATCAGCCATATCCCAAGAGAGAAAAATGCAGAGGCCGATGAGATTGCCAAGCTGGCAGCAAACTCCGAGGCAATGATGCCACCCGATGTGACTGTGGAGGAAATTTCCATTCCTTCTTTTATGGAAGAGCAGCAAGTGCTATGTGTGTTAGAGGCAGCCAACGATTGGCGCATTCCAGTGATTGACTATCTCAAGCATGGCAAGCTGCCAGAAAATGCGAGTGAGAAGCTGAAGATCCTCAAGAGAGCGGCTAGATGCACTTACCACGACGGGGTACTTCTTCGCCGTTGTCTTACTTACCCGGCGGCAAAATGTATAACGGAAGAAGAAGGACTGTATACGCTCAGGGAGATCCACGAGGGAATATGCGGAATGCACGCCTCAGGAAACACCATGGCTGCCCAAGTTCTCCGAACAGGGTTTTATTGGCCGACAATTAGAAGAGATTCGGATAACTTTATGAAGTCTTGTCACAAATGCCAGGAATTTGCAAAGGAACCGCAACGGCCAGCAGCTGAATTATCAAGTATGGTGAGTCCATGCCCATTTGCAAAGTGGGGAATTGACATCTTGGGACCCTTTCCAATTGCCAAAAGTCAACTTCAGTATGTTATTGTTGCTGTCGATTATTTCACAAAGTGGGCCGAGGCAGAAGCTGTGGCAAAGATAACGGCAGACAACACTTGGAGGTTTTTCATGAACAACGTCATCATGAGATTCGGGTTCCCAAGAATTCTCGTGAGCGACAACGGCACCCAATTCACCAGTGCTTACTTCAAAAAGAAATGCTCAGAATACTCAATTGAACAACGGTTCTCTTCCGTTGCGCATCCACAAACAAACGGGCAAACCGAAGTCACCAACAGAGCAATCCTTAACGGGATTAAGAAAAACCTTGAGGGCAAGCCGGCAAAATGGCCAGAGGAGTTGCCGTTTGTCATGTGGGCCTATCGAATGACCACTAAGACCAGCACTGGCATGACACCGTTTGCCATGGCGTATGGGGTCGAAGCTGTTTCTCCAGTAGAGATCGGCGCAATCAGCCTTCGAGTTGAGTACTTCAACGAAGAGCAAAATGAAGAAAGATTAAGGGAGCAGTTGGATCTTTTGCCAGAGATGAGAGAAGAAGCCATTCTCAAAACATTGCACTACAAGCGCAAAATGGCGAAATACCATAATCGGCGTGTCAAAGAACGGCTGCTCAAGGCAGGAGATTTAGTCCTACGCAAGGTAACATCAACGGGCCAAGAGAAGAAAAAGCTCACGCCGAATTGGGAAGGACCATATCGCGTTACCAGAGTCATCGGCAAAGGTGCATATCACCTGGAAACAATGAACGGTACTCCGATATCCAACTCTTGGAATATTTGCAATTTAAAGCTATATCACTCCAGAGTGAATATGTTGTTTTCACTGGCCGAATAAATGATAAAAATATTGTGAGGGCAAATCATTCGCAACTAATAATGTTTAAAGTATATATTTGCCCGTATTGTGCTTATCATATGGTTGCAGATGTAAAGAATCGTGGATGTAGGTTATTTTAAATCGAACCACGTTACCAAAACCCAAAAAATGGCGATGTTATCGCTACCTAAGGCACTGCCTGGGGATGCCGACAACCAAATCGGCAGCAGCCCGAGTAATTCAAAACACTACCAGGGCATATATCGCCAACGATACATATATCGCCAACGATACATATATTGTCGCCAAGACATATATCGCTATTGAGGCATATATCGTTATTGAGGCATATATCGTTATTGAGGCATATATCGCTATGAAGATGCATATCGTCATCACATCGTCATAAGGCCATTTCGGTCCTGCTGATCAGACGGTGACAAAATGGAGAAAGACTCAAACCTATCTGTGTCTTAGTAAACCAGATGGAAGTACCTGTGTCTTCGTAAACCAGGTAATAAAGACTCAAACCTATCTGTGTCTTAGTAAACCAGATGGAAGTACCTGTGTCTTCGTAAACCAGGTAATAAAGACTCAAACCTATCTGTGTCTTAGTAAACCAGATAGAAGTACCTGTGTCTTCGTAAACCAGGTAATAAAGACTCAAACCTATCTGTGTCTTAGTAAACCAGATAGAGAAACGACAACGCAAAAACAATGTCTCCAAAACGGCCCAGTGCCGAAAGGTCGAAACGGCCACCTCAAGCAAACGAAAACAGATTCCTCAAACGGCAACTTGCCGATTTTCCAAATAAAGATAAGTTCAAGTTACAATTGTTTTATCTTTTTTATTTTATTTTTTCGAGAGTAACATATATATAACAGAAATGGTTAAGCATTTGCAATGACTTAAAATTGCAAAATTATATATTCCGAATAAATAGTATTGTTCTTTACAAAATATGTTAAGATCAGCAATAATCTAAAAGCAGAAAAGACAAGTCTAAGCAAAAGACAGCTCTATGGTTCGTCTTCTGAAGAGGATTGATACTCCTTTGCCTCAGCCTCTCTTTCCAAGGAGTAAACATATTCGCTAAGCTTTGTGGCATCAAAGTTAACCTCCCCATAGAACTCCATATAACTGTCGATCATGATGTCCTTTGTCTTCTGTCGCCACCAACCGATCTTACCCGGAACCTTCTCCAACTCAGCGTCCTTCTCTGCGATGCTGCTCCTAGCCGTCTCTAACTCCGCCGTTTTGGTCTCCAAATCGGCACGGGCCGCTTCCAACTCGGCAGTAAGCTTGGCCACATTAGTAATCAGGGCGGCTTTATCTTCGCAAAGCTTGTTAACGGAATCGCACAAAGCAGATTTATCCGATAACAGCTCCCCGATCCGATCCTGCTCTTCCCTAATCTTCGCGGAAAGGCCATCTCTTTCATTAAGACTATCAGTCAGCCTCTTGCGCGCCTCAATAACGGCCTTTTTGTCCGATTCCCGAGAGGCCGCTAGAGTCTCCTTCTCTTTCTTAAGGGAAGCATTTTCAGCGATGGATCGCTGAAGGGCCTCCCTAGACTCCTCAAGCTTCGCATCCACGACTTCTGCAGCATACCGGGAAGCGAATAAGCCGCTGTACATAACGCTTTGCAGGTTGGCGAAGTGAGAGCTAAGCTCCAAACGGCGGTATTTTTCTCTGTCGGCTTGATTGGCAAATATTTCGCCCATCAGGTGACCGGTCCGATAGTCACTGCAAGCTGGCATTTTCAAGCCAAGGGAACGGCCGCAGCTCTCTCCCAGGTTATTCAAACTGGTGACGTGAGTAACCTCCCCGTCAGGGCCTTTGCTGGAAAAATAGCCTTTGAAATTAGAAGGGGGAGGAACTGCATGATCATCCGAAATAAACGGATCATTGGGCATACGAGGACCGGCAACCCAGTAAAGCACGGCAGGATCAGAACTGGAAGAATCGGCAAAAGGAGCATCCGCTGATGTGGTTGTTTGGCTTTCCGGACGAGGGGCAGACGGGCCCTCGCCAATATTCGGCTCAGCGGCAGCATTCGACAGATCGGCGTCAGGACTCCCTAAGTCGGCATCAGTCCGATTGAGGTCAATCGGCTCAGAAACGGTGTCAGGCCGACTAATTTGATCGGGCCGAGGAGGAGCGGCAGCAGATGGATCGGCTTCCTCTGAAATGGCTCCAGGCCGATCTCCCACATTTTCTGCCAAAACGGCGGCAGCCCGTTTTGCCGCAGCAGCTTTCCCCCTTTTTTCCGCAGCTCTTTTCCTCTTCAAAAGAACCCGTTTCGCCGCCTCAATAATCTGCGGATCAGGATTTTTCAAGGGAAACGACTCAAATGTATCTCGGCCGACCTTCTTTCGTCTAAAAACTGACGGGGCCGAGAAATCCTCATCGTCGGCAGGCTGATCAACCTCTGGGTCCTCAGAGCGATCCACATTATCGGCTACTTCTTCCTCATCGGAATCGACGATACGAGAACGGACCAAGGACGGTCCTGCAGCAACGGCCGCTCTGATTGGCCGTCCTTCTCCTGCATAAAAGTCAAGTCAGATTTCTACAAAAAGACTCGGGCAACCTTTAGAAAATCGGGTAACTCACCATCAATGGCGCAGTCCAATAACGGCAAGCCCAGTGCCATCTTCTGCACATGGAACCTCGTGTCAAAAGTTAGCAAGATGTCGATCTGGGCCTGCAACTTGCTAGAAGGTTCCTCTGTTCTTACCCATTGAAGCTCATTGATCGCTGGATTGAACCCAGAGGTCCATAGGGGTTTGTTTGTGCTGGAGATCATGAAGAAGTGCTCCCTCCATCCCTTAATAGAAGATTCGTATCTGTCAAAATTCTTCAGAAACGGCTGAAGATTCTCATCCTTGCGAGGACGAAGGGTAACCAAACTACTGCGAGTGCTTAAATGGAAGAAGTACTTAAACAGCTGGAGTGGAGGTTCTTTGATTTGAAGGTGAGCACAGACGTTGATAAAAGCATAGATCGAAGCCCAGGAATTGGGAGTGATCTGGGCAGGGCTAAGAGCATGCTGCACTAGCAGATTTTTCACCATGGTTTTCAGAGGAAAACGAAACCCATAAGCAAACATCTTAGAATACAGAACCCTGCGGTTATCTAGCAAGTCACTATTTAACCTAACATTAGGAGGAGCTACCAGGGCTTTACATCCTATCGGCAACTCAATATCGTACTTCTCTAGTTCCAGATTTAAGTCATCCTCAGTCCTAATTTTGGTAGCAGTGTTCTCAAGCAACTCATCAGTGGTAACAACAGGGCGCCTAGGAGCCATTTTCTCAGTCACAAACAACACAAAAAGGAAAGAGAAGGTTAAGAAATACCAGGTGATTGCAGAAATTCCTGGAGAGCAGAGCCCAAAATCGAAGATAGCAGAAGAAGGTTGCTTGAGCGAGGAAGAGAGAGGATTTTTGAGGAAGAAGATGAGAGCAGCGTTTAGAAATGAAAAGTGATTTAGGTTTTCCAAAGGAGAATGCTTTTAAAAGAAATGAATCCCTAACCGTCAGCAAACCCAATCGGTCGCTGACACGTGGCTCATCTGTTCTGAAAAGGCAGTAATTTGTCAATAAAGCTGAGCGGCGCATTTAAAGAGGAGCAGCGCACGCGTTTCTCAAAGGGATTTTGAATTTCGAAATTCAAAAAAACTGGACAGACGAAGAGACGTCTCTCCTCAAAAGCAGTGAGCAGTTACAAACACTTGGCCATTGCAGCGCCACGTCACAGGTATACTTTAAGTTAAAATTTGACTTTATTGCAAACTAAGTTTTATTTGCAGGAATAAAGAAAAACCTTTTAAATACTCGGAAATAGATCAAAACGGCAACATGCCGATTGTCAGACGTCAAGAGGGAAACGGCAAGCCCTTGGTAAACACTCGGGCTCGTTTGTTGTTGGGCCTCTGATAATACATAAAATTATCAGAAGGGCACAATGGACTTTGCACCTTCACAAAGTACTGTTGACCAGCCAAAACGGCATCGCGACCGTTTGACCACGTCAACAGGAATAAGTGACCAAAGGACAAGTCTAGCCCGATTGTCTCAAATCAGGACAAGGCCGATCCATCCGCCCAAGCATGAAGAAACGGATCGGCACCGTTATATACCCTGGCCTGGTCAATGTGTCACCAAACGGCACCCAGCCGATTCTACACAACGGCTGTCTGCCGATTCCACCCTAACGGCACCGTACTGATGGGGCCCAGATATTAATCTCCCCTCGCAGATATTATTTGTATAATACTCCATAGTCAGTATACATTTAGTCAAGGTTGGCAGGGAGGATAACCTGCTCCCCTCACATCATCACCTGACAACCGGACAAGGGGACGACTCTATTCCCCTAAAGTAAGGACTGCACCCCACGTTATAATGATGAATCCCTGCTCCTAGACCACCTACCGAGGAAAAAGGGGAGGGGATGTCAGAGATCTAACCACTCCAGTCCAGCCTAAGGACTAGAGGGAGGTATATAAGGGAAGTTTCTCCTTTACTCAAACACACTGAAAAATACACACACTTTCTCTACACTTAACAAAATTACTGACTTTGGCATTGGAGCTCTTACGCCGGAAAACACTTCCGGCATTGTGCAGGTCCTTCACGGCGATCTGATCACCACCTTCCAGCGAGCCACTTTACCAAAAAACCCCTCACTCCGGTCCACGGATTATTAGATATATATCTAACTATGCGTGTATTGGTGTTGACTTTAACACTCCCCTCAACACCAACTTTCACTTTTTCCACCGTACCAGTCAGCTCCAACTCATGCTTGGTTGTGTGTCATAAGATTTGGTTTGCTTTTTCTTCAAACAGATTCGTAGCTGTTGTTCGAAAGCATACGTCAGTGCCCTCTCATGACGAATTGTTGCATCTTGCTTGTTCCTATCCCTCATCTTCAATATATTGCTACTCATTGTGCTATCATCCCAATCTTTCTTTAACTTCATAATCCCGTTCTGGCTTTTTTTTCATGTGGTAATAGATGACCGCACCTTCTTTTCTGATAGAGAGGACTCTTGTAGAATTTCCGATTTGTACCTCAACTGATGGGTCCATGGAGTCTCTATTTGGGCTTTTAGTTTCTGAAGTGTATTTAGTTTTCAAGTGCGGTAGTAGTCTAGTAGATATCAAGTTCATTTTCATGGTTCTGCATTTGTTTGCCTTTGACAAACAACCGTGCCAATTCATTTAAATATCCACTTATACCTCATGACGATGATGATTACATTTAAATTTCAATATTGGATGCTGTTCCTTTTAATTCATTTGCTTTGTTGTATCAAGCTTCTGTTTGTTACATGGTCTTTTCAGTTGCATAAAATCCGTACCTTCCAAAATTGTGAGCCCATATCAATACCAAAGGGTCATCTTCTTTCTGTTAGTTCTTCGTTAAGGTTTCATTTGAAGGACCGGAAAATAAAGGACAAGACTTCCTCATCTAAACTAAAAAATCCTGAGCTTAAAGAGATAAACATTCAGAAATAAACTTCTTGGGCAAGAACAATTGCCATTGAAATAAGCAGATCATCAAAAAAGACCCCAATTATATAAAGCGTCAAATCTCACCCATGACGCCACTAGCAACACTACGGACAACACAGTTGTTCCAAACTTCTTGGGCACGGACTTCTTCCACAGTAGGCATTCTAAAAGGCTGAACCTCATGCTTATTCTCTTCTTCTTTTGTGCTTGACCCACCATTACTGCTACCTTCAGCCTCTGAATTGCTAGCCATACGTCGAACTTGGTTGATAAATTCCCAGCTTCAACACAAAGGAAAAAAGCTGTAGCAATCAGTGAAAAATTCAGACTGTAAATGGTAAAATTCCTCCATTTAGAAATGTGCAGGCTAAGCCGAGATGATTTGAATGGAATACATACTGTAACAATTGAACCGAATTCAGTCCTAATATTTTGTTTGGAGCAATTCAATAGAATTGACTACTTCACATATGTACCCTTATTGCCTACTTTATAGTTTATACTCAGTAAATACATAAGTTTGTAACTTTCTTATTCCAACAAGAATAGCCTATCTTCAAATCCTCTCCCTTCTTCATCTACAAAGATTATCCAGTTTTTACCGATGCGCGCAGCATGTAAGGTAAGTAGCTAATAACCGACCTCAGAAAGTGTTTTAAACTTCAAAGTTCATTGCTTAGTTATAAAGATAGTTCAATCTGTCACAAACATAACATATCCCAGCAGCTTAGTGGGAAATCTACCAGCAACAGCTCATTTAAACAATGTCAAGCAGAAATGCACCAGTACTCACAATCAGATTTAGCAACACATGAATTAAATCAGAATACAATTGTCAATTGATTTGAGTTAACAACATACATGAATCAAATTAAGGAAGAAGAGGGATAAGATAAATTCCTTTTACCTTGGAAAATCAGAGAGCTGGACTTGTGCTTTTAAACAAGAGCGATCACTGACACTGAGAAGTGGAGAAGAAAGGAGTAGAAGGAGGGTCTGAGGATGGGTAAAATATGAACAAAAGAAATATATTACAATTCCTTTTAAATTGAAATACTAAAACGAGACCGTTTTGATTAATAAGTTTGGAAAAAGAAGAAAAAGAAGAGAAACTATTCGAGTGAAGGAAGACCAGAAGCCCTAGTCTGCTAATTGCTAATTATCAAATTCGAACGTCTCCCTCCTCTCCTCGTCACTGTTCTTCCTCCTCCTCCTCCCTTGCTTCATCCATCGCCATCGCCTCTGGTCAGGTGTCCCGTCGCCATCTCTAAATTACGGCGTCGCGATAGCCGTTTCTCTTCGCCATCGCCGTCATCCCTCATTTTCCGCCTGTAGTGAAAGGTGCGTCCTAGTTCATCAGCTCATCTGCTTATTTGTTTTCATTTCTTAGTTCCAGCTGAACTGTTTTCGGATTTTTGCACAATTAGTTACCGTGACCTGTTACATTGTGACCATGTAGAGAAGATGAGGAAATAATTTGTTAATGGAATGCAGGTGATTGTAAAAGATGAGTATATTGCGTTGCCTTTTTCTTCTTATTTTTAGTCACTCCTACATATTTGTTATTATGTATATAGGCGAATTCGCTGTTTAATTCGGAATGAATCTGGCTATGAAGGTCTTAATTAACGTATTTTTAATTAAAGAAATCTCACCTGTTGAAACTTAAGTATGTGGAGGACACAATTTTTTGCATTTTAATTAGTGATGTTGGGATTTAACATTGATATCTTGCCATTTTCTATTCAGCTGAAGTGATCCATGTAAGGATTAGCAATCAACAATTTTTTTAAATTTCAAAACAACACTTAAAGCTTGGAAACTGCAAATAACAGATTACTCATGCTTGGGTCATTTTGTGGCGCATTGGATGTTTTATTAGACGTTTTATTTTAATTGTAATCTTAGGTCATTTTGGATGCTTTCTATGATACTTTATAGAACTTTGGGTCATTTGGATACTTATGATGTTTTGTAACTTTGAAAGTTGGATGATTGTTTGAGTTTTGATCATTGAATGTTGTAGTCATAAATTGAACTATGTAGGTGTTTATTTGATTTATAATTTTAGAATATAGCAAAGTTGTTTTGTTCTTTTTAATCAAAATTAGGTAAAAATATACATGTAGATTACATTTTTTTAATCAATTCAATCTTGTTGAACCAATGAACCATTGACACATGATGTGAGCGGTTCAAAATCTCCATGGTTCTGAACCACTAACCAGTTGAAACCAATTAAAATAATTGGGGCATAAAGAAATTTCTGGTATGTTAATATCTTTGTTGAGCTTCAAAAAAAGAAAAAGAAGAAGACCCAGTTTGTATTAGGCCAAGCTAAAATTAGCATTAAAATCCCCATAGCTAAGCCCATGCCACATGTATATGATAGTGTTTGATGAGCTAAGAAACTCCAGTGGCCTAATCCTGTGGGATTCCATTTTTCTTGCAGTGCCAAAAATGGCTTTAGGATTGATTCTGGGGATTGGGAGGGCGATGCGGAGGAAGAGAACATCCTCTTTGGACATTCTCTCTTCAAAACGTGCCCCACGTGATTACTACAAAGGGAAGAATTGCAAACCCACTGGCTTCCACACTCGCAAAGGTATTCTGGTTGTTGTGATTCATTTCGTCAATAAAGTATATGTTTTCTTTAATAATTTCTTTCAATTTTTAAAAGGATTGTTTGTTTTGACCTCTATTGAGAAGGGTACCTCCAGAGTTGCTATAATTTACTGGGTAAATAGTCCAGTTAGGTGACAGTGTGGTTTAGATTGTATGCTAGAGATGGATTATTATGCTTCTGGATAGTGTAAGTGTAGGGTGTTTTGTTCTTAACATGTGAAATTCGATCGGAAGTAAATAGCGTCGAATCTCCATGATTTTTCTGATTGTGTATTTGAGTGATCTTGTTAATGAGACTTGCTGTTTCTAATCAGCAACTTCTTGTAGGTGGGTATGTTGTTGTTCCGGAAAAACTGCCGAACTATGTTGTCCCTGATTTGACTGACTTCAAGGTAATCATATTCCATCCTTGTGCTTGGACATTTTTTGGTTTCATTTTTAAATAAAATTCATTTCACCCAAAAATAACTGGACTCTATCCTTTATACTTTTTGTTGTTTGGTATTGTTTGGTTTTAGTTTGCAAATGCTTTAGTAGTGCATTCCTAATAAGGTGTCTGTTTCTGGCTTTCTGCGGTTTTGTTGGTTGTCTTGCTATGTCAATAAAGTGCAAGTAGGTTGTGGTGGGCGCATGATGCCAAGAGTAATTGGATTCAATGAAAGAATGTAGTTAAAAAAGTAATGGTTTGTTTTCAGAAATCAATTATTCAATGCAATTTATGGGTGATGTTTGCGAGCCACTGTTCAATTATGTTGGGTCTATAGCTTCATTCGGTTGAACAATTTCAGCAAGTCCTGATTTTCTCTAATGGAGTGTGTTTTCATTAGTGGCTTAGTAAGAGATTTTGTCAAGGGATTTGGGTTCTTGGAATTTTCTAATTCTAGGGATGTTGGTTTCAATTAGAGCATAGGTTTTTACCCATGTATGTTGAGTAGGTTCTTCTATTTATTATAATAATGAAAACATGTAACTCCTTCTCATTAGAGTACGGACATCTTTTGCATACATTGCTTCCCTACAAGAAATTGTCATGGATGCAAGTATAGATAGATGTAGGTAACGGAAATTCTTAAGTAGTGAAACTGTCCTCATTTGTCGGATATCTTCGATGCATCTTGGAGAAATATAGTTCCTGGTATATAAGCGGAGAGATGGGGGATTTCATTGAGCTTAGTCTCTTTGATGCATCTTGCATTGATTTGGTTTATGATAGTATAAATAGGCTGTTTTTGTTAAGAGAGAATTTGTGTAATCAAATTCATATTTCACTCATGAAAACAGTTATCTTCACTCTTAATAGTTTTCTAATGCTCAAGTAGGTAGCATGTACCTTGTAGTTAGTGTTTTGGATGTTGCGTTGACTGAAAATTGCTGCTTCTTTTCTTTCAGCTTAAACCGTACGTCTCCCAGTGTGCAATAGAAGTTAAAACAGCTTAAACCTCTCAACCAGCCAAATGAAGAAAATGAACTTCAGAAACTGTTTCATCTTTTTGCTTTTCGCGAATTACTCTGGCATCTAAATGCTCCGCGCAACTTGCTAGTGTTTGCGTGGCCTATTACTGACGCATCAGAAAATAATAGAGTTAGCCGGTGGAAATGATTAAATTGGCTTGTTTCACTTCTGCAGCACCTTTGAATTTCTTCTTTCCTAGAATGATTTTGAACCAACCTAAAGCTAACGAGGTGTATTCTGGAATTGGTTAAAAATATATATTTACTCTTTCTATGATAAGAGGATGAGTGCAAGGCGATCGAATTTTTGGTTCGAGTACTTGTAGATTTCAGTGCTGTCTAAGGTTAAATGTCAAAAGTTCTGTGTACTGAGTACTTGCCCCTAAGTGCTAGATTTCTAATGCTCAAGATTTGCAGGCAGGAGATTATTCCTCGTCCGAGCATGATATGAAAGTATCAACTGAATATAAAATTAACATGTGTTCATTTAAATAAAAAAAAGTCAGTACTTCTAGCATCATTTCCCAAAATTTGTATGTATGTTACTATACAATAAAGTTTTATTTTTCCTGGTGTCCTATATTTAGAAATGGCATAACTATTAATTTACACCTATGTTTTTCTTCCAATTTGAATCCAACCGTTATTTTATTTTTTAATCGATTAGGCCCAAAATTTACACTAATTGTTAGCCCTTTTGGACATTTTTGCCCTCATCCACAACAAATTAATTATTTTTCCTCAAATTTAATGTTTTTTGCTAATACAAATTTAATTTATTATTTCTTTAAGTTTCCAAAAAATCCTTTATTTTGATAAAATAAATATTTTTTTATTAGTTAAAGAAAGATAAATTTAAACTATTATAAATTATATTAATGTGAAATATTTTGATAAAAAATTAAACCTATCCTTACCAATTATTATTTTAATTGCCATTTATTAAAGTTTGGAGGAAATATATAATTAAATATCTTTGAGAAGTGGAAAGTATTTTTCCGTTCTTTCATATTGACACGGCTCAAAAATATAATGCTAAAAGTTTAATGTGATGTGATGGGACTTGGCCAAAAATTAAAAGATGGATTTATAAGGAATAAACCGGTTTAATCTCCTGAATCAACCAATCCAAATGTTTGGCCCGACCCATTTAACCCTAAATCATTTAATAGAACAACAGATTTGCACCCGCTACCCGCCACCACATTGCCTACATTCAAACTAATCCCGCCGTTCGCGTTAACAACAACAAATTATTATCTAAAATAATAAATATGTCCATTCAAGTTAAAATTATAATAATTTTTCATTTACTGAGATGAAATGTCCACTTTAAAATGACATATTAATAACCTATTGATCTTTCTAAATTGCAAGTTTCTAAATGATCGACTAAGTTATAATGTTAAATCTCAATTTTCATAATCATACTCGCATTTAAGTTAGAAAATTCTTGTCCCATCTTAAAATATGTACCATCTTTTTCCTAATTGATTTGAGACGTAAATTCTCGTATGACTTTGTCATTAGGAGCATGGTCATCTACAAATTTCAAAACTTTCATTTTAGTTTTTATATTTTATCTTTTTATAAAAGAAATCATTTTTCTTTTCCAACTTCTTTTTATTTATTGTTCGTAAAATTGGACCTCTCCAATTATTTCTTTTAGATTTTGCTTAGTATATTAAGACCAAGGAGTACATATGTGTGTGAGCCATAAAATATTATTTTTATATAGGAAAAAACTTATTTTAGCTAATTTTTAAGTCCTTTCAAATTTGCACCCTACTTTTTCTTCGTTATTCAAGTTGGCACCTATGTTTTCCTCCATTATTCACTTTAGCACCCAAGCTCCCATTTTGTCAATAATTTTTTATTAACGACGTTAGTCAACGTTATTTTTAGTCCTATTTTTTCTAAAATACCAATTCTAGTCCTTCAATTTATTGTTTTCCTCAAAATACTTATGCATATACCCCTTTAATATTTTTTGTCTAAAATTTAAAAATAAACCAAAAAATTCCAAAAAAAATTTAAATTATAAAAATTAAAAATTAAAAAAATTAGATTTTTTTTTTTAACTCCAGAATTTTTAATTTCTAAAAATATTCTAAAATTATTTAACCTTCAAAAGATTCAAGAAAGTAATTTAAAAAAGTGATAGTGTTTTCAAGAAGGGGTAATAACATTTTGACCTTGTACTCGTCCGAAATTGTTACAATGGACACCTAACGAAAAAAATGACTAAAATAGACTCTCTACTTACCGAAATCGTTATTATAGACCCTCCGTTAATGCATGACAGTTAAGTGCTGACGTGGATTTAATTTTGAATTTTTTTTGGTTCCAAAAATACGTGTCATATGACACCAAAACGAAGTCATTTTGATTAATAAAAAATGATGTCGTTTAGATCTAATTAATCAAAACGATGTCGTTTTAATCATTAAACGTACTCAAAATGACGTCGCTTTAATGTATTTTTTTGGTCTGGATCTCGGACTAGGAATCCATGGTGATAGATCATCAGACGAAGGAGATGTGAACACCGAGGCCGCGGTTTTTGCCGAAGCATTCTCAGCACATGAATACGCTGTAGGAGACGGATGCCCATTGGCGATTTTTCTAGGCGCAATCAACACAGATCTTGTTGGTGGGCTAGGATTGGAGCTCATGGAGCCTCTTGGATGCAACCATTAATCGAGTGGGATTGAAATTGGATCCGATCCTGTGAATGTGAATTGGATTCGAAGGAGATTGGATTGAGGAGAAAAAAATAATAAGTTAATAATAAATGAAATAGGGGGAAAATACATTAAAACGACATCGTTTTGAGGAAGAAAAAACAATACCCTTAAAATGATGTCGATTTTATAACACCAAAACGACATCGTTTCAATTAATCAAATCGAAAAGACGTCGTTTTTTATTAATCAAAACAACGTCATTTTGTTGTCAGGAGAAGGAAAAAAAATAAAAAAATAAATCTATATGAGAACTTAACTGTCACGTATTGACGGAGGGTCCATAATAATAATTTCGGCGAATAAAGGATCTATTTTAATCATTTTTTCCATTAGGGGTTTATTATAATAATTTCGGACGAGTATAAGATCCAAAATGTTATTTGAAGAGGAAAATATTTTAAAGCCAATGAATAAAATTTAGAGTAAAAACGTGAGGAACTAATGTTTAAAATCGCGTATACTTTTTAATATATTTTTCCCTTAGTTGAATTACCCGGAAAATCACTAAAAAATGGTACAGATTTTTTTAGTCTTCCACCACCAAATTAAGTTCCACGCCGCCCCCACAGAATTCCGTTTCCGTTGTGACCACGCGCAGCTCTTTTTTAACGGAGCCCATCTCAACCCAACAAACCAGCCACCGACTCGGAAATCGATGGGGCCTACAAATCTCTCCCGTCATCACAGCCGTACAAGTTAGTCCTGGATGCCAACTTGTCAAATTTCTCTTTGCTAGACCAGCTCTTGTACAAATATTAAAACCGTCAAAATTTAAAAAAATTGAAAAGTAAACTCCAAGGAACTTCCCATGAAGTTTCACAGCAAAAACGTCCCCTCTTTCCTCCTCCTATAAATAAAACCCACCAATGTAATCTCTTGATGCCAAACTTGAATAACAAACCCCAAAACCAATTACTCCTCTTCTTCTTTTCTTTAAAAAATAATCATTAATGATTCATCGTTTAAATTGTTCGTTAGAAATTGTATGATCAGTATTGAAGGGTTAAGAGATTGCGATCTATTAAAAGTTTAAATTTTCAAACCAACTTATATCCATGCCTTATCTAACTAGGAAACATAAGGCGGCGACTGCGGATGTTGGTAGGTGCAAGAAGCACCCAAAGCACCGCCAGTCTCTTGGCGTATGCTCGGTTTGCTTGAGGGAGAAGCTATCTCAACTACAATTTCCAACTTCTGCTACCTCATCTTCTTGTTCAGCATTAAGGATGATGGAGTCTTCCTCTTCTTGCTCGTCTGATCTGTCGTCTTACTGTTCTTCCTGCTCGGAATCTTCTAATTCGTCACCAATGCATCTTCGGTATCGATCTGGCAACAACAACAACAACACTAATAATGTGCTTACTAAGAGCAAGTCGTTGGCTTTTGTTCCAAGAATTATGAGATCAAGTAATGGAGATGGGGAAAACAAAGGAGCTGGGTTTTCTTGGTTCAATTTGCTACGTCCAAGGCATAGAAGAAGGAGGATGGAGCACTCAAGGACCATGAGAGAAGATCTGGCTGTAGTTTAATGGCTAGCTAGAGTTTAGTTAATTAGGCTTAGGACCATTGTATTGTTTTTTTTTATTAATATATAACGTTATTCTTTTTCCCTGTTTTTTGTCAGTACGTGCGTGGAAGGATGTAAGACAAAAATTCAATTGTAACAACAAGGAGACAAGCTGGCATCTTTGGCTGTTGGTAGTTGGCACGTATACTCCAATTTAATTGAGGCCAAAAATTATATATACTCCATCTAGAAATAAACATTTATTCAAAAATATAATAATAGAGGTAGTAACAGTTTTCTATTAAATTTATGTAAAAGTAACTATTTTTAACAGTGGCTTTTAGTAACTAACGATTAAATTGAGGACGACCTTCATTAGCAATAGATAATCTAGGAACATATGTGGGCAATTCTAGAGAATTTGGGATGAATTTAATTGTTACAATAATTTGGGGATGAAATTAAAATTTATCACTGAAATGGAGGATTAAACATCTCATGTCCTCAAGTACCTTTAATCGTAGACCGGTTCCTTTAAAAAGTGTTAAGCGTCACGATCTCTTTTTTTTTTTTAAAAAGGTCATTTTGTCGTCCAATTTTTTTTCTCACTCTTAACTTAGTACTCAACTTTTAAGTCATTTTAAACTTCTCTTCCATTATTCATTGACAAGTTGAGGGTTTAGGTGCTAAATGAGTAACGGAGGAAAATTGGATGCCAACTTGAGTAACGGAGGGAATGTAGGGTGTAAATTTAAAAGACCCAAAAGTTGGGTGTTAAGTTAAGAGTGAGAAGAAAAGTTGGGTGCTAAAATGATTTTTTTTTTCTCTCTCAAAGATGTGGTCAGATACAAGGATAATATTGTAATTTTTAGAAAAAAGGGTGAAAGTATTTATATAAGTTTGAATATATCCACCAATAAATTATGCTAAAAATATATTATCTTAACCGAAATTGTACATACTAAACATTTTTTGAGTATTTTTAAAATTTTCTAACAAATATTAGCCAATAAGAAAGTAGCATGTTCGTTAGCTTATGTAAATGATGAATGGTAATTTTATTGATTGTATATTAGATACATGAGAAACATAAAAATAACATTATATATATATAAAATGGAGAGAGTATATTTGCACTGAAGAAATAAATTATATATTATTTTTAGTGTTCAAGAGTTTGGCACATATTTTAAAAAATTAAAAACTATAAATACACTTATACTTCAGTCGATTGGAAATAAAAGTCTTAAACTAATTTGGTTTAATTTTTTCCTGCTCGTTTAGATTTAACTCTCTTAGCATAGTTTGCTTCATCCTATCGTAAATTTGAATTTTTTATAATTAAAAATGGATAAATTATTTATTTTCCTACCACTGTTGTTTAATTTTCTTTTAATTTTCTTTTAATTTACAAAGGAGAGTCTAATATGGAATTGTCAGTCAATAAGCCTATCGTGACGGTGATAGCTGGTAAACGGGAGTTCAAGTTCTAGGCATCTTCGTGCTAAAAGAAGAACAAAGGTCAAAGTTGTTAAGCTAAAGGTTAGCGCTTAGCACGAAGGAATGGTTAAAAATAAAGAAAGAATAACTAAAAGTTCGTATCCAACTTTTTTTCTAATCCTTAACTTTAAAGCTAATTTTCAATTTTTCCTCTATTACTCAAATTGATATTGAATTTTTTCGAGTTAATACGCTCTACAATCTCAAATATTAATTATTTTATTTTATTTAAATTTAAACTTTTTATCCATTAATTTAATATAGTTTTAATTATAAAAAGATGTTAAAGGAGATAAATTCCGTTAAATTTTAGTATTTTAATATTTGTATGCAAGTGGACTCCCGGTAAGCATCCCATGAAGGCGCCTCTTCCATCTTTCTAACCGTGAGCTTCTCCCTAATGCCATGGGCATGACCATGACTTTATTATCAAATCCTGGCCAAAAATCTTTGGAATTCCTTCAACCCTCTCCACAACCCCCAAATTCAGAAAAGAAAAAAATTCAATCTCTTTTTTCACTGATCACTGGCAACACTATAGCTGGCACCAATGGCTTGGCCCTGATACTAGAATTGTAAGTTGAAAACGATGACCTTATCGACTGAACCAATTCAATACTTTCAGCAATGGACCTCACCGAATCCAATGCCACGACACCAGTATCAGTGGGTACCAATACAATGGTCTGCATCCCCGCAGAGTTTGCAAGAAATGACCTCACACAATAATCAGACCCTGATTTCAAAGCATCATGGATCCACACATGCTTCCTAGATGCAAAACACTTTCCAGGCCCACCTTCCCCACGATGGAAGGAGACATACATGGATGCCAAAAAGAACAGCTCAGTTTCAGTGACGCGGTCCAATCCCTGTGCATAATCACCCTCATCTGAATCGTCAAACATGGTGTGCAGGTTCTGAATAACTCTCTTCTTCATCCTCTGCTGCGTCTCATCCTCACCGCGGAAATTTAGGATTCTGGTGATTTCAGACTCCTCACTTTCTCTAGGCTCCATACAGGATCCATCTCCCTAACCAAGTATAAACAATTTAAAGTTGGAGAGAATTCTCTCTCTCAATGGTGAGGAAAGAGAGGTATTGTATTAGGTATATATATACATATTTTCTGTCTCTTTACATTCAATTCATATCGCACGATTTAAGCGATCCCATGATCAGTATCTCATAATTTAAGGGATTTACAATTAGAGTAATTAATATAGATAAACGAGGAAGGTTGTGTGTCTTGCTTGCTACTGTCATTTGTTGTTGCCTTTACACTCCCCCTCAAACTGGGAGTAGGTAGAGGCGTAAGACCCAGTTTGATCCTGAACTCCAAAAAGCTATTGCGCCCTAATGGCTTGGTAAAAATATCAGGCACTTAAGAGCGAGAAGGGATAAAGCGAGTAGTAAGGTTGCCAAGAGCCACCTTTTCACGAACAAAATGGTAGTCCAACTCAATATGTTTTGTACGGCTATGGAACACAGGATTCACAGTCATATGAAGCGCCCTTAGATTGTCACAATGCAATTGAGATGGTTTAGAGAGTTGTATACCAAGATCACGAAGAAGATATGTTAACCAAATAATTTCAGCAACGGTGAAAGCCATAGACTTGTACTTAGCTTCTGCACTTGAACGAAGATACAGTTGGCTGTTTTTTTGCACACCAAGAAATACAATTACCACCAAGAAAAGTACAGTAGCCTGTTGTTGATCATCGTGTGAGGGGATAACCAGCCCAATCGGCATCTGAAAAGGCATAAGAAAAGAGCTCATTAGTTGAATCAAAGGATATAAATGAAGATTCCTCGTTTGTTACTGCATGCACGGGTAAGTCATTTCGAGAGCTCTCCATAGTTAAGTCCTCATGCAGGCTAGCAGTAACAGCTGAATCGTCTTCACTTTGAAAGTTTGTGATGGGGACTTTTGGTTGAGAAGTTTCGCATTTAACAATGTGGTGAGCATCGTCATTAGGTACTAACCACTCACTATAAGTAGTTAGTTCTCCATCAACTTGTTCTGCAACATACAGGTTAGTAGGATGCTTAAAAGAAAATCGAGACTCATAAAAAATAACATGTCTGGAAATAAAGATTCTGCCAGTTGAAGGATATAAGCATTTGTATCCTTTATGCTTTGTCCTGTATCCTAGAAAGACACAAGGTAAAGTTTTGGGCTCCAGTTTGTTCTTTCTATAATCTCCCAAAAATGGAAAGCATTTACAGCCAAGAGTGCGAATAGTATTATAATCAGGATGCTTAAAAAAGAGATGAAAATATGGTGAGTCCATATTTAAAGTAGGAGATGGAAGCCTGTTAATAAAAAATACAGCAGTTGCAAAACAGTCAACCCAAAACTTAGCAGACAAATGGGCATGAAACATCATAATAAGGCCTAGTTCAGTAATACTACGATGCTTTCTTTCCGCTACCCCATTTTGTGCTGGGGTTTTTGGGCATGCTGCTTGGTGGTGAATACCAAGGTTGGCTAACAAGGAAGAAAACTCACGGTTGCAAAATTCTCCACCTTCATCACTTTGGAAAATTTTAATTCTCATTAAATTGGCATCCCACAAACTTGTGAAAATGAATAAAACATGTAACAAAATCAGATTTATTCTTTAATGGATAAAACCAAGTAAAATGTTTAAATCCATCCACAAAAATCACATAATATCGAAAGCGATCGGTTGATTTTACCAGAGCTAGTCCCTAGAGGTCGCAGTGAACTTTAGCAAATGGTTTAGTACATTCATCATCAATATCAAGAAAAGGAAGCCTGCAAGATTTACCCATTTGACAACTTGCACAAATACTGGTAGGATTTTCATTAGAATTGAAATCAATAAACTATTTTTTGAAACAAAAATTCAATTATTCGATATTAGGGGTGCCCCAAACGTTGGTGCCACCCCTCTTTATTTGTTCTCTTAGAACGATGTGAAAAAAATGCAGTGTGTCTTCCATCAAGTGCATATAGTCCTCCTTTCTAATTTCCTTTGGCAATTATTTCTTTTGTTCTTCGATCCCTGACCACAAATCCCACATCATCAAATTCAACATTAAAAGGTAAATCTTTTGTAAGTTGGCTTATTGATAAAAGATCTTTTTTTATGTCAAGCACAAGGAGGACATTATTTAAGGGAAAAACACCATTTTTGCCAACAATTTTATAATCTCCAACATGAGTAATATCTAACATTTGACCATTTCCAACCATAACAACTTCATTACCTTCATACAGTTTAAGGTTTGTGAGCTTACTAGAGTCTCCAGTCATATGAGCAGAAGCTCTACTATCAGGATACCAATCAAAATCTTGGATGTCATTGATGGTGAGAGCTGCTAAGGCAAGTGGGGCATCATCAGCTTGATAGGCATGATTGAAGCGGTTAAAGCACTTGAGGGCAGTGTGATTTTTCTTGCCACATATTTGACAAATAGGAACATCTTTCACGAAATTAGGATCAGGTTGTGGTGTATGATTTTTCTGTTGAGGGCTTGTATTAAGAAAGCTCCCACCACTTATTTTATGGGCATTAGTTATGTTACCTTGAATAAAGTCACGAACTCTAAAGTTCAAATGATTGGAACTCATACCTTGTCGCTGGTTTTTGCCATGGAAATTAGCAACGGTTTGTTGTTCATAAAACAACACCTGAGGTGTTACTTGCACGGTTGAGCGATGAAGATGAACACGGGCTTCATGGCTCTGAAGGAGTGGAATTACTTCCTTATATGACGGAACTGGAGGTTTGAGCATGGTAGTGACAAAGTTTTCATATTCATGGCAGATGCGAATCCCCGCATACCTTTACCATCGAATAGCCCAATGACTTGAGCTAGGAGCAAGGAGTTGCAGGCGAGACTCTCTCAGATTATCTATAAGGAGTTACAGTGCGAGACAAGCATCGAAGAAGCCATGCTTCACGAGAAGAGCCCGCGATAAGTCACCCTGCTTGCTGCTTCCGACGTAATCACGCCCTATCCCGGCGTGATCACGCCACAAGCAGATGGACGCAAGCTGCCAGCCTCGACGTCGGCGTTATCACGTCAGCCACGACGTGATTACTTCGTAACCAGTAGGAACAGCAAAGGTCCGCTACGTTCCCGACTTGATTACGTCGCCTTCCCAGAGTGATCACGCCCGTGCTGGTTCAGATTGCGCCAAGAAGGGAATGATGGATTTATTAGGGAATTTCCTGATTGGGCGATTTCTATGCTTAATTAATTATGGATTTATTTTAATTAGTTTCCTATTAATTAGTTAAATTAGTTTCCATTTATTTAATTAATTAATTAGGAGTTTAAGTAAGGAAAGGATTACTTTTGTAAGGATTAGGTTTTCCTATATAAAGGAGCCTCCTTATTCATTGTAAGGTAGATTATTTTGAAATAAAAACCAGAGAGTTTTCTCAATTGTTCTTCGCGAACCTTGTCCCTCATTGAGTCCGGATACTCAATTAGGATAGCAAGTAAAACCCGAAAATCCATTCCATTGAGTCGTCGCCCAAGGTTGATATTCACAGGTTGAATATAGGTCTCGGGATCGAATCAAGAACCTCACTTGAAATCGATTAGGTTGGTTGACACAGGTTGTCCTCAGGTCTAAGCTCGTACTTGTTGAGTTTATTTTCCACATTCGAAATCCAAGCCTAGAAGTAGATCGGGAATTACTTGTTACGCATCCTACGCAACTAGGATCGTATCAGTTGGTAGTGGAGCAAAGGCGTTCTCAGGTTTGGTAGCTATCGTTACGCTTTCCGTTTTCTTTGTTGAGATTGGTTTCTCCTTCTATCCGTTCTATAACCAATCTTCTTGTGTGCTTGTGTTAGTTAATTGTTGTGTCGTTTATTTAGATTAAGTTTCTGTCCAAAAAAAAAAAAAAAGAGTCAGTTTATTACTTCTCGTTTTATTCAATTCAAAAAAAAAAAAAAAAAGAAAGAAAGAAGAAGAAAAGAGAATCAATTTGTTACTTCTCGTTCTTTTCAACTCAAAAAAATATATATCAGATTCTAAAACGACACAAAATACAAAATACTACGAGATATTATAGAGCTACTACAAAAAGAATTACTCAATTTGGTGGTGGCAACTGAAAGTTATTGAAGAAACAAGTTCAAACACCGGAATCGCATTCATTCACGGCTTGTGAATTATTTGAGTCCTTTCGTGTCACTTGAGCTTTCCTTGATTCCTATACGCTGATTTCTATTCCAGTAGAGTATTTGTTTAATTGATTGTTCTTGCAATTACTCAATTACTTTACATCTAACTTGTTTTGAAGCTAGTTGTCCTTGAGAATCTTCTTGGAAGCTTATTCTTTGAAATTCTTGAGTCAATTAACATTTGTGCAGGAACAATTGAGAAGTTATTTGAGTGATTTTCTGTGAGATTAATAGAGGGTTTAAACACGAGAGTAAACACGTGAGGGAGTTCTAGGTTAGTGCAATTTTACGTCGTTTGTTCGTGTTGTGAATTTCAGGAAAAATAAACAGGATGTCTAACCATTCTACTTCAAACGATGAAGCTGAAGGACCTAGGGGAGTTAGGATGCTAGAAACTGTTCTCGAACGGTTGGCGGCAATGGATGCCCGCCTTTAAACAGTTTCAGAAGAGGTGAAGACAGTCTCGGCCAAAGTGGAAGGACCACACTTAGGAGTACCCCCTTCGAACTTTGCGATCAATCACAATGTCGCTGGTAGTTCTCATGCCTCGGTACCAAAAGCAAACCAAAAACAACCCCTTGTAGATGGTCAGGTGGCTAGTGACAGTGATGAGGATGTGGAACTGCCGAAGCAAGGAGCAATACCTAGGCGTATGCCTAATCGTGATAGACCCATACCCGAGCGCCCGGTGCGTGAGCGCCCTGTAATGCGTCCTCAGCCAGTTCACCATGAGCAGTGGGATGATTATGAGGAAGATGAGGACTATGTGTATGAGCGGGGGAATAGGTTTAATGATAGGCGTTATAGGCCGGAAGAGAGGGTTGACTCCAATCTCGGGAGTATTAAGATGAAGATACCTCCATTTGAGGGCAAGGATGACCCGGATGCATATTTAGATTGGGAAAGGAAGGTCACCTCGATCTTTCTTTGCCATAACTATTTGGAGGGTAAGAAGGTGAGATTGGCAGCTGTGGAGTTTAGTGGGTACGCCGTACATTGGTGGCACTCATTGGTTCAGAAAAGAGAAAGAGATGGACCCGGTCCAGTTCAAACTTGGGAGGAGATGAAGGCCATTATGAAAAGAAGGTTTGTTCCCAATTATTTTCAGCGTGATCTCCACCAAAGGTTGCAGAGTTTGACCCAAGGGAGTAAGAGCGTAGGGGATTACTTCAATGAGATGGAAATTGCGTTGGCTAAGGCGCAAATTGAGGAGGGTAGAGAGGCAACAATGGCAAGGTTTCTTGGCGGGTTGAATAAAGAAATTGCCAATGCTTTGGAGCTGACTTATTACACCAATTTGGAAGAGATGCTGCATTTAGCCATCAAAATAGAGAAGCACAGGAAGTCTCGAAGTTCTTTTACTAGTCCCTCTACAACATGGAAGCCGACTTCATGGGAGAAGAGTAGTAAGAGTGCAAGGGAATCACCAAAGGGGACACCGCAACACTATGTGTCCAAGGGTACAACAAACACCCCACCACCTTCTCAGAATAACGGTAATAACTCTTCTACTACAACCAATAGGGTTCCCACTAGAGATATTATCTGCTTCAAGTGCCAAGGAAGAGGTCATAGACAAGCTGATTGTCTAAATAAGCGAGTTTTGTTTATACGTGATAACGGGGATCTAGATTCAGAAGATGATTTAGAGTGTGATGATTCCGGTTGTGGGGATAATTCGGATGAGGAGCTGCAACTGGCAGCACGCGCAGAGGCGCTTGTGGTTAGGCGTAGCCTTAACGCCCAACCAAAACTCGAGGTATGTGAGGAGGAACAACGAGAAAATTTATTTCATACTCGTTGTTTGGTTAATAAGAAGACGTGCTCTCTGTTTATTGATAATGGTAGTTGTACAAATTGTGCTAGCACTTTATTAGTGCACAAGTTAGGGCTGCCCACTATGAAGCATCCCAAGCCTTACTTGTTGCAATGGATGAATGATGGAGGTGAATTGAAGGTTTCGCAGCAAGTGTTGGTTGAATTTTCCATAGGCAAGTACAAGGATGAGATCCTTTGCGATGTGGTCCCCATGCAAGCAAGTCACGTCTTACTTGGACGACCATGGCAATTTGATCGGGAAGCCAATCATGAAGGAAGAACTAATCGGTACAAGTTGGTGAAAGATGGGAAGAAGTTCACTCTTGCACCATTGACACCGATGGAAGTTTTTGAGGATCAACAATGGTTGATCAAGTCCTATGCTGAATTTGAGATTACAAAAAAAATTGAGAAAGAGAGAGGAGGGCTGAGTGTTGAAAAGAAAGAGAGTAAACGAGAGAAAAACAACTCACATGAAAATAGAGAGCATGTGGAGAGAAATCGTGAGAAAAACAGCCCCCATGAAAATAGAGAGCATGGGAAGAGTGTTAGTGAGCAAAACAGCCGCATGAAAAAAGAGAGCATGCGAGAGTGGGTGAAAGTGAGAAAAATAAATTGAATGTATTCGCCAAAGGGAGAGATGTGAGGCAAGCTTTGCTTTTACAAAAATCCAGTTTTGGCGCAAGCCGTCCATTGATTCTCCTTCGTTTTAAATCATTTTGCTTAAACTCTTCTAATTCTAACCCTATGAGTTCTATACATATTGGTATTGCTAATCTTCTATAGGAATTCAAGGATGTGATGCCTGATGAGATACCGCCAGGGCTACCACCTATTCGCGGAATCGAGCACCAAATCGATTTCGTGCCCGGATCAACTATCCCGAACAGGCCAGCGTATAGGAGCAATCCCGAGGAGACCAAGGAATTGCAGAGGCAAGTTGATGAGTTACTGAGCCGCGGTTATGTGAGGGAAAGCTTATCGCCGTGCGCCGTTCCTGTGATCTTAGTTCCCAAGAAGGACGGAACTTAGCTCATGTGTGTTGACTGCCGCGCCATCAATAAAATAACTGTAAAGTATCGACAACCTATACCTCGTTTAGATGACATGTTAGATGAATTGAGTGGTAGCCAAGTATTTTCTAAGATAGACTTAATGAGTGGTTATCATCAAATTCGCATGAAAGAGGGTGATGAATGGAAAACAGCTTTTAAAACTAAGTATGGTCTTTATGAGTGGATGGTCATGCCGTTTGGATTGACCAATGCCCCTAGTACTTTCATGAGATTGATGAATCATGTTCTTAGGCATTTTATTGGTAAATTTGTTGTTGTCTACTTTGATGATATATTAATTTACAGCAAATCCATTGATGAACATGTTTCGCATCTTAGAGCTGTCTTTATTACACTGCGTGAACAACAACTCTATGCTAAGCTAACCAAGTGTTCTTTTGCTTTAGAGAAAGTTAGTTTTCTTGGTTTTATTGTCAGTGTAGAAGGTGTGAAGGTTGACGAGGAGAAGGTCAAGGCAATCAAGGAGTGGCCAACTCCGAAGAACGCGAGTGATGTGCGCTCATTCCACGGCCTCGCTAGTTTCTACAGGCGGTTTGTTAAAGATTTTAGCACCATTGCAGTACCACTAAACGAGCTAACTAAAAAGAATGTACCTTTCAGGTGGGAACAACCGCAGGAGGAGGCGTTTCAAACACTCAAGGATCGCATGTCCTCGGCACCTGTTTTAGCACTACCGGATTTCAGCAAAGCATTTGAAGTGGAATGCGATGCGAGTGGGATCGGGATTGGAGCTGTGCTGATGTAGGAGAAGCGACCCATCGCCTTCTTCAGTGAGAAGTTGAAGGACGCTCAACTTCGGTACCCGACGTACGACAAGGAGCTTTACACTCTTGTGCGTACACTCGAGGTGTGGCAACATTACTTGATGCCGCGGGAGTTCATTGTCCATACGGATCACCTTAGCTTGAAGTACCTCAAGGGGCAAGGTAAGCTGAACCGACGCCATGCCACATGGATGGAGTTCATAGAGGCCTTCCCATATCATATTCAGTACAAGCAAGGTAAGGACAATGTGGTAGCTGATGCACTATCGCGACGGTATGTACTTTTATCATCTCTTAGTGCTAAGTTACTTGGGTTTGCACACATTATTGAGTTGTACCCTATTGATCCTGATTTCGGTGAAATATATAATACATGCATGACTAGAGCCGAATCTGAATTTTATAGACATGAGGGTTACTTATTTAAACACAAGCGTTTGTGTGTGCCTGCTTGTTCGTTAAGAGAGTTATTTGTGCAAGAGTCACATTGTGGTGGTCTCATGGGTCACTTTGGTGTGACCAAGACTCTTGATGTGCTTAAGGATCACTTTTATTGGCCCCATATGAAACGTGACGTGGTTCGCGTCGTCGCTAGATGTTTAGTGTGCCAGAAGGCCAAATCTAAAGTGGCCAGTCATGGCGAATACATGCCATTACCTGTCCCTTCCCATCCTTGGACCGATCTGTCCATGGACTTTGTTGTAGGCTTACCTAAATCTAGGCATGGGATGGATAGTATTTTTGTAGTCGTGGATCGATTCTCTAAAATGGCCCATTTTATTCCATGTGCTACTACTCATGATACTACTGCTATTGCTGATTTATTCTTTAAAGAAGTTGTGCGTTTGCATGGTATACCGTTATCTATTGTCAGTGATAGCAATAGTAAGTTTTTGAGTCATTTTTGGCGTGTTTTGTGGAAGAGACTTGGTACAAAATTGCTTTATTCTACTTCTTATCATCCACAAACTGACGGTCAAACAGAGGTAGTGAACCGAACCTTGGGTTCCCTATTGCGTACATTGGTCCGTAAGCATGTGTCCACATGGGTAGAGTGTCTACCATTTATTGAATTTTCTTACAACTGTTCCATTCATTCTACTACTCATTATTCCCCCTTTGAACTCGTGTATGGTTTTAATCCTATGACCCCATTGGATTTGATCCCTTTGTCTGTGAGTGATGTTTCTAGCTTAGATGGAGCAAAGAAAGCAGACCTGGTGAAGAAGTTACACGAGAAGGCCAAGCACAACATAGAGCGAATGAATGAGAAGTTAGCGACCAAGAAAAATGAAGGAAGGAAGACGGTATCCTTCAATGTGGGAGATTGGGTGTGGCTACACTTACGCCGGGAATGGTTTCCAGCCCAACGTCGTGGCAAGTTGTCCGACAGAGGCGACGGTCCATTCCAGATCATCGAGAAGATCAACAATAATGCCTACAAGCTTGCCTTACCAGGCGAGTATGGTTCTGTGAGTGCCACTTTCAACGTTTCTGACTTAGTGTTGTTTGATGTAGGTGATGATATCGAGGATGCTGTTGATGCTGGTGCTGGAGAGGTTGTTGCTGGAACGGATTCGAGGGCGAATCCTCTTCAAGGGGGAGGGAATGATGTGAATCCCCGCATACCTTTACCACCGAATGGCCCAATGACTCGAGCTAGTAGCAAGGAGTTGCAGGCGAGACTCTCTCAGATTATCTATAAGGAGTTACAGTGCGAGACAAGCATCGAAGAAGTCGTGCTTCGCGAGAAGAGCCCGCGACAAGTCACCCTGCTTGCTGCTTCCGACGTAATCACGCCCTATCCCGGCGTGATCACGCCACAAGCAGACGGACGCGAGCTTCCAGCCTCGACGTCGGCTTTATCACGTCAGCCCACGACGTGATTACTTCGTAACCAGTAGGAACAGCAAAGGTCCGCTACGTTCCCGACGTGATTACGTCGCCTTCCCAGCGTGATCACGCCCATGCTGGTTCAGATTGCGCCAAGAAGGGAATGATGGATTTATTAGGGAATTTCCTGATTGGGCGATTTCTATGCTTAATTAATTATGGATTTATTTTAATTAGTTTCCTATTAATTAGTTAAATTAGTTTCCATTTATTTAATTAATTAATTAGGAGTTTAAGTAAGGAAAGGATTACTTTTGTAAGGATTAGGTTTTCCTATATAAAGGAGCCTCCTTATTCATTGTAAGGTAGATTATTTTGAAATAAAAACCAGAGAGTTTTCTCAATTGTTCTTCGCAAACCTTGTCCCTCATTGAGTCCGGATACTCGATTTGGATAGCAAGTAAAACCCGAAAATCCATTCCATTGAGTCGTCGCCCAAGGTTGATATTCACAGGTTGAATATAGGTCGCGGGATCGAATCAAGAACCTCACTTGAAATCGATTAGGTTGGTTGACACAGGTTGTCCTCAGGTCTAAGCTCGTACTTGTTGAGTTTATTTTCCGCATTCGAAATCCAAGCCTAGAACTAGATCGGGAATTACTTGTTACGCATCCTACGCAACTAGGATCGTATCAATGGCCTAAGCCTTGAAGAAATTAGAAAACTTTGTTCCTATCAGATGCTGGTTTGCCAATAGCTGCAAGATCATCACAGATAGCTTTAAATTTTCGAACATAGTTAGTAATTAAATCAATACCTCTATGTAAGGTTGTCATTGACTGCAGCAGCTCGCACTCTCTTTCTTGAGAGTTTTGGGCATATGTTTCAATCAAGGTCCTCCAAATATCAGCTGAAGGTTCAAGGCCAACAACTATGCCCAGAACCTCTAAACTTAAAGTTTCAGTAATCTATCCACGAACAAGACGGTCAGACCGTTTCCATGCCGTATATTCTGGATTGGGAGCATCCTCAACTCCACTGGTCACACCTTGTTGTGAAGAATTGATGCGTTGTGGTGGCATGAGAATTCCACCAATAAGAAAGCCATCCATATCTTGACTCTCAATTAGACTTAACATCTATGTGCGCCATAGAAGATAGTTGTTGGGGGTTAATTGGATGGAAATAAAGTTTCCAATATTCAATGTTGAGGGATAAGAATATTTTGTTGTATTTGGACAAAAATTCTTTCCTCACCACAAGGTTCCGCTACCATATAAACAATTTAAAGTTGGAGAGAATTTTCTTCCTTAATGGTGATGAAAGAGAGGTATTGTATTAGGTATATATATACATACTTTTTATATCTTTACATTCAATTCATATCGTATGATTTAAGCGATCCCATGATCAATATTTCATGATTTAAGACATTTACAATCAAAGTAATTAATATAGCTAAACGAGGAAGGTTGTGTGTTTTGCTTGCTACTGCCATATATTGTTGCCTTTACACCAAGAACCCAGTCACCAGACTTAGAAGCATAGTTCCAGCTGAAATTAGCTGAGTTTGGGCGGTCGACAAGATCAGAGAGCTTGTTCTGCAAATTCTCGTCGTTGCACACTGCAATTAACAGATTCTTGTTTGCAATAGAGTTTGACATCAAGTAATCAAATGCTCTTGACTCGCCGTCGAAACGGGTCAAAAATTATATATTTCCTAAGGCCTAGATGCACAAACTAATTTGTGTAAAGCGGTAACAGGGTCGAACCACAGAGATTGAGAGAAACGAGATCAAGCCCTCGATTGTATGACAGAGGTAAAAATGCACAAAATCACGATAACAAAAAAAGGGAGGGGGGGGGGGGGGGGGGGGGGGGGGGGTTTATAGGTTAATCAAGTTAACCAAGAAAGTGATAAGAGCTAACAATTCTAACTACTAAAAATGATAATCGAGGTCACGACGAGTAAACAATAATAATAAAGATCAGAGATAAAATAAAACACAAAATAAACAATTAGATTAATAAGCAAAGATAATAAGTCAAGGAGAAGGGAACTTGGTAAAGGGCTCTCTTGGGTTGCGTCGAGGGCTCGATTGTCATCAACGCAAAGATTTTCCGTTCTAACGTTACAGACGTGCTATAGGGGTCATGTTTTCACGTAGACCCCCTGCTTTCTTTCGTAAGAAGCCACCCCCCGTTTTCACTGTTAATAAGGTGGCCTCGATCCTTTAATATCCTCTCAGCCACCTATCTTGTCATCAAAAGATAGCCTTTTTCACTTTAGCTTGTCACTAGCACAAAGCGGACAAAATATCAGAGCATCGATAAAGAACAAGAAAGACACATCTAGGGATCGATGCCTCGATTTGTCAGGATCACGACAGGACCCTAACCAGCTGCATGCCCTAGACGAATGAACCCAGATCTACCCGAGAACACTAATCTAGTTGTCTACACCTACCCAACAGTCTCACGCTAGTTATCACTGCAGAGTCACGACAATAATCACAAAGGGAAGATTAAAAGTTGACCAGGCCTCGAATCACCCTAAGCAAAAATAGAATTAAAATGACAAGCAACCAGATATAATAAAGAGAACATGCTAAGAGCAATCAGGCCTCGAATCTACCCAAGCAACCCTCGATACACCTTTACCAAGAACGTGGGTTTTAGCCACTCATGTTAAGAGATAAACAAATAAAAGATGGAAATAACATAATAAAAGATAAAGGAAGAGTTAAGGATAAAACTTGATTAATGGTGCTTGTTACAAAGCTTGGATCCAGCAACTATGGAGAGAAGAGGAAGGAACAAGCCCCAAAACTCCTAAACTAGAAGAAAGCTACTGAAATTAGTTTAAGAGTAAACTATCTAAAGTGTAAAGAGGTGCTGAAACCCTAGCACATAAGGTTGTATATATACACCAGCCACCCACTAAGGGACAGAATTCCAGCTAAGGGGAAGTACACACAAGGTGCCCACGCTCCTGCAAAAGGGGTGACCCACGATGGCAGAAAAGGGGAATATTCCTCGGGATCCTCGCAGAACATCTGACATGCACTAGGGAGGACACGTGGAGTGATTGGAGTGGAGCCACGTGGATTTGGCGTTTTGCACTTGTCGAGGTCTCGATAAGATTGTCGAGGTCTCGATGACATGTCGAAGGCAGATCAGCATCTTTGGGAACATTCTGGAATGTTCTGGAAGAGAGTCTTCATGGGGTCTCGATAAGAATCTTTATGGAATATTCCTTTCAGGCGAGACCTCGATAATAGACGACTGATCAGCATCTGAGGGAATATTCTAGGAGACATCCGAGGGGACACGTGGAAGCACAACTGCGAGGACACGTGGATTTAAAGCTCTTAGTCCATCGAGGGCTCGATGACAGGCCTCGATGATAGGCCTCGATGAAGAAATTGGTCCTAGGTCTCGACGATGGTCTTGAACCTTGGAGTCCGCAAAAATCACCCAGAAAGCATGTCTTTTCGCACATTTCTCCTTCTTGGCCTTGATCTGTGATAAAGATGGAAATACGAGTGGATTAGTAGTATCAAGGCCTAAATCAAGGCAAAAATAGAAGAAAAAACATGCATAAAATACATGCTATCAAATATCCCCACACTGCCCAATGCTCGCCCTCGAGCATTCACAAAATTTAAAACAGCCCCAAAACATAAACATAAACAACCAAAACACTGGAATGATCAAATTGTCGTGGTCTCGATAAGATGCTTCCTGCCTAGATGCACACCTGCATTAAACCAGAGGGATAACGACCCCAAAGGTAGAACTTTTCCACATCAAGTCTGGCCACAAGCAATCCTCACTAGATATGTGTTTGCGCTCTCACTCACAAACAAGGCTATGTGTTTAGTCACTCAAAATGCAGATAACACAGCACAAAACAGAGTTTGCATATCAATCCGAGTACATTAATCCACATGCTTGGGCAATCTAACAATCGAAAAGTAACTTTGCATCATGAAAAAGAGAGAGAGAAAAAAGGGGGGATGGGTTTAGAGAAATGGAGAAGAGATATGATGAAAGAGAAAATAAAAGGAAAAATGCGAAGAAATAAAAGAGAAAGAAGAAAGATAACCAACTGGTTTGAGGGAATCCTTGGCCGGAAAAAGGAGAGGCGGTGAGTAAGCACTTGCTGGAGAGGGTGCGACAGCGAGGGCTTGATGATAATTTCTTCATTCTTCAGTGGGGGAGGTCTCGATCTGCGTTCTGTGTCGAGGGCTCCATACTTGTGATATTGGCTGCTTTTGTGTCTGGTCTGCTTTTATTTGATTCTTTCTTCTTCTTCTTCTTCTTCTTTTTTTTTTTTTTTTTTTTTTTTTTAGCAGACACAGACCTTGAAAATTTGGCTTGCCTTTCTACACTTTAGGGGCTGCAGCTGGGGACCTTTGCCTCTTTCTTGCTTTGAGTGATCAGCGTCGAGGTCTTGATGATTTGACCTTGCTTAGCGTCGAGGGCTTGATATTTGTGACATTGCTTCCCCACACTTATGTTTTGTTGTGGAGAGGAAGCAGTCTCGATTTACTGGTTTGCCCTCGATCTTGGTCTATCTGCAGTTGCTCTGATCTGCCCTTGATCTTTACCTTTTCCCCACTTGATCTTTCCACGTCAAGCCCTTGCTGTTCTTGTGAAAAGTGCCACTCACCTGCCAAGGAAAGATCAGAAGAACGGCTCAAATGGTTCGAAGAGAACAGAGGATGTCGAGGTCATGATGGAGGAAAAGGAAAGAAAGAAGAGAGAAATAAAGAGAAAATAAAATGATGCAAAGGCTTTCGTCATATTGCTGCTTTCCCAAGTCTAATGGTGCCTACACCCAGGGATATCATGCAAACCTAGCAAGTGCCTAGCTATGCATTCACTCATAAAAAAGATATGGCATGGAGGCTCAATGTGCTCACAAGGTGCTAAATGTGACTACTAGTATCCAGGCCTCAATGTAGACATAAGGGGCAACAGGCAGAGAGCATATATAATAAAAGATTGGTCTAATCATGCAAAATCAGTGCTCAAGTCATGTGCTCATGCAAATGGGGTTTCAAAACAGGGCAGCGAGGTCATGCAAAAACTTAGAGAAAATCGAGTAAAAATCCGCAATTTTTTTCACAAATCAAGCAAACATGCAACAAGCGAAAAATAAAACATGCAATCAAGCAGTCACAATTACAACCCTCCCCACACTTAGGCTTCGCATTGTCCTCAATGCGAGAAGGGGGCACACACATAGAAATTAAAAGGAGTTCAAACTAAAAGAAAAGAGTACATAGACAGAAATGAAAAACAAACTGTTTTTGTTGGGGGGGGATCAAGAGGAAGGGAGGGTGCGTCGGGCCACTTCGGCTGTCAAGGCCTGAATTTCTTTTAGGATGGCCAGGAGGAAGCGCTCAAGGGCTGGATCATGGACAAGAGATGGGCCGCTGGTGGTGGCAGTGAGGGTTGAAGTTGAAGCTGTGGGGCTTGATTAAGAGGAACAGACTGTGCTGGAATGGGTTTTTTTGGTGGTTCTTGGCGAGAGGGTGGTCGTGGCCTCGACAGGTCTGGGTAGGCGAAGTCAGCACCATTCTTTGTGTTGAAAACTTGCTCCTTCTGCGGTGTTAGACTTGTACTGAAACTCAACACCCCTTGTGAGATACATAAAAGCCTCATCGCATCTAGTGCTCTGGGGTCCAAATCTTTAAAGGATACAGGAGAGAAAAGATCATAAGATGAAAAATCGAGGCCATAACGGTTAGTAGCAATCAAAGTGATAAGCGATCCTAGGATGGGGGCTCGATTAGAATTTTGCACAGTCAAAAGGGAAGAGGCAACCCAATACCCCAAATTTACCTTGCGCTTGTGGACCATGCACCATAAGAGAAACAAGTCTTGAAACATTAACTGGCCGGCTGTACCAGAACGACCCGAGAGGGTGATGGCAAGATAACGATGCAGAATTCATAGAGATGGGTCTACAAGTGCATGTTCCTTCGCATATCGAGGGCGGAACTCGGCATCAGGGTTGCCGGTCAGCTCTCGAAATGCTTCGTCCGCATTAAACACAGGGGGAATAACAGTCAAGGCATGGTTAGAAACATGCTGATCTATCTCGTCATCGCTATCAGGCTGAAGCAAGGCATTAAAATCATCCAAAGATAACTCAATCCAACGGTTCATCAAACGGAAATTAATAACATCAGGTGTAGACAAGTTAGGCCCTGTTTTTCCTTTAGGCTTAAAATGCTCGGTGGAAACCCAAAATGATGTAAAAAATTCGAGTGAGAGCTCGAGATACGTCGGGTATTGGAGGTAGAAAAGAGATTCCCACCCAATATTCCTGATGAGCTCCCGACATCGAGACCCGATACCCATTTTATCCAAGAACTCAAAATCGAGACGTGCACAGGGGCTTATGCCTTTACCAAGAAAAATTTTCAGGTTATCACGAGAGATTTTATCATTAAAAACTAACCAGCCCTTAAGAGAGGAAAGGTCAGAGGGCACCTGGGGCTTGGTTGCGGATTGAGGTACTGATGATGATTTGGTTGTCTTGCCCTCCAAAACCGTTGGTTCTGTAACACGCTGCTTCTTCTTAGAAGTGGTCGCCGGAGCCTTTCCTTTCTGTTCCACGGTGAGCTTCCTCTTCGTGGTGGCCGGAATCTTAGATTTTTGTTTGCTCGCTTCCTTCCCCTTGGCTGGAGTAGCCTTGACACGTTCTGCTTCTTCTTCCATACTCTCCTCAACTTCTTCTTCCCCACCCTTTTCAACTTCTTCTTCCATACTCTTTTCAACTTCATGGAACTCTTCCTGACTGCTGGAATTTTGTTCTTCTTCGTCGGACACCAAAATCTCTCCCAAAACCTCCTCCACCGTGAGCTCCTTAATAGTTTTTGGGGCTGGCTTGATCTTCATTTTCGACACTGGTTTGGCGGTGGCCGGCGGTGGTTTAATGGTTTTTTTGGTGGTGGGGGTGGGTTGAGAGGATGAAGAATCAGAGGGCTCCGGTGAGTGGTGTATGGCCGGCGGGCGCGCTCCTGAGGGGCGCTTGTGGGCCACTTGCTTCACCATGGCCGGAATGGGTGGTGGGGTTTGAGAAGATGATGGTTGGAGAAGATGACGTTGGTTGAAAGGGATAGGAAAAGTGTTATTTTGGTCTTTTTCTCTAATTTTTTTTTGTTTTGTTGGGGAGGGGCACGGTGAAAATGATGGAGAGGAAAGGGAGAGTTTGATTTCTGAAAAGGGAGCTGACGTGGCGAAGGGGGGAGAACACGCGTGGCGCGCGCTGGTTGGCCGAAACGTGGATGACGCGTTGAATGGGGCGCTGCCACGTGGCGCTCCCTGGTTGGACGACGCGGATTCTGGATAGGGCGGGACGCGTGGAGTGCGCTGGTTGGCCGCGCTAGGATTGCGCGTTGACCTGGCGATGACGCGTTGAATGATGCGTGGCGCGGTGTGAGAGGCTACGCGGATTGCATGTCGCGTGGCGCGCGCTGGTTGGCTGCGCTGTAGATTTCAGATAAGGCGCGGATGGATGAGGCAGAGGACGCGTGGCTCAAGAGGGAGAGGAAGCGCGCTGGGACGCGTGACGGGTGCGGATTGGACGCGCTGGATACGTGGCGGAGGCGGATTGGCTACGCTGGTTGGATTCGGATTCCCATCTGAAAATTTAAAATTTGAAAGGGATGAGGGAGAAAGCAACGGTTAGGGGATATTTTGAAGTTCAAGGGGATTAAAAAAAGCATGGGGAACATGGAAAGTGAAATAAATTAAAAGGCATGCAGTATGGGGATCGGCCAAAAGGGGTCCAAATAAATTAAAAAGGCATGCAATAATTGAATAATAGAAAGACAAGCAATATTTAAATAACAACAGGGCATGCAAGAATTTACGAAATGAATTAAAAAGGCATGCAATAATTAAATAAGAAAAAGGCATGCAGTATGGGGATCGACCAAAAGGGGTCCAAATAAATTAAAAAGGCATGAAATATTTAAATAATAAAAAAGGTACGAAAAAGAGACAAAAGAGAGAAGAGTGAAGGGTATTTCAACGACTCGTGGCATTCTCCACGATCGTGGCCTCGACGCTTTTCTGATGCCTAGAGTTGGTCGGGTGGAGGTGCCACCTCCATTTCTTCTGTAATTGAGGGCTTGAATCCCTCATAGAATGGTTTTACCCTGTGACCATTGACCTTGAAAGGTTCTCCTCCATCTAGCGTCGAGATCTCGATGGCTCCATGATCAAAAGTGGCAGTGACGATGTAGGGCCCCGACCATTTTGACTTGAGTTTTCCTGAAAATATTCGAAGACGGGAGTTGTACAGCAAAACCTTCTGGCCAACAGAAAAGTTCTTAGGAGAGAGACGCTTATCGTGGTGGGCTTTTGTTTTGCTCTTGTAGATCAGAGAATTCTCATAAGCATCATCCCTGAGCTCCTCCAGCTCTTGAATCTGTAGGCGGCGATGCTGCCCACTATCGTTCAAGTCCATGTTGACCTTTCTGATTGCCCATAGGGCTTTGTGCTCAATCTCGACTGGAAGGTGGCATGGCTTGCCATAAACGAGACGGTAGGGGGTCATGCCGATCAGGGTCTTGAATGCAGTACGATATGCCTATAGAGCATCGTCCAGCTTTAAGCTCCAGTCTTTCCTCGATTGGTTGACTGTTTTTTCGAGGATGGCCTTGATCTCCCTGTTTGACACTTCAGCCTGCCCATTTGTCTGAGGGTGATAGGCTGTGGACACCCTATGAGTCACTCCATACTTGTTGAGCAGGGAGGAGATGACTCGATTGCAAAAGTGTGTCCCTCGATCGCTGATCAAGGCTCGAGGGGTCCCAAACCGATTGAAGATGTTGGTCCGTAAGAAATTGGCTACCACCTTTGATATGATCCGGCCTAGTGTAAGTAAGCCGAATGATATATGGAGCTTTAGAGGATCTAGCCTAAGGAGTTAACTAGGGAAACCCAAACCAATTAAGGAAGAAACAATCAAGACATGGAGATGCAACGGAGGAAGGAACATGAAAGAGCGATGGAAAGGAATGAAATTACCCGAGAAATAGAAGATGGATGGAAGGGACGGAGATGAGCACACACGAGGTAGCAAAAATCACACGAACGTTTGCTTGATCAAGATATACACCGAGGGCCAAGATTGAGACTCGTTTCTATGGATGATCAAGCAAAATGGACATATATTTCATTCACACAAAAATCGTCAAGACGATTACAAACATAGATTTCCCGGAGAGAGATCGGGAGGAGTGCTCTCAACTCAAGCGATCCCTCTCAAGGAAGAAGTGAGCTTACAAGGTGTATAAGGGAGGAGTGTTCTCACTCAACAAAATACACACAAAGTCTAAGCTCAGGAGGAAAAATGAAACAAGAGAACTATATATATAGTTAGTGTACAAATTGGGCTTGAAAAAGCCCAAAAATCACATTGTTTCCCATGTCTGGCGGTATACCGCCTGGGAGGGTTGAGGGCTGGCGGTATACCGCTAGCCTCGGCTCTTGGCAACCAAAATAATTCATTTTCTGGCGGTATGCCGCCCCAGTCAGGGCATTCCTGGCGGTATGCTGCTAGACTCGCTCACACTGCGCGCTAAAATGTCGACGAGTATAACTTTTGATCCACCCGTCCGATTGGCCTGAAATTTATCCCAAACGGAAGCTAACATCTTGAAGTTTCCATCAAGCCTATGTTCTCTCAAATCGGATTCCATTTGCTTGTCCATCTGATCATGATGATTGGTCCTCTTGGATGGAGAATTTGTTGACGAGCCTTGTTGCGAGTGTCCTTGAGACTTTCTAGGGCTAGACGTGCCCCTACATCATGGCTTGCTCGGCCAGCTTGGGAGTTCGGTGTGTCTAGACCTAGGTATGGTGATAATGGGGCACTTGGTCCTCGTCCTTGGGCATGAGTTACGCTCGTTTGCAAGGCTCCATTGCCCATGAACGATTCTCTTGGGTCCACGTCCAGTTGCTCTAGTTTGAAGGAGGTCGGTATCACATCATCACCTTTCCCTTCGAAAGGATTCGTCCTCGAATCCATAACCTCAATCTTCTCACCTACACACTTAAAAACACTTGAAAACAAAGGTGAGAAACCAAAGGGGCGCAATCGCGCATGCTTGTGCACAGGTTGGTCCAAGGAAGGATCAACAATGCTTTTGGCACATCGGTGCACATCGTTTCTTAAAATTTCATGCAAAGCGCGGATGACATCACAAATGGTAGAACAACAGACAAGATGAATCATTTTCTCTATCCGGCTCACAATGACAAGCCAAGAGAATTGAGCACTACTCATAGGCACAATGCACTTGAAAATACCAAACAAATTCCGCAAGAGGGAACACAAATTTTCGTAAGAATTAAACCAATTAATTCTTGACAAATTCGGTCCAAGAATTTGTGTTCTCCTAACACGTAACATATCCATAGTATTGAAGTGCATATTATCCACAATTAACTTATGTAGGCTACAATTGTCAAGACAAAATTCATCTAATTCAAAAGCACGCACATTCCTTTCATATTTAAGCACATTGGTCATCAAGACAATATTAAGGAGGTGCATGGTGTCACGAATTATTAAACATCGTGGGCGGTGGTTCATTTTCTCAAAGCGGCTCACAAGGATTAGCCAAGAAAATTGAGCCACACACCCGCGCACAAAACACATTGGAAAACCAAGCAATTGACACAAAAGGAAACACAATTCCTTGCAGCAATTAGGCCGAGAAAAATTTAACAAGTTCGGGCAAAAGAATTGTTTCCATGCTTCATGCAGACTAGCCATGGATTCCGAATGAAAACAACATGTATATAAATTATACATACTATCCGAAAATTTACAAAATTTAGCACGTTTGAGCAAGAAAGGGTCATACTTGATGAAATGCAAATGGGGAGTTTTAACAAATACCCCAAAATTTTCACACAAGTAATTTTCATGCTCAAACCAAGAAGGTTCATGCTTGACGAAGGGTACGGAAAAGATGTTGGTGCATGCCATAAAATTCGTACCCAAGTGGTTTTCAAAAACACGGGCAAATGTATCATGCTCAACGAAATGTTCATGTGAGTCAAGATGAGTGAAATGAGCATCCTCAACCAATTGAGCATTCAACAAGGGAGTGAAAACATACCCGTTGGGCAAACCGGGAAGATGGAAACGGTTTACCTCAAGGCCTTGCCATTGCGAGCACCATTGTTGAGCAATTACGCTCCCGATACCTCCTATGATGGATGGTTTGAACCCACCCTTGCTCCTTGGAACATTCGGGCGCGGATGGTCATGGAAACCCACAGGAAGTTCCTGCAAGAAAGACACACGAGCAGTAGGAAAAGAAGTGTCAAGGTTAGAACGAGCTAATTGACCCTCATTGCTCAAAGGCACGCTCATTGGATCAATAACTCCCACAATTTCTGTTTGCTTCTTTTCCTCACTTTCTTCTATCAATTTTCCCGCTTGCTCACTTTCTTCTGTCTCATTTTCAAGTTCAAACAACGGATTGTGAAAATTGAGTTCAAACAAAAGGTTGTCGAAAACTTGAAATTGATTTGGCTCAACGGGCTCACTCAACTCATTCTCAAAGGTAGGGTTGCACTCACTCTCGTTGGCATGCTTGCTATTTTCATGCCGTGTATTCTCCTCATCTCTTACTTTCTTCTCTCCACACTCTCTCTTTTCTTTGATCTCTTGCTCACTTCTTTTTCTCTCTTTCTCAACCTTACATTTTTCTCTATTCCATTCAATAATAGCTTGAAGCTCAGTCACATGCCTTTTAAGCGCGTCCAAAAGGTCAGTCATCGAACGGGATTCAAGAGATTGGGATGGAGTGGGTTGGTTAGGTTGGACTTCTTCCAAGGTAGACTCGAGGGTAGAGCCGGAAAAAGAGTCTTGCATACTTGGTCGACCTTGGTGAGGTCGAACCCTTGGAGGAGCATGAGGAGGCGTTCGACCTTGGTGGGGTCGAACCCTAGGAGAAGGCGGAGGAGGTGTTCGGCCTTGGTGAGGTCGAACCCTACGAGGAGGAAAATGAGGAGGTGCTCGACTGTGCATTCCCCCATGTTTAGTTCGGACTCGTACACTTGAGGAGAGGAAGTGTCTTGGTTCGGGGCCATGGCCAAGGCTTTGGTGTGCAATGGAACCGAGGCCATAGCTTGAGACATGTAGGCTTGGAAAATCTTCGTCGTCGTCATCCTCGCTACAACTTGAAGTTGAGCCACGGATGAAGAGACAAGGACTTGAAGTCTCTTCATGGTCTTCATCCTCACTACAAATGCTATACTCATCGCCGATTTCATCACACGGTTCAAAATTTTCATCATCATTGGAGTAGCAATTAACATCACCGTATGATTCATAACCACTATTGTCATTGCATTGAGAGGTATCATCGTCATAGTACTCACCTTGATCACAAGATTCACAATCACTATCTTGCGACATTGTGCCTGAAAAATTGAACAAACTAAGATATATATATATATATATGTTAGTAAATAGTCTCTCCCTCACGTGTTTAAACACTCGTGTCTAAGGTGTTTAGGTCACTCGAAAAATACGTGCTCACAAACACTCAACTTCGCGTTCTTCGTGTACCTGCACACTTAAACAAGGGTTAGAAAATAAATCTCTCCCTCACGTGTTTGACACTCGTGTTTAATCACTCGCAAAAGATAGCCTCACAAATCGCTCGAGAAAACCCCACAAAGCTTGCTCACCACCCAACTCTTGCCGCAAACAAACTTGTGATTCAAGCCAAGCGTTTCATAAACAACTACCTTCGCAAGTGCTCAAGAGCTTAGAAAAGAAAAGGAAAGACTCAACAAAGGACTCAAGAAATTACAAAGACTTAAGGGAAAGCTAAAAAAAATATTTCAGAATTCCAAGGAAATTCAAAATTTTAATTTTGGGGAAAATTTTGAATTTTCCGTTGGAGGGAAGGAGGCTGGAAAAATATGAGTTAAAGGAGTAAAAGACTCAAAAGAAGACTCAAAGATTTGTTGAAAAAGACTTGGAAGTTTAGGACTTAAGAAAACTTAAGTTTAGGACTCAAAAAAATTTTAAAACTCAAGTTTAGGATTTTAGTGGTTTGGGACTTGAGTTTAGGACTTTGTTTAGGACTTGGAAGAGACAAAAAGACTGCTGGACTCTAATAAGAAGAAGAAGACGTGCTGGACATTGGAAGAAAAAGGGTCAACTTGGTTGGAATAACCCTTTAAAAATTAGAAAGGAGCATGTGCCACTTTTCCACTTAGTCTTGGTGTTAGGTATTATGTTCCCTCTTTACATTAATGCAAAGGGAAGGACTAATGGACTTGATGGCCGGCTGTTGTGTAGCCAAAGGAACTTTGTTGGCTGGTTTGGTGAAGGAAAATAATACTTTAGAGGAAAACACAAACTTTTAGCCTTTAACAATATTTTTGGATCAAAAATTTCCCCTTTTTCACACTACTTGCAAGAACACCAAGAACAATATGATGAACACCAAGAACACACTTCTCAGATTTTGATCTTTTGAGCTAGCAAAATTTAGCACACGATCACTCACTTTAGTACTTGAACTATAGATTAAACGGGATGCATTTTGGCTCAAGAAACTAAGAAAATGAAGTTGGCAAACATGATGATACACTGTTCACAAAGTGACAAAGGAAGAACACCAAATAACTACAAGGCGCCAAAAGCTCCGCTACCACTTGATATGATCCGGCCTAGTGTAAGTAAGCCGAATGATATATGGAGCTTTAGAGGATCTAGCCTAAGGAGTTAACTAGGGAAACCCAAACCAATTAAGGAAGAAACAATCAAGACATGGAGATGCAACGGAGGAAGGAACATGAAAGAGCGATGGAAAGGAATGAAATTACCCGGGAAATAGAAGATGGATGGAAGGGACGGAGATGAGCACACACGAGGTAGCGAAAATCACACGAACGTTTGCTTGATCAAGATATACACCTAGGGCCAAGATTGAGACTCGTTTCTATGGATGATCAAGCAAAATGGACATATATTTCATTCACACAAAAATCGTCAAGACGATTACAAACATAGATTTCCCGGAGAGAGATCGGGAGGAGTGCTCTCAACTCAAGCGATCCCTCTCAAGGAAGAAGTGAGCTTACAAGGTGTATAAGGGAGGAGTGTTCTCACTCAACAAAATACACACAAAGTCTAAGCTCAGGAGGAAAAATGAAACAAGAGAACTATATATATAGTTAGTGTACAAATTGGGCTTGAAAAAGCCCAAAAATCACATTGTTTCCCATGTCTGGCGGTATACCGCCTGGGAGGGTTGAGGGCTGGCGGTATACCGCTAGCCTCGGCTCTTGGCAACCAAAATAATTCATTTTCTGGCGGTATGCCGCCCCAGTCAGGGCATTCCTGGCGGTATGCCGCTAGACTCGCTCACACTGCGCGCTAAAATGTCGACGAGTATAACTTTTGATCCACCCGTCCGATTGGCCTGAAATTTGTCCCAAACGGAAGCTAACATCTTGAAGTTTCCATCAAGCCTCTGTTCTCTCAAATCGGACTCCATTTGCTTGTCCATCTGATCATGATGATTGGTCCTCTTGGATGGAGAATTTGTTGACGAGCCTTGTTGCGAGTTGAGGAAGTTCGGCTTTGCTGGAGGTCTTGGAGTGGTGCGAGTGTCCTTGAGACTTTCTAGGGCTAGACGTGCCCCTACATCATGGCTTGCTCGGCCAGCTTGGGAGTTCGGTGTGTCTAGACCTAGGTATGGTGATAATTGGGCACTTGGTCCTCGTCCTTGGGCATGAGTTACGCTCGTTTGCAAGGCTCCATTGCCCATGAACGATTCTCTTGGGTCCGCGTCCAGTTGCTCTAGTTTGAAGGAGGTCGGGATCACATCAACCTTTGAGTCGTCTGTTTTGGTGGCCTTGGCCTCGATCCATTTCGAGACATAATCGACGGCAAGGAGAATGTAGGTGTGTCCAAATGAGCTAGGAAATGGGCCCATGAAGTCAATGCCCCATATATCGAAGATTTCACAAGAGATAATACCCGTCAAGGGCATCTGGTTCCTGGCGCTTATATTCCCCGTCACTTGACATCGAGGGCATGATGCACAAAACAGATAGGAGTCCTTAAAGATGGATGGCCAGAATAGGCCTGCTTCCAAGACTTTCAAGGCGGTCTTTTTAGATGCGAAATGACCTCCTTCAGTCGTCGAGTGACAAAACTTGAGGATCGAGGGCACCTCGTCCATAGTCACGCAGCGTCTGATGATCTGATCTGCACAGTGCTTCCACAAGTAAGGACTGTCCCAGACGTAGTACCTAGATTGTCTCCTGATCCTGTTGCGTTCGGACGTCTAGGCCTCGGCAGGATAAGAACCCGTAGCACAAAAGTTAGCTATATCCGAGAACCATGGGAATTGAATAGCGTGAGCTAGACATAGTCGTTCATCAGGAAAATTGTCTCGAATGGGTACCAAAGAGTCATCATGTTGGTCTTGAAGTCGGCTCAAATGATCCGCCACAGAGTTTTCGGAGCCTTTCTTATCTTTGATCAGGAGGTTGAACTCTTGGAGAAGCAAGATCCAGCGGATGAGTCGAGGCTTCGCATCGGTCTTTGTTAACAAACACCTCAGGGCTGAGTGGTCCGTATAGATTATGACATGGGTGCCAAGGAGGTACTGTCTGAATTTGTTGAGGGCATAGACAACCGCCAGTAGCTCTTTTTCAGTGGTGGTGTAGTTTTGTTGAGCGGGGTCTAACAGCTTCGACGCATAGTAAATCACATAAGTTTCCTTATCCTTCTTCTGACCCAAGACGGTGCCGAGGGCTGTATTGCTGGCATCACACATTATCTCGAAGGGAATGGTCCAATCGGGGGCTCGAATGATGGGAGCAGAAATGAGCTTGGCCTTGAGGGTGTCAAATGCGGCCTTGCAGCTGTCATCAAAGACGAAATCTATCTCCTTTTAAAGCAATCGACACATGGGTTGGGCAATCTTTGAAAAGTCCTTAATGAAGCGTCGATAAAATCCAGCGTGACCAAGAAAAGAACACACATCCTTGACACACATGGGGTAGGGCAGGGTTTCGATAACTTCGATCTTGGCTCTATCCACTTGGATCCCCTCTCTTGAGACAATATGGCCTAGAATGAGGCCTCGATCCACCATGAAATGGCATTTTTCAAAATTCAACACCAGATTGGTCTCGACACAGCGTTGCAAGATTTTTCTGAGGTTGGCAAGGCATTCCATGAAAGAGTTGCCATATACTGTGAAATCATCCATGAAGACCTCGATGCAATCTTCTACAAACTCCGAAAAAATGCTCACCGTGCATCGTTGGAAGGTGGCGGGAGCATTGCAAAGACCGAAAGGCATCCGTCTATAGGCAAATGTGTCAAAGGGGTAGGTGAATGTGGTTTTCTCCTAGTCTTCGAGGGCAACTGGAATTTGGTGGAAACCGGAATAGCCATCCAAACAACAATAATGCGTCTTGCCCGCGAGACGCTCTAGCATTTGGTCAATAAAAGGAAGTGGGAAATGATCCTTCCTTGTGGCTGCATTCAAGCGACGGTAGTCAATACACACTCGCCACCCTGTTTGGATCCTTGTCGGGATCAAGGCTCCATCTTGGGCCTCGACGATGGTAACGCCAGATTTTTTTGGAACAACCTGGATTGGGCTGACCTATGGGCTATCTGAAATGGGATAGATTACTCCCGCATCTAACAACTTCAAGACCTCCTTTTTTACCACCTCCATCATAGGCGAATTTAATCTTCGTTGAGGTTGGCGGATAGTTTTGCTCTCTTTTTCTAGATGAATGCGGTGAGTACATAGAGCTGGTGACAAGCCCTTGATGTCGGCTATATTCCATCCGATGGCTTGCTTAAATTCTTTGAGTAAGGCTGTCAGCTCGACTTCTTCAGGTCTCGCCAAGGAACTAGATATGATGACCGGAAGGGAGTCGTTGGGGCCAAGATAAGCATACTTCAGATGCGTGGGCAAGGTCTTCAGTTCCAAGCTAGGTGCTTGAATTAGAGACGGATGAAGTTTGGAGTGATCTGTTGGCAACTTCGAGGCCTCAATGGGGGCAGATGCATCGAGAGGTTGAGCTTCTAAAGCGGCAACAATAGTATGCAACTCTGGTGGGGTTTCTATTGTCGAGGCCAGAACTTCCAATGATTCAGGTGTGATGCTCCGGTCGAGGGCAATCTGCAAGGGGTCAACAGAGTGCAAATCAGCTAAATCTTCAACATAAGGGTCAATAATATCAACATAATTAACACTTGAAAATTCAGAAGGATATCGCATTGAGTCAAGCATGTTGAATTTGATGGTCTCGCCATCGAACTCAAGGGAGATTGAGGCGTCATGCACATCGATCTTAGCCCTCGCTGTTGCAAGGAATGGTCGACCAAGAAGAACATCCGTGGACTTGGTGGATGCAGCATCCCCCATGGCAATAACATAGAAATCCGCCAAGAATAGGAATTCACCCACTTGCACTAGGATGTCCTCGATGACCCCCTCTGGGTGGACAGATGATCGGTCAGCCAATTGGATGACGAGATTGGTGGCTTTCAAGGGCCTGAGGCCTAGGCTGTTATAGATCGTCAAGGGCATGACGTTGATGCCTGCTCCGAGGTCACACATGGCCTTCCCAATATCAACCGTGCCAATCTTGATCGGGATAATGAACATCCCTTGATCTTTGCACTTGGGTGGAAGTTTTCGTTGAATGTGAGCAGAGAGATTGATCCCGACGCTGATCTTATTGACCCCCGCTAGTTTGCATTTGTTTGTACATAGCTGTTTCAGGAATTTGGCATATCGAGGCACGTTTTTGACTGCCTGCAGCAAGGGGATGTTGACAAGGACCTTGCTGAACATATCAAAAATTTCGCGGTCTTCACTCTCCTTCTTGGTCTTGACCAACCTTTGAGGAAAGGGCGACTCAAGAATTTTATGGATATACTCTTGGGAGAACTCTTGCGGGCTTTTATCATTACGCGGGGCTTTTATCATCACTCTCCTTCTTGTTCTTCTTCTTAGAAGTTTGCTTCTTTTTGGTCGAGGGCTCGACAGAGTCATCATCGGGGCCTGGAATAGAGGAACTAGATGGGTTGCCATCGAGGTCTGGATTTTCACGAGATGGCAATTCAAGACCGCTCCGAAGGGTGATAGCACATGCTCCGTGTTTTGGGTTTTGCTCAGTCTGCCCTGGTAGTCTGCCCTTGTTTTTCACTTCCTTCATTTCAGCCGTCAAGACCGCGACTTACTTTTTGAGGTCTGCGACTCTTTTGAGGGCTGCTTCTTCACTAGGCGAGATAGGGGGAGGGGCCACGAAGACTTGTCCCGGTGGTGGCTGATATTGGTATTGGTTGTTATGGTATGTGGGCCTCGGTTTGAAATTTTGCATGTTGTATGGAGGTGGGTGGTTGCCATAAGGATTTTGCTGGTGTTGTTGGTGTTAGGAATTACCTGAGTAGGAGACTGAAAGATAACCTAGATTGAGAAAGATAAACGACAATAGACAAGACAAAAGGATTAACGTGGTATCGGTCTAGCCGCACTCCACAAACCGCACAAATATTATTAGTCTTAATATTCGTTAGTTTTACAATTACAAGAGAGTCTATTTATAGGGAAAGGGCCGACCTCCATTCCCTATGTTAGCGATGTGGTATATCAGACTCCACATACCCAACAATCTCCCACTTGGAGACTGATCACAGGTCCACTCTCACTCATGTAACTCTAGTAAAACCCAAACAGCATTAAACACCTCTATATGTGCTGAGCCTTCTTCAACAGTCAGTTCTGAAGGCCAGTTGAAGTTATGCAAAACTTCAACTTCTCTTTAGTAACCACCTTGGTCAGCATATCTGCTGGATTCCTTGAACCAAGGATTTTCTTCAAGGACAAAGTACCATCACTAATCAACTCCCTGATAAAGTGATATCTCAACTGGATGTGTTTTGTCCTAGCATGAAACACAGGATTCTTCGCAAGATGAATGACACTCTGACTGTCGCTGTACAGAGCGTTGTCTTCCTGTTTCTTGCCCAACTCCTCAAGAAAATTCTTCAACCAAATCATTTCCTTGCTAACTTCTGAAATAGCCATGTACTCTGCTTCCGTGGTTGAAAGAGCAACACTCTTTTGAAGTCGAGACATCCAACTAACTGTTGTGCCACCCAAAGTGAAAGTATATCCCGTAGTACTCTTTCTTGTATCCTCACAACCACCCAAATCTGCATCAGTGAATCCTTCCAAGATTACATCTTTCCTACGGAAACATAATGCAGCCTTAGAGGTACCTTTCAAGTAGCGTAGCAGCCACTTAACCGCCTCCCAATGCTCTCTCCCAGGATTAGACATGAATCTGCTAACAACTCCCACTGCATGAGCAATGTCTGGTCTCGTGCATACCATAACATACATCAAACTACCAACTGCAGATGCATACGGAACATTAGCCATTCCTACCTTGTCTTCATCCGTTTGAGGTGACTGCTTCTTTGTGAGATTGAAGTGGGCTCCCAAAGGCGTACTTCTGATCTTCGCATCTTGAAGGTTAAACTTATTTAACACCTTCCCAATATACTTCTCTTACGACAATTTCAGAGTACCTTCACTTCTATCTCTAATGATGCTCATACCAAGTATCTGCTTTGAGGGACCCAAATCTTTCATCTCAAAATCTAGAGACATCTGTCTCTTCAACTTGTTGATTTCCCTCATGTCAGATCCTGCGATTAACATGTCATCAACATACAACAATAGTATAACATAAGATGAATCAAATTGCTTAACATAGCAACAATGATCCATAGTACACCTCGTGTACTCACTCCTCATCATAAAGCTGTCAAACTTCAAGTACCACTGTCTTGGTGCTTGCTTCAAACCATACAAGCTCTTTTTCAGCTTGCAAACCATGTCCTCTTTCCCAGCTGCCGGGAACCCCTCTGGTTGTGTCATATAAATGTCCTCCTCAAGATCACCATGTAAGAACGCGGTCTTCACATCTAGCTGCTCTAGATGTAATTCCTCTATAGCCACGATACCCAAAACAAGTCTGATAGTAGTCATCTTGACAACCGGAGAAAAAATCTTATTGTAGTCAATGCCATTTTTCTGCTGAAAACCTTTCACCACTAACCTTGCCTTGTATCTCTTGCTGCCATCAAGTTCTTCTTTAATCTTGAACACCCATTTATTCTGCAAAGCCTTCTTTCCTGCTGGTAACTTAGTCAACGACCAAGTCTCATTCTTCTCAAGTGAACTCATCTCCTCGTTCATGGCTAGCTCTCACTGAACTGACTCATCCATCTGCATTGCCTCTGAATAACTCTCAGGTTCACCATCCTCAGTCAAAAGCAAGTAATAAGCTGAAGGAGAGTATCTTTGTGGCGGTCGCGAAACTCTATTTGATCATCTTACTGCAACATTTGGGGCAACTGGGACAGCCTCCTCAACATCTCTGTTTACCAAACTCCCACTGTCCCCTGCAAGAACATCCTCTGTAATGTCTTCCAACACAATCTGCTCTTTTACTGCTTGTTTCTTTGTCGTTTCAGAATCTGCTGTAAGCTTATCCTTATATACTGCATTCTCATTGAAGGTGACATCCTTGCTTCTAATGACTTTCTTGTTCAGCTCATCCCAGAAACGGTACCCCATCTCATCTGAGCCATAGCCAATAAAAGTAACCTTCTTTGCTTTAGGATCAAGCTTATCCCTGTCAGAATCTTTAACCCGCACATAAGAAACACAACCAAAAACTCTCAGGTGTGAGAGATTTACCTCTTTTTCTTGCCACTCTTCCTCTGGAATTTTGAACCTCAAAGGAACTGAGGGTCCTCTGTTAATGAGATATGCTGCTGTACTAACTGCATCTGCCCAAAAAATCTTTGGCAATCCTGCATGTATCCTCATACTCTTGGCTCTCTCATTCAAAGTCCTATTCATTCGCTCTGCAACTCCATTCTGCTGCGGTGTCTCAGGAATAGTCTTTATCATTCTGATTCCGTGTTCTACACAATAGGCTTTGAACTCATCACTGCTGTATTCACCCCCATTATCTGATTTCAGGCTCTTAATCTTCAACCCTGTCTGGTTTTCAACTTCTGCCTTCCACTTCTTAAAGGTTTCAAACACGTCAGATTTATTTTTCAGAAAATAAACCCATACCTTTCTAGTGGAATCATCAATGAAAGTGACATAGTAGCGAGATCCTCCCACGGAGGCAACTGTAGTCGGTCCGTACACATCTGTATGAACTAGCTCTAACTTTCTAGACTTAGGTGCATTCCCTGATTTTGCAAAAGTAACTCGTTTCTGCTTCCCAAACACACATGGTTCACAGAATCCAACTTCCACATTCTTCAGTTTCGGAATCTTGCCTTTAGAAACCAGCAACTTCATACCCTTCTGACTCATATGCCCAAGCCTTTGGTGCCAAAGAGTCGATGGACCAACATCATCAGTGACTGCATTAACCTCGTCACATGATTGTTCCATAGTATAAAGAGTTCCAACCTTATCACCACGAGTAACAACCAAATTCCCCTTCACAACCTTCCATTGTCTGTTTCCAAAGATAACACGATACCCTTCCTCATCCAACTGACCCACAGAGAGCAGCATCCTCTTGAGTCCAGGAACGTATCTAACATCTTTTAACAACCAGATTGTTCCAAAAGAGGTTTTGACTTTAATGTCTCCCATACCTGTAATATCCAAAGTCTCGTCATCAGCAAGACGAACTTTGCCAAAATTTCCAGACCTGAAATTCAGCATTGAATCCTTGCTTGGAGTGGCATGGAATGATGCACCAGAATCCATGACCCAAGATTCAATAGAACACTCAACACAACAAATCAGCGCATCATTACTAACTTCTTCCACTGTGTTAACTGAGTTATCATCATTCTTCTTTGGTTTAGGAACTGCAGGAGCCGTACACTGATTCCTGAAGTGACCAGTCTTTTGACAATTCCAGCACACAATATCCTTGCGATTCTTGGACTGCCCTCTCTTCCTGGACTTCGATCTGTTACGCCCTTGATTCTGCCCCTTCCCAACTTGTCTGCCTCTACCATCTATACTCAACAAAGAGCCGGATGATTCCCCAGAATTCCTCCTACGAATATCTTCTCCAAGAATTGAGTCGCGAATTCCTGTGAACATTAGCTTAGTAGTCTCAGACGAACTACTAACTGCTGTGACAAACCCTGACCAGCTGTCAGGTAACGAGGACAACAACAACAAGGCCTGTACTTCATCATCGAATTTAATCTCAACGGAAACTAATCTCGACAGTATAGAATTAAATTCATTCACATGATCAGCAACAGAACCACCTTCTTTCATCCTCGTATTGACTAATAGACGAATCAAATATACCTTATTAGCTGCAGAGGGCTTCTCGTACAGATTTGATAACGCCTTAATCAGTCCGTGTGTAGTCTTCTCACCAACGATGTTGTAGGCAACGTTCTTTGCCAGTGTCAACCGTATCACACCTAGAGCCTGCCTATCCAACAAGTCCCAATCTTGTTGTTTCATCGCCTCTGGCTTTTTCTCCTCTAACGGTTCGTGCAGCTTCTTCTGATACAGCAAGTCCTCGACTTGCATCTTCCAAAATCCAAAGTCTGTCCCATCAAACTTGTCGATCTTTATCTTCCCATCGCCTGCCATCGCTCCTACTCACTAACCTTGCTCCGCTACCAGTTGTTAGGAATTACCTGAGTAGGAGACTAAAAGATAACCTAGATTGAGAAAGATAAACGACAATAGACAAGACAAAAGGATTAACGTGGTATCGGTCTAGCCGCACTCCACAAACCGCACAAATATTATTAGTCTTAATATTCGTTAGTTTTACAATTACAAGAGAGTCTATTTATAGGGAAAGGGTCGACCTCCATTCCCTATGTTAGCGATGTGGTATATCAGACTCCACATACCCAACAGTTGGCTTGGTCCCGCTGATTGCTGGTTGTTCACCCATCTGGGATTGGGCTGTTTCCAATTCTGATCGTAATTTTGGCCATATGGGGCATGATACCCTCCCGCTGCATTTACTTGGATCTCTTCAGGAATGAATGGGCACGCATCGGTGGCATGATCTGAGAATTGGCAAATTTTGCAAGCTTTCATTTGGACAGGTTGTCCCGATGCCATGTTTTGAAGCATGCCCGTGATGGCGGCCAATTGATTTTCCATGGCTGCTGAGCGGGCATCTTGATTGCTGTTGTTGATCATGGGCACGACATTCTTTGCCATGAGCTCGATCGTGGCCTTAGCAGTAGTAGGAGTGAGGCGGGTGAGAGAGCCATTTGCGGCGGCATTTAGCAGGGCCTTGTCGTGGGCTCGCAGACCTTCACAAAAATATTGGATCAAGGCATGCTCGGTGAGGTTGTGGGAAGGGCATAACGCCTGCATCTTCTTGAAGCGCTCATAATACTGATCGAGGTTCTCCGTATCCTTCTGAAGAATCGAGACCAACTGCTTGCGAGTGATCATGGCCATGGACGCCGGATAATACTTGTCCGTGAAAACCTTGGACATTTCTGGCCATGATCGAATGGATTTAGGAGGGAGGTCGTAGAACCAATCGAGGGCATCGTCCTTGAGGGACCACATGAATGCATGGAGCTTAGCTTGCTCTATGCTGACGTTGGTGGGTTTCATGGCCTCGCAGATATTATGCAGCTGCTAGAGGTGCCGATGAGAGTTTTCCTTGGCCAGGCCATGAAAAAGCGGGAGATGGTGCATGACTGCTGACTTGAGCGTCCAGTCATAGGCAACGATAGGCCAATCAATGCAGGTGCTTGGTGTTTCAGGGGCAGCATTTAGGTCATCGATGGTTTGGATGTTTGGTGGCTGATCGGGACCAGGAGGAGGGGGAGGAGGAGGATCGTGTTCCATAGTGTGTAGAACTGGGTTGTCGAGGTCTTGATGAAATAGAATATCGTGATTATCCGAGTGAGATTGATGACTATCGAGGGCAGGACATGAGGCTTCCCCACGACTGGTAGATGGTCCTTTGGCCTGTCTTCGAAGTCCTTTCTCAGTTCGAGTAAGCTCGTGATCGAGGGGTAGTAGGTCTGGTGCAGATCTCCTGGTCATGCAAACAAAAGAGAAAAAATCAGTTTCGTCAAAATCCCCGGCAACTGCGCCAAAATTTGACTCGCCGTCGAAACGGGTCAAAAATAATATATTTCCTGAGGCCTAGATGCACAAACTAATTTGTGTAAAGCGGTAACAGGGTCGAACCATAGAGATTGAGAGAAACGAGATCAAGCCCTCGATTGTATGACAGAGGTAAAAATGCACAAAATCACGATAACAAAAGGGGGGGGGGGGTTTATAGGTTAATCAAGTTAACCAAGAGAGTGATCAGAGCTAACAATTCTAACTACTAAAAATGATAATCGAGGTCACGACGAGTAAACAATAATAATAAAGATCAGAGATAAAATAAAACACAAAATAAACAATTAGATTAATAAGCAAAGATAATAAGTCAAGGAGAAGGGAACTTGGTAAAGGGCTCTCTTGGGTTGCGTCGAGGGCTCGATTGTCATCAGCGCAAAGATTTTCCGTTCTAACGTTACAGACGTGCTATAGGGGTCATGTTTTCACGTAGACCCCCTGCTTTCTTTCGTAAGGAGCCACCCCCGTTTTCACTGTTAATAAGGTGGCCTCGATCCTTTAATATCCTCTCAGCCACCTATCTTGTCATCAAAAGACAGCCTTTTTCACTTTAGCTTGTCACTAGCACAAAGCGGACAGAATATCAGAGCATCGATAAAGAACAAGAAAGACACATCTAGGGATCGATGCCTCGATTTGTCAGGATCACGACAGGACCCTAACCAGCTGCATGCCCTAGACGAATGAACCCAGATCTACCCGAGAACACTAATCTAGTTGTCTACACCTACCCAACAGTCTCACGCTAGTTATCACTGCAGAGTCACAACAATAATCACAAAGGGAAGATTAAAAGTTGATCAGGCCTCGAATCACCCTAAGCAAAAATAGAATTAAAATGACAAGCAACCAGATATAACAAAGAGAACATGTTAAGAGCAATCAGGCCTCGAATCTACCCAAGCAACCCTCGATACACCTTTACCAAGAATGTGGGTTTTAGCCACTCATGTTAATAGATAAACAAATAAAAGATGGAAATAACGTAATAAAAGATAAAGGAAGAGATAAGGATAAAACTTTATTAATGGTGCTTGTTACAAAGCTTGGATCCAGCAACTATGGAGAGAAGAGGAAGGAACAAACCCCAAAACTCCTAAACTAGAAGAAAGCTACTGAAATTAGTTTAAGAGTAAAATATCAAAAGTGTAAAGAGGTGCTGAAACCCTAGCACATAAGGTTGTATATATACACCAGCCGCCCACTAAGGGACAAAATTCCAGCTAAGGGGAAGTACACACAAGGTGCCCACGCTCCTGCAAAAGGGGTGACCCATGATGGCAGAAAAGGGGAATATTCCTCGGGATCCTCGCAGAACATCTGACATGCACCAGGGAGGACACGTGGAGTGATTGGAGTGGAGCCACGTGGATTTGGCATTTTGCACTTGTCGAGGTCTCGATAAGATTGTCGAGGTCTCGATGACATGTCGAGGGAAGATCAGCATCTTTGGGAACATTCTGGAACATTCTGGAATGTTCTGGAAGAGAGTCTTCATGGGGTCTCGATAAGAATCTTTATGGAATATTCCTTTCGGGCGAGACCTCGATAATAGACGACTGATCAGCATCTGAGGGAATATTCTAGGAGACATCCGAGGGGACACGTGGAAGCACAACTGCGAGGACACGTGGATTTAAAGCTCTTAGTCCATCAAGGGCTCAATGACAGGCCTCGATGATAGGCCTCGATGAAGAAATTGGTCCTAGGTCTCGACGATGGTCTTGAACCTTGGAGTCCGCAAAAATCACCCAGAAAGCATGTCTTTTCGCACATTTCTCCTTCTTGGCCTTGATCTGTGATAAAGATGTAAATACGAGTGGATTAGTAGTATCAAGGCCTAAATCAAGGCAAAAATAGAAGGAAAAACATGCATAAAATACATGCTATCAGCTCTCGTGCCCAGAACAGCAGCCACTATGGCCTTATCTTCCTCGCTCCATAACTCACCTCTCGTACCAGCCTCAAACTTCATTTCTAAACCACAAAATCAAAAATACAGAGGACAACAAAAATCCACACCCTTAAAATCCCAAAACCCAAACCCAGTCCAATCTCAGTAAGCCGCCTACTCCCAAAACTAAAAAGTCAAAAACTTTCAAGCAACTAAATCTAATGCATGTACAAAAATAAACAAAACCTCCCACATGTTTCTTTTGTTTTCTAGATCTCAACAAGTTTAAAATTAAGAAACAAAAACCCAGAAAAACAAATATTAATGTGAACAAACGGATTGAAAGGTGATGACTGATGAGGAGAACAATAATAATACGCACCAATTTGGTAAGGCAAGTGAATTGGGATCGTGAAAGGATGCAAATGTTTTGGTCAGGAAAGCAGACAACTATGGCTGGCGGTTGTAGGAACAAGGCTTGTTTCGCCGGAAAAGAAAAGAACAATCAGTTAAAGCTTTAGCAAATATTAAGGAATAACGGAAGGAAACAAAATGGGAAATATTAAAATCCTAAAATCTAAGGGGTTTCTATCCATTAACATTTTTTTTATAGTTAGAACTATATTGAACTAACGGATAAAAAGTTTGGAATCGATAAAAATAGAAAAAAATGTTTGGTTCTGAATAAAATAAAATGACATATTTAAAACCGTGAACTTTTCCCGTATTACTCACTACCCAAATCTCCAATTTTTCAGCTAATAACTTTGACTAACGCAAAAAGTCAACGTCACTTTTACTCTTAATTTTCTAAAACTGCATGTATATATACACCCTTTAACATTTTTATCTAAAATTTAAAAATAACTTAAAAATTTAAAATTATAGAAATAAAAAAACTACCCAAAAAATATAAAAAATGATGTAAATCATAACTGGCATTTTTTAATATTGTTTTTGTTGACTTGTAGTGCTATATAAGAAAATATTTACAAAAATTATGAAAATAAGAAAATTCAAAAAACTAGGAAAAATATTTAAATTTTAAAAAATACTCCAAAAGTACTTTAAAAAATAGTTAAAAATTTTGGAAAATTCAAGAAAATAATTTTAAGAACTGAAAATATTTTCAAAATTATAAATAAATAAAAATAGGAAAAATTTAAAAGAATTCAAAAAAATCGGGAAAAATTAAACAAATTGCAAAAAAATAAGAAAAATATTGTTTCAATATTGACTTTCTAAAACATTCCAAAACCTTCCACCTTTTAACCATACCCCCTCCCCTTCCTTTCCCCCCCCATCGTATCTCTTTCCTGGAAAAAACTTGGGTACATACGATGTACCCACTACTCAGTACATCATGATCTAGGATGATGACACCTACCCCAAATAGTGCTAGAATACCACTATTCTTGACACTTTTGGACACTATTTAGAGTAGGTGTCATCATCCTAGATCATGGTGTACTGAGTAGTGGGTACATCATATGTACCCAAGTTTTACTCCTCTTTCCTCTACTACACAAATTAAATCAACTTATCATCATCGTTACATCTCCACTGGGTTTGATCACTTCCTATCAAATTTATTTTACTTGACTGTGGCCACTTTTTAAAAATTCAAGCTTTCAGCCTCCCAAATGCACAGTTTCTCCTAGACCCAACCAAAATTTAATATTCTTATGCAAGAACTAGAGGCAGCTCCCTGACAAGAACAACAATAGCCGACGCAACGTTAATTTTATCATAATAAACACAAACATTAACGAGGGAGAGATGAAGTGAGGAGGAAAGAAGGAAAATGAGATTTTTCCCCAATTTTTATTTAATTTTTTATAATTCTTGAAAATATTATGAGTTTTTAAAATTTCTTTCTTGAATTTTCAAAAAATTTAAATATTTTTAGACTATTTTTAGAATTTTAATTTTTTTAGGAATTTTTTTGAATTTTTATATATTTTTTTTAAAAATCTGAATTTTTTTGTTTGTTTTCAAATTTTAGATCAAAAGTCTATAAGTACTTTTGAAAAACATTAAATTGAAGGATTATAATAACTATTTTTAGCAAATTAGGATTAAAGATGATGTTGACTGGTGGTTTTAGTTAAAGTTAACTGAAAAGTCGGAGCTTCGATGTAAGCCACACAAAATTTTGACGAGAGTGGGGTGTGAACCACCACACATAATTTTTGAAAGTGGGGTGTGAACCACCACATAATTTTTGAAAGGTGGGGATTGAACCGCCACAAGATTTTTGAACGGTGGGGTTTGAACTGCCACACGATTTTTGAAAGGTGGGGTTTTGACCGCCACACGATTTTTTGAAAGGTGGGGTTTGAACCGCCACACAAATTTTCAAAAGGTGGGGTTTGAACCGCCACACGATTTTTTTGAAAGGTGGGGTATTTGAACCACCACACAATTTTTGAAAGGTGGGGTTTGAATCACCACACGATTTTTTGACAAGTGGGGTATTTGAACCGCCACACGGTTTTTTGAAAGGTGGGGTTTCAAACTGCTACACGATTTTTTGAAAGGTGGGGTATTTGAACCGCCACACGATTTTTTAAAAGGTGGGGTATTTGAACCACCACACAATTTTTGAAAGGTGGGGTTTGAACCGCCACACGATTTTTTAAAAGGGTGGGTTTGAACCGCCACATGATTTTTTGAAAGGTGAGGTTTGAACCGCAATACGATTTTTTGAAAGGTGGGGTATTTGAACCACCACACGATGTTTCGAAAGGTGGAGTTTGAACCACCACACGATTTTTTGAAATGTGGGGTATTTGAACCACCACACGATTTTTCGAAAGGTGGGGTTTTTGAACCACCACACCACTTTTGAAAGGTGGGGTTTGAACCACCACATGATTTTTGAAAGGTGGGGTTTGAACTGCCACACGATTTTTTGAAAGGTGGGGTATTTGAACCGCCACACGAATTTTTTTTAAAGGTGGGGTTTGAACAGCAACATGATTTTTTTAAAGGTGGGGTTTGAACTGCCACACGATTTTTTGAAAGGTGGGGTTTGAACCGCCGCATGATTTTTTGAATGGTGGGGAGTAGCCCGCTTTTTTGGGGTTATCGTCAACCTGAAAAAAGAAAATAGACAAGTAGTGAGTATAAGTGATAACATGCATAACATGCAATCCTGAGGCCTCCACGTTGCTTGTTCACTCTCCCGGCCACACTTTCACTTAATACTTTTATGATGAATGAAAAGACGACACAACTTGGATTTTTGGTGAAGATACGAAGGAAGCTTTTATTCATTCCAATGATGCAATGCTATTTTGGATGCTATCGACGAAAGTCATATCATGAATTGAAGCTACGAGGAGTAAGGACCTATCTCTTGATGAAGGATGGGTCTTGATGATGGCTTCAAATCATGTTAGAAGTAAAGGAATTGATTTTCGGCAAAACTGCATATTTCGAAGTAATTACGTCGGGGTTACGAAGTAATTACGTTAGGGGTGAAGTAATTACGCCAGGATTAGGAAGTAATAACTTCGAGGCAAGGTCTGATGCGTCTGATGTCGAAGTAATTACGTCGGGGTTACGAAGTAATTACGCCAGGGGCGAAGTAATGACACTATGATCAGGAAGTAATGACGCCAGAAATCATTGGAGTGCAAAATACAGTGTTTTTTAAAGGGGTTCTTCAGCCTTGCTTCGTGGGAGACGTGCCGCCCAGAAAAATCTGAGTTTGGGTATGGGCAAACTCCAACCTGTTATCAACGTCTTTCGTGTTTTAGCCGAGAGTAAATTTCGAGCAATTCGCATCTATATTGGCCAAAATAAAAGAGTGCGCAGCCGAAAGCGAGAAGAGACAAGTTATCCTCGTGTCTTTGTCATCTCGGTCTCATCTCCCCATTGGACCTGAGATCGTACGAAAGACGGAAGCTTTTATTCATTCCCAAGTCAAGGCATGCGGTGACCTTGGATGCTACAATCCGAAATCCTTGAAGCAAACCCGTGCGAGTAGCTAATGTTTAATATGCTTGGAATTCTCCTATCGTGATGAGTTTATGGGTATATTCTTGATTCGAAGAGCGGAACTATCATTCCAAGAGGTTTTAACAAGTAATTTGAGTGATGAAAGTCATGTTTATGATGAGCCAAGGTGATAAAACCCGGCTTGGCAGCACTTTGAGCAACATTCGGAGGGCGAAAATGACTTTTGAAGGAATTTGGAGCCGAAGCTGGCGACATGCCGCCAGAAATTCTCACTTTCCCCTATTTTTCAAACGAAGCAAGCGGCATGCTGCCTGAAGCCACCAGACACCAACTTGGGAGCTAAATGCGGACTTTTGAAGGCTTTCCCCGGGTTCTTCGTAGCACCAAGTGGTCTACCCTTGTATCTTGACATTCAATGCTTCGACTATGAGCCTTCGACTGAGTTGAGGGTGCTCTTTAGCCATTTATCCGAGGAACCAAGGCTTGTAAAGGTCGTTGTGTGCGAGCGCGCGTGTATTGCTTGCGATCTTGTGGCCTTCGAATCCCATGACGAATCGGTCGCGTTCGAATATTGCCTTTGGTCTAATTTTTTTTTAGTGTGTTTTCGTTTCAAGGGTTAGTTTTTGTTTTGTTTTTGCGGGCTCTATATGTGGTTTATTTCGGAGAAGATTGTTTTTTCGTAAGCGATAGGCAATTGATGCTCTTGGAAAAGGAAAAAAAAATTTAAAGGTAAAGGCCACTCATTTAATAAATATTTGAATAAGCATGAACTTGTCATTTACGAATTTCATCCAAAAAGGGTTACATGGCGAGTTTGATCAACTATCTAGATCCGACCAAGGAAAGGCTAGTAGACAAAAGTCTAGGAACATTGTTACAAGGGGTGAAAAGATAAAAATCTAAGTAGCCGATGCGCAATTTTTTTTTGGTGTCAACCTTAGAAATCGGGGTCCGTTTGCTTATTCCAAAAGTATTCCAATGACGCAAGCTCCCCCTTTTGCATCACTACTTCGGCTTCTAAAGTCGCCACTCGCGCTCGCAATGCTCGATTTTCTTTGTTTTTCTTGTTGGCGTGAGTCGTCAAAACCTTTATCACCGCATCTTTGTCTTTGATCAATGCACTAGATGTTGCCCTCTTGCGGACTTCCCCACCCAAATGTTTCTTGAAGTCGTCGAAAGCCATCCTTTGATTTGCCAAGCCTATCTGGACATTGTGTTTGTGGCGCCTTTCCCATTCATACACCTTGAGTTCTAGATCTATTTTTTTCACCCTCAACGTCTCTCTTTCCAATGCAATCTGATCTCGTTCTCCTGTTACTGTGTGCAGCTGATTTACTAACTGGGAACGGGCCATGACATCAAGTCCTTCGCTGACGCGGGATTCGCCTTCTTCTTCCATAGGCTTGTGATTTTCTGGGTGGGGCAAAACATTACCGTTGGCCCGATTCTTCCTCCACTACGGGTATTCTGACATCGGCAAGGTGGGGACAACATGCCCTTCGAGGCAAAAGGGGTGAGTCCAATCGTGAGAGTATTGAAGACAATTCTGATTCTCCGTAGTATGTGGTAGACTTAAATCCGTCATGCCAAATATCGCGGGGATTATTTGCATGATGCAAAATTATCTCAAGGCGAGAGCGAGACAATAGTGGACGCATCCTCGAGCCCCAATCAAAGGAACCCATGGTAAAGGTCCACAACAAACTATAGGATTGGCGGCTCGCAGCCACTCGGCATGCCAATTGAAGTCCTCTTCCGAGAGGTTCAGGAATTTGTCAATCCAAACATCTTTATCCTCCATCTTCCAAATGTTTACGGCCATTACGTCAATGACTTTGGCAAAAGGGGTCGAACCCAAGTAGTTCGTGGAGAACAGGGATTGATCGGGCGTCTGTTTGAAGTGACTGATCAACCATACGGTTAGCAACTGTGTGCAACAGGTAAGCTTTCCTTTCCCTTTTCTTCGGCAAAGGTCTAAGGAATGGAAGGTCTCGGCCAAAATGGCCGCCATAGGGTTGATGGTGTTTACCTCCATTTCGAAGAAGACGTTAGCTGCCTCGAAATCGATGACGTTCCTCATCTTAGGAAATAAGACAAGTCCTACCATCGCAAAGGCTAGAATCCTTAAGCGTTTTTCCCCTTGGGACACACGAAACTGTTTTTTAATATCCGATCAACACCATACGTAGTCCCTTTCCCTTACGCGAGTAATGATACCCAACCAATTGCCAAGATTTACTTTGACGTTGGAGGACTCGAGGTGAATATTCCGATATATGGCCGATATGGAAGGGACGAAGCACATCAAAGCGGAATATTCCTCTAGCGTAGGAGTCAAATCCACCCCTCCGTTGAAAGAAAAACATCGATAGTATGGGTCCTAGAACTTCAGGGCTGCCCGAATGCAACCCGAATCGGTCCTTACATCCATCATTGTTAGTAACTTCTCGTAGCTACATTCAAACTGTGTTTCCTCATCCTGAGTCAATTCATTCCTTAATTTCCTAATTTTGGTCACATCGAAATCCGTAACGTCCACTTTAATCTTGGTTGTGATATCAGGGATGAAACAGAGTTTTAGCATATCTCCCCGTGTAGCTTGGTTTTCATAACTTCCTCTTCCAAAAGTATCAAGTGAAAGTATCGTGGGAACTGTCATTTGAGTGAACAAGTAAAGCGGGGTTGTTTACGAGAAGTAAAAAAAAATTCCTACATTAACGAAAGATGAAACATGAGGACAATATATAAATAAAGTCATAACACATAAACTTGAAATAAATGCACGAACATGATGCATATGTTAGGGATTTGATTCCCACTTAGTCCTAACTGGTCGAAAAGTTCTCGGACGATACCATAGAAGTGGTCCCTCAGTAAATGAATCGTAGAGCTCCAACCGAATCCTTGCGGAAACAGGGCACTTTCCAATCCATTTAGGGGTTCTAGTCCGAGTTGGAATTCGTGGACACATATTGGGACCTAGGTCCACAGGGCGTCACTACTAACCTCCTAATTTTATTTGGGAACGTAGCCCGGCTGTAAGGCTTTCAATGCGTGAGATGCGTATGAAAATTTATCAAAGAAAATAACAAATAGCAATCACGAAAATAAATTATTAAAGCGAGTAAATAATTAAAAAAAACAAACACCATAAAACCGATTTCGACCCTAAAGTCCCCAGTGAAGTCGCCAAACTGTCGCACCCCTTTTCAGTTTTACGCGAACAGGTTCGGGACGGATGCGGAGCATAGATGGATGCCTCGCATAATGCAATGAAGTCGCCACCCTATTTATTTTCTAGGTTTAGGGAACCTAATCGTCATAGCATAAAATAAAAAAACTAAGGCACAAGGGTCTAAACCAAAGAACGAAGGTTCGAGGTCGTATTATGGACTCGGGAAGGTGTTAGGCACCTGAGTCACATCCTTAAAAAGGTTACCGGTAAAAAGGTGTTCGGAAGGGACAATAAAAAAAATACATAAGTTAGCCCTCATAGGAAACGTCACTTTAGTATTCTTAGGGTCGGGACAACTTCGGGACAAATTGGGTCAACTTCGGGACAAGTATTTCTGCTTGATGGAATGGTTACCGTTTTCTACTAAAGTGAGCGATCTGTTATTATCATCGGGCCATGCATGATTAATTAATTACTACGTGATCTATCATAGATAAAACTAGCAAAATACCAATTTAATGAATGCAAATAAACCGCGTGGGATCGAAGCCACCATACACATGTATCAATGCATAACAATTAATTTCATGGCATAAAAACTGAGTCTTTTAAACAGGTTGTGCATGTGGGTATTTTCAACGATTTTTAAAAGTCATGCATACGAATGTACGAGTTCTAGTTTAATATTTCTAAATAAACAAGCATACGAATAATATTTACGAAAAATATTGAATAAAATAAAAGAGGGGTAGAAAGCGTACTTGCGTTGTGTGAACTGAAATTTTACCCTACAAAGCGAGAGTGTTAGTAATAGTTTGAAAAAAGTAATAAATAATAAAAGTACATACGAACATTTAATTAATTTCTAACAAGCAAGCCATTAATTAAATACACATGGCAAACAAGTAAACAAATTATTTCATTCATTGCATACGGACAAATTATTTCATTCATTGCATACGGATAATTTACGACAATATGAGTTGTAGAACCACATAAGATTGCATACTGATGTAATGGTCTGCTCGGTAGATTTTATTTCCATGGATTACTCATCTATAGTTTTTAAGTCACGGTGATGTATTTTGGTGAAGAAGTATAAGAGTGCTAATGTTCATTTATTCCATAGCATGCAACTGCATTTATTACTTTTACTCCAAGCATTGATTGCAACTCTGCCAAGTTTTCCAGCTTCCCTCAAGTTGCAGCTGCAGCTCAAGTCGGTGCCTCTGTCATTCAGATTTTTGTTGGACGCCTTAGGGTAATTACCCCCTTAAGCAAGTAATATATTGGTGAATTGGTTCATTGTTGGTTACATGCTTGTGTTAGCTTGGGCAGTCCGACGATGGGATGCTGGTGATGATGAGGAGCAGAGAATGCTTGGCTGAGGGTGAAGGAAAGGAAGTCGGTTTGGGTGAGAGGTGATGATGAACGAATTTAATGGTCTTAATTGGTGATGGTAAGGGTTGAAGGGAGGAAAGGAGTCGTTGATTTTGCTTTAAAATGAGTCAAAATGTTTGATCGAGGGCTGAGATGATTTTGCAATTTTATGCATTAATGTATATATTAATTATGGCACTAACGGGATATTTTCGGTTCGAGCTGCGGACTCGTTTGAAATGAAAGTAAATTCGAACCAAAAGGACTAAAAGGTGCAGAAAAATAAGACGAAATAAATAGTATACAACAAATATATAGAAAGTTCGATTTAACGCATTTATTTTCTCGTTTGAAAATGTCAAATGTTCGGACGCGAAATAAATGCCTTTACGACAAAAATTGAACGAAACCAAACTAGATGACGGAAAGAGAAAAATAGTATGTAATTATCAATTAAAGAAATAAAGCATTCGATCTACGGTCTGGGGAAATTTACTTGGGACTGATAGAAGTTCGAGCGAAAAGACAGTTAAAAATACAAAAAAATAAAAATGCACAAAATGACACAGAATATTAAACAAACTAGCCTAGGACCAAGAATCGACAGAAATTTGATTTAGACGAGCTATTAATGTGATAAGTAATAAAATACGTAAAAGTTGTGACGCGAAAAAATCCAAAATCGGGTAGCAACACTCGGGCAACAAGAAACAACCCCAGCAGTTTAGCTGCCCAAGCCCCACTCCCAGCGACGGAAACAAAAGTAACTCGAGAAGGCGTATTAGCTCCTTTTCCAATCTAACACCCACCGACCAGCGTAGGGTCGCCAAACATAAGTATTCACTACTAGAGGTTGGCAACCCAAGAGCTTCGTGCGACCGTAGGAAGATGCATTGCTAACAACTGGGATTTTCCTCAACCTTCCTTGACCAGGACAACTCATGTCTTGGTCCATCCTCCTACTCAAGTATCTGCCGCTCCAAACTCTCTCGCCACCACAGCAATAGACGTCGCCATCAGACCTTCTTCCTCTGTCGTCAAACGAACTCCCTCCTCCAAATCATTAAGGACACTCAGGACCAAACCTTCATCATAGACCAGAACATGCTTGACTCCCTACTCCTCCTACACAAAAAGTTCGACGAATCCCATGCCCTAATCCCTCCCATGCCTTCAGGACCTCCACTTCAGATCCCCACTTATTCAGACTCGGAGTCTGATTGACTACCCAGGTCATAGCTTTCCTTTCTCTATTTTTGTATATATTTTTGTCTTTATTTTCACTTTTATTTTTGTGTCAATGCATGCCTTCCTGTCCTACCTTCTCATATTGAGGACAATGTGTCCGATAAGTGTGAGGGGTAATTTACTTGCTTTCAGTGTTCTAATCATTTTTGCATAAGTTAGATTAATTTTTGGTAATTTTTAGGTATGTTTTAAATTTTTTCTTTTGATTTTCTTTTGATTTTTTTGTGTGTTTCTAGATAGATTGCATGTTCTATGTTGTTTTCAGGAATTAGAACCCATCTTGTCTTTGAATATTGTGTCCATTCACTCAGGAAGCAAGAATGCTTTATTTTATGGCTCCATACCATATTACTAAGGTAATTAATTGGGTTAACATTTCCAATACTTGTAAGGGTACGACTCCTGGTATTCTTTTAACATCCCTTATGTGCATAGATTCATGATTTTGGTGCTTAACACCAGAACCTACAAACGAAACATTCACAACTATTTTGTCTCACTTTGTAAATCTTCGACACATAGAACTGCCATGCAATCATCAAATAAGCTCTTGAAAAGAATAAATGCTTGCAAATGCTATGATATTCTTGCCTCACCAAGCAGAAATATCCAGAGAACTACTCCGTTAAAAGAATAAAAAAATTATGCAGCAGCATATGAAGGAAACAGTCGTCCTGATATTTCTACCTCACTAAGTGGGAATATTTAGGAAACTATTCAAAGATTCATGTGAAATGCTGATAAAAAAAGAAGGGCTCAAATTTTAGTAAAAATGCAAGCAGTCTATGTGAAATAGGAAGTCGAGGAAGATAAAACAGTTGGTTGAGTTCTAGTTTGCATGGCTCTTTCATGGAGCACTAGAATTGTGACTATGTACATACAATTTGTTTGGGGTATTGGTTAGGTCTTAGTAATACGGTTTTGGAGCTGTGGATTAAAATGTTTGAGCATTTTGTGTGGTGGATAGGTGTTGACTACAAGAGTTTTCTGATTCTTACCTTTCTATGTGTTTAGTTTTGTTTTGTTGTTTTAGAGTTAGTATGCTTGGGGGTAAGCATCAGCATAAGTGTGGGGGATTTGATTGAGCTCAAATTGTGGTGGTTTTTACCACTTAATCTCTTGTGTTTTCGAATGGTATGCTATCGATTTTGGTGTGAATCATTCGATTATCGCAGGAGACAGCCTTGGAGAGGCAGGAAGTAAAAAGGAGCAAAATTAAGCACAATTCTGGCAGAAATAGAGCAGGCAGGTTGATGGCTGCATTCTGGACCAAGACAGACTCGCTTGGCCAAACCTCACTTGGAGAACATTACGGACCAAACAACGGATTTGATGGCGCTGGCAGATGATTTTTTCCTGCCCTAACGATTAAAGCGTTAATCACTAACTGATTGAAGATGCGCCCTGCTGATTTGATCTGATTATATTTCCTTGTGAGGATGAGAGCAATCAAAATACTATTTAAAGTTGATTAGGATACGATTTTCCTTAATTTTCGCTTTTGGTTATTTTTTTAGGAACCATTTATATTTTTCCAAGATTTTTGGAGAAGGGGGTTCTACCGTGTGGGTTTGAATCTCTCTACCTAGTTTTGTCATCATCTTTATATACATTTTTGCTCCTTTGAAAATGGGAGATTTTGCTATCATCTTAATACATTGTTTACTTGCTTTTCGTTATGATTATGAGTAGCTAAGCACATCGTTCTTAGTAGAGGCATTGAAGTATGACCATGAATATACATGAGACCTAACTAACCTTATCATTCTTTAAGGAGCAAACAGGATTTTTCACTCTTAGTTTTAACCGTGTGGTTTTAATGAGTAACTAGCCAATATAGATGCGAATTGCTCGAAATTTACTCTCGGCTAAAACACGAAAGACGTTGATAACAGGTTGGAGTTTGCCCACACCCAAACTTAGATTTTTCTAGGTGGCACGTCTTCCACGAAGCAAGGCTGAAGAACCCCTTTAAAAAACACTGTATTTTGCACTCCAACGATTTCTGGCGTCATTACTTCCTGGTCATAGTGTCTGTCGCACCCCCTTTTTCGTTGAAAACGAGTTTAGGATCGGGACGGGCCACGATGTGAGACAAGCGTTGGACTTGTCTTAACATCAAGCAAAATGAAGTCGCCACCCTAATTTTCTAAGGTTTAGGGAACTTAATCGTCATGGCATAAAAATAAATAAAACTAAGGCACAATGGTCTAAACCAAAGAACAATGGTTCGAGGTCGTATTTATGGACTTGGGAAGGTGTTAGGCACCCAAGTCACATCCTTAAAAAAGGTTACCGGTATGCGAGGTGTTTTTGAGAAAATGTGTTTTTAACATGTAATTTGGGCCCTCAAAGGCGACGTTACATCTTAGCATTTGGGACGTGTTATTTCCGTTTGGGTTAGAGGGATGGGGTTACCATTTTGTCTCTATACTAGAGCGGACGTTCCCCCCTTTTCATCGAGTCATGCATGACTTAATTACTATGTGATCTATCAAGGTAAAAACTCGCAAGATACCGATTAATGCATGCACATATATTTTGCGTAGGTTTAGAGCCACCATACACATATATCAGTACAACAATTAATTTCATGGTATTTAAACGCAAGTGATTTAAACACGTTGTGCATGTGGGTTGATTTTAATTATTTACAATTTTTATATGTCATGCGTACGAATGGGGTGGTTCTAACGCCTACTAGGGTGCCATGCATACGAGGTAATTTTGAGGATTTGACCTCTTTGATAAACATTCATTCAAAGCATAAAAATAAATAAAAGGGTTTAAGATAAACTTACCCAATTTGACGAACCCCGATCAATCCGTCCCTTCAAAATCGAAGTCAACGACAATTCATAATAAAATAGGTATAAACAAACATACATGATTTTTAACTAATTATCTAGTTAATTATTACAAACCACAATTAAAATAATTACTTGAATAATTATTACAAACCATAATTAAAATAATTACTTAAATAATTATTACAAACGATCCATTAGCGAAAATAAATAGACGGGCCTCGATGACTGGGCCCAGCAGTTGGGCCCAGTACACCTGCCCCTAACCCGCCCAAGGGCCAAGCCCTTTTCTCTTTTCTCCACGTTGGGCCTGCACGGCCCAGCTCCTTCTTTTCCTTTCCTGGACGCATCAAGCGTCTCCTTTTTTTCTTTTCCACTTGGGCTTGGCTCAAGCCAAGCCCATAACCAAAAATTAATTAAAGCAGCACGGCCCACGTCACCTTTCCTTCTGTTCATCATCTTCATCCTCCAGCCTGCACATCATCTTCCTCTGATCCGGCAGCAGCGGAACAGCATGGCAGCGGCAGCAGCGGAGCAGCATGGCGGCGGCAGCAGCGGAGCAGCATGGCAGCGGCAGCAAGGCAGTGGCAGCAAGGCAAGGCAGCGGCGCAGCAGCAGGCGACGGCAGCAGCAGGCTATGACGAGGAAGCGCAGCGCAGCAGGCGAGGCAGCAGCGGCGAAGGCGACAGGAGCAGCTCCGGCGATGGCTCGGCAAGCGATGGCAGCAAGATTCTATTTAGTCAAAAACAAACAAGCAAATTTATTAAAAACAGCAAACAAATTAAGCAAACAAATTAATTAATTGGAACCAAGACCATTAATTAATTAAGAGGCAAGTAAAAATCCATTCGGTGTATAGGGAGAGAGAGCTTGTAAATATAAGGGAGGGGGAGGACTAGAGCCGGATTGGTCCCCCCCATTTTTCGTTGAAGATGGCTTGCTATTTATAAGCAAGTTGGAGGCGGTGCTACAGTGGCGACGAGGGCAGCTGGCCGAAGGAGAGCCAAGCTTTGATCATGTGGCTGAGTGGTGAGTAAGTTACCGAAAATAATATCAAGGGAAATGATCATTCAAGTCGGCAAGGCTACTGGGAAGAAAAGTGAGGCAATTGTAGGCAAACATGCATTAATGGTGCATTAATGCATTAATTCCCACACGAACGGGATATTTTGACTCGAACTGTGGTGTGACAAAATTCCCTTAATACAAAAATCGAAGGGAACAAGACGTGTGGAAAAATAAGACACGATAACTAGTATACAGTAAATAAATAAAAAGTTTGATTTAACGCATTTATTTTCTCGTTTAAAAATGTCAAACTTTCGGACGCAAAATAAATGTCTTTACGACAAAAATTGAACGAAACCAAGCTCGGTGGCGTGAAAGAGAAAAATAGTACGTAATTATCAATTAAAGAAATAGCGCGTTCGACCCACGGTCCCGGGAAACTTACTCGGGACCGATAGAAGTTCGCGCAAAGACAGTCGAAAATATGAAAAACTTAAGAAGACACGAAATGACACGAAATTTTAAACAAACTACCCTAGGACCAAGAATCGTCAGAAATTTGACCTAGACGAGCTATTAAATACGGTAAATGCTAAATATGCAAAATTGTGACGAGAGAAATCAAAAATCGGGTAGCAACAGTTGCCCCCTCTTTACTGTCTGATCAAAAATTCAGTGTAACTGAGACTTTTGATTAGCAGTAAAGACGGTTGCCCCAAGTATTTACCACGTTTTGGAAATGATGAAGACTTACCTGAGAGTGGGGTGAGCTTTAGATTCTGGTCTGGGTGAGGCTATCACATTGCCAGATGATGGTATGAAAAAAAGAGATTGCAGGTCCGTGCGAGGCTATCGCTCTTCAGACGATGTTGAAAGGTAAGGATATCCGAGCGAGGCTATCGCAGTCACGGACGCTGAGGCGGAAAGGTAAAGATATCCGGGCGAGGCTATCGCAGTCACGGACGATGCTGAAAGATAAAGATATCCGGGCGAGGTTATCGCAGTCGCGGACGATGCTGAAAGGTAAAGATATCCGGGCGAGGCTATCGCAGTCGCGGACGTTGCTGAAAGGTAAAGATATTCGGGCGAGGCTATCGCAGTCGCGGACGATGCTGAAAGGTAAAGATATCCGGGCGAGACTATCGTAGTCACAGACGATGCTGAAAGGTAAAGATATCCGAGCGAGGCTATCGCAGTCGCAGACGATGCTGAAAGGTAAAGATATCCGGCCGAGGCTATCGCAGTCACGGACGATGCTGAAAGGTAAATTTGACATCCGAACGGGGATACCGCAATTGTCGGAGGTCGTTGTGGAAAATGTTGATGTAGGTTCGTGCGAGGCTATCGCTCTCCGAACATTGACGTGGAAATGTGGAAGGTATGTTCGTGCGAGGCTATCGCTCTCCGAATGCTGGTGCTAAAAATATAGTCGCTCAAGGAGGAGTTATATAGATATGCAGAAAAGTAGTCGCTCAAGGAAGAGTATTTAGATAGACAATGTGTATGTGGGGACGTGACCAATCACAACACTAAATGACAAGATGTGGGGACGTGACCAATCACAACTTTTAAATGACAAGGTGTATGTGGGGGCGTGACCTATCACAACACTAAACAGACGAGATGTGGGGATGTGACCAATCACAACTTTTAAATGACAAGGTGTATGTGGGGACGTGACCTATCACAACACTAAATGACAAGATGTGGGGACGTGACCAATCACAACTTTTGAATGACAAGGTGTATGTGGGGGCGTGACCTATCACAACACTAAATGACAATGCGTGGGGACGAACCGCTTACGTAAATTTGAAAGACAATGCATGGGGACGAACCGCTTACGTAAATTTAAAAGACAATGCGTGGGGACGAACCGCTTACGCTACGTGGGGACGAACCGCTTACGTAAATTTAAAAGACAATGCGTGGGGACGAACCGCTTACGCTACGTGGGGATGAACCGCTTACGTAAATTTAAAAGACAATGCGTGGGGACGAACCGCTTACGCTAATTTAAAAGACATGACGTGTGTGGGGACGTGACCAATCACAACACTAAACATAGGGTGAAAAGGGGAAGTAAGTTTTACCTCGATCTTACCGTATGAACTAAAATGGAGAGTGGTTGGAAGCCACCGTATTCGTGAGTGGTTGGAAGCCACCGCATTTGGTAAACTGGTGAGCTGGGGTATTGCACCTCCGCGAACTTACCGTGTGAAAAATAAAGTGGTAAGTGGGGGTATTGCACCTCCGCGAACTTACGTGCGAAAAATCAGGTGGTAAATGGGGGGGGTATTGCACCTCCGCGAACTTACCGTGCGAAAAATAAGGTGGTAAGTGGGGGTATTGCACCTCCGCGAACTTACCGTGCGAAAAATAAGGTGGTAAGTGGGGGTATTGCACCTCCGCGAACTTACCGTGCGAAAAAATAAAGTGGTAAGTGGGGGTATTGCACCTCCGCGAACTTACCGTGCGAAAAATAAGGTGGTAAGTGGGGGCATTGCACCTCCGCGAACTTACCGTGCGAAAAATAAAGTGGTAAGTGGGGGCATTGCACCTCCGCGAACTTACCGTATGGAGAATAAGGTGGTAAGTGGGGGTATTGCGCCTCCGCGAACTTACCGTATGGATTGAAATTGATTTGAACGTGAGGGAGCATGATCCGCCACATGAATTTGATTTGGGAGTGGTAACGTACTCCATTCGATGTTGATTGGATTTTGACGAAAATCCAAGACGACGAGGGCTTTACAACGATTTCTTCATCGAAGACCCATGATTGAGGAGTGGTAACGTTCTCTATTCGATTGTTGATTGGATTTTAATGAAAATCCAGGGTGGCGAGGGCTTTACAACGATTTCTTTATCGAATACCCATGGTTGAAGGAGTGATTCCATCAAAGCGTATCTGTATCCTGCAAATAGGAAGGAAGCAAATACAAAGCAGCAACATATAGAAAAAGGAGAGAGCAATTGACCTATGTGAGAAATATCAAATATTCCTACATTTAACCCATGGCTTGCCCCCCTAATTTTTTTGTTTGGAACGAAAATGACCTCTTTGTTTAAGAGGAAATAAATTCAAGTGTTTTTTTTTTTTTGAAAAATGCGTTCAATTTTCGTTATACAAACTTAATCGACACAAGTCTAGATAACGTTTGCGTCTTGTTCAAGAAATAACGACCTCAAGAACAAGACTTTCCCATGACATGTAGCCGCAAGCAATCCTCACCAGATATTAGTGTTTGCGCTCACGTTCAGAAAACAGGGTTGTGTTTACACTCGTAAAAATGCAATAAACATAGCACAAAAATTAAATTTGCAATGTCAATCCGAGTGAATAGACTTCAAATGAAGATGCACATGCATGGGCCTGCTGATAATCAATAGGACTTTGCGAGGGAGGAAAAAGGGAGGAATTTGTAGAAGAAGAGAGAGGTGTTGTGTTTGTAGTCTCTTTTTGCAAAAGGTTCGTGCTCGACGACTGATTGTGATGAAGTCAAATTTGTGGTGAACGATGCTCGACGATTTGATCGTGGTGAGAGCAAGGTGCACAAATCCTTGAATCTTTGCTGGAGATGTTTCTTTCTTGATTGTTTTGAGGGCACTGTGCCCAAGTTCTGTGATATTTGCAGGGAATGATCTCCTTTCCTTTTGAGATCATTTCGCTGTTGATGTTTGACAGATTCTTTTGATATGTGCTTGCTTCTTCTGTTGTTTTGTGTTCCTTGAACACTCTCTTTTTTATTTTGATTCTTTTGATCTCTCTTTTTTCTTTTTGTTCTCTTTTTTTTTTCTTTTTTTTTCTTTTATTATTTTTTTTCTCCCCCATTTTTTTTCTTTTTTCCTTCTTTTTTTTTTTTTTCTTTTCCCATTTTTTTTCTTTTGCAGGCAAAGCAAGTACAATCTCTTGTTTGGTCTATCATCCTCTCTATCTTTGGCAGAAGCCTCCAAGTCTTGATTTATTTTGGCCTTCTTCTGACGTTGTTTTGTCAGCGATCCTCTAAAGGTTCCTTCTTGTCATTCCCTTGTTAGATGTGTACTCCAGTCTAGCGGTCCCAGTCGAGCACTACTCACTTGGTTAGGAGAAAATAAGAGGCTTGGTTTTGAGTGTTTGATAGAGTTGTACATGGTGTACAAAATATGTGTTTGAGAGCAAAAAAAGTTAAAAAAGAAAAATGTGGAAGAAGAGCAAAAGCAAAGTCCAATGTCATGTTACCGTTACCCCATGTCTGACAGTTCATGTACCCAGGATATTATGCAAATCTAACTAGCACCTAGTTTAGCATTTACACTCATGAACGAAAATAAGGCGTGAAGGCCCAGAGTACTCACATGGATATGTTTGTGATCGCTTACGTCTAAACATGCCACGGACATAAGAGTTAACAGACAAGATAGTGCATGTTTATATAATTTCTAATGAACGCACAAGTTAAAAATGATGAATGTGCTTGATTTAAAGTGTTCAAAACGTGAGTTTTTTTGTTTTCCCCTTTTTTTCTTAGCCCAAATAGTAAATGTTTAAAGGAAAATTTCGTGAAAAACTGAGGATTTTAGCAAACCTTACGCGCGCACGTTTGTAACAACGTAAATCGTAAAAATTTCTAAAATTATGGACAATGTAAATGGCAGAAATGTAAATTGCGAAAACATAAATTACGGTAATGTAAATTGCGGAAAGGGAAATTGCAAAAAAAGGTAAAGGACAACTTCCCTGAAAAATGAGCTTTGACATTTTTCGACGCCTTCTCTTGGTCGTCACTTCATTCGTTTGCCCCCAAGTTTGCAAGTCTTCTTGTACCTGAAATGTAAATTTGCAGAAACGTAAATTGCGAAAATATAAATTACAGAAACGTAAATTGCGAAAGGGGAAATTGCAAAAGTGTGAAATGACAACTTCCCTGAAAAATGAGCTTTGACATTTTTCGACGCCTTCTTTTGGTCGTCACTTCACTTGTTTGCCCCCAAGTTCACAAGCCTCGTTGCACCTGAAAGGTAAAACTGTGGAAATGTAAATTGCAGAAACATAAATTGCTGAAGTGTGAAAGGACGACTTCCCTGAAAAATGAGCTTTGACATTTTTCGACACCTTCTTCAGGTCGTCACTTCACTTGCTTGCCCCCAAGTTGGCAAGTATCGTTGCATCTAAAATGTAAAAGACAATTAAATAAAAAATTCATAGGGAAAATGTATCCCAAGATGTTGAATTTAATATTGACAAAAAATAGAAATATTGAGAAGAACACGTGGGTTGCCTCCCACGAAGCGCCCTTGTTTAAAGTCGTAGGCTCGACTACGTATACCACCTCCCTTCATACCTCCATCCTGCAAAATAGGAAAGAAAAGAAACTAATCAGTAGTGTCTAAATTCAGAATAAACTAAAAATTAGAAATCTTGACGAAAGTGGGGGTGTAAACCGCCGCACAAAATTTGATGAAAAGTGGGGTTTTTTGAACCGCCGCACGGTTTTTGAATGGTGGGGTTTTTGAACCGCCACATGATTTTTGAAAGGTGGGGTATTTGAACCGCCGCACGATTTTTGAAGGGTGGGGTTTTTTCAACCGCCACACGGTTTTTGAATGGTGGGGTATTTGAACCGCCATATGATTTTTGAAAGGTGGCGTATTTGAACCGCCACACGATTTTTCAAAGGTGGGGTTTTTGAACCGCCACAAAAATCGTAGTATATAAATACATGGCATCAAAGGAAAAAATGCATGAACATGATGCACGTGCTGGTGTGACTCCAACTATTTCTAACTGGCTTGAAGTTTCTCGGATGATACCCTAAAAGGGGTCCCTCATTAAATGGATACAAAAGCATTGACCGAATCATGACAAGGATTATGGGTGCTCAATCCATTTAGGGATTCAAATCCGAGTTAGGGTTCATGAAAGCATACTGGGACACAGGTCCACAGGGCTTCACTAATACCTTCCTAATCTTCTTGGGTATCATGGCCGGCGATAAGCATTATGCATGAGATGTATATGAACAATTTATTAAAGCCAATAGTATGTAACAATCACGAAAACAATTTATTTAAAGCAAGTAAATAATAATAAAAAAATAAACACCATAAAACCGGCTTCGACCCTACTAGTCCCTAGTGAAGTCGCCAAACTGTCGCACCCCCTTTTTTGTTGAAAATGAGTTTAGGATCGGGATGGGCCACGATGCGAGACAAGCGTTGGACTTGTCTTAACATCATGCAAAATGAAGTCGCCACCCTAATTTTCTAAGGTTTAGGGAACCTAATCGTCATGGCATAAAAATAAATAAAACTAAGGCACAATGGTCTAAACCAAAGAACAATGGTTCGAGGTCGTATTTATGGACTTGGGAAGGTGTTAGGCACCCAAGTCACATCCTTAAAAAAGGTTACCGGTATGCGAGGTGTTTTTGAGAAAATGTGTTTTTAACATGTAATTTGGGCCCTCAAAGGCGACGTTACATCTTAGCATTTGGGACGTGTTATTTCCGTTTGGGTTAGAGGGATGGGGTTACCATTTTGTCTCTATGCTAGAGCGGACGTTCCCCCCTTTTCATCGAGCCATGCATGACTTAATTACTACATGATCTATCATGGCAAAAACTAGCAAGATACCGATTAATGCATGCACATATATTTTGCGTGGGTTTAGAGCCACCATACACATATATCAGTACAACAATTAATTTCATGGTATTTAAATGCAAGTGATTTAAACACGTTGTGCATGTGGGTTGATTTTAATTATTTACAATTTTTATATGCCATGCGTACGAATGGGGTGGTTCTAACGCCTACTAGGGTGCCATGCATACGAGGTAATTTTGAGGTTTTGACCTCTTTGATAAACATTCATTCAAAGCATAAAAATAAATAAAAGGGTTTAAGATAAACTTACCCAATTTGACGAACCCCGATCGATCCGTCCCTTCAAAACCGAAGTCAACGATAATTCATAATAAAATAGGTATAAACAAACATACATGATTTTTAACTAATTATCTAGTTAATTATTACAAACCACAATTAAAATAATTACTTGAATAATTATTACAAACCATAATTAAAATAATTACTTAAATAATTATTACAAACGATCCATTAGCGAAAATAAATAGACGGGCCTCGATGACTGGGCCCAGCAGTTGGGCCCAGTGCACCTGCCCCTAACCCGCCCAAGGGCCAAGCCCTTTTCTCTCTTCTCCACGCTGCACGGCCCAGCTCCTTCTTTTCCTTTCCTGGACGCATCAAGTGTCTCCTTTTTTTCTTTTCCACTTGGGCTAGGCTCAAGCCAAGCCCATAACCAAAAATTAATTAAAGCAGCACGGCCCACGTCACCTTTCCTTCTGTTCATCATCTTCATCCTCCAGCCTGCACATCTTCTTCCTCTGATCCGGCAGCAGCGGAGCAGCATGGAAGCGGCAGCAGCGGAGCAGCATGGCGGCGGCAGCAGCGGAGCAGCATGGCGGCGGCAGCAGCGGAGCAGCATGGCGGCGGCAGCAGCGCAGCAGCATGGCGGCGGCAGCAGCGCAGTAGCAGGCGACGGCAGCAGCAGGCTATGACGAGGAAGCGCAGCGCAGCAGGCGAGGCAGCAGCGGCGACGGCGACAGGAGCAGCTCCGGCGATGGCTCGGCAAGCGATGGCAGCAAGATTCTATTGAGTCAAAAACAAACAAGCAAATTTATTAAAAACAGCAAACAAATTAAGCAAACAAATTAAATAATTGGAACCAAGACCATTAATTAATTAAGAGGCAAGTAAAAATCCATTCGGTGCAGAGGGAGAGAGAGCTTGTAAATAAAAGGGAGGGGGAGGACTAGAGCCGGATTGGTCCCCCCGTTTTTCGTTGAAGATGGCTTGCTATTTATAAGCAAGTTGGAGGCGGTTTGGAGGCGGTGCTACAGTGGCGACGAGGGCAGCTGGCCGAAGGAGAGCCAAGCTTTGATCATGTGGCTGAGTGGTGAGTAAGTTACCGAAAATAATATCAAGGGAAATGATCATTCAAGTCGGCAAGGCTTCTGGGAAGAAAAGTGAGGCAATTGTAGGCAAACATGCATTAATGGTGCATTAATGGTGCATTAATGCATTAATTCCTACACGAACGGGATATTTTGACTCGAACTGTGGTGTGACAAAATTCCCTTAATACAAAAATCGAGGGGAACAAGACGTGTGGAAAAATAAGACACGATAACTAGTATACAGTAAATAAATAAAAAGTTTGATTTAACGCATTTATTTTCTCGTTTAAAAATGTCAAACTTTCGGACGCAAAATAAATATCTTTACGACAAAAATTGAACGAAACCAAGCTCGGTGGCGTGAAAGAGAAAAATAGTACGTAATTATCAATTAAAGAAATAGCGTGTTCGACCCACGGTCCCGGGAAACTTACTCGGGACCGATAGAAGTTCGCGCAAAGACAATCGAAAATACGAAAAACTTAAGAAGACACGAAATGACACGAAATTTTAAACAAACTACCGTAGGACCAAGAATCGTCAGAAATTTGACCTAGACGAGCTATTAAATGCGGTAAATGCTAAATATGCAAAATTGTGACGAGAGAAATCAAAAATTGGGTAGCAACAGTGTCATTACTTCGTCCCTGGCGTAATTACTTCGTAACCCCGACGTAATTACTTCGACATCAGACGCATCAGACCTTGTCTCGACGTCATTACTTCCTGATCCTGGGATAATTACTTCACCCCTAGCAGCAATTTTGCCGAAAATCAATTCCTTTGCTTCTAACATGATTTGAAGCCATCATCAAGACCCATCCTTCACCAAGAGATAGGTACTTACTCCTCGTAGCTTCAATTCATGATATGACTTTCGTCGATAGCATCCAAAATCGCATTGCATCGTTGGAATGAATAAAAGCTTCCTTCGTATCTTCACCAAAAATCCAAGTTGTGTCGTCTTTTCATTCATCCTAAAAGTATTAAGTGAAAGTGTGGCCGGGAGAGTGAACAAGCAACGTGGAGGCCTCAAGATTGCATGTTATGCATGTTATCACTTATACTCACTACTTGTCTATTTTCTTTTTTCAGGTTGACGACAACCCCTAAAAAGCGGGCTACTCCCCACCATTCAAAAAATCATGTTGCGGTTCAAACCCCACCTTTCAAAAAATCATGTGGCAGTTCAAACCCCACCTTTCAAAAAATCATGTGGCGGTTCAAACCCCACCTTTAAAAAAAATTCGTGTGGCGGTTCAAATACCCCACCTTTCAAAAAATTGTGTGGCAGTTCAAACCCCACCTTTCAAAAATCGTGTGGCGGTTCAAACCCCACCTTTCAAAAGTGGTGTGGTGGTTCAAATACCCCACCTTTCAAAAAATCGTGTGGCGGTTCAAATACCCCACCTTTCAAAAAATCGTGTGCCGGTTCAAATACCCCACCACACATCGTTCTTAATTGTGGTGGTTTTTACCACTTAATCTCTTGTGTTTTCGAATGGTATACTATTGATTTTGGTGCGAATCATTCGATTATCGCAGGAGACAGCCTTGGAGGGGCAGGAAGTAAAAAGGAGCAGAATTAAGCACAATTCTGGCAGAAATGGAGCAGGCAGGTTGATGGCTGCATTCTGGACCAAGACAGACTCGCTTGGCCAAACCTCACTTGGAGAACATTACGGACCAAACAACGGATTAGATGGCGCTGGCAGATGATTTTTTCCTGCCCTAACGATTGAAGCGTTGATCACTAACTAATTGAAGATGCACCCTGCTGATTCGATCTGATTATATTTCCTTGTGAGGATGAGAGCAATCAAAATACAATTTAAAGTTGATTAGGATACGATTTTCCTTAATTTTTGCTTTTGGTTATTTTTTTGGGAACCATTTATATTTTTCAAAGATTTTTGGAGAAGGGGGTTCCATCGTGTGGGTTTGAATCTCTCTACCTGGTTTTGTCATCATCTTTATATACATTTTTGCTCCTTTGAAAACGGGGGATTTTGCTATCATCTTAATACATTGTTTACTTGCTTTTCGTTATGATTATGAGTAGCTAAACACATCGTTCTTAGTAGAGGCATTGAAGTATGAGCATGAATATACATGAGACCTAACTAACCTTATCATTCTTTAAGTCTACATTTAATTAATCTCGCGATTATTCTTAACGTATTTTCTGATTGATTTTAGACCTAGCTAATCTAGAATTGAACAGATAATGCAGCTGTCATTTCCCTTGGTTGTGGATTCTCGATTAAGAGAATCGAAGTAGACACTTACGCGTTAGCAGCGGGACCGCGAAATAGTAGGGGGAAAGGTTAATCAGATCCAGTCCTGATTGACGCCCGAGGATACTAGTCTGGAGTTGTCTTCCCCTAGTCATACATCTGCCAACTCAGTAAACCCTTTAACCAGCAAGGTGCTAGTTGGTAAGGCATCATCTCTAAGCGTACCTGAGATGGTGTTGATACATGAGAGAAGTAGGGGTCATAAGCATACTTTGATCCTATAGCAACTCTGTGGATTGAAGATGAATACCTCTGCGTCAATGATTGTATCTCTTGTCTCATAGCTTGCTAGCCTCTACTAGGAATCTCTTTCTTATTTGATCTCCATTATCGATTCTACCGTCTTGACCAAGAACATCATTCTTGGCCAAGACAATTACTCGTTTAATTTACTTTCTAGTTTTAGTTTTATCATAACCCCCCGAATTCCACCAAAGTGTTATTTAATTATTACAAGTTCACACAAAAGTCATACCATAGCTCCCTGTGGATCGAACCTCTTACTTCTATCTATAATTCAATTGTTCTTAGTGGCGAGTTGTAGCTTATATTTATATTTGGTGGATTCGACACCCCACCAGTACCCTGTAAGGCCTTTTCAGTTGCGGAAACTTCCTCCTCTACCAAATAAACGATATGAATTCGAGCAACATACCCAAACTATACAAGAAATTCGCAAAAGATATGATATTAGTGAAATTCATGTATGAGACTGCAAGTGCAATCACAGTTCAAAGCAGGATACCTAACCAAGGTGTGTTGAACCATTTGGACCGAGTCGCGAAAATATTAGGCAACAATCCTAAATTAGCCATACCAAGAAGCTGATAAGCACTGCTGCTTAGTTGAGCCTCAAATAAACCAATAGCAGACAACACAACACCCATTTTAATCCAGTATTTCTGCCAATTCCCTACTATCAATTCTACAGCAGTGGCATGAAACCCAGATTCCCATTGGGTTTGGTCCATTGAAACAACACCAATCACCGCAAATAATGGAATCAAGTAAGACACATAGGTGAAAATCACATATGCAAGGAGAGCTACATGGAATGTTTTCTGTGGTCTCTCCACTTCCCCAGCTAGAGTACTAACATTATCCCAAAAGTTCAAGTTCCAAAAAAGGGTGTTAAAGAACAAATTCCAATCTTTCTTCACCCCTTTCTGGCCTGAGCTAATCTATCTATGAGGATGAATCTTGGGAATTGACAGTAAAGACATGATTATGAATGACGAAAGCGAAATGAGACCAAGAACAATAATTTACAAGCATTGTGGCATTTTCGTGAGCATTTTATGAGCATCATTTTGCTTTGTGAGAATTAAGTACAAAAATAATCAAACCCATCATAAAAATAGCAACAACCTGTTAGGGGTTGTCTTTATTTGTTGGGGTAATAGCTTAAAACACCCCTGTACTAACCGCGAAAAACAAACTCCTCCCCCGAACTTCAAAAACGCTAATACACCTCCCTTGAACTACGTTGATCGTGCAATTAGCCCCTTCTGTCCATAATTAATTACATTTTTTTGTGGTTTTTTGGTATTTTTTACAATGTTTCTTGATTTTTAGGTTAATTACATTTTTTAAAGAATTTTTACATATTTTTTAGAACTTTTACAAATTTTTTAAAATTGTAAAAATGTGCATTGAGGGGCCTTTTTGCCCGAAAATAATAGTCCAGGGGAGGTGTATTAGCGTTTTTGAAGTTCGGGGGAGGAGTTTGTTTTTCGCGGTTAGTACAGGGGTGTTTTAAGCTATTACCCCTTATTTGTTTAGGCATTTCTACAAACAGATGGTCTGCAATGGAATGCAGTGCTTGAAATGGCCAATCACCATCTCATTCGTCCTTACCTACCTGTAACAACAACAAACGTATACCATCTCATTTCTTTTCGGCCCTCGTCTTAATAATCACAATTAACTTACTCCCCCACCGGCTCTGAACATCTTCATCGGTAGAACATGGTTATTGGAGCAAAGGAAGCGGCTTAAAATCTCCACAGCCCAGAACCACCGTTGCTGCATTGTACACCAGCGTCGGCTCCTCCGATGACAAAAAACTCAACCAGTGCCTCTCGTTTTATGCGGATCACGACAGCGAACCTACCCACGATTGCTTCTGTACGCTTCAACTACTCTACCAACACAGGATATTTTAGGAATATAGAAGATATTAATACAAAATTTGAAAATTCTCTACCAAATTCGACCAATTTTGGTAAGAATTCACTCCTTCTTTAATTTTTTGTGTTCAATTCGATGTGAATTAATTTTTTTATTTATAAAAAGTATAAGAAACGTAAAATTTATCATCATTTCAGTTACAAACTAAACTCTTATGTCAGTTCTATGCCACCTTTCTTAAAAATAACCGAAAATAAAGTGATCACGTTCCCATTTACCAAACCCAAGTAAAATTGGCTGCTTAACTAAACAAAACTCTCCTCTCTGAGTCCTTTCCATACTCACGACGAGTCGCGACTCTGTCGACTGTCCAGCAAATCACCGCCATTGCCGTTTACTTTACGTATCGCTTGGTTACTGCAATCGCGAATCTGATTCGCCGGTGAGGGACTCTGTTCTTTGATTTTTTTTTCTATTTTCGTTGGTTGAGAGGAGGAGATGCAGCGGAAGCGGTGGAGAGGGTGGTTTTGATGCGCAGGTTGCTAACGTGCGCTCTATGCGTAATAGCCACGGCAGTGCTCCTCTCCGTTCACCTTCACTTGAACCTCGCCCTCCCTTACTCTAGAGTGCCCGACCTCCACGGCCGTTACCGCCTCCCTTTCACCACTACTCAAGTAATATTGCTCGCTCCCTTCTTCTTCTTCTTCTTCTTCTTCTTCTTCTTCTTTTCCAATAATTAGGTTTCTTCGTTTGGTCCTCACAGTAAAAGTCTGAATCACATAAAGCCAGTGATTGCTCCAAATCCGCTGGTCGTTGTTAGTTCCGTACTTTTCAGTTTTTGTTTTTCTTTAAAAGTGATGCTGCATTTTTTCCCTGCATCCTTCTTTTAAGATGGAGTTTATTTTGTTTCTGGCGATGTATTTGTTTTTGCTTTTCATGTTCTTTAAGATTTTTTCTGAACTCTTAATTATGTATTTATTTGCAGCATCACGATCAGGAGCAGAGCTGGACTAGTGAGCTGGTTCCGCCGCGGCCTTCCTCATCACGCCAGGTCCTCTTACATATCCCTTCTTCATCAATTGATTCCTTGTTCTGGAGATTTTTTCTCTTCTTTTAGGTTGAATGCTTAAAATTTTAAAATGTAATCATCAATTTGATGAATCATTAAAAATTACTGTGGGAGCAATGGATTGTAGTTGTGGTTGTGGATTCTTCTAATAGGTTAGTTTTTAAATTTGATACAAAGCAGTCATGCATCTTTCATGTTTTCACTCCTTTAGACTTGACAGTTGGGTGCTGCTAGTGGTAGCCGGAATTGGACTACCTCAGACTTCACCAGGCTATGGAAGCATCCATCCAACCGTGATTTCCTCTCTTGTGTAAAACCTACTGCTAACTATTCAGGTAACTGTCTGTGTGCTATGTTGGTCTCGTTTGGGCTTCTAAATGTATGTGGACTTATTTTGGGTTTCATGTTTGTGATCCAGTGCCTGGAGAGTCTAGAGGATTTCTTCTAGTAAATACAAATGGTGGTCTCAACCAGATGCGAGTTGGGGTTTGTATTCACTTTCCTGTTATGGACAGCTATACTTTTGTCATGTTACTGCCTGCAATAGTCTATTAAAATCATTTCTATCTTCAAACATGATTTTTGAAAGAGACCTTTTAAGTAGTGATATTTTTTTGTTTGTTTGTTGCTGATGCATTTTTCTTTAACGATTGGTGAATGGTACATGTGGTCTGCTATAAGTATAGGTAAGTACTGGCCTCCTGTCGATATACGCGGTTCATCCCTGTGCTCTACTCCCCCACTGGATTGCTAATTGCTCTGCCTCTGAATCTGATTAAGTAATGATGTCAAATGAAAGCAGAGTTGTTCTGGGTTGTACTGATCGCAGTCTGATTAATCTAGTGTTATTTATTTCTTTAAGCCAATCGAGTCTTTACCGCTGCCAAATTAAAATTGATATCATACGTTTGCTCCAGTTCAACAAATGCTTATACACTGCAAAGGCTGCTGTAGGTCTTTATTTTTCTTTCCAGCGGTTCCAGTCCCTAGATATTAATATGTAATTGAGTAATTCTGGCAACATTTATTTCACCCATCAATATACAGCCTTGACTCTTGATGCATTCCCTTGCTCTATGGTCACATTATGCGACCTTGGGGAAGAGAATCAAATCTAAAATGCCAACGCAGTACTCTATTGATTGTGATGTTGCTCATAAAGTAAAATGACAGTGAAAATTTTAGTTTTACAGATTAACATTTCTTCTGAGCAGATTTGTGATATGGTAGCTGTTGCTCGAATTATAAATGCGACTCTCATTGTTCCTGAGCTGGATAAAAATTCTTACTGGGAAGATTCCAGGTAAAGTTGTTTTGTGAGTAATAGCACTTTAGCATGTCTGTGACAGTTCTTGATGATGCAATGATTTGCTTTGCTTGTTTGACTTGCAGCAACTTTTCAGACATATTTGATGAAGCTTATTTCATAAATGCTCTAGCTAATGATGTAAAAGTCATAAGAAAGCTTCCTAAGAATTTGGCTCACACTACCAAAGCGTCCAGATACTTCAGGAGCTGGTCTGGTATGGATTATTACCAGGGGGAGATAGCAAGTTTGTGGACGAATTATCGGGTATATTAATTGAGATGCTGCTGTTTCTTGTTGCTTTCTGTTATATAGGGTGCTCCTGATTATAGTCATCTTAATCTAAAGTTATGATGTGTAGGTCATTCGAGCTGCCAAGTCTGATTCGCGCCTAGCGAATAACAATCTCCCTCCAGATGTTCAGAAGTTGCGATGCCGTGCTTGTTATGAAGCCCTGCGTTTTACTCCTCGAATAGAAGCAGTAGGAAAAGTAAGCAGTTTGACCCGTCTTCATTATTTTGGTATTCCAATGCTTTTCTTGTTGCATGTACAGTGAACATCAGTAAATTTTTTATCTTTATTGTTGTTGTAGTTGTTGGTTGAACGGATGAGGTCATTTGGCCCTTACATTGCTTTACACCTACGATATGAGAAGGACATACTTTCCTTTACTGGGTGCACCCATGGGCTATCTGACGTCGAAGCTGATGAACTGAAAATGATCAGGTATTATATAATTAATCGGGAAATACCTTAACAGGTAACCATAGCCCAGGCTTATTGCATATATAATTGAGTTTGGAATGACATGTTCCAGTATAACGAATCAAGTGGCGTGGTCTGCAGGGAAAAAACCGAATACTGGAAGGATAAAGATAGAGATGCTAGGGACCAAAGATTGAAAGGATTATGTCCCTTAACACCAAGAGAGGTTGCAATATTTCTCAATGCTCTTGGCTACCCATCAACCACCCCGATATACATTGCTTCAGGAAAGATCTATGGTGGTGATTCTCACATGACTGAGCTGCAATCCTGCTATCCCTTACTAATGAACAAGGTTGGTTGTTCACTATAACTCGTGTGTGACTTATTTTCTCTTCTTAAGTTGTTTTTGCTTGAAGTTTAGAGGACCTATTGAGTGCAGAATGTTATTATTCCTGTTTTCTAGGGCTGACTCTAAGAACCTAAGCATGACATCAATTTCATGTTCTGAAAACTGAATGGTACCAAACATTTAGTGGCCCATATCAAGATATGTGAATACTGCTTTATTCATTTATATCAGCAACCATGCCCAATACCAACTAAAACCTTATGTACAAGTTCTATCTTTTTATTTTTCATTGTTTGCCCATTTTTATGGTAAAAGGGTAAAGGTTAGTTATCTAATGCAAACAAGGTGAGTTCCTTAGATACAAAAACTAACCTCTTTCTGTTCCATCATTGGATGCATTTTACTATTTTGATAAGAAGGAAGAATGAGGACTGCTTAATTTTATGATGGTAATAATTTTGTGCCTTGGCCAGCTTGATTTACATTCTGCAACCATTTTGCAGGAAAAATTGTTGTCTGCTGAGGAGCTACAACCATTTACCAAATATTGGTCTCAACAGGCTGCACTCGACTACTTTGTGGCTGTTGAGAGTGATGTGTTCATGGCTACATACTCTGGAAACATGGCAAAGGCAGTTGAAGGTCATCGGCGTTATCTTGGACACAGAACTACAATTTCTCCTGATAAGTATGTGAAGTCTTTTTTCCTTCATTCTTTAGCCAATATCCAGCAGCTATACTGTAAATTATCTTTTTCTTGTGTCTCAGGAAAGCTCTTTCTCACTTGTTTGACAAAATTGAGCGGGGAAAACTAAAAGAAGGCAGAGTTCTATCGAACCAGATCCAAGAACTCCACAAAAAACGGTATGTTCCTCAAAATTAAAAAATAACTACTCAGCTTTGTTTTTGTACGTATTACTAGTTATTAACAACAGTGATCTACCAGTTTTCTGCCTGGTAATGTTTCCTAATGTAGGAAACTCTGCTTCTTTAAATTCGTCTTGTAGGCTTGGTTTAGTTTCCTATGAGGCCTTCTTTTACTTATCCCAAGTACTTCCATTCCGTGGCTGTTCTTTTGTAATTGTTTGGTTAGATGTCCGCTATTACCATCACACCTCCAGTTGTGGCTTTTGTTCATGTCCCGCAATGGTTTTTTTTGAACTGAACTACAAAGTGTTTTGTTCAATAGTTATGGTTTTCATAGGGATTTCTGAAACATGTAATGCCAAAGCATCCTTCTCATGCCTATTGCAAATCGTTGCATCACACCACTGTAATCTATTTTCTTCTCCAATGTGGTTGAACAGGCGTGGAGCCCCTAGAAAGAGAAAAGGCCCCATCTCAGGAACAAGAGGCACAGAAAGGTTTCGATCAGAGGAGACCTTTTATGCAAATCCCTTACCTGATTGTTTATGCCAGAGGCAATCAAGAAATCTGAATGCCTCTTTTACAATCAGGTAGTTTAGATGCTGAAAAACAGTCCTCAAGTATTCGTGCATTAGTACGAAGTGTAGATTTGACAGGCCGGAATCAATTGATGTTGTTTAACGCAGAGTGCCATAACTTGGGTAGGACACGGGGAATGTGCATATCTTGAGTTTAGGTAGTTAGCTGGAGATATTAAGAGATTGTAGGTGAAAAGAAAATTGCCACTTGCGCGTGCAGAGAAGTAATAGAACATACGATTCACAGTTCATTCGTTCCATCTCATATTTCTGGTTTCAGTAGTTGGGCCGCATTTGTTTTTAGGTCGGACAAGGATTTATTTAGGTAATATTAATACCATAGTTGTGCTGCTGCTTCTCTCATCTTTTTTTCATTTATCATATATATATATTCGATTTGATTCTTGGAGCAATTTATGCAATGATAATGGCAAGGAAATTATTTGATTTGATTGCTAAAAGGTGTGCGTGTATGTACTTTGTTAAATTAGAGAAAAAATGCCAAAGCACAAAGGACCATTAGTATTGGCAAGTTGTTTGATACTTTCATCGCGACCCGATTCGAATATAACATTAATTGTGGAACCTATGATATACTAATGTTTTTGTAACCATTTATTCTTGTATATTAACAGTCTGAAACAACTCCAGACTAAAAGTAAGCTGACTATCTATCTTAGTCCTTATACATCGTTTCGAATACAAATTTTAAAATTTGCCCTCATTTATTTATTTGGTTTTTGAAATGGACACATTTTGGTGGGTTCTTCTCGGGTCGGATCACAGTACCAAGCGGGTGTATGACTAGATAGGATAACGCATCTCCTCACGAACACACACCTGCAATGCAAAACGCCACATGCGCATCCACGTGGGCATAACCCACTCTAATTCAAGATTTTATTTTCAGTTGCATGTGTGATGATATGATACCTTCATTTTGGTTTTCCACAAACACTTTGTAAAACGTAATTAGAGGCAAAAAAACAGAGCAAAAAAGCATGTTGGTTTCTTTCATTTCAACTCTTCCTTCTTTGTTGGTTCATTGCCCCTCCTCCTCAACCAATGTTCCTACCATACGAATAAGATGCCCAGCTCATCCTGTAAGTTCACTTTTTTCTGTCTCTTGCTATTTCTTTACTTTCAGCATTGATGGTGCAAAATGGCATAATTAAAGAAACCATTTTTGTGGACTAAATGATATGTAGGGCTTTGTTAGCTGTCACAAAGTTGACTCTGATGGTGGTGGTGCGGATGATGGCTTTAGGCGAAGAGATGTTTTGAAATGCTTTGGTGCTGCCATTGGCATGGTAAGAAAGAAACCAAACAATGTATTAATCTTTTCATCAGTCAAATTTAGTACATTACTGTCTTCTTGTTTATGAACTTGTTAAAATCATTGTATGTAGAAGAAGCCTAGTAGCGGTGAAAGATGATATGATCGATACATCTACTAAGGCAAAGTGTATCCAAACAGTTTGTAAACTATCAATGTGTTAGGGGCTTGCCGTTGAGAAATGTTGGATATTGAATAATGAAGATTCATACTAAGGAAGCTATATGAGAGCTCCTTTGCCCCAATAAGAACTTCTGGTTTGATGAATTGTCTATTAGGATTAAAGGGAATGACCAGAAAATTGGTGTTTCTAGTGTGGCCAGATTGTGACTGTGCTTCGTTGTGGTGTATAATGTGGAGCGTCGGATGAGAATAAGTTACAAAAGGTTGGTTTATAAGTAAGAATGAGTCATGTTACCAGAAAACAGATTATAAATCACAAAATTTGTCTTACAAAAGAATGAATTATAGGTTCCAAAATTGATATGAACCATCTGAGTTAGGCCACACCAGAACCAGAAGTGACTGCCAGTCTTGGTGATTGTCTTTTATAAATTAGTTGTTAGATCAAGATGAAAGGAAAGGTAAATTTCAGATATCAAAATCAGAATGTTATTGGTCTTGTATCTACACAAATCTATGTGTGTGTGTGTGTGTCTAGGTGCCTGTCCTTTAACGGATATCCTTGTAAAATGCTTGAATCCATGGTTTAGTATATGATGTGATGATGAGTTTCTACCAGTTTTGATATCACCCTAGGAATTGCTAGCAAGCTCAGGATCATTCACTGAGGTGGCCAGAGCTGCTGATTTGATTCAACGCAGACAGCGTTCTGAGTTTCAATGTATGTCCTCTAAACACTTCATCTTCATGGTAAACTCATCTAGACTCTGCCGATTGCTATCAAACTTACAGATTTTTTTGAACAGCAAGTGTGAAAGGGACCCTTTCGGATGCTATAAAGGTACAACCACTTGCCTGCACTTTATGCCTTTGATATGTTTACTTCTAAGAGTCCATGGATGTAAATTAATCTCATCATATTTTCTGTATTCTGTCACTCACCTTTCTCTTTACATGCATTTCAGGATAAACCTGAACTCATTACACCGATACTAACTCTGGCATTGAATGATATTATGACTTATGATAAGGTCAGACTAAAACCTCCACCATTATTTCTGTTGAATTTTATTATGGGGGAAATAGGAAGGGAACTCGCTAAATCTTCTGCTTATCATGTTTGTAGGCTACAAAATCTGGAGGACCAAATGGGTCTATACGTTTCAGGTATGTGATACATGAAGCAGTATTTTCATTGTAAGAGTTAGTAATTTACTATGCCAGGACAGATCAAAGAGTTAAAATCTTGACTTCCTCTGTGATTGGTAAGTGTTAATGCTAGTTCACCGCAGATGAGTCTCGGTGAAAGTATATAATGTGATGTCGGTCTTACCAGCTTCTGACCTTCAAAGTAAATAATAAATTTTAGTGCTAACATGGTAGATGCCTAAATCTTGGTGGCATCATATGTAGACTATAATACAATTAAAACCTGCTTGTCAAATTGGTTTTGTTTTTGTGAATCAAAGCATTACTTTTGCGTTAGTTTGTTATGATGAATATATTAATTTTACTCCCCATTTTCCTGCCTGAAGCTCAGAGATAAGCAGGCCAGAGAATAAGGGACTTTCTGCAGCTTTGGATCTAATAGAGGAAGCTAAGAAGGAGATAGACTCGTATTCCAAGGGCGGACCTATCTCGTATGCTGATGTTATACTATATGCAGGTTATATACATTGTGCATTACTAAGTTTCAACATCACCGCATCCTTAAGAAAACTTTGGGCTGCATCATACCCAACTGCCGCAAACTAGTTTCCTTGACAAACAGACTCTGATTTCTCAGCTTGGAAAGATGGTTCTGCTGACTTTATTGTCCTTCATTCTGTGTAGGACAAAGTGCTGTTAAGTCTACATTTCTGGCTTCTGCTATCCGCAAGTGTGGTGGTAATGAAGACAAAGGCAGGATATTATACTCCGCATATGGTTCCAGCGGGCAGGTTAGTTTTGTAATGGTGTTTATTTCTAATGCAATTAATGTGCGTAGGCCAGAGGATTTACATTTTGACAGTAAACTAGATAATTTTATATTAAAAGCCTCAAAATGGTGATTTCTCGGTTGCTTTTACAAATGGATTAAATAATAATGAAGAATTTCTTAGATGATGACAGTATTACTGGAGGGAGACTTTTTCTAGCATAAAAATGCTTATGAAAAGAAAATTACATTTACAATGTGTAAACTTGGTTGGCATTCATACTGCTGAGTGAGACACTGATGATGTTTTCTTTTTGTCTCTAATTATCAATGCACACTATTGCTGTTGCTATAGTGGGGTTTGTTCGACCGGCAATTTGGAAGGAAGGATGCTGAAGAGCCAGATCCAGAAGGAAGGGTTCCTCTGTGGGGGAATTCAACAGTACAGGAAATGAAGGACAAGTTCTCCGCAGTGGGCCTTGGCCCCCGCCAGGTCTGTCATCCATAACTTTTGCCAGATTAGTTTCTTCCTTAGGCTTTTTGTGTGGTTTTGCGTCATAAGATACTTTCATCACCTCAGAAAGCATAGCTATTCTTCTTCTAGCGCATTAAGGCAGTTTCAATTGGTATCTCCTACATAGTTCCTTAAGCGATGTCAGTTTCGAAACAGCAACAATTACCTTGTATCAAGTCCCAATTTCTCTTCAGGTCTTAGACTCTAAATACCCTTGTAATGTAACTAAATAATATTCTTTGTTTCCATGGTTGGTCAGCTGGCTGTTATGTCTGCATTCTTGGGTCCTGATCAAGCTGCAACAGAGGCCTTATTGGCCACTGATCCTGATGTTTTACCTTGGGTTCAGAAATACCAACGTAGCCGAGAAACAGTGTCGCAGACGGACTACGAGGTTAGCTTGGATAGTTCTAGATGTCGCAATATTTGTTTACTTCTGCTTAATTCGATCTCATCTGTGCTCTGGAATTTCAGGTTGATCTCATAACTGCATTCACCAAGTTAGGTAGCTTAGGTCAACAAATCAATTACGAGGCTTACACATATCCTGCTCGAAAAATCGAGTTGAGCAAACTGAAATTGTAAAGCATTTTGATTTTTGTAACCCCAATTTGATTGTCCTGGACTCCTCCTGGGTAGGGTTGGTGGGATTTGCGAGTCTGTATATTTGCAAGGTAGAGAATGCATGTACTGCACACTTGCTTGATAGGATATGTCGAAGTTAAATTTAGCCTCGCGGGTCGCAAGCAGGAACCTATTTATTTCATCTCCCCAAATTCCATCACTTCATTAAAAGTAATCATTATATAATTTATTGATATTTTAAATAAGAATGATTAAATAAATAGCACTTAATATATTTATAAGAAATCAAAAGTCATTTTTAATAACTAAGATGATGATGATTATTATTTGTTTTAATTTATTTTATCTTATTCTATTTTTACCAAGATTCTTAGTAACCCAAGGAATATTGGAGAAAGGGGTAGGGGCATGGCCCGGCTTGCCACTTTCCAAACAATTTTTTCAGTCAATTTAAACTTACATTATTTGGTTTCCTCCAATATGTTAGAATAAAAAATAAGAGTATCCACATAATTTTCATCTTTTATGATATTTATGTTAATAATCTATTTGTAAAAAAAAATACCTAAATGTTTTTAAAATCTTCCATTTCAGTTCGTGCTATTTTTAAATTTACAAATTAGATCATATAATTTTTAAAAATTACAATTTTAATTTTATTCAAACAAATGGTAAAATATTATTGTTTGAAAAATGTAACGCCTAAAATAATGAAAACACTGGTTTCATTCGACACCGCAACAACAAGGATAGGATTTCTATTACTATTATTATAGAGGCTGATCGGAATGAATATAAAAAAAGGAATTGAATTGCCATTCATTTATTTGTTTGGTCATAATATGGAATGAAAATGAAAATGGGAATGGATTGCTATTAAACTACATTCTTATTTCCTTGTCAATGCCAGAAATATTGTGAAGACTGCAATTGCTAACAAAATGTTCACTTCACATAAAGTTGCTGTCTCAATCACACAAAAACATTATTTTTCCTTTAAGGACTTCGGAGCTATGAGCTGCAGCCCACCCATGAATGGCCTCAATGGCTCAGGGATGATGACAGAGCCATCCTCTTGTTGGTAGTTCTCCAGTAAGCATATTATCATCCGTGGAACTGCACATGCTGTTGCATTTAAGGTGTGGACAAACTGAGTTGGAGCATTGCTACTTTTACCTTTTTTAGGATTTGCTGACGCGGGTTCTGATGGGCGGTACCGGATTCCTAGTCGGCGACTTTGATAGTCTGTACAATTTGATGCACTTGATATCTGCTTGGTAGGAGAAAGAACATCACAAAAGAATTAGAAGCTCCAAAGTTTCCCACGTATCAAAGATGTCTTAACTATTGCAAGAGGCTATAACATGGAAAGAGCAAAATAAACTGCCACAGGATATCACTTCAATGACGAAAGGAAATACTGTGAGAAGTATCAATACCTCGCCATACCGTCCTAAACCAGGCATCCATGCCTCCACATCAAATTTTCGATAAGCAGGTGTACCTAAATCTCCTGAAGCCATATCTAGAGTTCTGCCAAAAGACTAAAGGTCACATCTACCCACTGCAAAATTAACTATAATAAGATTCAGAAAAGGACCTACTTATAGTGTAACCCTAGTGCAGAGAAGAGGTCTTCTTCAATTTTGATGAGCTCCTCAAGGTAGGAATCACTCTCTTCTGGTCGGCATAAGATGAACATCTCTACCTTGCTGAACTGGTGTACTCGATAAAGACCCCTGCCAGAAATGTTTACGTGTATATCATTTGGTGTAGAAATCTCTAATCAGTACTTCAGATCACCATTTGAAGGACTCCTAACAATCTTAAATTAAGGGAGCAGTTGTGGTATGAAGACCTGGATCACTAAATAAAGATTCAAAATATCTAGTGGTGGATAAGCAGCAGGGTTTTAGTGGCACAGAAACCTTCAATAGCAGGTCTTTTCTTTTCTTTTTCCTTTATGAAAAAGATGGATTGATCATTAGTAGTGAAACTCAAACTTAGATAGGCGCATGCCAGTTGCCCATGATTACGCAAACAAAAGTAGCAAGTTTGCACCAGAGTATAGAGTCAACCAAGGACAGAAAGAGAACAAAATATTACAAGACCACACAAGATGATTTGGTAGTAATTTTGTGGCATCAGAGACAGCTAGAACCCCAAGGGCATAATCTGACTGTCAGGCATATGGCTATGCACAGTTGAAGGCCATATTGGTAGGGTACTCGCACAAAACGAAATTACTACTATAGAAATAAATATGTGCAGATAAATTACCTGGTTGAAGCACCTGCAGCACCAGCCTCCGTACGAAAGCAATGAGAAAATGCTGCATATTTCAAGGGTAAAAGTGTCTCTGCAAGAATAGAATCCATATGCATTCCTCCAACAGGTATCTCTGCAGTGCCAATGAGGCATTGATCGGTGCCCTCAATAGAGTAAACCTATTAAGCATCAGAAATAAGTAATAAATCACTACACTAGTTGCAACTAACCCAAAGAATACAAGTGCTAAAAGTAGCTTTCTTCTGCACCGAACCTAGGTTAAGGGACAGAACATAAAGGACCCCAACCATCAGTGAGATAAAAAACGTGGGAAGAGTCAATTTATGGCCTAAATTTATAAACCACACCATAATCACAAGCAATATGATAATCCAAGTTATAGTAGAAAAATAACTATCATTTAGACAAGGCCATATCATTAATATTAACTACGAACCTGGGTATTAGCTGCACGTGGTTGGAAACCGCATTTTTCAACAACAGAGGACCGAACAATTTCAGGGGTTGTTAGAGGAGTAAAGCCCCTTCTCATGACTTCTGACAGAGTCCAATTGACAAGACCCATTTCTAGCATGACTGCTTCATTCTTAAGATAATAGAACTTGGACCCACTGACCTGTTTGTAGGCAAACATAAGATCAATGCAAGATAAATCAGTTTTATTTTCCTCCCTCTAATCTATTGTTTGGGATTCGATGGAGGTGTGTCTAAGAGCCACTGACAGAAGCTTATGTACGTTACCATAAGATATTACAGTAATTTGATTGTATGAGGCATAACATGTGCAGCAGGTCAAAGTATAATTACTAAACAGTAAGCAATGAAAGGCTAAGACAGAGGAATGTCCACAAATTCATAAATTGTGTCCTGAACAAAAATAGTTCAGTGTCATTTCATAAAGAAATAAAGGAAACTGTTCCAAACTACTTCTGTAAATTTTAGGTTTAACCAGGCCATTGACAAGTGATGCAAAGGCACTCAATGGTCCACTACCATCCTACATAAACATAGAGGAAACGATTTCATGCCTTAGATTATGCATAAAGAGTACCTCAGCAGCTGCATCAAAATCGAAGAGATCTAGCTCTTTTCCAATCTGAATGTGGTTCTTGACAGGGAAGCTAAATTCATGTGGACTACCCACCTATAAGATCAAAGAGAAAATATAATTGAAAATGTAGTGTCCAGCACACTGTCAAATAGACTGAGACACTGTTGAGTAACAAGAACAGAAATGTCAAACATAATGAAGCCTGCCAAAAAATATATACCGTCTTTCTCACAGTTGAACAATCCTCCAGTCCGATTGGAACATCTGGATGAGTCATGTTAGGTATAGACTGTGATTCCAACTGAAGCTCATCTTTAAGTTTAACCAGTTCATCTTCCAAAGTGGCCAGTCTTTCCTTCAAGTTCTTACCTAGAAGACAAAGAATAATGAGAAATGCCATAACATAGCCGTGCTGCAAGCAAGAGACAAACAACAAACAAATGAGACTAGTTTATTATAACCGTACCTTCTTCAATCAGTTTCTGACGCTCTGGTGGTTCTAACTTCCCTTTCATCATGTTTGCCACTGCATTCCTTTCCCCACGAAGCCTCTCAACTTCCTGATATCTGGAATTCACAATTAGATAAAAGTAAAACTAGGAAGCAAACTAGCCTGGTACTTCCTAAACCATCTCAAACTCTCATTTCTTTTATACCAAATTACAAATATCGTACAAAGAAATAAGAATTCTTAGGAAAGAATCATCACAGTCGTAAAAAAAAAAGTCTAACCTTCTGAACAGACAACATTTGGTCGTAAAGCTCAAGCACAACCTCCAGATTAGCATTGGAATTCCTGTTCTTTATATTTACTCCAACCGCCTCTCTGTTATCCCTAATCCACTTAAAATCAATGGCGGCTTTCCATTGTGGCTTCACCACTAGAATCGAAAATTAATCAATCAAGAACAATCAATCACACCTCAGCTTGAGTACTGAGAAAATGAAATGGGAAAGCAAAATAAAAGAAAACCTTTACTGGTTTCGGGTGGAGGCGCAGTTTGGAGAGCAGTGGCCGAGAAAGCTCTGGGCAGAAGTGCAGGCACAGGTTTTCGGGAAGAAGCATAATTGTTATGGCGGGAAAGCAAATTCAAGCTTAGGGTTTTGGAAATGAAGGACGAAGAGCGTGAAGCTGGAATCGCTGCTAGTTTTAGTGTTTGAATCGCCGTCCCGCCCAAGTAACACTGCAACCCCATCGTCTGCTTGCTGCCTGCTGTGTTTTCTCACGAACACGAGAGATGCTTATTGATTTTATTTTATTTTGCTGGATAATTTGGTTTTTATTGGAAACCTTCAATTTCGTCCCTCTATCTATATTCATTGTTATTATTAGGTCCCCAATAATTTAAATCTAAAGTTAAGGTCTCATACACTTTTCACCCTTTTTTTTTCTCACTACGAGTTCTGTTTGTTCTAAAAAGTAGTGACTTTTTTAATATAATTTTCACCATTTTTTTATTTAGTCCACGTTAATTTTCTCTTTAAATTTAAATATAAAATAATATCTTTAATATTTATTTATTATGAAAATAATAAAGAGGTTAAAAGCTACTCCTTCCGGTCTTGATTAAAAAACGTTGGGTACCAATTTTTTGGTCTCAAATAATTGTCATCTTGAGGACGCGAACGCACATTTGTTGTGCCAACTACAAAACACCCCTCTATCTAGAGTTCAATTTACTACTCTGCCCATTTTCACATTTCTTCTACCACCAAGTTGCACGATGAGTGAGGTGGATGAGTTTGAGAGGAAATTTGAAAATCGATTTGGATGGAAATTTGAATTTCTGTGGCATGAAATAAGGTAATTGTTCTTCTCTTTCTCTTTTTGCTTTTCAGCCATAAATTTCTTCATCTCTTTCTCTTTTTCCTTCCTCATTTCTTTGTTCAATCTCTCCGTTCCGTAATTTTCAACAATCCAAATAGAGAGCATCTATTATTGAGCAAATTCTCAATTCGATAGTCTAGTGGAATTTGATGATTCCATGAACCAGACCGTTAAGGATTTAATTGGTGTCATTAGAGTGTCACTTCTTTTGATTTTTCGCAGACCCTCCATTTTAAATTTAATCATTAGAGTGTTTTTTAGGTTCTCAATAAGTAGTTTTAATAGTAGTCGTTCTTTCTAATAAAAGTTTGTTAGTAGTAGTTGTCCTGTTATTAAAATTGTTGGTTTTGGTTCTTTAAATAAAAGTATTTTTATATATTTTTATTTCATATGAAGTGTTTTCAGATCTATCATCGAAGTTATGTATCGTGTAACTTGTACCTCGTTGATGAGTAACAGTTTGTGGTTTATCAATAAAGTTAACCTGATTAAATGTCCCAGAGTAAGAGGTTTGTCAATTTATATATTTCGTCTCACACGCCTCAGTAAACAAAGAGGGACCAGTCATCGTTTAAAACTATATCAATTGTTTCTTTTTTAAATTGTGGAGTAAAAACTTTGTATTGAAAATATTGTTATGTTTCTTTTGTATTGATTTTTTTTTATATTAATATAAAAAATATTTGTATTGAAAATATTGTTAATATTGTTATGTTTCTTTAGTATCGATTTTTTTGTATCATTCTATTATTCCTCGAAGAAAAATAAAATAACTTTCGTCCCTTTCAATCCCTCGCCATCACCATCCTGGATCAATCCAACTAATTCAACTAAAAAATGCTTGATATTTTTCATGCATCCAGTGACGGAGCCTGGATTAAATGCTTTGGGAGAGGGTGAAATAAAATAAGTTTTCTTACGAGGTAAAAAATGAATGACAAATTAGAAAAAAATTGAACTTTAAGAATTATTATAAAAGAATTTAAAATTTTGGAAATAGAATTTTAAGGATTAACACGGAAAAACTAAGAAGTTTTTTGGGGGGCGGGGGTATCGTTATTTCATTATTTAAATAAAATAATGATATCGTTAGATTCTCTCTCTAAAGAGGCTTCATCTCACTACCTCTCGCCAATTTGTTATTTCATTATTTAAGCATTTTGTTATCTTCACTACGACACCTACTTAGACTCTATATTATTATGAAAACATACTTACATTAATCAAAGGATGCGTTTGAAATTTGAACCTTGAACATGTTTTAGATTTGAGTTTAAAGAATGGAAAAAAACAACACTATAAAGCCAAATCAGCCAATGCCTCTTCAAATTTAGATAATAATTGAATGAGATTAGTTTCTTATTCGAAAAGGAGAGATTATTTGAGAACACCGAAAATAGAGGTTGTCGGAGAAGACACCCAAAGAAAGTAAAGGTTGCTAGTTCAATTGGAAACTATATGTCAATCAAATACGAACATGATTAATTAAACTGAACAAATGTAAGACACTTGCATTTTTTTCTCATTTTAAAAAGAAAAACAAATATTTTATTTTACTGTTCAGAATGTTATAATGAAAAATTGGCAGAAATTCTTAATATAAATTATAGGGTATGCATAAACAAAATGTTTCTAATTAAAGATTTATTTATTTTTAATTTAAATTTAATATTTTTAGAAATACCAAAAATCTTTTTATTTTCAATTGTCACTTTATTTCCTACACCAAAAAAGACAAATTGGACCTAAACGATTAAATTTATCAATTGTATGGTGCATTATGGGGAATCAATTTAGTTTGATGATCCGCAACTAACTAACTCAAAACGGATGATCTTAACCGTGCACTCACCCTCCTAAACCACAACAGAGACGGCGTGGCAACCGTCCGATCACGTTCCCTGAAAAGAACACTTAAACTAAATCACCGCCGTCCGGTGCCTCCCATTTCGCCCACGAACTGCCCCTATAAATAGCAGTCGGGCCAAGTTATTTTATTCCACCTCCGCCGAAGAAAAAATAATCCCCAACCGTCTCTCTCTACTCTATAGTCCATCCCCAATTCTTTCACGGTGCGTTCTCTCTTTTTGTTCGTAGTTTCGTTTCGCAAAATTTCCTTAATGGATTAATCGCTAGTTTCTTGATTGATTCTCGGTTGATTTTGCGCCGCCGTTGTGTTTTATTTTTATGGTTTCAATTAATAAGTTTGTAGCTTTGCGAATTCAAAACGAGATCTAGGTCACTAATCCTCTGTTGATAATGTTATGTTTTAGATGGCCCGTACCAAGCAAACTGCTCGTAAGTCGACTGGCGGTAAGGCGCCAAGGAAGCAACTCGCTACCAAGGTACGTTACCTTTTGTTATGGTTGCTCTTGTTTTTGTTCCTTTTTCTGGTAATGGTTTCTTTTTAATCTTGTTTTTCCTTTTTTGTTTTGTTTTGGAAAGGCTGTGCGTAAGTCTGCCCCAACTACTGGAGGTGTCAAGAAGCCCCACAGATACCGCCCTGGAACTGTCGCTCTCCGGTATGTTTCTTCCATTTAGAAAACGTCTGCTCTTTTGGTTCTTCTTTTCGAGCTGAGTATCATGTTGCTGAAATATGTCGTAATGATAACTGCTTTTTTTATAATTCGGACTAGGAATGTCTGCTTTTGGGGCATTTTAATGTGAAGTCTGTGTTGTTGACATGTGTGGCGTAATAATCTCTGCTTTCTTGAATTTGAACAATAATTCTGTTTTGTCTGTATTTACTTGTAGCTATTTCTGCGTCCTTTGGGGCATGTTTAAATGTGAAGTTCGTGTCATATCAATCTCTGTTTACTTGAACTTGAAATGGCTGTTATGGACTTTTGGGGTTTGAAATTTCTGCCTTTTGAGGCATTTTTTGAATGTGAAATTTGCTTTGTTAAGTCATTGCAGTATTTGTTTTCTTCAATTGAACTAGAAATGCCTGTTTTGGAAGGACTTCTATGTTTGAATTTGTTTTGTTGATAGTATATGATGCAGTGACATCCATTAGTATCAGAAGAATACTAGAAATTTCTGCTTTTGGGGTATTTTTTTTAATTTGAAATTTGTTCTGTTGACTTGTCTGTTTTTGAAGGACTTACTTGGTTTGACTCTGCATTGTTGACATCTTGTGATGCAGTGAAATCCGCAAGTATCAGAAGAGTACTGAGCTTCTCATCAGAAAACTCCCTTTCCAAAGGCTTGTTCGGGAAATTGCCCAGGACTTCAAGGTGCTGTTGTGTTGTGTTCACTTTTGGTAGATTTGGTTTGATTATGTGCAAGTCACTTTTGGTTTGAGTTATTTATGTGAGGATTTGTTTTTGTTTTTGTTTTTGCTTTTGCAGACTGACTTGCGATTTCAGAGCCACGCGGTTTTGGCATTGCAGGAGGCAGCTGAGGCATACCTCGTTGGATTGTTTGAGGACACCAATCTCTGTGCCATCCATGCCAAGCGAGTTACAATCATGCCAAAGGACATTCAGCTTGCCAGGAGGATCCGTGGTGAGAGGGCCTAGATCCTAGTTTGTTTTCCAGGCAAAGGTAATTGTGGGCAATTAGGATGTGTGTGTGTTTTGTTTTAGCTGGTCAGGCCATATTTTGTGTGGATGATAAATAGGAATTTGTGATGATGGACTTACGAAACAAGTATGATGAAACTCCAGTAAAGCTATGATGTTGTTTGTTTCTTTGTTCGAGATCCGTGGTGGTGGTGCAGGGCAATTTTCAATTTGTTACAGCTCTCAAATTACTCTTTAGGCTTGGTTAGATATGCTAAAAATCTTTGGTCTGACCATAAACTCTTTGGTACCTACAATTCATTTATATAATTTTATTTATTTCATCGTTATTCTTATTTAATGCCCCAACAGTTTAATAACCCACAACATTCTGTAGGCAAATTTTCTATTATATTCATAAATTCAATCTCTTCGACTTGATTCATTTTATGTTGTTAAAAGAATTACATTTTTATCAATTTAAACATGATCATGAATTAACTACATATGTTTTCATATACTTTATTAAATGGAAAAGTACAAAAGAATTATAAAAACGGAGGAAAAGAAATAGTAGAATTTACATAAGTGAAAAAAAATATAAATTTATAAAAAATATACCAAAAGGAAAAAAAAAGACTAAACCAAAAGTTTAAAAAGTACGGGAATAAGTGGAGAATTTAGTAATTTACCTAATCAAAACAATAAAGGCTAAACGGTTTGTAATGCGAAAAGAAGTCTAGTCTTAACCATTACTCCTACTATTTTCGTGTGATTACTAATTAATTTGTGAAGAGTAAATCAGAATTGGATGAAATACAATTTTTTTTTTTGAAAATAGGATGAAATACAACTTGGTTAAACCAATAAAACTCCTTTTAGGTTTTTTTTATAAAAAAAGGGGTACCTAAATGGAATTTTTTATTATTATTTTTATACGTGGAAATGATATTTGAATTTAGGATTCGAATCTGTATTAATATCTTTACCACCAGTAAAATATCTAATGGAAAATTTTCTTTTCTTTTTTCTTTTTATTTTCTTTTTATTTTCTGTTTTTTTTCTATTAAAAAGCATAAAAGTGTATTCATGTGATTCTATTTTTTTTCTTCAGAAAGTAGCTAAACCATGGAAACTACGAACCTCTGAAATGGAGATTGGAAAAATGTAAAAATTAAAAAAATGGAGTTATCATTTCACTTACTAAATTAATAAATATATTTTTGTTATCTGAATGGATATATTTTGTCTGTATCATGATTTCACATCATTCATTTTATTAATCTCTCCTTAAAATTAAATATACTATTAATATAAATAGTGTAATTGTCTTCAAAATAATATTTATCACATAAATTACTACTAATATATATTTATCACTACTAATATAGTTAATTAACTAGCATTATCAAAACATTAAAGAGTCAATCAAATCATTATCAATCTTCTAACTAAGCATAAAAATAACCCCTAATCATTTTAAACACTTCAACCATGCATTCCCTCTATGAGATGACATATTAACAAATATTTTCCTATAATACGAATTGCTGAATTTGTCAACTGCCTTGATATAAGAAGTATCTGAAACATCATCCAAAACTCCCTAATAAATCCATAACCTCATCAATAGAGTATGGATATGAAACTGGGCTAGTAGCTACTGTACTTTCTCCTTTGTATCTCTTGGCTTTAGCTACCTCTCTTTCTACTCTCACACTTAAGGATGTTGCCAACAATTCTAAGCAAGAGTCCCACTTTTCAAACCCTGGTTTCCTAACACACCTACACCTTGGAACGTTCTCATCAGCAGCACGTTTTTCCTTTGAGCTCCCAGCAGTAAACTTTTCACTTTCCAATACATGAACACCGTGATTTAGGAACTCTTTTTCCTTTTGGCGTTCCTCATCCGAGGTGGGGGGGGGGGGGGGGGGGGGGGTAATTGAGTGGAAGCATGATGGAGATGCCTGATAGCTGTTGATTTGTTAAAAACTTGACTAAGCATCTTATAATTCGAGCATCCTTTCTTTCTGAATGTCCTGTAAATCTTATATTTCTGCAAGTAAAATAAATCACATAAACTAGAATCAACATACCAAAATTTAAACCATGTACTAATATGAAAAAAACTAATAAGAAAGTGTAATCTACCTTAAAAATATCTTCCGAAGCATTCACAGTGTTTGAACTTGATAGGTAGGTAACTCTAGTATGCTCTAATAGTTCAGAAAATAGGCGATGTTTTTGTCTTAATCGATTGAACTTCCCTTGCAATCTAAGTTGACCATATCTTTCCCCAGAAAGTAAAAACAGTTCTTCATTCATTTCTTGCCAATATGTCGACTTAAAACTAGCAGTGCCATTTGGATCCTTCTTTACTGATGCGATCCTGCCTAGGGTTAGTAGGCCGGATTACAATGGAGCTTTTAGAGGATCTAGCCGAATCAAATTATCTAGCACAACAAGATCACAAGGAAAGGAAAGACATGTACAAGTTATATTTAGCGGAGAATAGATAGGAATTAGCGGAGATTTAGGGAAAATATGTACCCGGAACTTGATAGAATTGATAAAGGATTGAAATTGATCACACGAACTTCCAAGAATTAGTCCAAGTAACTTGACATCCACGGTTCTTGAAAATAGGCAATTAATAAATCTTCATTCATTCATAGAAACTTGCCAAATTTACACATACAATTTCGAGGTTTCCCCGAGCAATAATCGGAAGGAGTAGTCTCAACTTAAACGATTATTACTCAAGAAAATGTGAAGAGTTCAAGGCTTAAGTGATAAGAGAAGGAGTATTCTCACTTGACAAATTATCACACAAAGTCTAAAACTCCCTAAAGAAAGAAACACAAGAGCTATTTATAGTTCGTACAAAAGATGGGCTTGAAAAGCCCAAAAAAGCCCATTTTTCTCATGTCTGGCGGTATACCGCCTGGGAGGGTTGAGGGCTGGCGGTATACCGCTAGCCTCGGCTCTTGGAAGCCAAAATAATTTATTTTCTGGCGGTATACCGCCCCAGTCAGGTCATTCCTGGCGGTATGCCGCTAGGCTCGCTCATGCTGCGCGCTAAAATGTCGACGAGCATAACTTTTGATCCACCCGTCCGATTGACCTGAAACTTGTACCAAACGAAAGATAACATCTTGAAGTTTCCGGCAAGCTTCTGATCTCTCAAATCGGGCACATTTGCTTGTCCATATTCTGGTGGCGAATAGGCGACGCAATTCTGACTTGCATAGATGGAGCATTTGTTGTCAAGGCCTTGGGATGAGTGTGCGTGGCCGGGTGACTTGGTAGGGCTAGACGCGCCTCTACTTCATGGCTTTCTCGACCATCTTGGGAGTTCCGCGTGTCTAGGCCTAGGGATTGCGAATATTTAGCACTCGATCCTCTACCTTGGGCATGATTTATGCGCATTTGCAAGGCTTGGCTGCCTGTGACGATCCTCTCGGCAAGGTGTCAAGTTGTTCTAATTCGAAGGGGGTCGTGATCGCATCAACCTCTCCCTCTTCAAAAGGATTCATCCTCGAATCCATAGCCTCAATCTTCTCACCTACACACTTAAAAACACTTGGAAACAAAGGTGAGAAACCCAAGAGGCGCAATTGCGCATGCTTATGCATAGGGGGATCCAAGGAAGAATCAACAACAGTAATTGCACAGGGATGCACATCGTTTTGAAAAATTTCATGCACAATACGGATGGCATCACAAAGTGTAGAACAACCGACATAATAAATCATCTTTTCTTTTCGGCTCATAATAACAAGCCAAGAGAATTGAGCACTACACACAAGCACAATGCACTTGAAAATACCAAACAAATTTCGCAAGAGAAAACACAAATTCTAGTAAGAATTAAACCCATTAATTCTTGACAAATTTGGTCCAAGAATTTGCGTTCTCCTAACACACAACATATCCATGGTATTTAAGTGCATATTATCCACAAATAATTCATGTAGGCTACAATTAGCAAAATAAATTTATTCAATTCAAAATCATACACATCCATTTGATATTGATACACATGGGTCTTCAAGACAATCTTAAGGATGCGCACGGGGTCACAAACTATCAGACAACATAGGCGGTGGGTCATTTTCTCAAAGCGGCCTATAAGGATCAGCCAAGAAAATTGAGCCACACGCCCATGCACAAAATATTTTGGAATGCCTAATAATCGACACAAAAATGAATACAATTCCACGCGACAATTAGGCCAAGAAAATTGTGCACTACAAGAAGGCACCATACACTTGGAAATACCAAACAAGTTCAGCAAGAAGAGAACACAAACTTCCATAAGAATTGAAACAATTAGTCCTTGGCAAATCTAGTTCAAAAATTTGTTGTCTCTCAACATACAACATATTCATGGTATTCCAAGACATGTCACACATAAGCTCTTCATGTAGGTTATAAATAGAGATGCACAAATTTTCATGTCTGGACAAGGATGGATTTTCCTTGTCAATTCGGCTAATGATAATTAGCCCAGAGAATTGGGCTTCACACGCCCGCATACCACACATCGGAATCATAGACATTTGGCACAAAGGGAAGAGCAATTCATTGCAGCATTTGACCAGGATAATTTCGACAAGTTGGAGCAAAAGAATTGTTTCCAGGCTTCATGCAAATGGATCATAGATTCCAAGTCTAAACAACATACAAATAATTTATACATACTATCCGAAAAATTACAAAAATTAGCACGTTTGAGCAAGAAAGGGTCATACTTGATGAAATGCAAATGAGGAGTCTTAACACATACCACAAAATTTTCATTCAAGTAATTTTCATGCTCAAACCAAGAAGATTCATGCTTGACGAGGGGTACGATAAGATTTTTGGTGCATGTAATAAAATTCGTACCCCAGTGGTTTTCAAATACACGGACAAAGGGGTCATGCTCAAAGAAATGCAAGAATGGCTCTTTATCACATGACAAATGTTGGTCATACAAATTTTCAGCATGTGAATAAAGATGAGTGAATTGATCAACCTCTAACAATTGAGCATTTAAGAGGGATTCGGTATACACCTTTTTGGGCAAAACGGGAAGGTGAGGATGGTTTACCTCAAGGTCTTGCCGTTGGGAGCACCAATGTTGAGCAATTGCACTTCCAATGCCTCCTAGGATTGAGGGTTTAGAACCACCTTCGCTCCTTGGAGCATTCCGGCGTGTGCTGTCCTGAAAAGCCCGAGGATTCGCCTGCAAGAAAGGCACAC